>JAZDUA010000038.1:0-1200000 GCA_038098605.1 Gryllus longicercus | reverse complement strand
CAAGGCTTGCGCTTGCGAGGCAACAACAGCAACGAAATGAACAACGGCGAAATCGTGGCGGTAGTGCTATGAAGCGGAGTAGAGCGCGCTTCAGGGAAAGGAGGCAAGGGTCGAAGGCGTGGACGATGGAGGGGGCGACGGCAGCGCTGGCGTGGCCTGTCGGCTGCGACCAAATCGATGCGCGACCCAATGACAGGCGACAGGACGGAGGCGGCGGCGGGCGCGCTGCCCGGACAGGATTAATTAATTTGCTCTTTTCCGCGGCGCCGTCGCGGCAGCTGTTCTCCGAAGCTGCGCGCCTCTCTCTGCTAGCCATGCAGCGCAGTGAACCCAAACAAAAAATGAAAAAAAGATAAAAGCAGGGCCTAGGCCAGGGAACATAGGCAGGTGGAAAAGTCGAAGTAATCCGAATTCAGAAAAATTCGAATAATCGAGGTTCAAGCTGTATGTCCTGCACAATGGAGGTCAGGGGCGGATCCAGTCCATCGTTTTGGAGGGGGCCAACAGACTTTTGTTAAATAATAAACATTTGTTTTTGAATTGTATATTATTTTTGTAGTGTATATGATACTAAACAATATTATTTTTTAGATAATTACATAATTATAATGTATATAAATATTTAAATCAATTTTTACAAATAAAAGAAGGAAAAAACGAAACCTAGGCCTTTTGGAGGTCCTTATGGCCTCCTCCTGGATCCGCAACTAATGTAAGTGGCTCCATTGTCTTTACATATGGATGAAAGAGACGTTTTACGCACTATTGTACTGTATTCTGTACGTCGTCTTTGTTGTTAATTACTTGAAATATTATTTTAGAAATTTGTAGTATCATATCTCCTCTGTAAAATGTTCAAATTAGCTTCGTTTGAAAACTTCTTTCTGCCTGTGCGAACCGGCGTACATAACCGGAGGCGACATAATGATTTCCGAAAATTCAGTTGGATTACTTGATCTAATAATTACCCAATGGAACGGTCATCGTGCAGTGGCGGGGGCGCCGGGCGGCAGCGAGCCCCTTCGCCGGCACCTGGCTCACTTCCACTCTTGTTGCTCGCCCCCTTTGGTCGCGTTGAACTCGGTGGTGCGAGACGTACCAGAGAATTTGTTACGCACACACGCGTTTCCAGTTCCTGTTCATTTACTTGACGTGGTCCATTGCAGCATTGGTAACGTTTTATTTTGTGACAGAATTTTAGAAAATTGTGTGATTATAATGTCTTTTTAACTTTGTTGCATTGCTTCGCTTTGAAGTACTTTTTAGAAGGAGAATAATGTTGTTAAAAATGTTAGTGAGTTTGTAGTTTTAAAAATCTCAGCGCTCATACCACCAGTTTCATGCACTTCAATACTGTTCATGTTTGTTAATTTCCATCGTCTATTTGTATATAAATTTTAATGAGATTTTTTTACAGTTTCATAGTTTTTACCCTACCGGAAAATAATCAAGAAATATTGAGAAATTTTCCAAAACGTAAGTACAATCATGCTACCTATTTATTTTTGAATACTAATGTTAGTGACGGCTGATGAGATACAAAGAATTCATTTTTAATTTTATATTCATAAAATATGTAATTCATTGGTGTGTATCATATGTTCATCATATACATTGCAAACATAGATAATTCAGTGCAGCCTGGGATGATAACTGAAGAAAGAAAAACATATTTTTAACATCTAATCGTCATCCCTCCATGTTTGCGTCTTATCTACGAAGCATACGTACGAAAACCATCTAACAATCTAGTTTGTTTCAGCATAGACCATTAGTATGCCTAGGAGCCTCGGCGCTCCCGCCTGCTTCTGATTACTGCTAGAAGTTCCGTTAAATAATTATAGACGTTGTCATTGCCAACAATAGGATTTAATATAATAGCAGGTTTCGATGGCTTAGCCATCATCATCAGTTGTCTGATACAAGGAGAAAAAAAAAATATTACAACAAGATTATGATAAAGGTTACAAATAATTTACAATTTTTTTATTTTTATTTTTTTATTTTTTTTATTTGTAACCTTTATCATAATCTTGTTGTAATGTTTTTGTTTTTTCTCCTTGTATCAGACAACTGATGATGATGGCTAAGCCATCGAAAGCTGCTATCCTATTGCTATCCTATAGCTAATCCTATTGTTGGCAATGACAACGTCTATAATTATTTCATGAAAAATGCCAACGATAACACACCACAACACCTATATAGAAGTTCCGTTACTCACTGCTCGCGCGCTGTTCGCCCACCATTCCTCGATCGGCTACTACATGCAAATAATATACGGAGATCCGCATTTCAAACACAGAACTTTTCGGCTCAGCGACTTTGAATTGAAATACTTAAGTCTCTTCATTACTTTGTGAGTAACAGCAGCAGTATTCTTCAAGATCACTGGTACAAAATGTTCACAAATTATGTTATTCATCGTTATTAACTGTATTGCGCTCTAATTACACACAAGGAAACTACTTCCTTGCAAAGGTGGCTTAATATATTTTTGAAGGTTTCTTTTCACAACAAACATTGGAAGTTGTGGTACGGCTTTCAGAATAAATTGCGCTATCGTCAAGTATCTTCAGGGTTATTTAAAGAACAGATTGATTTATTTAACACTTCAAGAAACACAATAATCTTCCCATAGCAAATTAATATTAACATAATTCTTAATGTTTCTTAACGTTAATAAAATATTTAACCCTTACCTTGGCTACCTCACAATTCAGTTTATTCTCGAATTTCGACACAAACCACTCACAAATAAAACAAACAATTTTTGTTTCTGTTGAATGGGAACACATTGGTACTGGGAAATATCATCTGATACAGCTTTGGATGTTTCTCGTTTTGTAACATTCTGCAATCAAAAGTGATAAATTATCTCACAAACGTCATAGGCAATCACGAGATGTCTGATGGTTCGCTGTTTACTTTTGATGTCTGATATATTGCTCCATCATTGTTGTGGAATTTGGAATCTGCCTAAGCAAAGGATTAGAAATAATTTCTACATTGTACATCAGTTGATCTTAATGAAAACCTTTTCTTCCTGTACGTCCACGAGAGCGCCAATATGAATTTCCATAGTAGTAAGTTTCCCTAGTGTCAGGTTCCACCTCTATAAAAACATAGGGGACAATGTGTTTGCCAGGGCAATATGGCTTAGAAGTGCTTTTTGATGAGACTTTCCTGGGTGTTATTTATTTCAGCGCCCGTTGTCCGTTTTAGAACTAGTTTCTTCCAGTTATTTAGTGATTTTTTCATCTACAGTAAACACTCCTATTTTGAATTTGTTTTTTGTGACCGTGTAATATAGTTTAAAGAA
This sequence comes from Gryllus longicercus, assembly GCA_038098605.1. NCBI lineage: Eukaryota > Metazoa > Arthropoda > Insecta > Orthoptera > Gryllidae > Gryllus > Gryllus longicercus. Next base: position 1,196,678 of record JAZDUA010000038.1, on the reverse strand, counting down.
TTAATACAGTTAGGAAGTATAAAAATAGATGGTATAAAAACTGATAAAGTAATATGTGTCATATTTTTCGTTTTCAGCCACTGTCTTTAAAAAGTTTAAATGCATTACAGTTTTCACCTGAAAATACAGTAAATGTCTGAAATAACTGAAAATAAATGTTGTATTTTATATGTCAAAAAGAATTACTGCGCATCACTAACCTGGTATGTTTCACACACGCCAATTTGAGGGTTACTTTGACACACACTTCACAATTTCTTATAACAAGATGTCCTAGACTGCATATATATATATATATATATATATATATATATATATATATATATGATGAAATGATGATACTTTATTGACGGTAATCTAAATGGTGACAAGTACCGAAACCTTCTTGAAAAGAACTACCTTCCAAGACATAAGTTTGGAAGTGCGACAAAACATGTGATTTCAACGTGATGGTGGCCCAGCACATTACTCATTAGTAGCACGTGAGGTATTGGATCGGGATTACAATAATCGTTGGATCGGTAGAGAAGGACCAGTGCACTGGACAGCCAGATCACCAGACCTTATCTCACCAGATTTCTTTTTGTAGGATTACCTAAAAGATGTAGATTATAAAGAAACACCTACTACTCGTGAAAACATGATGCAACGAATAAGGGACGCTTGTGCCGCTATTACACCAGATATGCTTACTCGATGTGTTCGTTCATTTGTAGGACGAATCAATAAATGCATTGAGGTCAGGGCCATCATTTTGAGCACTTACTTTAAATAAATGCTGAAGCATTTGTAGAATCATCTAAAACAAGCACCCCAATAGTGAGAGGCATGGGGACTCATTGAAAACAAGTATCCCGAAGGGAACAGAAAACTACTACGTCCAAGTCCTTGTTCCCGGGTGACGCTAAAACTAGTTTATTGACTTCCGTAGAAAATACTGATTTTTATTAACCACTCAGAAATAATCGACCACGCTCAAAACCACTCAAATTGCAGTCGGAAATCTTCGGAAATCAATTTTTTGCGATTACAGCGCCACCTATCACAAATCAGAAAAAAGTTTCAGACAAAACATATGTATTTTTGTGCGTAGAATTCGAATCCGAAATAAAAAATGGGGGTTCCTATTTAAGATTTCAATGTTGCCCACCGCCCCACCCGCTGGGGGCAGGGGGGTGCTGCTTTTAGCATAGAATGATTCCCCCTTCAAAACTCTTAAGATATGGTCTCGACTCAATTTTTCGTACATGGCGTATTTTTTTTAGTTATTTCAAGTTGACAAGTTAAACGGGACACGTATAATTATAGTATTGTTTAGTATTACCATCATCATAAGTTCGCAATGCCTCATATCACTGTAAGTGGCCAAAATTCCCCCATGTATTAAGGCGGCCCGAGCGTCACGCGAATGGTCGGCGACCAGCGCTCAAGCGGCCACAATGTGAAACTTCGTCCGTTCGCTGGCTCCCATAAGGATCGGTGAAGTGCCGTTGCTGTTAGACATACTAGGGGGCTAGAGTTTTAGTTGCATGAGAACCCAACATACATGACATAATATATTTTAATTGTTTAAAAATAGTTTTATTTGATAACACCTTTCGAGTTCACATGACAAATCAAATATTCCAGTCTTATCAGTTTTTCGAATTTTGTTTTATCTTCAATTGCGAATTACCTGAATATTTTAGTAAATATTAAGGAGTGCGAATATTATACGATATTTATAAGAATTAATTACATAATCCATGTTGTACAGCTTTCAGGTTTTACGTTTTACAAGAAATTGTTGTGATAGCGACTTACCTATGCCGGACAGCGTGTTGCGTGCATCTTGATTTCTGCAAGACACCACTGGCCGCAGAGACCGATCTGCAAAAGAAATTAAAATATTAGTCTTGCAGCACTTCGTAAATAACACACTTTTTCTTGGGAGTTTGCTGTAAAGTATTTTAAAATATTCAAGAATTTTTGATCGAGCACTGTTGCATTTTTGAAACATACAAAACAGCCCCATATAATATTGCAAATACATGAGTTTTAGCACTTTGAAGCACCGTTGCAGGAATGATACGAACCGTTTTACATTAGTTTGCTGACTGTTGCGTAGATAGCTTTACATAGCAACAATAATATATAATATAACAATATTTTGTTGAGTCACATACTATACAATTACAATCCAGTGTAACAAGTCAATATGTATTGGATGGAGAGTTAGTAAGAAAGTTAAATTTCTGTTCAGTAGCAAAACAAGGGGTCATTTCAGCATTTGCTGAAGAGACCAGAGAAACAACGAAAAAACTTATCAAGAATGGATTATTGACCTAGGAATTATACTACGATACTTGTTACAGATAGATTAAGATATTATACACTACATAAATATTTTTAAAAGCAAAGTAATTTAACATTTAGGATTTGTACTGTTTCATAATTAAAGTAAAAGTGGAATTTACTTATTATTGTCATTTTACTACTACTTATAATAGTAATGATAATAAGAGAACATGATATCAATTATGGTAACAACTACGTATAATTTAACAATATTAGTACATTCTTTGTTTAATCTTGAAATGATGAGGAGTAGGTGGCAAGTTTCGGTCAGTGTTTTTTCTATTTTTTCACTTAGTCCTATTGCAGCACCTAATACATCTAGCAAATCCAAGGAGAACGAAATATACATTTTGGTCTGGCATTCTCCTTCGACTTTGGTCCAACTGCAATTTAACACAGATAGGACGGGATATGCCAGTTTTGTTTCCTTTGCTTTAGCTTGAAACAGTCAACATGAAACAGAAAATGAAATTGGATAAGAATTTTTATTTATTGACATTTTTTAAGGGAAGTTTTGTTAGGATTTGAATATTTCTTCAAACTGTAGAGCATGTTGTTAAGCAAGATAACTTTCCATTTACTTTTAAATACATGAATTGTATTTATGTTTTTAATGTCATGGACCACTTTGTGATGCAATGCTTTCTATTAGAACATATTTTTTGATAAAGTGAAGTGACAGAGTGCGGAACATGTAGGTTATTCTTTTGACGAATGTTGTAGTTGTGTACATGAGAAGTAAAAGTGTCTTTGTTTTCCACGAGAATTTTCTTTTTGAAGAACACTATTTCAAATGTATACATGCATGACAGAGGAGGAATCCTTAGTTTATTGAACAAGGGTTTGCAATACTCCAGCTGATAAATGCTGGTCATTGTTTGCAATATTCTTTTTTGGATAACAAATGTGCGAGCGCTTTTATGGGCATTTCCCCAGAATATTATTCCAGATTTTAGGTGTGATTGCACATTTGCCAAACATATTGTTCAAAGTTGCCTCAATGTTGGAGCTTGACCTGAGGGTGTATAGGGCATAGCAAGATTTGGTGAGATTCTTGTTAAGATTTGAGATGTGAGCATTCCATTTGAGGTTTTCTTGGATCTTAGACCGAAGAAGGTAGTGTCATGAGATATCGTTACCGGTTATTATTTATGAGCAAGTGCAGTGAGAGTTTTCCTTTGGATTAGGTATTCATGAAGTTTGGAGACTGTCTTGCTGGTATTTATGAGAGTATTTATTTAAACCATTTTGACTAGTGCATGCAAGGTTTTGTGAGTTTCTTTTTCTAATGATTGTTGTGTTTTTGCTTCAAAGATTATTTTTTGTGTCAATCGCAAGTAAAATTATTTTGTTATTCATAAAATCCAAAGGCATGGCACCCCCATACATATATCATCTGAGGACAGGTGTAGTATGAGGAGATTTTGTTTTCTTTAGTGTGTTGGAGGGCAACTATTTGGCTACGGTTGAATAAATATGATTTGATCCATTGGCCTGCAATGCCTCGAATCCCTAGCATTCCCAGTTAAGTTCGAAGTATGTGATGATCACTAATGTCAAAGGCTGTTGCTAAAGATAATAAAAGGCCAACGGGAATAATCCTTCTGATTTAGTGCAACAAGTACATTATTTAAAAAGGAGAAGATGACTGTGGCTGCGAATCTATTACTCCTGAAGTCCTGTTGTGAATTCGTGAGAATGCACTGTATTCAGAAACTGTTGAGTATATCGTTGGAAAGCCTTTCCGGAATTTTTGAAAATTTTGATAGCAAGGACATAGGTCTGTAGTTTATTGGATTATAACCATTGCCCTTTTTAAACAATGGTTTCACTTTTGTCATTTTGAATATATATGGGAATATACCGGTTTTTAGAGAGTAATTGTAGGTATGAGAGAGTGGTGGCACTGTGATTGATAAAAAATCTGAAATGTTATCCAGACCTGCTGAGAATTTATTCTCCATTTATCCAATGATTTTAAAAATTTCAGGGGGTGGTTTAACATAAAAATATGGAATTTACGATTTGTGTAACATTAATGTTCGGTTGCTGTGTTTTATTGTTAGAGAGTGGTGAGAGATTAACGTTTTACCAATTTGTGAAAAGTGTTCATGTAACATATGAGCTATTACTTGTGGCTCTTGCAAAGTTTGGTTTTTGAAGGGGAACTATATTTTTCTGTTATTATACGTTGATTATGTAGCTTTATTAATAATGTACCACATAGCTTCTGTTTTGTTACGTACTTTTTCAATGTACTTATCATTTGTCATAATTTTTGGTTGTATGGTTACTTTTCTGTATTTTGTAATTTGTATTTTGTAATATTTGGTTGTATGGTTATCGAATTCTGTATTTTGTAATATGTAATGAAGTTGGAGTTACATTTGTTATTTGTTAGTATTTTATACATGTTGCGTTTTCTTTCACATGACACAGTGCCTTTGGTAATCCACGAATTGCTTTTTTATTTGGATCTTTTTGAGTTTTTAAATGAAAATGGCATTGAAATGTCATAAGTATATATTTATGAATGATTTAAACTTATCATTTGTATCAGTTACCTTATATACTTCATTCCAATTTCCGAATCTGAGTAAGTTTTGAAATTTTATTATGTTTCGTTGGGAATAGTTATGCGTTTCTTGGTAAGTTTGTGATTTTTGTTCCTGTTTGAAGATTATTAAAGGTGAGAGTCCCCGTCCATGTGTCGGTCATACTCTACAACGATAGATGGTGGCTATGGTGTGGCGTTTCTTTAACCTCTCAAATTGTCTCAAAGAGGATGTAGGATTTTTGCCTGCAAATTTGGAGACTAATGTAACTATTTTCGGCGGAGTTGATTAACTAGATTGCTTAATGAGGAACTACAAAATCAAACTGTGCAGCAAACGAGAGTACGAAATTGTTTAATCACTTTCTGATCTGACAATGTGCAATTCATGTCTGTTGTTTGGTGTAATCAGATCTAAGTTCAGAGTAGAAATAGCAGAAACATGTAAATGCCAAACGAAACACCGGATCTGACGTAGAAAATGCAATTCAGGAAAAGAAGGAAAAGGGTTCTGCTTAAAGAGCTATATTGTAACCAAAATGAACCTGCTCCGCGTTGGACATGCCACTTTTCAACGAGCCTTACATCTTTCCAATTCATCAAATATCTTTAACTTAACTTATTTTATAATTCCCCAAGCTGGGTAATTATTTGTATCGTTTTATGATTCTTCACATTTAATTTGCTCTGCTATGCTCATAAATTTACTGCTCTAATTACTCATAGTTTGGCTAGCTGTTTTTTTAAATGTTGCATGAGTTGAACACACAACTTATATAATCTACCCGGTTGCACGTAGACGTGCGATTCTGTACATGCAGATTCCTGGAACTTCTGTGGAATTTACTATCTATTGAATTTATAGGAATTCAATTAAATATCAGCCTTTTGTTTTCAAACAACAAATAACATTCATTGCAACATTCTAATAACATATCTCGAGCTCGTTATTAATCCACGATTCTAAGGTCTTTCAACATTATTCAACCGTACAGCTTTGGTAAAGTTCGTAATCTTACAGAATGTCTTCTCCCAAAAGGGGACGTCCTGGGTCATCCTGTGGTGTAATTTATGACCCTATCGTCCGTGTAAACTTTGAATGTCACCTGACTGTTGCTAATTACAGTCCGCTATTCGGCAAACCCCTACATGTGCTCTAATTCGCGTCGCAACTTTCCCTCACAAGGTTTCGGGACATTCTGCGCCGAGCGTCCGAGCTGTGCGGTTGTCTCGGCGGAGCTCCGTCCACCTCCCACAACGTGGTGTCGTAAACCTTGTTCACGTTGACGCGAGTCAGTAGTCAACTAAGCGACTTTCAGTTCTGTATGTCTAACGGCATACTCTCAGCAACAGGGCTAGCAATGAGTCAAGTCCTGCAAACAATGACATCAACTACGCAGCTTTTGGTGAAGTGACTGTATTTCCACAATCCTCTTCCACGGGAGAAGAAATGGACATCCAACTGCAGGCAGCCATGGACCAGCAAAGCAGCGACTCCGGTAATGCAGTGGCCTCCAACCCATCAACCGTAGACGGCCATCCCAACAGCAGCGAACAACGGCGGTCATCGAAAAAGGTCAGCCAGTGATCCCGAAAATACGCAAGACGCGAAGAAGAAAGTGCGGGTTCTGTATGTGACGGTGAAAAGTCAGTTCCAACCAATTTAGAATACAACGTACCAATCGGCAACAGATTTGATTCTTTAAGTGAAGTTAACCTAAGCCTCGAAAACAACAAATTCACCTATCTAAATAAAAACAGTAGTGAACAAACGAACAATGCAAATAAAATCCCTCCCATTTTCGTAGCCAACATTCCTAATATAAATAATTTCATAACAGTATTATCTAAAATTATTACTCAGAAATTTTCTAAAAATTGTACATGACCTTATTTCAAACACTATCTTTGAAGATCAAATTTCATTAAATTTTAGTTGTAGGAAGACTTAAAAACATTTTGAACTTTTGCAATTTTCGAAAAATCAGGGATTTTAATCAACATGAGACGCCACTCTCGTAAGCGTTATTCCCTCTATCCTACAAAAAAATCAAAAACAAAGGAGCTTTTTTTTTAATTTCAAAAATGTCCCCGGGGCTTCATGTAAAGTAACTCCAAAATTAAAATACCGGTTTCAAATTCAAGAGGTCTAGATACCAGCCAAATCGATTGGAGAACATCAATTTTTGGAAAAATTGGCTTACCGGTTTAGTCGCTAGCGTTGTTCACAGACGGTCGGTCAGAAGTTTTGACGTCATTAGGTTTGATCAAGGATTCTAGCTACACCACGTGATAGAGGAAATTTCTAAATTTAGCAACTGGAATCATACACTTTTTCGTTCCCAGGGTCCTGAAGGAATTTTTCTGCCTTCTTTTCCAGCATTACATATCTTTCTCTCTTCTCTGTAGGGAGAAAGTAATACTAATAATTAAATTAGTTTCTGCCATTTTATGTTTTAGAGATTAATTTCTAAACCAATTACAAATAATAGGCTCCTGCACACATTCCCCGATAGCAATGTTAGTTCGTCGCGTTCATCAGATGGTAGTGTTTGCAACGTATTGCATACGTCATATGGGAGGTTTATGCTCTCCCTTACACTCGCGCAGCGCGCTGGTGGCCGACACATTCCGTCGCTCCGATTCAGGCGCACCAGAGACGTGTCGAGAGGACACAGGGAGGACTTAAAGCTGATGCATGATGTAGTGAAATGTAAAGAAAAATCCCATTTTTCGTGAGATATGAAATTTCAAATATGTTTCTCAAGACTGCTCTTCCACAATCGATACCATTTGTATGTTAGATGGTTAATATTATCTGACATCCAAGAATATTTAAAAATAAAGTTTTTAATTAGCTGTAGTTGAATGATGTTTTGGATTTATTTCCAATAGAATGACTATTCATTCTTTCTCTTTGTTGGTTACATCATTGTATTGCAATAAATCACTTTATTTTGAAATATAGATTTGAAAGTGATAAAAAGACAGCGGAAAATGATTTTTTGTTAGAATAATAAAGAAGATTTTAATGTCAAGCATAGATTTACTTTTTTTTATCTTCTGTATGAATGATATTTGGCAAATCAAGTTATTAAAAAATTTCATTTAAGTTGCGTCTAAAACATTTATTTCTACAATCTGTAACAATGAAGTTCGAATGAATGCATATTTAAGATCAATGCCTAAACAATGATGAAATAGAAACAAAGACGTTTAGGAGAAAATATATTTATTTTCATTACATCTAAAACTTATTGAGGAAAAAGTAATATAATGGATTTTATAAATAGAATATTCATTATATCTAATAACTAATTATTGCAACTCTGAACTTAAAAGTGACTTACGTGAATAATCATTCATGCTTCGAACAAGGATTCACCCCATGGACCAGAAACGCATAAACACATGAATATTTGGAGGCGGTTTGCTGTTCATTTTTGACGGCCTTGCCCTAATGTACTCTATCTGACGACACGTGGCGCGCTGCCGTTCGATTCCCTGGGACCGCCCCCCGGCCTTGACACGCGCCGGCGCGCTTGTGCCAGCCGGCCGCCCTGCACGGCGAAATACTCGCAAGTTTTGCAAGAGGACCAGGAACACTTTTCCTTTAATGGTAGTATTTGTTTTAGACTTGGAAAATACATCGCAGATTGTAAAGAGGAAATAGATAAAGACAATATTTGTCATGTGTAAGAATTAAGCAAAATGTCTAACATTTAGCTTAAAATGGTCATTTAAAAGAAATTTAATCTCAATTAATATTAAATACTGACTTGGACTGAAATAAAGAGATGTAAGAATGTGGAATGATAATTTAATTACACACATGCAGGAAGACAAGTAGTACATACATTAATGTCACATGTAGGATCGAAGTTCGTCTTAGCAAGCTGTCTTTTTAGAATGTGCATGCTGATAATGTGTTAGTAGTTTAACAGGGCTATCAAAAAACACACCAAGTACTGAACAGTACATTATAAAATAATGATGTAATGGCTGGTAACCCATTAGTGCAAATAGTCCGATGAATCGGGTGCGGAGAGAAGCGGCAGCCATGCCTACGATTGCAGATGGACCTGTTTGAGATGCACACGAATCAACGATCGCATTGTTGGAAATTTATAAATTAAATCCATACGCTGTAACTTTCGGAGGTTCTCGATTTAGAACCATTCGAGTTCAAGACGTCGCATTACAGCCATGTTGCTTCACATGGAGGGTAAGTTTTCATTTAATTATTACATTCATTATTGATATGAACAAATTTTATAAGAAATGAAATAATGAAGGTGTGTGTTTTCTACTTGAATCGGTATTCTAAGAAAATAAATAACTAAACTATTTGAAATTAATTTTTGTGATCCGAAATATCGGACCACATGCACACGAGACACTTAACATTACAATATATCAGAATGGCTACGTTCTTTCTGTTTACATTTCAAGTAGCAGACTGACTGTTGCTGACATTTTGAATATTTTGGAAGAAGAACGTACAGACATACAGACGCTAACAATTGCGAGACTCGTGTTCCTGATGAAGTCATTGGGACTGCTGCGGACGGAGACAAACCTGGCGAAGAGCGCCAGGGGAATCTTGGCGCCTTTGATGGAGGCGAGTGGTTTGCCTTGAACCACGCGCTATCGACGATGAGGAGGTAGGTCCTCTGCGTAAAAATCCTAAAAGGCGCAAGGAGTCTAACTTTGTATGGAGAACACAAGGCCTCGGTGTGGGCTAAATGTAAACCACCCCAAGGCTTGTGTCTCTTGCAGAGGAAACTTGCCACACACACACACACACGCACACACACACACCTGTACACTTTCTTCAAGGGCTCATCTCAGAGAAACTCGTGAGCGGGATAATGGACGAACCAAATCGATTCGCAGCTCAGAAAAATGTTTCCATCTAACTTCTGAATTTTCGGTTTTCATAGGCGGCTTGCTGCACTCAGGTTATGCTAAATATCCTAATAAAAGGATGGACTGGTCTACAAGAGACGATGTGCCAAAGATTTAGAGCAACAGTTTCAGCTTCACGGATTTGAAAACTCGTCATGCGACACTAGAATTGCTGCCATCGATCGTCTCTGTAAACTGAGGCCTCTGAGTCATGTGCTCAATGGCCACTCGCGGGGGCGTGAAGGACATGAATATCTATTGAGAAGAGCAGATTCCGAACTATGGGAAGCATTGGGCCAAACAGTATATACGAGGAAAACCGAAAAGATTTGGTTATAAGAACAGGACAATCTGTTCTACTTCTGGACACATGATATCACCTAAAATTTACACGGAGAAAGATGATATAGAAAAAGTGTTTGGTCTTGGACTTGATACTGTTTTGAATCACTCATAAAGTTAACAGAAGTAACAACAAAAGAACGGTTCAAACAATCCAAAACAACGGCTCGAATTAAAGAACTGCTTCATATGATTAAACTTCATGGTTGGTCAGTAATTTTTCTTCTTTTACCTAATAAGCTCTATCCAATAATTATGACCGAAATACATTATAATAAAACTAATTCAAACATAGTAATTGATTTCCAAGGAAACAATGTAAGACCTAACCCTGGATATTCCAAGCCAGATGTCATAAGATTCATACATAGGAAGATGATCCAGCAATGCGAACCGATATGGCGATGTCATAAAACTAGTAATACCCACAAATCAATCGATTTATTCCTGTCACTCAACTCGGACCCCAAGATGACTAGACGCGAACAAGTTTTAATTACACGAATTAGAACTGACCATTCTAAAATTACACACAGGTACTTGCTGGAGAATACCTCACCACCAGTATATGACATGTGTCAAGTAAGACTACCAGTCGAACATTTTATTACGTCTTGTCGTAAATATGAACACATTAGAACAATGTATTTTAATCCAAATGAAATAGAGAAAATCCTGTACTCTGTCCCATATCAGAACCAGATGTCAAGTATTGCAAAGAAGACAAATGTCATGCTTGAAACACACTATTATGATACGCCCGCTCGTATCTCTCGAGCTGATGATCCTACATCGATGGTATTGTATGATTATGTTACGAGGATGTAAGATAATATAATTATGTTATAATCTATATGTTCAGTTACTTATGTAAATGTAATGATCTGTAACCCTCGAAAAGATATGTTATGAGCCTGTCCTGATGATACTGAATGTTGATTGTATGTAAGATAAATAATATGTGATACTGTATTATGTTATGACCTGTGCATTACGATACTTATGTTAATGTAATGACTGATGAAGCCATAATTGTCCGCATACACCTGTTATAAAAAAATGTAGACGCTAATAACCTTAGTCATAAGTGCGACTAAAAATAAAGAAAAAGAGAAACATACTAACGACTGAAGTGTGTAAACGATTGCATGGACTTTTAAAAACTCAACTCTCTGCTAGAAACCTTGTGCAGGCCATCAATTCATTTGTTATTCCAGTGCTGACATACTCCTTTGGCGTTATTAAATGGAGCAATACCGACCTCGACAACCTCCAGAGGACAATTCGAACCGCTATGACTCAACACCGAAAACATCATCCCCATTCAAGTATTGAGCGTTTTACCCTTCCAAGGTCGCAAGGAGGGCGAGGTGTTGTAGACCTCATAAATCTACACAGCTCTCAAATTGCTTCACTTAGAAGATACTTCTTGGAACATTGTGGAAGAGTTCAGCAAGCAGTGAGCGCTGTTGATAATAACTATAGTCCTCTGAACTTGTAAATGCTTGATCCGCCTGTTTAGCCAATCACTGAAACGGAAGAGAAGATAATCTTATGGAAAGGAAGGCACTGCATGGAAGGTACCCTCACGAGCTGAGTAAACCAGAAGTCGACATATCTGCGTCACACGCATGGCTCTAGCACGGGGATCTCTTTCCGGAGACAGAAGCCTTCATGATAGCTATCCAGGACCAAGTGGTGCCAACATTGAACTACAGAAAACACATTCTGAGAGATTCTACCATTAATTCCGACTCGTGTAGAAGATGTGAGGCTGCAAGCGAAACTAGCCAACACGTGACAAGTGGATGTAGCAGCCACGCACAGTTGGAATACAAAAAGAGGCATGATGAAGTGGCGAAGCAGGTCCACCAATTATTGGCATTGAGACCGGGCTTACTCGCCACTTCCGTGCCGTATTATAAATATGTGCCTCAGAATGTGCTTGAAAGTAGTTTGCACACACTACTGGGATCGCTCCATTATCACTGACAGACACGTCGGCGGCAATAGACCCGCCGCCGATACCAATACCCAATGCCGACAATATATCGGGAAAATATCAAGAGAAGATCTAGAAGTATACTGATCTCGCCCATGAAGTCGCAACTCAGTGGAACTTCAGTAAAGTGACAACTGTGCCTATAATAATATCAGCTACAGGAGTGATCCTGAAAATGACACTTCGGGCACTGAAGTGTCTTCACTTGGATGCCAGGAATGTATATAATATGCAAAAGTCAGTAATTTTGAATACATGCCGTATTGTCAGAAGCCATCTGAACCTTCAGTAAAGCAACCACACACCTGTACATCATTCCTATGTGTGGTTGACATACCGACCAGTAGATACTGTGAATAACAAAATAATAATAATAATAATAATAATAATAATAATAATAATAATAATAAGCCATTTTTGAAGGTGAGATCCATCAAACTATTACGAGGACCAAATTGGAAATGAGTTGTAATATGTGTAGATAGGAATATTTGTTACTTTATAATATGTTATCGTCCATAAAACTTAATCTTTGTATCGTATACTCTAGAAATTTAATATTTTTTCTTTGTTTATGAAATAATTTAGTTCAATAAATAAATATCTAAGAATATATGTAAAGATTTTACAACAAATATTTTAGAGGATTTTTAATACGTTTAGAAAATGACAAACACTGATCAATTGTTCTGGATAGGTGTTCACTTGAATACCTCAGCGCGAAAACATAGTTTAATGAAATCAAATGGTAAGTAGGGAGCATTGTCAACCTCTCCTATGTTATTTCAGTGGAGTACATTCATTTTGCGTCTCTCACAAGCAACCGACGTTTATAAATGGATCTCGAAGGAACTAGAATTTCACGGAGACGTGACTAATTGCACTTTGACTTTAAAAATATTTATGATTTCTTGTAAAAACATATCTAAATATTCATGTTAAATGCATCACTCAGTCAGCTATATCGTCAAATATCTCATAAACAAAGCGTTTTAGCGCCTTAAAAATAAAAATTTTGAAGCTAAAGGCCTCAAAGAAACGTTGCTCACATTATAATCTACAGATATATTCTTGGACATTCAATTGCATTTTTTCTGGTTCAGTCCTTGTCGATTATACCAATTCTGCCTACATTTCAACCCTTGCTGATGGTGGCCAGCTTTGTGACGTCACACTTAGAAGGTTTAGATTCTTCTATCTTTTACTATTTACGCTTTCTGTGTGCACCGTGGATTGCGCAGACTGACGAGGTTTATTTGCATAATTACTAATTAAAGATTCTCTCTCGCAGCAACAACTAGAAGTACTATTAATATGTGTTTGATACCGATTAAGATTGTTTCTTATGGGTGTAATGAAAAAAAAATCATTTAACGTTTTGCCGAGATGTTCAAGTGCTGTGTACCTAATTGTGGACCTGCATCAGTCTTTTTATTATCGGCAGTGATTCGGTGGATTATGTGATATATTCGGTCTTCAAGTCAGCGTGTTCAGTTACGTGGTTTTCTCCACGAAAAGCGAAAAGCCAACTGTCAAAAAATATTTAAGAATTACGTCAAATATTTTTAACGAAGCGTTTTGAATTGCTCCAAGAAACCTCTCAATAATGTTGAATAAAACGTTATTGAAAATTTACTTTCAACATCAATTGCATTGATTTTATTTTTATTTGATATTGGAAGTTACATATGCATTTTATACATTTTTAAACAAATAAATACGTTTCGTTAACAACTTTAGAATGTAAATAGAAAAATAGGGTAGAGTGAGGGGTTTAACATGTGAGAGTTCTCGCACGGGCATACGGAAGTAGTAGGGGAAAACGTATGCTACGGCACAACACAAAGAACAAACATTTTTAAATTAACTAAAGTAAAGTAGCTTGATATAAATGAGCAACAAAAGTCAAATTGCGCTAGCCTACGTTACTGAGTTAGGTAAAAAAACGAGCAAAATTTTAAATTATAGAAAGAATACCACAAGTCACTCGACAACTACCAACGATCACGATTGACGATCCAGATTGAAGCGCCATGATTTAAATGTTGATGGTATCTGGAAGTGTGTACATCAATGCCCAGTTGTAAACTCATATTGTAGATAATACACCGTTTGATATTCGACTTAAGGTTTCAGTTAGCTAAGATATTCTATACGTAAACAACGTTTGAGCAACATTATGTTCCGAAGTGGAGTCTAAGCCTACTGAATTCTTTCTAATAGCAACAAATGGTGTTTATTACTCAAAGGTGAAAATATTAGTTTTATCCTTTTTTTGCTCGAAATTTCTTTTCTTAAGGCACGTAACAACGTAGAAAATCACCCAATACTTTTTAGTGTACAAACCGCTAATTTTTCAATTTTTGCTCCCCAACAAGTTGGCGCCCTGCTCTTCCAATGCCCCCTGTTCTTCATAACAAATCCAGGAAAGTTAAATAATATTGCAAAGAGTAGGGTTGCAGTTTCCCGATCCTGTACTTTCGCTTTGAAAACTTTACTTAGCTTTCTCAAGAGTAAAACAACTATTCTAATATTTTTGAGACTATCAAGAAAACAAAAAGCGAACTGACAAGGAAAAATAAATAATTGCTTCAAATGTTGTTTTTAAGGAAGTGTGAATTGTTTGAACGTATCTCTATAATCTGAATATACTTTATTGAAAATTTGTTTCCAACATCAGTTGCATTGTGTTTAGTGTTTTCGATATTTTATAAGTAAAAAGTTACATTTATACATTTTTAACAAATTTATTCGTTTCGTAAATAACTTTCCTTGTTAATGGAAAGGATTGGGAAATGGATATGGAAAGGGTGAGGATTAACATGCGAGAGTTTTCGCTCGGGTACTGTCCTCTTAAAGAATTAGAGGTATTGCGCGTTTTCGAAGAAAGTCGATTTCTTCTTTGATAGAGCGTACACTAAACTAAAAGAACGAAAATAAAATCGTCTGAAACCACTCTACTTTTTTCAATAAAATCTGCTGTAGGTATCCGCTTGACTACGTAAATAAACCACTCAATTAATATACTGAAAATTTAAATTCAATCTTCTACTTTCAAAATTATAAGAGAAGCTGAAGGATTCGGCGTGGTCCGACCTCTGTGGAATCATCAGACCGAAAAGGAATGAATTCAATCTACGAGCAGTATAGTGTGAAATGGTGGTAACTGTTGTACACTGTTTTTCCCGCAGCATTACAATAATTTTTGTATAGTTCATAAGCAGTAGCTAGAAATTTAAACAGAGTTTAGTTTCTATAATATTATTTTATCCCCGATTATGGAATATTTCTGACGTCAGAATGTAGTGCAATGTAGTCCACTACTTGCAAATCATTCAAAAGTTGGCTGTTTTTCCTCCCTAGCACCATTTCATTCTATTCTTTGTCGACTTTAATCATTTTCTCCATTTCGTATTTCCTTTTCAAGACCCTCTCTGAATCCCTGACACTTGTTCTACGACCTCTTCTTGAAGTTCTCGTACTAAAATATACACACATGAGTTCAGTTTAAACTATCTTTCTGAATCAGGGGGCCCCATTATTCGGTGGTGTTATAGGAATAAACTTTCGGGAATAAACTTTCTTAACAGTGTTGAAAACCGCCTTAAACTCCAATCGGCAATTCTCACGTTGTTAATGATCGTACAAAAAAGCGCGAAAAGAAACTTTAAAATATGAGGAAAGATAATTGTAAGAAACCTGAGCGATATATGGAGAAGCATAAAAAGTTACGGTGTTTGGGTGCTATTATTTGTGAGTACGTCATAGTATTTAGAAGAAATGCAGTCAGTGGACGATTTGCCCTGGTGTGCCCGCTCCGCGTCCAGCTGGGCATTATGGGACTGGCGGGGGCCGTGCACGCGTGCGCGCGTGCGTGCGTGCGGCCTGAATGAGTTATGAGCGCCCGGCGGGGCGGGGCTGCGTGGAGGGGAGGGGAGGAACGGAGCAGGAGGGGGAGGGCGGAACAAGAGGGGAAGGGGCAAGGGAAGAGCAGTGGGAGGGGGTGGCGGTGTGCTTGTGCCCTCAGCGTCGCCATGTGACCTCTGGACGCCTGAGGACGTGCTCTTGTGTTCATTACTCCTTTGTGGACGATAAATCACCTTTTTTTCATTATTCGGGTCAGCTGTTGAATGTCGCTTTCGAATTATCGAAACGAATGAAAATTGGATGCGCTTTACTAGAATACGTTCTAGCAGATCAAAGATAGATGAATTTTTAAACCATTTTCTGTGAGTATTCGAATTTCAGTGTATCGTTCAAATCTTTGAAGTGTCTCATTAAAATGTACTTACCTTTTTAGAGAAGATTTTAGGAGAGATTAGTGTACTGTAAAATAGTGAACCTTAGCGAAGACCCAAAACAACAGATAATAAATAATTTCCCCAAATAATTAACTATCACCCATTACTAAATGATGGGTTAGGTTATTTGACGAGAAATGTACACTAAACTTCTACAGTAAAAACGGATATATCAAACTTAAGGGGAAACATAAAACTGATATGGACATTTATCTTAGGAGGAATTTCTTCTGAATATATAAACCTTTTTCGTCCCCGCTCGGAAAAGAGAAATTTTTTTAGACAAATATTTATAACCTGTAATTTATTTTATTTTGTCTCTAAAACTGAAATACAAAAGTCTTGATAACTTGATAGAAACCACTTCGTCAGCAACAAAAAAATGTAAAATCATCAGCGTCCAAATAGTGCTACACTTTCTAGAAATCTCAAGTTGGTGAGATCAGTGTTGATTTGAGTATAATGTATATTCAGAAGTGATAAAAATGTGAAACCAGAATTGAAATGTGTTTTTCATTAAAAAGCGATTGCATTAATTGAATCAATAATTTGAAAATACCACATGCGAATCATATATGCGGCGAGAACATCTTTGTGGAAATTGCGGTGTCAGAAGTAAATTTTCTCCTGAATCGTTGCAGATTCTGAGATGCGGTTTGCACTAAAACTACTATATGCAAGGGGTCATGTATAATATTATTCTATTGCATTTTTTGTTGCGTAGATATTGACCTATAGATTTTTTTAGCTCATCATAACAAGCAAGAAGAGACGAGTTCATAAATATGCATATCGCCATTGGTTACATAACAAAATTTTCGAGCAGTTAATTGGCCTCGCCGCATAATACCCGGAATTTCTCGTTCAGATCACGGAAGCCAGCAGTCGGCGGCGCCTTGGAGCTCTCAATTTGATGTCAAATGTTCCAAGAACAACATTGCTTGTTTTCGAAAACATATTCATCGTGCACTGCAATTTCCACATGGTATAGTTTATACAACGAGTAGGATTAGAATATTGATCGCCATATGTGAAGCATTCTTGTTTCTGTAGCGCTTCACCAACTTACATTCCTTGACTAATTAATGCAGAAGTGACAGAAGTCCGATTAGCATCTGATGGCAGCGAGTCGATGGGAGGAGGGCTTCCACAATGCTCCCCTTCCCCTCCCCCTCCCCCCCTCCCCCCTCCCCCAGCGGCCCCTCCGCGCCGCCTCCTCCCGGCTCCCGACGTCGCCTCGTCGTTACTCGCCATTTCTTGTCTCATCATATCGCAAATGCCGACTATTTACCCTCATTGTCCATTTGTCGAACGCATTCCAGTTATTTCTCGTAACTCATCAGCTCATTTTTTTTCCGGGAGCAAAGTCTTTCCATCTGTCCATTATGCCCTCTGGCTTTCAACTTTTCACTCGTTATATTGGTAACCCCAGTGTTGGTCATAATATCGGTCAATGTAGTCAGATCACTTCTGGCCCTTCTTTAGTTGTCTTCACTGTGTTGCGTGCCTTCTATTTCCCGTCTGTTCACTTTTCTGTTCACAGTTGTTCACATTTTCGTGAATGGGATTCACTGTGGAAAATGCTTTGATGCCGGGCTGCATTGGTGATGGGGACGGGTTTCGATGAAAAACCGTAAGTACTGGATAGTTTTGACACAATAAGGATAACAGTTCACGGAGTCAGTACGGTTTCACCGAGTGAAGAATGACGAAGGATTATAGTATACTGAATATTATCCGCAGCACATCAAAATTACGAGTTTAATTGACCGATCTCACCAAATATTCCAAAATTCAACTCGCTAGCATAGAAATTACTTTTTTGGAATTGTTCGTGAATAAGAATATCAATCAAACTCGCGTTAATACAAGTCGAAAGATGCAGACATCTGCCACCCATTATCTGCGTTTGGAAACTTTCAGTCGTAGAAATACACGTCTTTTCTTGTGGGCGTGGTCGTCGCGAAGATGTGCGCGGATGCAGCGCCGAGCGAAGGGGGCGGAGGCGCCGAACGCAACAGCTGCCAGAGCTGCGGAAAGAACGTGCACACTCTCTTGGAAGGAATAATGTTATTTCCATTAGGATTTCGTTTTACACAATTATATCGCTTCCTGGGTAGGAGAGAGGAAGCACAGAAGCCCTGCCTCCCTGGGTAGGAGAGAGAAAGCACAGCAGTGCTGTGCAGCGACATCGCGATGAGCGTGAGAACAGAAGCCCTGCCGCCTGTCCGCCTCTTGCTCCGCTGCCCGTTGCCCGCGACCGCCACCGTCGCCCGCAGCCGGCGTGTACTCCCGCGCTCTCCCCGTCGCGTGCGTTAGCGCCGCCCCGTCAGCGCGTGGCGCCGGTTCGATTGCGGCCACGGGCCCCCTCCTAGCCCCGCGCCCCCGCCAGCGCCCGCCACTGACGCCGCGCCGCTCGCATCTGCTCATGGAGCCTTTTCCCCCGCTGCATTTTGGTCGCAGCCACTTGGTACAATTCGCTTCTTAACGCTTGGCGTAGGGCTCTGGCACTACAGGGATTCTGCTGGCTTATCCATTCTGCCGATTTATCAAAGTCAGTCTATTAACAAATGTTCTGGATACTTCATGGTACCCATTCCAACCCTCTTTTCTTTCCGACCCATATAATTCCGTTTGTTCAACAGTCAGTCGAAATCTAGAACGTTTTCTCAGTTATTACAATTCATCTTCACTGTGATTTACCATCACGGTTTCATGAGTTTATATCATTCTCTTCTCAACTTAGATTCCGTACTTCTTCCGTACTTAGATACTCCCGTAGATTCCGTACTTAGATTCTCCCAGACGTAAATGTACAGCTTGTCCTCCCCTCTTAAAATGTTTCTACTCTAAATGTATGTAAATTCAGTGGTTAGGCGGAAGAGCAGGCCCTATGTCCTGAGCCTCGCCATTAATAAAGACATTATTATTATTATTATTATTATTATTATTATTATTATTATTATTACTTCCATTGTGTAAGTTGTTTCAATCTATTTAATACTTTTTAAATACGTACTGTCTGAAAAACTCCAGATTCTTCAAAGTTCGGCGTCAAGTCCTTCTTCATTATTAGATTTAAGGCTAGAGTCAATATTAAATATTTTAGGGTCTTTTCCCATCAAAACACTTAACTTGCTCATTATTCACAACATATTTTGTAAATTTTGTATACATCAAACACGCAGCCAAACTGATAGTAGTTAGCGGCCAATGTTTTCATGTGAAATCTCCATTGCTTTATTTTACCTTTATCTCTTCGGGCAGTTGCATAACACCGCCTGTACAAGGCCTTCCCAGGCGGCCCCAACCCACTTCAATGTCCACACACCTAAGCAGTTCGGCTAACACTGCTGGCAAAACAATTTAAAAGTTCTTTCGTGGAGGTGCGATGTTTGATCCTCACAAACCATGAAATACGTCAGCTAGAGATTTTGAGCAATTAAATGAATAGAAGCATTTTTACTTTCTCATGTTTAAGAAGGAACTTCTTAAGAAGAGAAAGTTATGTAATGCTGTGCAAAAAAAAAAAAAAAAAGAACTGCGAATTTTTGGTAGAAAAACTCTTATCACAGGACACTGATAGCAAAAAATTGGACAAATCCTAGATGTTAAATTTAGAAAAAAATCTTTAAACACATGATGTAGCCAGAATTTTTGTTTTGTGGGTCCTTGATACCGAAAAATCGATTGACGGCAAAACTATCTCTGTGAACAACGTTAGCGCCAAAATCGTTCAAATCCGATTTTCCGCATTCGACCTAGCCATCGATCCGCGATCGACTCTTGAATTTGAAATCAATATTTTAATTTTTCTTCGGAGGGGGGTACTTAACATGAAGCCCTGGAAGATTTTCAAAATTTTAACAAAAAAATAACATCGCTTTTGATGAAATTTCCTTGTGAATACTATGAAAGACGTTTAAGAAAATGGCGCAGGTTTGTTGAAAACTCTCATTTTGATTGAAAATTGGAAAAAATTAAAGTAGTTTTCAGTGTCTTCCTACAACTAAAATATTAAAGATTGAAAATTTTCCCTAAATAAAATGTATTCCTTACCAATTGGTTTTGCAATAAGATCGTATTCAATTTTTCCATTCGAAATTCGAAGGCATTCAAACCCGGGCTTCCCTGGCGAGAAGTCATTTGACTTCGCTCTAAGACACCGAGACACCTAATTTCGTATTTCATATTATACATTCATATTTCTTTGTTCATTCCTGACATTGGCGCCTTTGTTATACAATTACAAATTATTCTTTTAGAAATTCTTTAAAACCTATTTCAAATAAATTTGAATCGAAGATTGCCAGCTTTCAGTCTCCAGCTCCCAATTTACGCAGTTGGATGGGTCAGAATTTTCTATTATTTCAGATTTCATTGTATTATTACTAATTATGTATTTACGTTATTTCATTTTAAATTGCGTTCTTTAATCGTGTTAAATGTGAAAACGAATAGATGATTGTTGGTTGTTGTTACCCATTTAGATTTAGATTTAGATTTATTCAGTCAGAAAAACAGTAAAAACTGTATGTGACGTAGGAGGGAAAAGATTATCTGCGCACGTTTTCCTGAGTTCCAGAATCCCTTCCCGTCATTTTAACTATAAATAGTTGAAAGAAGAGGAAAAGTTTAACATAAATAAATAAATAAGTTTTAAAAATAAACTTTAAAAGTCGTTATTGAAAAATAGTGATTTTTGTTTCTGAGTTAAAGAAAACTTATTTGCATCGTCACACGAATTGCAAGTATGATTTTTCTTCATTTCTAACACAATATCAACTCACCCTTACCTCTACTCTTACCATTACAAGCAAAAGGAGAGTTCTACAAAACGTGGGCATAGTGAAGCTACATTTACGTCCAGAAGCAAAACAAGGGGCCATCTCAGCTCCTCGTTGGTTTGTCATTTGCTCATTGAATCAGGGAAAGTGGACAAAAACCTGATCGAGATTGACATTAACGACGTGAGAGACAAGTCAATCTAGTGGTGCTGCCAAAGCACATACTTTCTCGCATAGTTTCTAAAGATTCCGCGTTTTTTGTGTTGTCTAGCAGGTAATTATTTTACCGCTCCTAGACTAGTACTCAGATCCTCAGTGTTAACGTGAAGGCACTCATATCACTACGCCACAGAAGCACCGCAAGGATCGCACAAATATACGAATATAAAAAGGTAAATGCCCAATTCATGTAAAAAATCTTCAACAATCAAAATATCCGTTAGAAACACTCAAAGTTTCCAGTCCGTTAAGATCAATAAGCGAATATTAATTTTGAAGAAAATCAGCTGAAATGTTCAGGCGCTAGCCGGACGGACAGACAAACGGACATTTATCCGTCAATAGATTTTTCGGTTTGAAGAATCAATAAAACATGGATTCTGGCTACACCAAGAGTTAGAGATTTTTTTCTAACTTTAGCAACAGGATTTATTCACTTTTTCGTTGCTAGAACTCGACGGTAAGGTTTAGCCAGTTAACGTCGACCATCCAGGAGCATAGAGCCTGTTCAGTATTATTCAAGACACAACTGTTTCAGTTCTAGAATTACGGAGTTGAGAAAAAACAAGGGGTTAAAAGTTGCAAATACGAAAATCACGTACACAGTACAAACATATTTATCTTCATTGGTTAAATTTGTTAGTAGAAGTTCTTCAAATGATTTTCAATCAAGTTTTTACAATTTTCAATAGTTTTGTTCGATAACCCAGAATATACAATGACAAACAACTCTCCCTGAGCGAGGCTCGAGCAAGCCGACCTTGCCTCCGAAGCACTGAGACAATACACGTCATTTAACCAACCTCGGTCACAGGAGTCGTGCTGCCTATAATAGTCATAAGAGCTTCGTGTTTGAGTTGCTGTATTAGGCAGCGGAAAAATTAACAAAATGTAAAATAAATGACCTTTGGGCAGAAAAAATTGCAGCTCGCTAAGCATTACTCGATGCGATAAAGAGTTTTTGCTGGTTAATTGCAACAGAGACTTGTGAATAATTATCCCTGAGCCAGTCACGAAACGCTGAGACCTAACTCTACATTTAACAACTTCGGCCATCCGGGTTATAAAGAGAATTGGCACTTCTATAATAGTAATAAGCGCCGAAAGACAATTGATTCGATAGTTCATTCTTTTTACAAATCCAATAAGAGATGTGAAAAAATGTTTAAAATAAAAATTCGAAAATTACATACGGACACTTCCAGTTTATTTATCTTGATTAATAGTGTTAATTGTATGGATATTTTATTAACGATGAGGTCTCTACTTTGTTAAGTGGGCATGTTGTGTAAGTAGTTGATGTCTAAGTAGCTGGGTATGTAATTTACGTAAAGTATGGAAGTACCAGGTCAAGCGAAATCACATACCAGTTCATTAGCCTCTAATGTATTTTACTGAACGAACATGCATCTGTAGCATTACCTCAAGAACAGTTATAACACACAGACCTCAATGCTTGGCTTAATGCAAATAAATTTATTAAAAACGATTTTTTATTTATTCTGAAATGGAAGACAAGGAAAATATTATATTATTATTGGATTTACAAAACAGTCATTTCCGTGTACATCTCAGTAACTGTGAAAGTTTGGCGGGTTTACATTAGTTACAGTAATTTTGTTTTGAATGATAGCAGGGCAATGTTCATTTTGACTACACTCCGTAATACTTATTGCAACTAATACTATTATGCTACTCTTGTTTCGTAACTGTATTTTGCTTTAAATCCTTGATGAACTGTTTTAACATATCAATCATAATTTAATTTAACGTTGCCGAGCCGAAACTTTCTCCCTTTGGCTCTTCCGCGTTAGAAAATAAAATTTGGCAAAATATATAAATGTTCAACATTATGGGAGATCTTTTACTTTGAAGTCAGTATAGGAATGTTTTGTTTTATGATACGGGTATTAAAGGCAATCAAAAAATGAAAATATTATTAAACATTGATTATTTCACCACTTTAATTGCAATCAAAATTTTTCATCCATTATTTGTTTATTATCCAGTTATCCAAAAAATGTTAATTCAAAAAACATTTTACAGAGAATTCACGTGAACACAAATTTGCGAATGGTTTTGCGCTGCGAGTTGTAAGCCCAATAACTGTCCCGTGCGGTGGCCTGGCGTTGCAAAAGCAGACGTGTGCGCGCGGTGGCCCGGCAGCGATCGGGCGGCCCAGAAATAAAGCGCCGATTCATTCCGTCGTGATTGCCAAATGAACCGAACTGTTTGCGCCCGAGCGCAATCCGCAAGCTGTGCGCTGCCCCCCCCCCCTCTGCGCGTCGTGCGCTCCCACCAACACGGGCCGAACCCGGCAGCGGGCGGCAACGACGGGCGTCGCTTCTCGTGCGTTTGTGTCAGAAAGTATCGAAATTATATTCCAAATATGCACAGCACTGGTTGGCTGGAGTGCATCGGGCCGAAGGGGTAGGTATTTTATTAAAGGACCCTCCCACTGTGTCTCCTCTTCTGTCTCTCGCATTCACTCATTCTAGATGTTTTAGTATCCTTTTGCATTTGTGGTTGGTCAGCCTCTGTAGTTGTTGGTATTACTGGTCTGTTTGGTCGCTGTGTCTGCTTGACATCTCAGTCTGGTCTGTCCTTTCCGTCCTTCCAACAGACACGCGTGGCAACTATAAACCCCAACACCTACAGGTACACTGCGTTCTTCTCGTGGTGTTTTAAAGAAATTCGCGTACTGAATGCAAACACGCTCGTTTTTTCTCATGGAAAAGGTTTTTACGCTGTACATTGTGTTGTAACTCGCTTTTGTTTAGATAAATGCAATTCCCAATCCACCTGGGCTTCATTGTTGCTGGGCGTTGCCCTTTGACGCAGGGCAAAGCTTTCAAAAAATCATTTATTACCTGTTCGACTACACATCATGTTTCAGGAGTTTGAAAAAAATTGCATGTTCCGTTGTGAGAAGATGTCACTGCTGAATTTGGTAAATTATATATTTACAAATTTTGGAAATACTTAAAGTAAATAAGTAAATACATTAAAAAACGTTATTGAAATATGTGAGAGGTATAATAAAAGTTAGAAAGAACAGTTAAAGAACATATTCAAAAGATATTGAATTAAACAGAATAAGCATTTCTATTGAGGGAGGGCGAAAAATGTCCTTGGGAAAGAGTGAAGGAATACGAAGAGCGGATAATTTCAACCCAGAGTAAAGAGTTGCGATTCAGGAGAAAGTGTTAGTGAATTAAAGAAATTTTGAGTTTGTTTAATTGTAATGGTTTTAATAGAGTCAATTTGAAGTTCTGTATGGATTTGCGTATTGGAAACGAACCGGTCTGTTTTTAGTACTTTTGTCAGGAATTTATTTTGTATAATTTGAATTTCTTGATATTATTAGATAAGGCATTATACCAAATAGAACAAGCGTATGTAAGACAAGGGCAAATATGAAATTAAAAATTGAAATTCCACAATATTTTTTTAATTTTGAATTGTTATTAAAGACAGGGTACATTTTTGAAATTTTGTGATACGTTTTGTTGGCGACAATTTGAATATGTGATTTTCAAGTGAGCCGAAGATATTCAATTAAGAAGACGAGTTAATAATAATTTTCGAAAATTTTTGATAATGACGACAAAAAACTTATAGACGATAGTGTATTAGATTGTGGGGATCTTTGACAGGTTTAGAGATACGAAGAACAATATCATTTTGTTTGAAATTGCTGACGAGGACAGGTCGGGCGGAGAGAGAGAGAGAGAGAGAGAGAGAGAGAGAGAGAGAGAGAGAGAGAGAGAGAGAGAGAGAGAGAGAGAGAGAGAGAGAGAGAGATCATTAATACACAAAGACAACACACACACACACACATTGGAAAATGAAAATTAATCCATTTATGTCTTAGACCTATCCATCTCTAACGTAGGCAAAAACACAGACTGTCGTCCCCAACACATTCCGACATCCATTTGCTCACACTCACGCGGCTTTCCATGCCATAATTCACAGACTTGCAGGCTTCCCCTCAGCACAAGACAATTTTCAAAAAGAAACACTCACTAGCAAATACATAGCTACCGCCGATGAATACAGAGTCACTCTCATTGACAACATACAACTATGCCGGAAAATAAATGAGAAAAACTGACAACGTATACAAGCCTCTCTCCACTCACCCATAAACCTTCAAAATTTATTTCTATTCCGTTCTGTGGAAAAATATCACAATCAGTAGCTCACATCCTTCACAAATACACTTTTCACGTTTCCTTTACCACACACGAATCCCTCAAACACGAACTCTCCCCTCTCTTATGAACACAACTGCCAAAATTGCGAACCTAAATACACAGGCCAGACGGGTGGAAACTTCTATGTCAGAATTAAAGGAGTTTACACGCATGGTAACAATACAAGCAGATCGAATTTTATTACACATTATCTACACACAGACCACACTTTTTACTCTGACATTAACATTCTTGAAATAAAACATAAATTCTGAAACAGGAGTGCTTTACATTTTTTCACATTTTTCAATCCAAGTAGAAATTTGATCTCACCTCAACGAACAAACCAATTATCCTACGTCAACTCTGCTAATCATTTTACACATCCCTCCCTCGCAAACTCACTCCCCCCGCCCCTTTCCAAGGAGACGAGAACGAGACTTCCTCCGACACCTCACCCACAGCCCCAGGAACTCCGAATGGAGAGGATGCAACTACCTTGTTTGTGTTCTGTCATTAGAAAACCTTAACGCAATATAACAGGCAAAATACGACGAATTACATCTACATATAAATTAAAATGAGACAGGGATAAGAGACATCGGAAAATGAAAATATACTATTGGTTAAATACATTTTGCACAATTAAGACATTTTTGGTAAACAAAGTATATTAAAATAACAACAGCGTGTTTTTGGCAGAAAAGTCTTATTACAGGGTCCTAGTGACGAAAAAGTGGAAAAATTCAGTTGATAAATTTAGAAAAATTGTCATATAACACGTGTAGACAGAATCCATGTTTTGTGGATCCTTGCTATCGAAAAATCGAATGTCGGCAAAATGTCTTGCTGTCCTCCCTCCGTCCGTCTGTAAACAACCCTAGCCGCTAAACCTTTCATCCGATTTCTCCAAAATCGATATTCCCTAATTGATTTGGTTGATGTCACAGCCCCTGGAATTTGAAAGCGATATTTTAATTTTCGAGAGTTCATGAATCCCCCGGGACATTTTCAATAATTTCAAAAAAACTACATCATTTTGATTAAATTTTGTTGTTGGATAGTCTCAAGAACGTTTAAGAGGATGGCGAAGGTTGGTAAAAACTCTGAATTTTCGATAATTGAAAAAAAAATTTTTCGACATACTCTTACAACTAAAATATTAAAGATTGAAAATTTTCCCTTAATGAAATCTGTTTGTTAAAGATAGGTTATGGAATGTAGTCATATACAATGTTTTGAAAATGGGACCACTTTTGGCGTAATTTTCCGTGAAAGTCCGGGCTAGAAAATACGTGCTGTTTGAGACGCCCTAGTTTTTCATTTTAGATTATTTTCTCAGCAAAGTCTTTCTGAAAAAATAAAATCCTTCTTCTTGATAGATGCCGGATTTTTGTTCTTTATCAGCATTTAACTTCGAACAAGAATATGATGTAGAGCGTTAGAGGTTAACCAAATGCCTTTTTTTATCTCCTTAATGCGTGTGCTGGAATTATTGATCCTCCAAATGGAGTAGCCGCTATTCATATCCATGTTCAATTATGAATTAATGTGCTGAAAAAGTTTCCTGTGCGAATGAAAAACATTTAATTATTAATGTTTGAATTGCCAGTAATGTATTAAATTTTAAGAATTGCGTATTAATGTAGAAGAATACACCAGTTCCTGGATTAATTAATTGCTCTACTACAACTTTACTAACCTTCTGAGGATGTTCGACTGTCGAGTGACCTTGTGGGGTTTGTTGAAAGCCCCTAATTCCTGCGCCTGCTTTAATAATTAACGCACCCAAACCCCAAGTGCGGCGCGGCCTCGGGTCGGGCTCAGGTTCTCCGTTGATCGAAGACGAAAGTTCTCCTCGAGCGATCGACCTCCGCCCACCACGCAGCTTTGACGTCATCTCCATGACGTCACATGGACAGACAATCACGGCGAGATTCGATGTATCGAACGGCGGGCGGCGGTGCGAGTGTGTGTGAGCAGCCCGGCGCCAAGTTGGCTGAGACGCGCGTGTGCGCTTGCAAAGCGATCGAAGGCCCGCAAGACGAGTATTTCTGATCAAAAATCACCATTTTCTGCTGCAGCATTACAATATGTTGTGATAATTAAGTATTTACGTAGTAGAGGAAAAAGGAAAAAAATCGACCTGTTACTGAGAAGACGCTGACGCATATATCATCTAAACAACCGAGCGCCATCTTGGAAGTAAAAAATCACATTCTATGACAAAAATTTAAACTTGTGTAAACCGAATTTAATTTTGATAGAATGAAGATAAAACAAGTTATGCACTTATGATAGACGTAAGTGTCTTCATTGATAAATATAGTTTTCTACGGTAATTCTCCAAGATCCAAAGTCAATATTACAACAGATTTTGCTACATGTAAACAAGCATTCAAGTCGAAATACTTATCTATAAAACAAAGATATCTCTCAAAAAGAGAAAATAGAACAAGTGGTGCTAGGTTAGAGCTCAAGCTTGCTTGTATTATTTGTAATAGTTACGTAAACCGTCGAACCATATGTGCTATTTACTATCAAGTACTACCTGGGACCATTAGCATTACTGACAATTATATGTGGTAATCACGAATGTGTCCGTCAAGTACTGTGTGTAAATAATTGATTTTTACAATTTTATAAGTTAATTAAGTTAATTATTAATACATTTTAAAAGCTATTTTCAATAACATAATAAATATAATTTTTCATATTATGTATTTCATATATGGAATAACCTCTAGCGTGCGCAACCTTCATTTTTGATACATAATGCTTCAGAAATATTTATAAGATATTGTGAATGTTATTTCGGAATAAATTAAGTATTGAGTTTATCACATACATTTTTTTAAAGATCATAACCAGAAATTTCAAATGTGAATGAGAAAATATCAGGAGTTATTTTATTTATAAGTTAGGACAAACCGATCGCACGTAAGGACAAAAATAAATAACTCTTTAATAAATTTTGAAAATTTGTGAAAATGGTTTTATACCTGCTTAATAAGTACACGAGGCATATCAAGGAGACTGAAGTTATCTTGCAAAGATTCACGAAAATATTAACAAATGAATGATAATGGTGTTCAGAAAGCATGTATATTATGCAAAAACCTCTAAATTTTAGTTTTCGAACGCAAATCACTCTTACTCAAACAGCTTGAAACAGCACAAATTCAATTATCTAGTATCTTCTAAATTTCAGTTTAAAGATAAATTTGACTTTATGGTTGCATACATGGATAATAATATGCTTACAAACTTTGGATCTATTCATCTTAAAGATATTCAATAGCATTTGCTTCTAAAGCAGCAATTCTTGGAAGATTTAGCTTCAAAAACTTTCATCTTTGTATTCTTGTAATTGTTTTGCTTCAATTGCATGCTACGTGGGGTTTTTATAACATCGGCCTCGCGGTTCAATGATTTTTGTGCCGCTCTTTCCAAAAACGTTGAATTTTCTGCTTCTGTAATATAAATGTGATAATATTATTCCCGCGTGTAGATCTATGCTGTAATGTTGTGAAGGCAATTGCCGGGAAATGTAGGCCTGTGTCCAAACAAAATTAATAAAAAAAGGACAGCTATTCATCCAAAAAAAGTTATTACCATTTTCAGATCCGTGGAACACGGTAGATATGAATTGATTTTGTGACTACGTGAGACAAGGTAAGGTCATTGACCCAGGCAGACTGTCTACAATTGAAGGGTTGAAGTAAATAGGGATCTAAGTGCCAAAAATCAAAATTTTGGGTTTTGATCGTTAATGTGATCTATGTGCCAACGCCAATAACGTAAAATAGGATCTATGTGCCAAAATGGGGGCTTAGTAGTTGCAGTGGTCACCTACAGAATGCGCTGGGTGTATGTGCCAGGCTGTCCAACATATAAAGGGATCTAAGTCCTCCCGCCAAATTGCCTTCTGTAAACAACGTAAACAGTTCGTTTTGACTTGTTGGTTGAATGTGAGGTAGAGGTTATCGTGCTATAAAGTTTTTTGTGAGGGACACGTTTATTGATTATTAATATAAGCTTAAAATTGTAAGTTAGTAAACAAGTATGGGTGATGATGTCAAGAAACGAAGGAAGAAAGGTGATGGAAGATTATCAGAAGAAATAAAAAAACTAAGAAATGCAGGCAAGGCTTATGTTACGGCTAGAAACATTTCTGTGAGTGCAAAAGATGCTCCAATGCAACAAAGTAACTGTAAGTGTAAATATAGTTGCAAAACTATACCTTATGACCAAAAGATGTTGCTATTTAATGATTTTTACAAGGCTGATCATAATAAACAACAGAATTACCTATTAGGCCTATTACAAGTAAAACATGTATCAAGACGTAGACATGGACAATATGACGATCCTGCTGAAAGTAGGCGCCAAACAACTGTATTGTACACTGTTCCAAATGGGAATGGGGAAATTGTACAGGTGTGTAAGAAAACATTTTGTAATACTTTTGCAGTGTCTGGAAAAAGGTGCCAGCTTTTAGTAAAGCTTAAGCAAAGTGGTAACCCAGTTTATATTGAAACCCGTGGAAATAGGCAGTCTAACAGGAAATTTTCTGATAGTGATAGAACTCTTGTTTGTAGTCACATAGAGTCATTTCCTCGTTATGAGAGCCATTATGGCAGGAAAGATTCCAGCAAGGAATACCTTTCTCCTGATTTCAATATTTCTAGGTTGTATCAGGCTTTCAAGGAAAAATACCCTGATAGTCCTGTAACATATCGCTATTATTATTTGATTTTCAATAAACAATTTAAAAAAAACTGAACACAAACTGTTCTATGAGAGACTTACTCAGTAATGCTGTTTTATAAACAACTGATTTGTAATAATATTGTTTTAATAAAGTTTTACCTTTTGAAATGTTGTTTGATGACTAGCCTATGTTTAAGTTATTTTTATTTCTGCAATAAGAAAAGTAAATAATAGGCCTATGAAAAGTAAAATTTAGTTATTAAATAACTAAATTTTACTTTTCATAGGCCTATTATTTATTTGCAAGATCATTATTTGTAAAAAAGGATATAAGTGCCAGTGGCACTTACGTCTTCTTTTAGGTTACAACATGCGGACTTAGATCCGACCTGATTTGTATAAGTTTTAATTTTATTTCAAGTTAATTTAATAAAAAATTAATTGTTTTAATGATAAAATCGTGCTTATAATACCTCATACTGAATTGTAAATTCTATTGTGTTTTGAAAAAATACATTTGTATGCTCACTACAGAAAAAAACATGATTTCTGGGAAATTTGGAATTTGGCACTTAGATCCCTATTTACTTCAACCCTTCAATTATATACGTAATATATCAACACTATGTCTGGTGTTAAAATGCCGAGTTTAAATTGATTTACAAGGAC
The DNA here is from genome assembly GCA_038098605.1 of Gryllus longicercus. Taxonomy (NCBI): domain Eukaryota; kingdom Metazoa; phylum Arthropoda; class Insecta; order Orthoptera; family Gryllidae; genus Gryllus; species Gryllus longicercus. The sequence continues at coordinate 1,165,647 of JAZDUA010000038.1, read as the reverse complement.
ATCATTCTGACATTCATTTCACACTATTTACTGAAATGAAATTTAAGAAATGTAACTAGCTGGTATCATGAATACTAAAACATGGTTAACCCACTCTCTGCCTACTTCAAATTTTACTGTTTTTTGCAATTAGTGCATCGTTAACTTTAAGAGGTGTAAAGTTCTTTTTTACTATTTTTCTTGTTTTCTCGCATGTTATCTTTTCATATATTTTTATGCTATCTATTTCTCTTACAAGTTCAGTTGTACGATAAGTACACAATTTGAAATTTATAAATTGTTTCTATTTACACTGTTATTATTATCTGCCACACATTGTGATTAATAGTGGTTCTGAAATATCCGTGAATTATAATTGCTATGGCGACACTTTTATTGCAACGAGCTCTTGAACTCATTTTAACGTGACAATTTCATATTTTTGGTTATTCGCTAATGTTTCTATATTTTTATGTTTACCAAATATTAAAAATTCATAATAAGACTGCAATTAGTTATTTTCCTGGAAATAATTTTGCCCCTTCTTCATAATCAGCAGAACTCTGTTTTTATTGCACGAAAATTTGTTTATCACAGGTTATTTGATTCGGTGTCCAGGGCTTGCAGATTGTTTATTGTAAATGTTTTATTGGAAAAATGTGTGAATATTTACCCTTACGATTTTCATCAGGGTGCTTTAATTTGCTTCCTCTGGTGAAGGCAAACCATTTGGAATCTTTATGAGGTCTCTTGTTTGCGCTCCACGATACTTTTGAAACGCGCACGCGCTGGCTGACCGAGTCCCCCCCCCCCCGGTGACCAGCTCTGGGCTCGCTCGCCGTGCACGGCGCTAGGGCCCTTCCGTCTCCATCCCACCCCCACCCGCGCCCATCCCGCCTTCTCCTTTCGCACTCCCTCCCCGACTCACGGACGAATAGCGCTTGCAGCGGCGAAAGAGATAACTTCAAGAAACAGTTGCCGAATCACAGCAATTCTGAAGCTACGCCGCTGCGCCCACTCTTTGATTTGCCATCTGCCGTGCATTTGCGGGAATAGCTTTGCCCTGGCCTTAGCCCGTCCGTGCCTCACAGCCAACCGTTGCTTTCGTGTTAAAGTTATCCCGCATTATTTTTTCTTCCTTTTAATTCTTTCGCCTTTCCCTCGTGTATCACATCTTCATCGTAATATTGATTTTCATGACCTAAAATTATTTTTTGTTTCAATCCATTGCTTCTGTGTTTTATGTCTGTTATCCACCTCTTTCATTCATTATTGTTAAATTTGTGTTCACTTTTTTTTTTCTATATTAACGTTTCCCACGTACTCTTGCCGACTGCCATCTATTGTCGGCCAAAGTACTTTTTTTTTTTGAAATTATCTCAATTTGTCGGTTTCCGAAAAGTAAAATTGAAATATTACTTTAGAAATATTAAAGAAGAGTGAAAACTCATACTGAATGGAAAATTGGAAAATTTGGATCCGTTTCTAAGAAAATGACGTTTAACCGTTACTGTAACTTTTTACGAAATTTGAAGCTTTCTTTCACAGAAATTGTTTGAGTTTTCGATAAACTTCATTTGAAATCATTTGCAGCACTTTCATTGACAGAATATGTGTAGAAACCGCTGGACATTTGCGTATTAAAGGAGTGAGAAATTTTTTAAAATATTACATTTATGAATTTTTTGAAAAAAACAAAGAGTACACCAAAATTAATTTTATGTAGTCTTAACGAGTGAAAATATCGCTATCCGTAAGAAAAGTTCGAAGAAAAATTTGTGCCGTTTTTGAGAAAATGGCGTTTGAAGATTTCTAAAGATGCGAAAATTTGAGCTCGTTTTTACAGAAAAGTATTGAATTTTGAAAAAAAAGATAATATATAATTTAAAAAACATGTACTCGTAAATGCAATTGTGTAAATAAATCGCCGATAATGTAAATATTTACGAGAGGCTAGTCAAAAAAACTTTTTTTTGGTATTTTTGAAAAAAAAACACACACTAAAATAAAGCAAAATATCATTTATGTCACCTCATATCGTACATTTAGCACTATTTCTACCAAACGTTTAAAGAAAACATTGGAAGCAGTTTTCGTGAAAAACTTGTTTTTGTTATTTTTTAAAATTGCATATAGTACTTCAAGCAATATTGTGCAAAAACTACTAAAAATTACAAAATAATGTACATGAACCTAATGAAAGAATTAATTAAGAAAAACAAATTTCAATTAAAGAAAAATCTTTATCTTCAATTTGGTAGTTGTAGGAAGACGCCGAAAAATTCAAACTTTTGCAATAATCGAAAATTCAGAGTGAAATGTGAAAATTAGACCCATGCCACCTTTGTAGGTGTACTTTACTCTATTTTTACAATAAATTAAAAGAAAAAAATGGAGTTGTTTTTGAGAACATTTTGGAAACATCCCAGGGGCATGTTAATGAAAAATACCCCCAAATTTGAAGATCGTTTTTCAAAATCTCAAAGCTTCAACTCGAGCAAGATGGATGTTTTCTTTAATTTGGAAAACATTCTACGTATGGTGTAAACGGTAGTGGTGTTCACAGACGGACGGACCTACGAGAGTTTTGAAAAACGAACACTTTTTCGGTATCAGGGGACCCCCAAAAAATGTATTTCTGTTGAAATCTTGATATCGATTTTCTGCAGCATTACGTAACTGTATACTATGTATATTACTTTGTATATACGTACGTATACGAGAAAGAAAAAAAATCGCTCAAAGGTAATAGCTTTTTTAACACACTTGTAGGTTCTTTTACACATACATCATTTGTATAGTTTTGTAGTGCCTGATGATGTGAAGAAGACAGGTTCCCAAAACAATGTTTTATTGAAGAATAAGAGAAAATTCCAGCAATTACCTGGATTACATTATTGAACCAATTTGACAGTTTGTCCCCAGTAATTAACAATTTGACTGTCTATAAATATAGTACAGTATTCAAAATATAATTTCAATATTAATAAGACAGTCATAACATAAGAAATATTTAACTTAAGATAGATTTTGTTGCTTTTCACAACATTTTTTTAAAAGAACATTAAAGGAAGCCTGATACTAGTTTGTCATCTATCTGATTTCACCTTTGAATTTACGCAACAAATGAAAATTATGTCAGTATTGTAACGAATATTGCATCATCTGCCGGGATTCGCAGTGCGGATTGCGTAATCTGCCAGCGCCCCCCTCCCCCCCGAACTGGACGGTTCCAGGCTATTCGCGGGTCGCATAGAAATGTGCAAGTGTCGGTTGTGTCGAGACGAGTTGCGGCCAGGTATGTATTCGCCGCTGCCGGCGACCGCGAGTCAGTCGGAAGTAAGCAGCCGCGAGTCAGTTAGTGTATGTAGTCAGTGAATAAGCAGTCAGTAAGTAGTAGAAGTAGTAAGCAGTCATTTTATCAGTGTGAGTAGACAGTAGTCAGTCTGAAGTCGGAAGCTGAGCTGTAAAGTGTGCATCGGGGTGAACAACAGTGCAGTGGTCCCTGATCAGCGCCGTAAATTGTGGTCTGCGCAGTGAATTGTGGTCAGCGCAGTGTACCGTTTGCAGTGCATCGGACTGTGCGATAGTGTAGAAGAAGGAAACAGTGTAAATAAATAATCAGATCGCAGTGAACAATGTAAATAAATAATCAGAAGAAGTGAACTGTGTAAATTAATAATCAAGAGAACGGAGTCGTGTGTATGGAAAATAATCAAGTGAAGAACACAAGGAATGTGTAATATATCTGTAAATAAATTAAGTATTTTTAGTGTAGCATTGTTAACAAATAAACGTTTTTGTTAAAATTTTACGTGCGTGTGCTTTAATTCACCATAGAGAAACATTACAGTATTATTTCCTCGACTAAATTATTTAAGGAATAATATCTTCGTTACATGACCATCTCAAAATGTTACACGACTGAATGAGTCTAGTACAAATTCCCTGATTTTTAAGAGCAATGACATTACTTGATTTTCCCCAGTTTTCTTGAACGTGGTCATCCCGATTAATTCAGTTAAAATGATATTTTATTTGAGCTGCAGCAAGTTGCAATTTATGTCTTCAATTCAAAATACAAAAAAGTGTTAGATTAATGAGAATCAAATTAAAAGTGTTGCATAACATTATAATGCAATCATTGTATATTACCAAAAATGTATTAAAACAACGTTATTTGTTTACTTTTTACGTATTGAGCAGCTCTCTCCGCCAGCGGTTCGCTGAGAGGCCGCGTGCAATCGCAAACCACTGCACCGTTTCGCGAACCACTTTTGACGCAGAGGAATGGCCTATCTGAATTGCCAAGCCAGCTCCTGGAAGGTCCCACCATGTGCCACGAATTTCATGAACATCTCCTGCTGCAATTCCGGTGACAGGGTTCCCCCGTGCTTCTCTTCAGAAGTCTCATCTTTAAAATATGAATCAATTTGTCACAACATTCTGAAGACATTTTCACATATTTGAAATACATTTTGTTTTCTTGTACCTATAAACATTTTTGAAGGCACCCTCCTCCTTCCTTTCACTATTTAAGGGTTCTAACACACCACCTACAAAAATATTATGCGTAGGTACTATCAGAGAATACAGTGAATCGTCTTTTACAAATCAATTTGAAATTTATAGGTACCTTAAGTTTTAAGTACAGTAACAACTATCTTGTATAAGAATTAATAATTCATATTATAAGCAAGAATATCGTACCTTCGCTCTCTTGGACCAGTAAAATGATTGAAAAGTAGCTCATTTTGATGAGATTCAAGCCCATCCCAATTTCTACGAGGTCTGAAATCTTTACAATTGACTGCCCTCTCCATTGTCGTAGGTAGGAGAAATGTTGTCAATAAATCAAACTATTTATGACAAAGGAACTGTAAGTAACTAACTATAAAAACGTGAATGTAAAGATTATAAAATTTTTAATAACCTATAGATACTGTTGTATCTATAGGTTATTAAAGTCATTATAGTATATTTCCTTGTGCCTATCATTGTCCCTGTCGTTGTTGCTGTTCTCTTCCCCTGGACAAATGTCGTCACTGTTTTCACCGCGCCATTGTCACTACTCTAATAGCACAGCTCTGTTGTTTCTCTATCAGTGCACTGCATCGCCCTGTTGCCTTCGCTTGCGTGGGCGCGCCGCTCGCCGCGTGGCCGCGTCCAATTAGCAGCTGCGGACGGCGGCGCCAGCACTCATCGGCCGGCGGCCAAAGCGGAAACCGCAGCGGCGCGGGGGCGTGATGGCAGGGCGGGAGGGAGGCAGGGCAGGATTTGCGTTTGCACCTTACGCAACGCGACGCAACGCGACGGAACGCGACGCAACGCGACGCAACGCGACGCGACGCGACGCGACGCGACGCCACGCGACGCCACGCGACGCCACGCGACGCCACGCGACGCAACGCGACGCAACGCGACGCAACGCGACGCGACGCGACGCGACGCGACGCGACGCGACGCGACGCGACGCTACGCGACGCAACGCGACGCAACGCGACGCAACGCGACGCAACGCGACGCGACACAACGCGACGCAACGCGACGCGACGCGACACGACGCGACGCGACGCGACGCGACGCGACGTGACGCGAGGTGAAATTAGGAAAAGCACTCCACTGGAAAAGTGTGTTAACCCACTTTAGAGGGGAGAGAATGCGACGGATATAAAAAAGGGATGGAGTTTGGTGAAGTAGTTTCCTTCGTATTGCTCAAATGAAAAACGACAATATAGCTGTGATAGCGCTGTAAAGTGATTCATGAGCCGAAAATTCATTCAGTTAAATTGATTAGTAGGAAATTTTCAAATTAAAGGATGGTAGTGATACGAGGGATTTCAATTTCTTATTTATTCTCGAGATTGCTTCGTCTTAGTATGGCAGATTTTTATCGGATACCCAAAGAAATATAATTAATGAGGAGATGTAGAAACAACAAGTGCCCGGTGTCAGTATATCCAACGAGCATCGTGACCAGAAAACAACATTTTCACCTGCTAAGTGAAGGATGAGTCGCCGCAAATGGGGTTACTGAAATATTGCTACTCACTTAATTGAAATGATTGAATTAATAAAGATGTTGATAATTTTGAGTTCGAGTAAATATTTGTTTGATTATTTTGAGTTTTATGTAAAACATTGTTCAAATGAAAACAGACATTATTTTAACCTTACCTGTTTCCAAAACAGTGATATTTTCCATAATGTTTGTGTATCTTGAAGCTCAAACACTAATGAGCGTCTTCAAAACCCAAGAAGGTGAACTCTCCTGAGTTGCAAAGTGAGAGGGTGTGTCGTCCTCCGGCGCGGCGCCGCAGAGTGCGTTCGTCGCCTGGAAGTGGCCTCCGCCGCCGCCGCGGCCGCAGCTCTGGGCGGGGAGAACATCGTCTACGTGCTGCTTTTAATTTTTCAAACTTCGCGTCCGTGACCTTTTAAAGAGTCGAACCTGTCACGGCACAGGAAGCAAGAGAATGTTTTTCGTCTGATATCTTTTTTGTATTTATGACTTACAATGTCATGCAACAGTCCCTTCCCTTGTCTAATGAGAACAACTGTCGATTGGGAGGCGAAATGTCTTTGATATCTTTATTACGGCTTCTACAAACAATGAATGAGGGTATTTCTCAAGTTTCTGATGGAATCTCGTCACTATCATTGTACATCCAGCATGAATTAATAGTGAATGTACTTGAAGAATAAGTACGTTTTCAGAATAAAATGTATTCTAACTTAATTGAGAGGCTTCATCCATAATTGTTAGTGTCTCAATGAAATCTGTTCTTCAAAATTAAGTCTATATATGAAGTTATGTGCATTTTTTTCAAAATAAGAATTGTTTTCAGTTAATTTTGCATAAAATAAAGTGAATTTCAAAAGCACATTTTCTTCAATATGCCTTCAATTTTTTTTTATTTGAAAGTTCAAACAATGCTTCTAGAAACGGTGAGAGACCGGTTTGCATGAACTCTCTGATTATTCGAAAATTGTAAAAGTTAGAATTAGTTCGAAATGCAGCATGTGCTGTTTTTGCATCACTAATTTGAAATTTTGTTGAGAAAATTGTATTACATATTAATTTCTTTGATTAATAATTGATTGAATTACAACCGAAATCAAGATAAACTCCGAGCCAAGAATAATTATCGTCTTCGTCATTTGTAACCTTTGCTTCTCTTCATTGATCGCCTTCGGTTCTTACCCTTTGGGAACGTTATTGTCCAATGAGTAATTTACGACTGTTAGCAAAGCTCGTCATTTCTCATTGAAGAATTTATTGCTCTTAGAGAAATGAACTTCTAAGGAAAAATGTATGCACTCCTTTAACCATTGTTGCCGTCGAAGTAAGAACAAGGTAACTGAATTACAAATTTTAGGTCAAGAGAACGTTTCTGAAATATTTTCGTAGAACAGACGACTTAAAAACTAGGTATAGGAAACCTCAAGAGTTTTGTAATTATTATTAGTCCACACATTTCACAATCACATGAACTCTTCAATATCTGCAATAGCATTCTTAGCCTCCCTGAGAGGCGGTCCCTGATTCCATTTCTGTTCTGAGTAAACAATCAATTCCTTATATGCAAGCGCTTGTATGCACCTTACACCCCAAGGTTAGAAACACTCGCTATTAAAATCCGCGTAAATAAAAGATTCACAACGGTAATATCAGCATATAAACCATCTCACATCATCAAATGAAAATCACTAACATAATTTCCTTCCTTCAACAGAACGCCCAATGATTCTACTACGTGATTTAGACGCAAAAAATGTAAGTTGGGGTTGCAGAATTTTCAAAAATGCGGGAGATAAACTACTCAAAATAATATCAGACTTAAATTAGGACATAATTACGCCGTACATCCCATAGGTCAGCAGCAAATATTCAGATATATTAGACATATCAATAACACAAATACAGTATATATAATTCAACTCCAGTAATCGAGTTAGCTTCAAAACATCTTCCAGTATTAATAATTACCAAAATAACATCTCCCCCACATGCTCCAACTCAGAGATTAAACACCCGAAACATAAATTGGGAATCACTTAGAAAAATAGAGCCAAGACATCACAATTCAAAATATTAAACTCACCCATAGAAATAGAAGCATCTGTCATGCAGATAAATGAAGTAATAATAAATAAAATAAAGCACTTGCAAGACAACAAACCCACATGTTATATCAAACCGAAAAAAACAAAGCTACCCAAGGAAATAATAGAAAGGTTCAACACCCGCAATAAAAGTCAAAACCTTATAAAAAATGTGCGCATAAGAAATGTACCTGGACACGACGTAATTAGCGACCAAATATTAAAACACCTTCCTACACCTGCAATTGTATACATAAACAACATCTATAATTCATCCTAATAACTTGGAAATATCAAATATAATCCCGATCCCTAAACCAAACACAAATCAAAGCCTTGCAGCAAATTACTGACCAATAATTCTCCTCCCAACTCTTTCAAAAATATTTGAAAAAATAATTTATAATATTAAAAAGGCTCAACAACGATCTAACGAAGTCCGAAGCCATTCCAAATCACCAATTGGGCTTCAGAAACCACATCTCAACTGCACACCAATTCCTAAGGTAACTGAATATATTCACACTGCCTTTCAAGAAATGAATCACAATAGTAATACTCCTAGATGTATCTCAAGCTTTCGACAGTCTGGTCGCCTAGATGAATCTACAAACTCAAAACAATAGGAACATCTAAATACTTACTAAACATTATCACTCGATTTATATCAGATATATCTTTCACAGTTACCATAGATAATCATAGCTCCAATCCACGCACAATAGAAGCAGGTCTTTCACAATCCTCACCATGCAATTCAATCTTTACCCAGCAGACAGAAACTCCAAACTTTCATGCAAAAATGCAATAACACTATAAAACTATCATTAGACTCGTAATGTTATACGATTGTCCTATCTGCACAAATGTCGCACCATCCAACATAAACAAAATACAAATAGTCCAGAGCAGATTCCTCAGAATAGTCATTAAAGCCCCGTGGTTCATTTCAATCAACAACTCCAAATAGAATTAAACATGAACTCAATGACTTACCAAATAGCACGCTTAGCCAGCAATGTCTACTCAACACAATCTCAATAGACCAACTAAAAAATACAATTTAGTCTCAACCTACAACTTACAAACCAGAATAAACAACAGATACCCTTTCTATTTTTTCCTAAAAATGTTCTCAAGCAATTGTGAATAGTAGTTACTCTAATGACTCTAGTGAGGAAATTCACCAATTGCAAATAGCAATGATAGAGGTAGGTTAACCATAGTTTTAAGTTCCTAGTTAGCCAACAACGCAAATGAGAGATTGTAAACTGATCTAGGTACAACCCATTCAAGCAATAAATGAGGAAAAGCGGGAATAATGTTCCCTAACGAACACGAATTGCAAGAGCTTGTTCCAGTGATTATTCGCGCCCCTTGTCACTTATTGATTATTTTTATTTCGATGTTTACATTGTCTTAAACTTGTTGGATTGTGCAGACTTGGATTAAACTTTGAGTCATAGCAGTAAAATGGATGGGTGGACAGATAGATAGATAGATATTTATTTTACGTTGCATCAACATCTTGCGTTACTAGTGTAACCAAGATGATCCTATCTAGCGTTACGAATACCAATTCATCAACAATCTTTAATTCAACTTGTATTATCATTCCCCAAGCTGGGTAACCATTTGTAACGTATTATGATTTTTTAAATTTAATTTGCCCTGCTATGCTCGTAATTTAATTGTTCTAATAACTCATAGTTTGGCTAGGTCTGTTTTTCTATTACGATCTTGGATGAGTTCGACGTGCCACATATTTCACCTTACCTGCTGTACGTGGATGTGTCACTGTGTACAAAAATCACCATTCCTGGAACTTCTGTGGTATTTACTATCTATTGAATTTATAGTAATTCAATGAAATATCAGCCTTTTCTTTTCAAACAACAAATATTATTTATTTTAACATTCTAATAACATATCTCGAGCTGGTTATTAATCCATGATTCTAAGACCTTTCAACATTATTCAACCGTACGGCTTTGGTAAAGTTCGTAAACTTACAGAATGTCTTCTCCAAAAGGGGACGTCCTGGGTCCTCCTGTGGTGTAATTTATGATCCTATCGTCCGTGTAAACTTTGAATGTCACCTGACTGTTGCTAATTATACAGTTGCACAGTATACATTACATGTGCTCTAATTCGCGTCGCGACTTTCCCTCTCAAGGCTTCGGGCGACACCTCTATTCGCGACTACTATTTTCTTAAAGTTAATAATTTAATATTCCCGCTACCGTATTAACCTCATATGAATCCACGAACACGAAGTCCAAATATTTTTAAACGCAAAATGCATTCACGATAACAAACAATGCAAAGTTTTACCCACTTAAAACTCAAATAAACTCATACTGCGTGCACTATTATGGATTAAACAAACAAACATTTACCCACAACAGAAATCTATTATCGCAAAATTACAATTTCTAACAAATCAGCAGGCAGAACATCAGGAATGGATTTTTCAGAAGATAGAACGTCTATTCTGGGAATGCTTAATTCTAGTTTTTCCCAAACTGTTCTTAATGTTCGTGCGTAGATTTCCTCCAGTCTCAAGTCGGAGACGAATCTAATAGGTTTGTTTTTTGTGTGTGTTTCACCCTTCCTGAACTTTTACAATTTGAGACACTAAGTGTTTGATTAATTGAACTGATGTGCATGATGAAAGAATTATCCGTGGACACATTGTGGCAAACTGTCAGCCAGTACGTTCTACACCTGGTGTTTTTGATTGTGTACGACACTCAGTACAAAGACGAGAAGCCTGTTTTAAGGCAGAAATAGGTCACCAAGACATTTTTTGTGATTCGTATACTAGCAAGTCTAATGATTTAGTAATTAATCATTGCTTAGCTCATATTGTAACGGGGTTGTCTATTCTCTGTAGGAGGAATCCGTTCTAGATTTTTCATGGAGTTGAGTGGCACTCTGCAGACCTCTTAAGGGTTTTCACTTAAAAATAAGGCCATTGATTTATCAACATTATACACGTACATTTCTTACTTGCCATTAGAAAGATACCAGTTTAAACGTAAAAAGAAATTTGAAAGAATTTGGTGAATCCCGGATATTAAAAAACAACGTTAGATAAAAGTTTGAAGAATCCTGATAATTTGGAGTATTTTTATTTACTAATAAGCGAGGTTACCCTCATGACACTTATAGATTGCATTTTATAGTAAAATTCTCGCTATTCTTAAACGTGTCCCTTATACTTTCATTTCAGGTATTTGGGTAGAGAAGCTCAAATTGTTGTTTTATTAAGTTTTTAAAAGAACTTACAAATTCAAAACATATTAAATAAATCACGAAAAAATTGTAAACCATAACGTGAACATATCCCTGTTAATATTTCTCCAATCAGTCAGTCGATCTTAAAGTTTTAAAATAAATTTCCATACAAAAGTTCATCATTTGCGAAAAAATATTTTCGCTGATTTTATTATTCACAACCCATTGTTCTTTTCGATCTCTTCACTTAACATTATAATATCTATTCTTGTAAAAGTATCTCGTAGATTACTTAAAATTCTATTCTTCTTCATTGATGATGAAGTGCAGCTCTTTGTCTTTGTGCGTTCAGACGTCGTGCACCATTCGCACCACACGGCTCCCTTTCAGCGGTTGCTTTAATGAGCCCAGTGCGTGGCCACAGCCGGCGGTTTCAAGTGTCACAGAGAGCCTGTTGCGAGTGCTGCTTGTGCCTGGCCTCCAGGAGCACAGGCGAGACGTCTCTCTCTCTCTCTCTCTCTCTCTCTCTCTCTCTCTCTCTCTCTCTCTCTCTCTCTCTCTCTCTCAGGAGGGCGAGGATTCGTCCTTGGGAGAGAACTATTCTATAATAATATAATTTGCATTACAAAATTATAATTCGATTTATAATTCTATACCTATTCTGCTAGAAGAAGTTTGGTAGAGGAGAGTAAAGAATCTTTTGGTGTTCAGTAGAAATTATTTTCCAGGAGGTGTGATGCCTCACCCGTAATTATAATGCGCAAAACAGTATGACCACATATTTAAGAAAATATATTTTAAGGAGATTAAGAATACATTTTGTATATTCACAAACGATAAAAAAGGTAAGTGGACGTATTGTTCCTTAACAAAGTGATGTTAATTATTACATCGCATTTAATGACAGCTTTGGAGTGTAGAGATATATTACAAAGTAAGATTATTTGAAGCAACATGTTTGACGATGTGTTTGAGTTGACACTTCGTAAATGGTTCCAGCCACTTCCCAAAGCGTATAGTTGTGAGTTTGCGCCCTCTAAACGAGCCCCGTTATGCACTGCCTCGCGTGGCGTCGCGTGGCGTCGCGTGGCGTCGCGTGGCGTCGCGTGGCGTCGCGTGGCGTCGCGTGGCGTCGCGTGGCGTCGCGTGGCGTCGCGTGGCGTCGCGTGGCGTCGCGTGGCGTCGCGTGGCGTCGCGTGGCGTCGCGTGGCGTCGCGTGGCGTCGCGTGGCGTCGCGTGGCGTCGCGTGGCGTCGCGTGGCGTCGCGTGGCGTCGCGTGGCGTCGCGTGGCGTCGCGTGGCGTCGCGTGGCGTCGCGTGGCGTCGCGTGGCGTCGCGTGGCGTCGCGTGGCGTCGCGTGGCGTCGCGTGGCGTCGCGTGGCGTCGCGTGGCGTCGCGTGGCGTCGCGTGGCGTCGCGTAGCGTCGCGTGGCGTCGCGTGGCGTGGCGTCGCGTGGCGTCGCGTGGCGTCGCGTGGCGTCGCGTGGCGTCGCGTGGCGTCGCGTGGCAGGCGCCGTAGGGCCAGAGCTGGCTGGCGGAGACACGGAGGGCGAGCGCAGCGGAAGGGCCGCGCTTGGGGCTCGCCCGCCCTCCCGCCACTCTTCCCAACACACACGGCCCCTCTCGCTCTCTCCTTCCCTCGCTCACTACTTCCCCCATCCGCCCACCTGCTACCTTACCTACTTGCACTTCAGTACCTACTTGCTTCGAGCTTGTCCCGGCTGGGGCGCTGCCATCTCGCCATCCAGCGGGGGGAGATCAGTACCACCTCCCGTGATAAACACATGCACTACACATACGGGACTAGTCTACCAGTTGATGCGCCCGGAATCGCCAATAATTAATCAACCAATTAATCATTTGTACGTAGCGATGTCCTTTCCGGGAAAGCATTCTAATATTTTTTGCGAAGGGAGATAAAATATGCCTGGTACAATTTATCTGTAACTTGACGTTGTTGTTGAGGAGTTCCAGATATCCAATAACCCACTTTCTGTTACGAATTTGTAGCGAAGTTTCACAGTTTGTTGAAACAGGTTTATAACTAATTGAAAATTGGTATTGAATTAAATTATAAAATCTAATCACTTTTAGATGGTTTCCTTAAACGCCCCCACTTCTCTTCTGATTTTGTGGCGAAGTGTTCTTAATCACGATTTGTTAAAAGTGTGTTATGACTCGTTTGAAATTGTTCATGAAGTTAAATTATGAGAACAAATTGGTTTTAGTTTCTTTAAACGCAGCAGTTTAAATTTAAAAAAGCAGCAATTAAAAAAAACGCAACGGATTCATTTAAAATGTGTCTTACTTATATTTATTGAAATACACTCACTAGCCTAGCAAGAAAACGTCTTGCGAGTACATAAATTAAAAAAATCATGTGTATACTTTTACCTATTTTTCATGCAATTTAATAATAAATGAAATTTTTCACATATCTGGCAGGTACATAGTCAGGTATAAAAATATATCAAGAAATTCTTAAAAATATTGATTGAATACGACAATGATTTTTTGTTTAAAAAATTTAAAGTCCTGTTACCAAATATTTAGTTATTTTCTATCCAATGTATCAAATCGCAAAGAATTGTGTTAGAGAGGAAAGGCAATTTTATAATCCACGCTGTAGATGTCTCACTACTTTGAATACCTGAAACCACGTTTTTTATAGAATTATTTCAGAACTTTCCTGAAGAATCAAGATACAATGGTGCCAATCGATTCGCTCTATAGAGAAAACGAATGTGATACTTATCACTCCTAGGGGTGCCTTTTAACTAAAAGCTTTTTAGAAAGTTCTGAAAAGTTCTCTTCTACAAACGGTCATATTCACGATATTCCGAGACGCATCAAATGAGTTCATTTGCTTCGAAGGGTCAATCGGAAAAATCTAACAGTGAGTGTGTCGAATACGCACAGGTTAGTCCCCATCATTTTTCTTAATTAACCTCTTTCGAGGTCATTCGGTATTTTGAGACGTATTCTGTATATGCCAAATTTCACGTTTTGCGTGGCCTCCTGCTGCACCCACGTCGGTCGAGCCTCGTTGCTTCGCAGTGGGTCGAGGGTGAGCGCGGCGCTCTCTTGGAAATAAAAAGGTTGAATGCGAGTCAAAGAAACACACATTTTTTAAAATAATTGTGTAGCCGAATGATGAAAATCTCTTAGTATCTGTCGTATTTATTATTAGGCTTTGTACATTTACTCTACTCCATTTTGCCAGAAATTATTACAAGAAAAGAAAAGTTGATTTATGCCAACTGTAGCGTGCGCTAAAACACGGAGACAAGCACGTAGCAGACGGCGGGCACCGCCGGATGTTGAACAAAGGGCGGAGTGATGACGCACTGGGACTTTCCGTGGACGTGGCGTGGCAGGGCGGCGGTAGGGTGGAGGTAAGTAGGCCCTCCGCCCTCCGCCCTCCGCCCTCCGCCCTCCGCCCTCCGCCCTCCGCCCTCCGCCCTCCGCCCTCCGCCCTCCGCCCTCCGCCCTCCGCCCACCGCCCTTCGCCCTCCGCCCTCCGCCCTCCGCCCACCGCCCTCCGCCCTCCGCCCTCCGCCCTCCGCCCACCGCCCTCCGCCCTCCGCCCTCCGCCCTCCGCCCTCCGCCCTCCGCCCTCCGCCCTCCGCCCTCCGCCCTCCGCCCTCCGCCCTCCGCCCTCCACCCTCCGCCCTCCGCCCTCCGCCCTCCGCCCTCCGCCCTCCACCCTTCGCCCTCCGCCCTCCGCCCTCCGCCCTCCGCCCTCCGCCCTCCGCCCTCCGCCCACCGCCCTCCGCCCGCCGCCCACCGCCCTCCGCCCTCCGCCCTTCGCCCTCCGCCCTCCGCCCTCCGCCCTCCGCCCTCCGCCCTCCGCCCTCCGCCCACCGCCCTCCGCCCTCCGCCCTCCGCCCTCCGCCCTCCGCCCTCCGCCCTCCGCCCTCCGCCCTCCACCCTCCGCCCTCCGCCCTCCGCCCACCGCCCTCCGCCCTCCGCCCTCCGCCCTCCGCCCTCCGCCCTCCGCCCACCGCCCTTCGCCCTCCGCCCTCCGCCCTCCGCCCACCGCCCTCCGCCCTCCGCCCTCCGCCCTCCGCCCTCCGCCCACCGCCCTCCGCCCTCCGCCCTCCGCCCTCCGCCCTCCGCCCTCCGCCCTCCGCCCTCCGCCCTCCGCCCTCCGCCCTCCGCCCTCCGCCCTCCGCCCTTCGCCCTCCGCCCTCCGCCCTCCGCCCTCCGCCCTCCGCCCACCGCCCTCCGCCCTCCGCCCTCCGCCCTCCGCCCTCCGCCCTCCGCCCTCCGCCCTCCGCCCTCCGCCCTCCGCCCACCGCCCTCCGCCCGCCGCCCACCGCCCTCCGCCCTCCGCCCTTCGCCCTCCGCCCTCCGCCCTCCGCCCTCCGCCCTCCGCCCACCGCCCTCCGCCCTCCGCCCACCGCCCTCCGCCCTCCGCCCTCCGCCCTCCGCCCTCCGCCCTCCGCCCTCCGCCCTCCACCCTCCGCCCTCCGCCCTCCGCCCACCGCCCTCCGCCCTCCGCCCTCCGCCCTCCGCCCACCGCCCTCCGCCCTCCGCCCTCCGCCCTCCGCCCTCCGCCCTCCGCCCTCCGCCCTCCGCCCTCCGCCCTCCGCCCTCCGCCCTCCGCCCTCCGCCCTCCGCCCTCCGCCCTCCGTCCTCCGCCCTCCGCCCTCCGCCCTCCGCCCTCCGCCCTCCACCCTCCGCCCTCCGCCCTCCGCCCACCGCCCTCCGCCCTCCGCCCTCCGCCCTGAACCAGCTGCAAAGGCGCGCGGCAGCGGCAAGGGCGCTGGGCAAGGGCGCTGGGCTCGAAGGCGTCGCGCGTCCTGCGCCGAGAGGCGAACAGCGACGCGCGTCGGTCCCACCTACGGAAAGGTCCGAAGCGCTGCCCCACGCCACGCTTGCCGCCTCGTGCGAGCGAGCGGAGGCGGCCGAGCGCGACGGGCACTTGGAGCCAAGTCAGCGCCGGGTGAACAGGGCTTTCTTAAAGCGTAGTCCAGTGAAGTGTGAGTGAATGAGTGGTTATGTTTGTAATGAAACAAGGTTGAATGAGAAGTAAATGAAAAATATATGTAAAAAATTACCAAGAAGAAACTTAAACAAAACATTACAGTCCAATGTAAACCCAATAGAGCAAATAAATTTCTGTCTCCTCAAGGGATATTGTGAAGGGGAAATAATAAAAATATGATCCCGTGGCTCTGGAGCAAATTTTAAAGATTTTCTTGTCCTCTCTATACCTTCCTTCCTCCTCTCTTTCTTCCTCCCTCTCTTTCGCACATTTCTTCTCATTCTCGTTCACTTTCCCCCTCGCTTTCTCCCTCTATCTTAAGCAGCCATGACAAGGCATAGAGGATACTTGAAGATCAAAGATCGTGAACTATTTGGTACAGTTTACCTATTCTGAACCTGCGGACGGTGTCTATGGCAGTAGCCAACTCCACGCAATTACAGGCTGTCGTTCTGTTGAGAGACAATTAAAGAAAATACACAGTCATTTTTTATATGATGCTTATTCATTGCGTTGATGAACAAGAACGCTTTTGGTCGAGAATGAGAAAGGTGGTACGTCTAGAAAATATTTCTTGAGCCCACATTGCTCAAAGGCAATTTCCGCTTGAAGTAATGAATGTGAATGCGGATACTATGTAGTGGCAGAGTTACGATGTTCGTAGGTGAGAATTGAGATGATGGTTTACGTGCATGTGGTTGGAGAACTTTGGAAATAGAGTTTGGAAATGCCACTGTGGCTTGCAAATGAAAGTAATTAGGGAGAAAAAGAATATTAGAGATCAAAAAAAGACATCTATACCGCCGGTGTTTGACTGAGAAATTTCAAAAAGAGGTAGTGAGACATTTCGCGGATCATATTGGGAAACGAGAAACCAGAAAGAATAGCCAAAGCGGAGCAAAATGAAGTGCTTCTAAGAATTGATCCAGTTGTCCTCTTAAAACCTACGTTCGTGAATCAATCAGGTTGGTTAAGTTAGTCATCTGATAACTAAGGATTGGGTAGACTAGACCGTGACTCAATTGAGAGAGCGTTTATTTCTTATTCTTTCCAAAAACCTTTACCCTTCAGATCCACGTTGAGAATTTCAAATCTTCTTTGTACTTTTAATATCCTAATTTCCCTCTCTACATGTCAGATACCTCATTTTCCTTCTCCCTTCCCGAAAGGATTGGCCCATTATATTTTGTATCCATTTAGAAACCTGCACACACATCCACGCACTCTCGATTTCACCTTTCTGTGAGAAGTCCTATTTAGAAGGTCTTCGAAACCGAAGAAATCCCGGACATTTTCATAATTTTAACAGCTCTCATTTTCTTTTCTTTCACGAATTATCCTTTTGCTACTCTTAAACATTTCGAAAGTTGTTTCTTAGGATTTTTTTACTCGAATCGTATCTTACTGATTATTACGAAGTTTGTTTGTAGTTAGCAATAAAACAAACTATATTACAAATGTTCTACCGAAAAAATACGAGAAAAGAAAACAGGTTGAAAAGGGAATTTTTAGTAAGACGTTATCAAGATCCGATACGATTGCCCGTACTTTTTTCATTGGAGAAGTGTTTTGTTGAGGTAGTTGAGTTCTGAAGAAGTTCATTCGATTATGTATTTTCTTATTAATATATTGCCTTCGTTAATAAGAAAAGATTCGTCGTACTTATTATTTTATTTCCCGAAAATGAATTTGCTCACGCTAAAATAATAAGCATTGCTTGTTTGTGCCCCTTCTCGTAGTCGCAAATTCATCAATCGCCAAATGCAGAGCAAATGCCCCAAAATCTCTGTCCGGCTCGCCGTGCCTCCTTTGTCCTTTGCGCTTCCTTCCCGCCTGCGCGGGGCAGCTGCGTTTATCGACAAACGACAGATCAATAGCGCGTCGCTTTCTCATTAACCTAAATAACGAAAGCAGCGAACGACTGTCTTTCCTTGTTCGAACCCTGTTAAAAACATCGTATACCTTCTCTGACAAAGACGTTTTATGAATAATGATGTTCTGCCACTTTAATAACAATATGCTAAATGCGACGGAAATTGTCGACACATCATCTTAAGATGAAATAGCTTACGTTTTAACTGTGAAAAAAATGTTGGTTACATACAAGCAAATAGTTAATTTTATTGCAATTGCGGCGACCCGGAGGAGCAAATGCCAGTCTATAATGGTCTGAAGTTATTATTATTTCTTGCGGTTTGTGCTCTTTTTACTTCAGCTCCGTGGTAGAGTAGCAACGGCGCGCCCAAACTGGATGGCCGAGTGTGTCGTTGCCGTCGGAGGGCGAGGGCGAGGGCGAGGGCGAGCGAGTTGTTTCGAAAGTCCTGCGAATTGCTGTACAATGTTTACTGCAATATTGGGTGGAGCTCTGTGAGTCGTAGGTGACGGTCCGAAAGTACTTCTGAAGGCGGGTGCCCCAGCGGGGAGATATAAATTAAGGGGCTGCACTCGATAGCTGGTCGCGAGTTTCAACAAGTATTGTAGGAGAAATAAATATATTATATGGTAGAGATATAAATGTAATAGTATTTTCGGTAAAGAACAAACACTATGACTTCAATTGTTGGAGTAAAATATTCATAGTATGTTGTGAAATGTATGTATGTATGCACTTAGGGCGACAGCCCGTGAACGGGCTCAGGCCTACGGGCGACGTTCCTGCCTCGTGGCCTTGGGTTAAGGGGCTACGTGTGGTTAGCGCGTAGATATCCCCACGCCGTATTCCGGTCTTCTCAACCCATCTGTTTCTGTATCGTAAGCCCGTCTTCAATTTATTGACGTTCGTGCTGTCTTTGCTAACTTTTGTCTCCGCGTCCTTTCATTTCCAGATTTGAAACTTATGCGAAGTGCATTGGCTGTTTATAACTTTTGCGTGAATTTGCGGTTGAGCAGTTGAGAACAAACGAGAGTAGATTGAACTCTTCTTCCACACTGTCTTTACTGCTTTTGACGATAACAACTAAATAGAGAAACATTCATTATTCAGGTGTTGCCTATTAAGTATACTTTTGACACCTCATTGGTAGTTTCCTTTAGTTGTTAATATCTCCCTTTCACTCATCACCCAGCCTTATCTCGTTCTTTAATTTTTTCTATTTTCGTGTAACTCATTAACCATTGATTATAATGAAGTTTGGCGTTCCTCTCAGCTTATTGACATATTGCACGGAGCAGGAGGAAGGAAGTTTACAAAAAAAATTAAATGTTTTCATCAATGACAACTTGGTCTCCTAGCTCTCGCAACTTCCTTCTCTCCGAACGAACTGAATGTAGAGGATATGCTGAGTTCGTTGTGAAGACATGTGATGTCAAGCCTTCTGGATTCGATATCTACAATGAATACGAAGATTACTGGAGTAAACGAGACACACGTAAACCCAACTTCATGTTAACCCAGACATGCCTGAAGTGATAAAATATGAAAATAGTTAATCGACTCTTATGTATTTGAATAATTGCAAGATTTTAGGATAGAAGAAACAATGTTCATCAATTTTGGAATTTGAAACTGGCGGAAGAACGGTGTCCCATATGTTGGATGTCAGGACAATGAATGATCAATTTTATCATTATAACTTTATTTGAAGGAAAAACAAATTTTGAATTGTTTAGTTAATTACTGAAGTAAAATAAAAAAACTTAGGACTTGTGAAATATATTTTTATGTAATAATACATTTTACTTAGAAACAAAAATACAAATTGGAAAATTTGAAATCGTAGGTTGTGTTTTTTTAGTATTCTCACATTATTTTGTTCATTTTGAATGAATTGCAATGAAACCATTTACATGGACACTTCATGCGTTCCTCTTTTTTTGTAATTTTATTAATATATTCTGCACTGTGTTCGACTCTTGTGATGTTACAAAATAATAGAGACGATCATTTGTCATGCCAATTTCTCTCCTCCAGAGGGCCTACCAGTTGTTCGTTTTGGAGTTCCGTTTGCTGATAAAATAGAAAGCGCAATTCCCCTGCGATTTTGTAAGTGGTCTCTTCTTATGTAGTAGTGATGCTTTTTAGACGATTATGAATGCGTTTCCCCTTATAAAATGTTTGCAGCCGTGTTTGCCAGAATAAGGCACTATGGCTTTATTCTCGCAATGGCTTCAGTTGGAGCAAACATGAAATTATGCATTTAGACCTGTAAACAGGGAACAAACTTGAGCGAACTTGTCGGTTTTCCAAACTTGAACACCGTCACCTACATTTGCATATTCTCCCGCCATTTAAACATATTCACTTCAGTCACCTTTGCAGAATTTTCTTTAAGCACCATCGCATACATTCGCTACACCCACGGTTTACTACTTTACAATAAAATTTAGATTTTTTTAGAATATTATTTTACAAAACTTCTTTTTTCTTCTCTTTTAGATGTGTTTCATTCGGTATAAAAATTAAAACATCTCTAAAGCTTAATTTTTATATCGTAAAACTTAATTACTTCGCACTTTACCCACTCAGCTAATGTGTGTGGTTTCGTCAGCAAAAGAGAGGTCGCCTTTAGTGTGTACGAAATTCTTGCGCATTTCACTAATCATCTCTACTCGTTATTGCGAATATTATCCATTGAGCTTCTGTAGCTCTCTTCGTTTAATTTATTACCAGATTTGTATTTCGATAAAAGTGACACATATTTTGTGTAGTGTAATTGTTTCCTTGTTTAATTTTTGCTTTCAAGGGAAGTGTTAGCTTGGTTCAAGCTCTGATGGACTATTTATTACATTGACGATACACATTTCTAAAATATAGATCCCAGAAGATTTACTTCTCTGTGAAAGTTTTCGGCATTTACGAGATATTTCATATCATGATCCGAAAAGGAGGCAATAAATCTAAAAACAGCCGAATCAGAAATAATAATATAACCGCCTACAAACCACCTAATAAGAAATTACCAGAAAAGACATTGGATAAAATATTTAACTCCAATAATAACAGTGCTTACAATAATAATAAAAAAATATTGTCATAGGCGACGTAAATAGTAAAAATAAAGCATGGAACTGCAGAACTACAACAGAAGCAGGTCATAAACTTTTACAGTTCACTCAGAATCATAATATATTTATCCATGCCCCTCCCTGCATCCATTAGGAATCCATTTAATAATAAAGGTGCCTTGGACATTCTTGACATAAGTCTAACCACAAATATAAATTGCCCCTTTTTCACTCGGTAATACCTGATCTCGATTCGGATCATAACCCCATAATAATATCATTTCAGAGTACCGCCAAAGTAAATAATATAAGATAACTAATAAATGGGAGAGTAAACTGGAATCTCTTTAGACTAAAAATAGCCACGCAATTTTCGTTCCCAAAAGATCTCAAAAACTGAACAGATATTGATCTACAAATTAATAATCTAATAGAGGCAATAAGCCTCGCGGTGAAAGAATCATGTCAACCAGTGCAATGTAACAAACATTCATCTTACTGTCTGCCGAAACACATCGTGGACTTGATAAAAGACAAACACAGAATTAGAAGACTCTAGCAGTTGTATAGAAGACTACACTTAAAACGCAATGCTACTTCTTATGTCAAAAAGTAAAATTTGTAATCGATGAACACCGATGTACTTCATTTAAGCAATTGTTAGCGCAAATTAGCCCATGCTTATCTTCTTGATGGACTACTACCAAAACCAGAGAGCAATCCACAATACCACCATTAAAATCGGGCACTAGCATCCTCTATACATATGAAGAAGAAGTGGAGGCGTTTGTTCTGCACTTTTCAAATACATTTAAACCCAATCCAATAGTAAACCATATGTTTAATGCCGAAATTTTAAACAGCGTGAAGCAACCTATATACTCCTCGGAAAGAAGAACAAATTTCATATCTCCCGCAGAACGTCAACGCACAATACAGACTCAAAAACAGAAAATTGGCTAGACACAACCTATTAACAAGTCAAATATTAAAAGAATTACCAAAATACACACTTGCAGCAATAACAGTAATATTAAATGCAGATTTAAGACTAGGTTATTACCCAAGCAATTGGAAAAACGCAATCATTATTTCAATAAACAATGAAATAATTATAAACGTTGTCATTGCTAACAGTAGTATTTATTGCAAGAGCAGCTTTCGATGGCTTAGCCAATTGTTGGCAATGACAACGTTTATAATTATTTCATGAAAAATGCCAACGATAACGCACCACAACACCTATATTCCAATAAACAAACCAAATAAATGTCCACAACAACTAGACAATTAGCCTATTACCTTCATCAGCGTAAGTGTTTGATAGAATGATTTTAGCTGGGTTGAAATGTATAATTCTTATGTAGCGTATAATTCTTATACGCTACAAACGCCATATCTAGTACCCAGTTCGGCTTGAAAGCAAATCACTCGACTGAAAACCAAATTTTAAGAGCTAAGGATTTGATTGCGAAGGACTTTCACGAGAAAAAGTACACGGCAGCTTTGTTTTAGATGTTACTAAAGCGTTCGACCAAGTCTGGCACATAGGACTGAAATAAAAAATCCGCCATCTAGGCATTTCTAAATATCTTCTAGATATAATTGGAAGTTTCATGATAAACAGATCATTACATATTGAGAAACATGATACTACGTCGGACAAATACAGAATCTCAGCTGGCGTTCCACAAGGTTCTCCATTGTTACAGACTTTTCTCAAAATTTACTTTTTTAACTTACTAAATTTTCCGGAATTAATGGATAGCGAAATAGCCTTGTTCGATGATGATACTTCCATCCTCTCACGACATGAAGAATTGATTATTGCCCTATAATACATTAAAAATGACCTTAATTAAATGGACTGATAAGTGGAGAATCAAGATAAACCCAAACAAATCACAAGCTAAAATGTACTCGCTTAAAAGATTCATAAACCATTCAGTTTTAACTGTTGATTAAACTTTTTAAGCATTTTTATTACTTTTTAACCAGTTTTAACCATTCAGTAAACTTTATCCATTAATAAATAAACACTCTACATTAAGAACAGGAAATGCAGTAACAATTTCTAAATCTATAATTCGCCCGTCGCTCACCTATGCGTGCTCAGTATAGGGAGGCGCTGCAAAGATGCAAATTAATAAATTGGAGATAATCCAAAACAAATTTCTGAGACTGGTTACCAAAGCTCCCTGGTTTATTCCTAATGCAAAAATCTGAAGAGAGTTAAACATTAGGTGCATTAAAATGTACATCAATGAACTATCGAAAACTTTTAATTGAAGGCTTGAAGCTTGTCATATCAAAAGAACTTTCAGCCTTGGCCGTACAGCTTACGCACCATCCAGAATATTGTCACGCTTTCCAAACGTCGCCATGAAAAGCCGCAGAGGCAGAGTAGGTAGATAGAGAATCTCCGGAGATGTGGTTCCTCGTGAAAGGCTTCTAATCCACCTCCTAGCTCCTGGTGCGGTGCGTCTGGGTCTCGCTGCCGATGCATTCACAAGGCGGAGGCGGAGGTGGAGTCGGAGGCGGAGGCGGAGGCGGAGGTGGAGGAGGAAGCGGAGGAGGAGGCGGAGGAGGAGGCGGAGGCGGAGGCGGAGGTGGAGGTGGAGGCGGAGGCGGAGGCGGAGGCGGAGGCGGAGGCGGAGGTGGAGGCGGAGGCGGAGGCGGAGGTGGAGGCGGAGGCGGAAGCGGAGGTGGAGGCGGAGGCGGAGGTGGAGGCGGAGGCGGAGGCGGAGGTGGAGGCGGAGGCGGAGGCGGAGGTGGAGGCGGAGGTGGAGGTGGAGGCGGAGGCGGAGGTGGAGGCGGAGGCGGAGGCGGAGGCGGAGGCGGAGGCGGAGGTTGAGGCGGAGGCGGCGGCGGAGGCGGAGGTGGAGGCGGAGGCGGAGGCGGAGGTGGAGGCGGAGGCGGAGGCGGAGGTGGAGGCGGAGGTGGAGGTGGAGGTGGAGGCGGAGGCGGAGGCGGAGGCGGAGGTGGAGGAGGAGGCGGAGGAGGAGGCGGAGGAGGAGGCGGAGGCGGAGGTGGAGGCGGAGGCGGAGGTGGAGGCGGAGGCGGAGGCGGAGGCGGAGGTGGAGGCGGAGGCGGCGGCGGAGGTGGAGGCGGAGGCGGAGGCGGAGGTGGAGGCGGAGGCGGAGGCGGAGGTGGAGGCGGAGGTGGAGGCGTAGGTGGAGGCGGAGGTGGAGGAGGAGGCGGAGGAGGAGGCGGAGGAGGAGGCGGAGGCGGAGGCGGAGGCGGAGGCGGAGGTGGAGGCGGAGGCGGAGGTGGAGGCGGAGGCGGAGGCGGAGGATGAGGCGAAGGCGGAGGCGGAGGAAGAGGCGGAGGCGAAGGCAGAGGCGGAGGAGGGGCGGAGGAGGAGGCGGAGGGGGAGACGGAGGTGGAGGCGGAGGCGGAGGCGGAGGCGGAGGCGGTGCCCAGCGAAGCCCCGGACTCCAGCACTCGGCCAGGGCAGCCGGCGCCGGCGCGGGGCGCAGCGGGCGAAATTAGCATGTTAAACGAAACTCGGCCCTCGAGCTTTTTACGAAGAGCAACTTTTCTTCAACAGCTCTCGAGCTGATGGGAGCTCGACTTCGCCCTTTGACTTTCCCCCCCCCCCCCGCCCGCACCCCGCCGCCTCTGCCTCTGCAGTCGGCCTCGCGGCTGGCGTCTCCGCTGCTGCAGATGCTGCAGCTTAGGCCGCTGCCTGCGCCGCCTGACAGCCGCTCGTCACGTCCGCAATTGCTGCAGAACCATCTCCACACAAACTCCCCTTCACCAACACCACTACCACTGCCTATACCACCATCATCACCACCACCGTCTCTGTAATTATGAGTAAGCACAATTTATGGCTCTAAGCACTGCGATTTCTCCGCCAGTTCCAAACATTCCATCTGATGAAATACATTTCTTTGCATTCTCTACGCAGAACTATTGATTATTCCCTCACAATTTAGCATAATGAAGTTATCACTATTTTCTCGTTACTGAGTACCTTCGTCACTACTATAATGTAAGTTCGACGCTACCAACTTACTATACTTCGTTCATTAGTACTTTCCATCGCTTCGACAATCACCGTCATTGCTTATTGCGGCAATAGTAATACCGTACCATAGTATCGACTACAACCTTCATTGCCAGTACTATCAGCCTTCATTTCGTGTCGACAACCAATACGAACATTGTCCACTTTGAACCGCATCATCGCTCCGTCCCTCCGCCGCTGCCCCTTGGGCTTGAGCCCGCTGCCCCGGCTTCTGTCGGCGCGGCGAATGAGGCGGCTCCCGGCCCAGCGCCGCCGGCGCCCTTCGGACAACTCTGCTTCGGAGCTGCGTGGGGGAAGGAAGCTGTGGCGCCGATTCCCTGCTGGCCAAAAAGGAGAGCTGTAACTTTCCATTACAATCATGCCAGCAGTTTGTCGAAAGAGAAACGCTAGGTCACGGGAGGTCACGTAGGCTAGAGTCTCATTTTCACTGCAGCCTCTCTCACCTCCCTTCCCCCTAAGCACGGCCCACACCTGGGCACACCGCTCTCCGGGAAATGGCCGACTAATCCGATCCGCATCCGAATATACGCGGGAAAAGTGTGTAATTCACTTTTGTTAAAGCGTCCTGTCCGCGTTCTTTATTTATGATGTATCTCTAAAGCAAATAAACAATCTGAAACAAATTATAAAAAGAAACGTGCCGTAAGGAAGCTTTTTCTATCTTGGTCTTTCGCGCTCAATTCGTTTCTTCCCATTTCTTACAGACTATATTTTATAAAATGGCGGGTTCGTGGATATGAAGGAAAGATACTGTAAGATCCCAGGAAAAGGCAAATAATGTGAATTATATTCTTAACGAGGCAGTAGTGAAATGCCCTACCTGTCGTTTTAATAGAGAACACAGCCTCTGTAAACCAGCGTTCCTTAGCGTAATAATTAGGCCTTATGGCAGTCTTGGTAAAATTAATAATTTCGACCAATATCATTAGAAATTCGTGTTTCAATACATTTCGAACGACTGTTAGTTTTATTGCGATGCAAAATAGGCGGAGATGCGTATGCAATTGCCTTGCAATTTAAATATCTGCTTACTTGGAAAGAATATCTCACTTTTGGGCAACATTTTTCACGAAGCATTGAGATTTGCAGGCTTGTCAATTATTCGAGGCATGTCGAAAAAACAAAATAATAATAAAGAGAGAGAGAGAGAGGGAGAGGGAGAGGGAGAGAGAAGGAGAGGGAGAGAAAGAGAGGGAGAGGGAGAGGGAGAGAGAAGGAGAGGGAGAGAAAGAGAGGGAGAGAGAGAGAGAGAGAGAGAGAGAGAGAGAGAGCTCGGCCAAGCGTCGTTCACACAAGGTTTAATAATTCCGCAAATCCAAACTCTAGTTTGCCTCAAAGGAAGGATCAGCTCCTAGTTGTCAACGCGTCCCGCGAAATGAAAGTGGTTTGAAAAGAAATGCGCCTGCAGCTACGGCGAATAAAAATGCCGTTCGAACACCGAGCAGCGCAGATACCTGTTGCGCGCTCGAGTGACCTCGTGCCGTGTTGTGGATGTGGGCAGGAAGACCATGTAGCACTCAATGGCCCTGCTGCGGTTCATGATATTTCGGCTGAGGAGTTGACCGAAACGGTGCCAGCCGTTTTCTCAAGGTAAGGTACATACGTCTAAGTTACGAGATATTGTTTGTTTGTAAAGTAACGTAAAAGAAAAAAGTCTGAGCTCTATTACTAGATACAGGAGCCGATGTCGGTTTAATTCAGGCGCCTTGCGTAAAGCAGGATAATATCTTTAATGATGGTTGGCTGCCGATTTTAAAGAAACCTGGGGATCGGTGGTGTAAGTGTAGAAACTAGCGGACGACTTCAAACGGATCGCAGATACTCCGGGGGATTCGTGAACACGTTTTCTACGTAATTCCCTATGAAACGCATTTGTATGTAGACAGAAGTTTGGGGCGTGTTTTCTTTCCGAAACAGGAGAGCTGACTAAATTCGAAAGTGAGCCGTCCGAACACGGACCTCTGGTTCTTCTTCACTGACCTCGGCCCCCACGTATATTCAGGCAGATGCAGAAATTCCTGCGCGGTCGCAAAGAGTTATTTTGCTGCCGACTGATCGCCAGGGGAATGCTCACTCGGGACTGCAGTCTTTGTGGCAGCCATGCTTGTAGATTGTCAGACGGGAGATGTCCTGTTCGCATTCTTAACATTAATGAGAGTTCGGTCTGAATTCCGTCTCTGAAGGTTAAGGTAAAAGGCCTCACAGCGAGAAACTGTCAAAGGGCGAGCCTCGCGCCGACCACCTGAGCGCGCGAGAAAAGTCGGCCTTACCCGAATTCTGTCGCAGAGGTTCTGACGAGGCGACCAATTTTCTGAGAGTGCGGCCGCAGCGCCATTCGCCTGCAGCTGGCTCAGCCCCTGCCTCTGCGAAGCCTCATCGGTGCCCGCCGGTCCTACAGGAGGAAGGTCTGTTACGAAATGGAATTATTCAACCTTTTGAAAGCGCGTGGAATGCATCGATTTTACTTGTACCTAAGACAGCCAAACCTCAGAAGCCACCTCAGTGGCGTGTAGTCGAAGACTTTCGTAAGTTAAATAAAAAAAAACAATAGAATCGATGAGTCCCGAAAACCAGTCATCTCCATTTTTTTTACCAAATTGAGATTCGTTCATATTCCAACTCCACAAATGTAGGCACACAGTTTTGTTTGAAAATGGGTCATATATTCTTAGCATAGAAATCTCCGAGATAAATTTATTACTAACTCTGTAATTAAATTTTGAGAACTTGGTAGCAGAATACATTAACTTAACATTATAGAACTGAAAACTTAACACAATTGACAAACTTTAATTTTTTTGAAACAAAATTTAAAAACTTACAATTTAACATAAACATTCCACCGTTCAAGCTTTCTTTGCACTCCACTTCACCACACTTCACATCACCGCACTGCAGATCACTGATTTGTAAAATTTTTCTTGCCCACTCGTTTCCCTCAGTTTCACAACGCCACTGGACATAATTAATAATAATTATAACAATAATGTAGTGATAATACAACTCACTTTACATAGTAGACTAGTAATTTAATAATATTAAAGATATTTGTTATACACATAACATCTAGGAAACTAATTTATTTTTGAATTTGCTCAGGATGAGGGAAGGAATCGAAGATTGTCACAGGCAAACCGTTTCACTCTCTAATAGTTCGATTTGCGAATGAATATTTCCCAACGTCCGTTTTCTGAATTCTTGTCTGAATTTTGTGCATGTGATCCGCTCTGCCTAAATATGTAGGTTTCCCAAATCGACTTGAATTTCTTTCCACGCTCGAAGGCCTGTGTACGCTTTACTCATAGCATAGATACGTGACTTTAATCCCCACCTTTCGAGTGACTTCTTTATTCTTGGTACCCCTGAAAGTAAATTTTGATGCTCTACGCTGGACCTTTTCTAGATTCATTTGCTGCAAAATTCTGTGTGGGTCCCAACATATCGCGCCTCATTCTGGCGACGCCAGTATGACATAGACGCTAGTTATTTGGCTCTCACTGAACTTCTTTTCAGAATCCGCATAACAAATCGATCTCCAGGCTCTCCCAGTACCAAAATTGACTTGATTTTCCCAGCTCAATTTACTGTCTAGCTGTATTCCTAAATATTTGCAAGACGTGACTCGGGGTATAACATTATTGTTCAATATACACGGTTACATTGTAACTTCAACCCCTACCAATCGTCATGGACTTGCTCTTGGGACTGTTTTATTTCCGTGCCGTTTGTTTCCGTCCAGATTTGTAATTTGTCTAAGTCTCGCTGCAAAATATCCTCCGAGTTGATAAGCTTATAAATAACACAGTCTTCTGCAAAGAGTCGTAGAGTTGAAGCTAAATTTGTAGTCAGTTCATTAACGAAGGCCAGAAACATGAGTGGTCGGGTGACACTTCCTTGTGGAATTCCTGTCGTGACATTTCTCGCGGTTGATAACCGTTCCCGAATGGGACCTTCAGTTTTCTGCCGCGAAGACGTTCTTTCATACACACTACCACTCTAGTGTGTATACCCGAATATATTAATTTCTTTATAATACAATCTATAATACAACATCAAAACCTCCGGCAAAATCAATTACTATTGCGTCGACCCTTCCACCGTCATCGACTACGTCTGGTAGATCCTGTAGAAGTGAGACTAGCAGATTTTCGCATGAGAAACCATTTCTGAAACCGTGCTGACCCTAATAAAGTCACTCCCTGCCCTCCCATTCGTTCCTGATATAGCTAGAAATTAGATGTTCCTTAAGTTTGCATAAGACTTTTGTAAGGCTTACCGGTCTTCTAAGTATTGTCTTATCGCCACTTCTAAAAATATACTACGAGAGCCAGCTTCCAATCTTCCGGTACGCAAGCGTTGTTTATACATACATTAAAGAACCTAATTAAATGTGGTAGAATAGTCACTCCACCTAATTTAATGGTATCCGTTGAAATAGTCAGGATCTCGTGATGTTCCTCTCTTCATTAATTTTCTTTTTATGAAAAAAACAGCATGGGTATCTGTATACAGTTAGATTCCTGCTTGAAAAAGAGCTAAAATACATTAAAGACATTATTATTATTATTATTATTATTATTATTATTATTATTATTATTATTATTATTATTATTATTTTTCTCGTTAATCGGCCGACTAGGACCACGCATGCAAGCATCCTGCATTTACCGTGGCTCAGTTTTTATTTATTATCGCGGTGGCAGGTGCTTGCAACAACTTTTTGGGGGGGACCAACTTTTTAGCTGGATCCGATTTTTATCCCCCACGGTTGTTAGCCCTGGGGGTATGGAAGATGAAATGATGATATGATGATAATGGGGGTGAAAGGACAACAGACATACACAAACACAAATACACCCATGCCCGAGGCGGGACTCGAACCCGCGATCTTCTGGTCCGAAACCACTCCGGCACTACTGTCTTAGCGATCTCGGCCATCTGATCGGCTATTATTATTATTATTATTATTATTATTATTATTATTATTATTATTATTATTATTATTATTATTATTATTATTATTGTTGTTGTTGTTGTTGTTGTTGTTTGAATACGCTTTTGTTTTTTTCTCTGTCGTCCGTTATTGGCGAATTATTTACATGAACAACTGGAATCTCGTGTTTTCATCCTCGAGAACATGTAATATCCTGGAGGTGACGTGTTCTCTGAATATTATGTTCGGGGGCGCCTCGTTCGGGGGCGGCGCGGACGACCTCTGACCCCGCGGCATCGAGGCGGAGGCAATCGCGGTCACATTCGCGCCGGCGGTCGCGCTCGCGATCCCGGCTGAGCTCACGGCACTCGTCGAGTGCCGGGCGGGTCGCGGCCGAAAGCGTGGAGCGAGGTCCGCGTACGAGGGCGATGGCAGCCAACATGCAGCAGCTGGAAACTTGGAGGAAGGAGGGTGAAATGTTAACTGTGTCTGGTTTTACAGCCATATGCAAAAATAAAAAACGCAGAGGAGGAAGGGGTCGGTACCCGGGGTGTGGCGTGCGTTTTTCGGACTAGCTTAATTCAGTTTATTAATGAAATTAAGACCAACTCAGACAATTTCCTTTGTATTAGACTAGTAATGTAAAATGTAGATATTGCCATTGTGTTTATATACCGTCACCCACAGGGTTCGCGTTATTACACTCCAGAATCCTTCGGCGAAATCAATGATTTCCTAGATACGTTAAAGCTGGGGTACCCGAGTACTAATTTACTAGTGTTAGGGGACATGAATGCTCGAATTGGCAATGAGCAGGACGTTTTTTCGGACTTCGACCGGCAAGAAGCGAGAGCGAATTCCAGAAAAAGCAAAGACTCGGTCATCAATAATGATGGGCAGGAATTGCTAGAATTATGCGAAAGATTTAATCTCGAAATCTTAAATGGCAACTATGGACAGGATACGGAAGGGGAACTAACTTTTATTAGTGGGAATGGAGGTAGTGTAATAGATTACGCTCTTTTGTCGCAGGAAAGAATACACAATTTATTAGATTTTGGGATCGAATTACGGGCAGAATCTGATCATTTGCCTGTGTGCGTGCATTTAGCAGTAAATGCTTCTGCACTGCCATCGGCAGGGGAGCGGGCAGGAGCGACGAACTTGACAATAGGAAGACAACGCCTTGTATGGAAAGAGGAAAAGCGACAGGAATTTGTACAGGGTATTCTTAACTCGGCAGGGTGGGCGCGAGAGGATTGCTCTCCGGAAACGCAAACAATGAGTTTAGAAAGGCGGCTCTACCGCGCAGGGAAGGGTATGCGAAGGTGGGGGAGAGGAGGAAGGGTACTGACCCAAGGGTGGTTTAGCGAGGAGTGTCGGGAGACCAGGCGCGGAACTATAATAGCCTTAAGGAATTTCAGAAACAGGGGAACTGAGGTAGCTAGAAACAGTTATTTGTTATTACGTAGGCAGTACGAGGCCACAATTAAGAAATCGAAGAAATCTTGGCAGGATAATGAGGCAGCAAGAATACAGGCAATTCTAAGAAACGATTATAGTAAATCAATTTGGGACGTTATCAGATCTCTGCGTAATAAAATAAATTCAAGTAATGCAATTTCAGCAGACGCGTGGGTGCAGTATTTTTCACGGACGTTCGCAGTAGGGACCATTGAAACAGGGCAAGGTATTTTCACTGACCGGAGTGTGCCTGAATTAGAGGAACCTCTAACCTGGAATGAAGTAAATAGGGATATTCTAACCATGAATAATAAGAAGGCAGGCGGCGCGGACGGCATTCCGACAAAATTTATTTCGGAATTGTGGCACATAGACCCGGAGAGTATTATGAAGTTATTTAATGCAATTGCTGATTCCGGCTCGTATCCAGAAACGTGGAGTACAGCTATCCTCCAACAGATTTTTAAAAATAAAGGGGATGCGAATTACCCACAAAATTATCGCGGAATTAGTCTTTTGCCAGCGCTGAGCAAACTGTTCTGTAAAATACTCAACGGACGACTGAGTGAATGGGCGGAAAAGTACGGTAAAATATCAGAATTACAAGCAGGTTTTAGGAGGGGCTTCGCGACAACCGACAATATATTTGTGTTAGATACCCTAGTAAAACAGGCGCTGGCGCGTAAACGGGGCCACTTATATTGCAGTTTTGTGGATTTTGAAAAGGCTTTTGACTCTATTAATAGGGAAGCTCTATGGCGAAAACTAAATGAGCTAGGCGTCTCACGTAAAGTTTTAAACGTGTTGCAGAGCATGTATAAGGAAGTAAATTTCTGCGTCAGGTGCGGTGACGGAAGTACGACGCAAAAAATAAAATCGACAGTAGGAGTAAGACAGGGATGTCCTCTTTCACCGCTGCTGTTTATCTTGTTTATAAATGATTTATTGACGTGGGTTCAGGAAGCGGATACAGCGGCTCCGGTAATTGATGGCCTGAAAATTCCCTGACTACTATATGCTGATGATTTAGTTTTATGCTCGGAGACGATTGAGGGCTTACAGAAGAGTTTAAATATTCTAGAACGGCATAGTGAGACATGGGGACTAAAAGTAAATATTCAAAAAACGAAAGTAGTAGTCTTCAAGAATGGGTTTATCTGGGGTAGCAAAGAGAAATGGTACTACGCAGGGGAGGAAATTGACCGCGTCAAAACATTTACATATCTTGGTGCAAAATTTTCCATGAATGGGGGATGGAATAATCACATATTGACGGCTCATAGCAAAGGAAGAATTGCGCTCAAAGAAATCGTTTGCGCAGTGCGCAGGGTTCCGGAATTGCCGGTAAAAGTATGCGATACAATGTTCAAATCGTTAGTTCTTCCAGCTATGAACTATGGAGCTATCTGGGGATTAGATAGGATAGATCGATTAGAAAGCATCGAAACAGATTATTGCAAATTAATTCTTGGAGTTTCTAGATACGCAGCAAATGCCGGAGTCTTAAGAGAGGTCGGTAGTATAGGAATTTGGAGAGATTTTAAAACGAAACCTATTAAACTCTGGATTAAATTAGCAGATGAACAGGCTGACACACTTATACATAGGTGCTTTAGAGTGCAATGGTAGGGAAGCGACCATCGCTACTGGGCGTACAAAATTAAACGGCTACTTGACCGCGCAGGTTTGGGAGACGTCTCTCCGGAAGTGGTGGGAGATAGGGGAACCCGTGAGATAGAAAGGCTGATTTCCGATAGACTTGCGGATATAAAAAGGCAAGAGATCTGGGCAGCAACGGCTGAAAAACGTTCGCTTGTAGCTCAAATCCATGCGAGTCCGTTATGGGGTTGCGAAAGGTACGTACATACTCTCGGAAAGGACGCAAGAGGGGAATACGCTTGGTTCAGGGTTGGGGGTGGATGCAGCGTAGATTAAAGGACGCAAGTGTTAATGGCATCTGTGTGCTTTGCGGTGATAGGGAAGACTGGATCCACATCCTCTTAATTTGCTGTGCAACCGAAACATGGAGAAAAAAAATGGATGGGAATGGGAAATTACTACTTACTAAACAGGAACGTAACGCTTGCCCAAAACATTTTAGGTGACAAAAGGTCTAAATGTATGAAAGAATTTTGGAACATTTTTAGGAAAGGTTCGGACCATTAGGGAAACTGAAATTAGGGAGTGGGGAAACAGCACTGGTTAGCTTGAGCGGAGCCTAGACTGGAGAGAAATTAATAAGTCAATAAGCTAACAATAAGTAAGTTAATCAGTAATTTTATGTTAAGTTAGTAAACAGTTAAGAAATAAGTCATAAGTCGTAGTCAATTGGTAAGTAACAGGTTAATATAATAAATAAAATAAAACTGGCATAGTAATAAGCACATTAGGGGGTGAAGGGAAGGGGGGATCGAAAATGTAAGGGCAGAGGCGTTGGTGCGGACGATCTTCTGTGGCGCTGTTTGATTTCAGGTGCTGAGGAGGGCAAGCACTGGAAGGAGACGGCGGGACGCCCGCGCCAGAAAATAAATAGTTAAAATAAACGTCGGATAGATTAGAATGTACTCGGCTTCTGACGGCAGGTTTTTCCCCCTTCAGGGGTTTTTTCCTGAGCCGTACTTTATGGTCTCTTTTCCGCGGCTTTGATGCGATGGAGAGACTATTTGGGGTGAATGCCAGAATTCGAAAGATTAGAACGCGAAAGGATGTAGGTATTGTAATGGCTTAAAGGCCTTCGGCCTAGACGCATAGGATCAAGTAATCTAATTTGTTTGTAATAATTCAATTCAATAAATAAATAAATAGTAAAATATTATGTGCAAAATTAGCCGCTTCCGTTATTGCTGTCCAGGAAACATTTTATTATAGGCAGTCACAGGTTAATGAATTTTGCATCCACGATCTCAAATTGAATAGATCTGTCTTCTATTCATATCATGAAACACTATTCAATATAGGACCAAATTAAGTTTGTTATTTTTTGTTTGGGTATTTAAAAAGTTTGAAAGAAAATTGAAAGATTGTTGTTTTTTTTCTAGCGGCTTCCCAGAACCGAATCGAAATCATACAGTTGTGAGATTTTTAAGTCTCTTACTCCTCGCTTTGATGAGATTCACTACTTTCCCCCACGTGGGTATACGTTTCACCCTCGTCATCTAAATTTTAGGGTGGCGAAGAAAAGACAGTACATACTCTTCTCCACCCTCGTCACCGTGATTTTGTACTAACTAACTGACGCTAAACTGATAGAATCATCACAGAAGTTTACTATAAAGGAGGTGACTTAAAATATACTGCTTAATTTCAAAATGTCGTAGCCAGATCATTTTAAGAAAATTGTGTTATCAAAATGAAGATGGGACACAGCAATTTCAGGTATAATCTCTGTGCATAAACGTACCCTGAAGTACTTTCAGGTCAGGGCACTCCACTAGCAAGTGCGGACATAAAAGTTCTGCAATGCATCGCAAATGATCTATTGGCATTCTATGAAGAAATTTGAATGTGGGCCGGTACAGTTGATCATCATCCAGAAGAGGATTTCTGAATCTCAGTAAGTATTTTTACATATATTTTTGTAATAAAAATGTCATAATGATTCTCTGTTCGGAGCTCTGAGAGAAAAGTGAACGAATTGCAACAGCTCTTCATCTTGCGTTTTCGCGCACATGCTAGATTTAAATTCTGAAAAAAAAACATAGTCGGCGATTATGTCATTTAGCCATGGTACTAAAATTTCTGCCAAAAATTAACGCACGAACGACTGCTTCTAGATACACTTTGGACGACCATCTTAGCGATATTTTTCGGCTCGCTTGAACGTTCAAAAAAGAGTCGAATAAACGCACCTGTTTTCTTCACAGATATTACCGATTTTGTCTCTTTAAGTTTCAGCCTCAGACTTTCAATTGTTCTTGGCAAGTTCGGCTCTAGGTGAAAATGAAATATGGCTATGCTGCGTTGCCCAGTCGCAAAGAAAAGAAAAATCAATAATTTCACTCACAGCTAAGCAAATTAAACTACTCCCAATTCATTTTCGACTTGCTCACCAAGCCACACGAGAACGAGGCATCGCATTCATGGAAGAGCGACAAATCCGCCTCAGAGGCGCCTTTTTGGGTTTCAGTTTTTGTCACGGATTCCCTATATTTCCTAGAATAAAACAAGCTAGTGGTGTGACAGAAAAGCACACATTTTATCGTACTGGTTAATTGTCTAATTTCTTTAGTCAGGGCTAGCTTATCGGTCTTGCCCAATTCTCTTGTCAGCTGACATCTTCTAATGGTTGACCCGAAATATTACTTTAAGAATATTATTAAAAAAGTAAAATCTTGTCTAAAATGGAAATTTTCGTAAAGACATTTAGAACAATTTATAAGGAAATGTCGTTTAAGCGAAAAATGTAAATGTGTAATTTGAGTTCATTCCCACTAACATTTTGCTGGTTAGAGAAACTTGACATGACATCATTTAAAGCACGTGACATTATTAACGCAATAATGTAAAGAAATTGCCGATAATGAAAATATTAAGAACGTTAGACAAGTAAAAAATTAAATTTTTGTAATATTTGAAAAACAACAACAAATAATAGGCCAATATCGAGTTTGTCATGTCACAGAGTACATTTAGCGCTATGTCCACCAATATTTTGAAGAAAACAAGTGGAGCCGTTTTCTAGAAAGCTGTTGTTATTTTTTTAATATTACACATATTGCACGCAATATTGCGCAAAAACTAATACAATTATCAAAATAATGTACATGACCTTAATGAAAGAACTAACTATAGAGAAATGAACTTGAAGGAAGAATCTTTATGTTCAACAATGGCTTATGTCTCATTTCCGTTGAAATGCTGCTTTTTTTTTAAAAAAATGGAAAAATTCGATTTTTTTCGGGGAAGTTGCGCGAATCATTGACGACCTTGGAGGTGTAATGCCTTTCGCTGCAGGTGTCGTGCTACTACCAGCGATTGCAGGCAATTACAAATGCTTCCAGTACAGGATGCAAAAATGTTGAGTTCGCAGGGAAGCTAAGTTCCCTGGAGGAGCGTGGTAGTGAGCGAGGTTTCGAGTACAGAGACGAAGTCCGATGAAGTATGAAAGTTTAATTGAAAAAGTAGAGCTCCAGACCAGCGTGAAGTTACTACAGCAAAGTCTCTGGGCCCGTTATCAGCCCTCGGCCCGTTATCAGCGCTAGAGGATCCTTATATAGAACAACAGGGAAATTTATGAGGCCATTTCGCCACCCCCGCCGGAACTCTACATGGCCTGGACGCAATAAACTGACATTACTGTCTGAGGACATTTGCCCTTTTGCAATCACTGTCTCATAAGTTCCTAAACATCCCCGCTTCCACCATCTGGATCCGTTAGCGTTGAGAGCGCCTGCTCCGGCGCGACCCTAATTTAGGTAACTTTGAAAAGCGATATTTCTCGCGCGTACGTTTGACAGAAAGTCCATTGCTCCGCCTAGCAATGCTTCACACCATTGTGCGCAGGTGCATTTTCCACTGCAGAGGCCGTCCGCAGCGCTGGCGGCGGCGCCACGGTCGATTCCCGATTCGCTGGCGGGCTGACAGCGGAAAGCGAGGGCGCGCACGCCCAGCGCTGCCCCAACCTGCTGCGGACCAAACTGTTCTTCTTTTGCAAAGCAAGTCCGCAATGGCGTCTTTCATTGGCGACACATAGATGAAGCCTTTGCCGGAAATTGTCAATAGTCTTTGAAAAGAGATTCAAAAACTTCGGAGCCTCAGCTCACTTTTTCAGCCGCATTTTCTAGCAATTTCGAGGGAGTTGTTGTCTCCATCGCCTCCTTCCCAAGGCCACCCGCTTCGTCCTTCGATTTCTTTTCTTGGGCGCTCTTGAATTCGCAAGGGTAGAAACGTTTCCCATCAACCCTGCAGCACTCAACGGAGCAGTGGAGGCAAAGAATGGAGGACGTCATGTACCAGACATAATTTTTAAAACCAAATAATATCAAATGGCGTAGTATTTGTTGTTTAGAAAAGAGTCTCTACCTTTATTATTTTTTAATTTATTTAAGGTCGCTTCACCAGTTAGATCATTAGCACCCACTGTAGATTAACGCTACGTACAACAGTACGATACAACATGATGATGGTGAGGGGTGAAAAGACGAACACAGTACAACCGTGCCCGAGGTGGGACTCAACCCGCGATCCTTCAGTCCGAGATCGCTACGGCACTACTGCCTTAACGATCTCGGCCATCCGCACGTCTTTTGCATGTATCTGCCTTTGAAACGCGCTGCCTCGCGAAGTGCGCCGTTTCGTGCACTTCCTTGCCAACGCCAATTCTTGCATCAAATCGCATCATCGCTTCCGCCAGTGTTCAGACCTGAATTAGTGTTCCAGCGCTCCGTTGCAAGTGGTGGGGGAAAGCAGCGGAACTTCCCAACACGTCTTCGGCGCACCGGGTGCGCAGCGCGAGTAATGAGATAAACCATTCGCACATGCAAGGAATATTTGCTGCCCAATGCAGGTGGTGTGGAAAACATTTAGAATAATACATAATTTTACATATGTGATGGCATAAAATATTGTATCAAATATTCTTAACGTATTTTTTATAATCATTCGTTTATATTTACATTAAAATAACATGTAATACATTTTAAATTACATAGTACAATAGACCTGAGTTA
This sequence comes from Gryllus longicercus, assembly GCA_038098605.1. Classification (NCBI taxonomy): domain Eukaryota; kingdom Metazoa; phylum Arthropoda; class Insecta; order Orthoptera; family Gryllidae; genus Gryllus; species Gryllus longicercus. The sequence continues at coordinate 1,127,295 of JAZDUA010000038.1, read as the reverse complement.
TAAATTACACATTCTTCTTAACAAATATTTAGTGTTTTAAAGTAAATGTAATATCAAAAACTTGTATGTTTTTTTGTGACATTTTATAAGGAACTTTCAGCAAAAAAGGCAATATTTCTGTGTTTGAAACACAAACAAGAGAGCAACAACATGTTTCAATTTTCCATTTTCTAGATATTTTGCGTATTTCTTATATTTTTGAACACAGTATTATATGAATGTTGATATCGTCATCTTTTTCTCCTCGCTGTTCCAAACGTTGCTTTTATTGCTAAAAGTCAAGCATGTCCAACAAAACAATTTCTAAAGAATTAGAAAGGAATACAATGACGGGAATTTCTTAAATCGTAACAGTTTGAAACAAAAGTTTTAGTATTATCCTGAATGTTTATAGTGCTAGATTTAGAATTATTTAAAGGGCGCTTACAAACTAAAATTTCAAATTTCTTAGTATTTTCAACGTAAAAATGGGATTCTAATAATATACACCCTAAATCATTTACACGCTTGATATTTGAAACAACACAGCACTATTAAAGACGCGTGGTACGAAACAATTTCATATTGGAAGAATACTCTTATCTCTTATTACGACCTCTACTACACCTCTCTGCTACACGACCTCTATAGAAGGCAGCAGCGGGGTCGAGACCACTCTGTTATTGCTGGTGACGTCACAGTTGTCGTATCAATCACCAAGGCAAGCCGCCCCTCGCGGCTGAGACTTCATTTCAACGATCGGTTCGTCAGCGGCGCACCCTTGCATTTTGATTAAAACCAACAAACGAGTGCAACGTGATAAGGAGAAAAGTAAAGTGTGGTGAAGGGCTACTTCCCCAGAATAGGTTCCAAGAGAATTGGGTGATCGCATCGAACGTCACATACGAGCGCGTGCACGCAGCCGCGTCGAGTTCGGGGAATCGAGAAATGAATTTCTGATTGCTGGAATCAGCGCAAATAGCAGTGGTGCATCTGGTTAGATGCCGAGCTATTGTTTTCGAGTCGCGGATTGGCTTTCGAACAAAACCGCTGGAATTTTCGAATGCGAATATCAATAACACGCATGCCGTGTAATTGTACAGCACGTAAAAGAACCTTGCAAACTATTTGGGACACTTTCTTCAAAGAATCTCTAAGAGAGCATCTGAATAGCGTTCATCGTAATTAATATAGTATTTGTATTCAAAGAAAATGGAATACTGCTGTGTCGGGTAGCCAGTGAATATCTTCACCTCTTTATCTTTTACAATCAGTACAAGAATAGAAAGGACAAAATTAAAAAAGTTGAAAAATTCTACTTGAATTTATATGGAAATAAACTTTCATCTCCGGCTTGAAAAGGGGTATTTTGAAGAGTATTTGAAATTTGAGTAGCGAGTGTCTATGTATTACATGTGTACTGAAGTCAATGGCTCGGAAAGCTTTCACTTGACTAATGGACTTCCTCCTCCTACCTCTACAGCAGCAATCTGGACGCATTTGTGATGTGCAGAAAGCAAGCGCGGGTTGTACTGGTTACCGTTATCCACCAACAAATTTTGAATCCTTCCGTTACTGCCATCCACGAACTAACTGCCTCTTTCACCGAATTTTTCAACTCAAACAAACAGTTTTCCCAGAAAACATGCCTATTCTGCACCACTTGAAGTTTTAAGATATTTAAAGATGGGGAGTATGATGAGACGATTTCGTGTATTGCGAGTTTCCTAAGGCGCAAAGTGGCGAACAGGTTGCCTGGTCGAGGAGGGTCGGTCGGTAAACAGGTCTGACTCATTGGGCGGGTCTCTGGCCGCGAGGCCTCTTGACGCTAGAAGGGATGCCCTAGTCTTCAATAGATTGGAAGGTGGGGCGAGCCTTCTCTCTCAACTTCTTCCTCTGGGTATCAATGTTCAAATTCCACTCTATCCATGAGGGATTTGTGGACAACAAAGCGGGTTAGCGTCATATTTTGTCGGGGCACCTCTGATAGTTCCATCGTTTTAACTTCAACATCACTTATCAACAGCACTTGAATTCTATTTTTTCCAGTTAGGACCGAAAATGCTTTCACCCGCAACACCTCTTAATGTCGCCACAGCAAGATATTATACATATCATTTTAGAAGTATTAAATAATATTGATTATTAATTTATTGCTAAGAAGTATGTGCTCATTTATGGAAAATCAGAAGTCTTTTATTCCTATACTTTGTATTGACAGATTATGAGCATTACGGTGTATTATTTAATTTGAACAATTCGAAGTATTCAAGAATAAATAGCAAGTTACGCTCAATTACATCATTTGGTGTCTAACATTTATCCTTCTAAATAGAAATGTCGTTGATGACATTTAAAAAATATCAGTCATTACATCACGGTAAGGTCAATAGAACGACATTCTGTTATAGGTGGAAATAATATCGAAGTACATATGTGTAAAGATCGCGGTAAATAGAATGAATATGCAGTATTCTCTGTCGTAACTTTTCTACAGCTCTTCCTTCAATGCTAAGTAATCGCAATCAACTATTTAAATACGATGGCGGAACAGTTTAATACAAAATGTATTTGCCGCGACAGCTCTGTATTCAAGAGACATCTAAATCTGGGCAATCATATGTACAAATAGGTACCTTCTTTTAAAACTATTGGATCGAAAACAGAAAATGCAATGCGTCAATCGGTGCTTTGTGCGCCATCTGGTGGAAGAAGATCGGAAGAGTCTGTCTGGCGAAAGAGCCAAGAGAGGATAGCTGGAACTGGTTGGATTCAATCTTTTGCATTGCTTTATTCGGAAAGAACGTCCTCCCGGCCTTCCGACGAAAAACAATATTACTTCTTATTCCAGATAACTCTCTTTCACAGTTTCAAGCGGCACGACATTTGAGGTATGAGCCACAGGTTTCCTGGCCACACTTCAACGGAGCATGGCCCCCTCGGCGGAATTTTGAATTCGCCTGCAATCGGCTTAACGATGTGCGCAGGGACCGCAACAGGGCGAGCGGCGCGAGGCGGGGGCGGGGGCGGTGCCGGGAGCAGCAACAGGTGCCGCCCACGGCCCCCGACGCGGAGGGGGGTGGGGGTGGGGGTGGGGGGTGATAGCGATGGCCAATGGCGGCCGCAGTGGGTGCGGTGGTGAAGGCAACAGGCGCGCAATACAAGTGATGGATGGGGTATATAAGGACGGAATGGCGCCGGTGCAGCGGTGGCGCCGTCTGCAGTGCCTGCGGTGGTGTCGGTGGCGACGAGATGGCACCGGTCATGGCAATCTGGGAGGCGGCAGCTGCAGCGGTGACGGCGGTACTTGATGCAGATGAGTCTTTTTTATTTAAACACCCGTTCATGTCCTAGTTATCATTATTTAGGATTTTGGTTTGTTTGAAATGCACCTTTCGCGTACTATTGACCGAACAGTGATTACTCATTTTTACGATAAACAGATTTGGTCGGTTGAGTGTTAATTAGGGAGTGTGAAGATCCATGCGAATACGTCAACAAAAAAAATAGTTGTATCAATATTTAATTCCGAAAGTGACATTGAAGCGTAATGAATGAGTGAAGAAAGACGAAAAATAAGGTATTTCTATTTAAATTGAGCAAGATCTCAGAAAATGTATTAAATAAAAAATATGACGGATGCATATTAAGAAACAGAAGCAGGCGAATATACAAACATTCGTTTAGATTTTGGATTTAGGCAATTAAATAGTAAAAATGATATAATATGAAAGTCAGTTGAAAGGGCGAAGCCGAAGAACTTATGGGATATTGTTCAGTTGTAAAACGAATAAAGAAAAATAAAAAAAAAAAAAATTTCCAAGGAAGAATGAATGTAATAAATACTTCGTTGGCAGTATAAATGAGTGACATGACATTATTATTAAATTGAACAATAAAAACAAAACTGTCTTCAGAAGTTGACATACGAACGCAATGTCAGTTGTTTTAGTCTTCGTTGTAGCTAGCAGCGGATCAAGTCAGGAAAATGATTTTAGACAGCATGGAGAACGGCTGTGGGAGTCAACGTGAACAGATCGCTGAGCCGTGGGCCCCGAATAACATTTTTTCCAAAATGTCGAATTGAACCGAAGTTGATGCAACGAGGGCGTGGGTAATAAACTGAAGATGGAGTCCCGGAGTAATGTGGAGCTGAAAATTCCTTAGTGTCAACGAAAGGAGAGGTGTTGAGACGTAAGGTGGACATAACTGCATTCAAGGTAAGTGAAAACTTTGAAATATTGTCTCGGAATGAATATGAGAAGGCCAAGAATGTTTATTAGATTAATTAGAAATAGATTTAAAGTACATGGGTAGCACACATGGTATGAATAGGTTTTTTGAATTAAAATAATGTAAATAGGTGCCAGTGCGAATATATTTATATTTGTTATTTTGCAGGGCATAGAATACTTTTCGTAAGTAATTTTTATGTTGTTGTTGTGTATTTGTTGCAACTGAAGTGGAGTGGCTATGGAACAGGGCGCGAAAGTAAGCAATGTGCCAAGACAAGTGGAGCTGCGCTGAGTGTTAATGACAATGGCCGCCCGCGTCGTCTCCCAGAAACACCGATGGAAGCAGCCGGACCCCGATTCGCTTGTCATCGTAAATGAAATATTCACATTTTAGGCAGTACGAGAGACATATAATCTCTGTGTTATTATTATTATTATTATTATTACTATTATTATTATTATTATTATTATTATTATTAAATAAAGATGGCATAGAAAGAAATAACACTTGAGAACGGTGTCAGCCGCTTCCGAGCGTGGGACAGAGAGCATTATGAAGTATTATCTTTATTTTTTTTAGTAATTAACCCACAATACGACTTCAGTGGCGCCCATGCATGGGGCAGAAATGTGTATTATTTTTATTGAATTAATCCTCCGTCTGCATGAGTGGGAAGAAGTCGAGAAGACCTCGAGCGACGGGAGTTTCACAGGTCGTCGTTTTGGGAGACGTTTTGGTTCGTTCGTTTTGGCTAATACTCGGGCCAAACACTCTAATACTATTCAAGGTTTCGTGCAGTTTGAGAACAGAAAAGTAACTAAATTCAATTTCATTATAACAGAAGGTCTTTTGAGGAAATTGCAGCAACAAAAGGAATAAATGAAAGAGCTTTGTTCTCCTTAAGTAATTATCCGCTCCTCTGGCTTGTTTTAATCTTGTAAGGTCTCCCTTTATTCACTGAGCATATACTCCTTTTATTTCGGTATAATGCATTCAATGTAGTCTTAAATTTTATGTTATTTATTCTTTTATGCAAATCTTGTTTAATTAACAAAATATAACTGATATTTATATTATTTATTGATATTCTGTTTATTAATCACGTTTCTTTATTACATATTTAAATTGCAATTAATCTAATGTCCATGGTACCAGATTAAATATATTTTTAAATTCATAAAATATGAATATAAATACCTTTGTGCAATATATTATTATTTATATTATTATTATTTATATTATAATTATTCTAATTTTTCGCTCTCAGCTCTATGTGCAGGAACATTCACCTGACCCTCGTCCATCTCGCAGAGAAAAGACACAAGCAACTATTGCTCTCTAGACATTTCAGCCAGTCCTGGCGCAATCAACTGTGCATCCCGGGAATGCTCTTATTATTCGGCAAGTGTACATTACTGCTTTCTGCTTTTGCTCAACGCATGAAAATGGTAATTCCACCACTTCAATTGCGTGCACTGTGTATTTTGGAATGAATCGTATTGTGGACATGATTATCGGTTGAATGCTGATATTCTGTAGTCTCCTTGGCGAAGCTCTTGATTCAGCTGTAAAAACGATTTGTATTTTGTATTTCTGAATTTTTAAGTTATAAATAGATTCTAGATTGTTATAGTTGACGACTGCAAAATCGATGATCATGGCTGTTTTCGTGAGCGTGTCCATTATATGTCCATTATATGACATAGACATTCGAAATGGTAGGTCTGTAATTATGTAATATTATAAATGTATAAATGACGACAGGTTCTTCCCAAGTGTTGATAGCTGATATGAGGTTCTTTCCATTTAAGAGTTTGACAGATCTAGGAACTGTGGATGCCTCTACAATACTTTGTGCAAAATGTGAGCTGTTCAAAATAAAGATATTTCTTGCACTTTCCAGTCTTCTGAATGACTTGAGAGTTAAGCAAGTTATTACAAAAATTTTGAGAAACATTCAAGATGACTATCGGTACGACCTGTGCTTTTACGCCCCACATTCGGCTGATCTCGATTTCCAATCACTTGTATTTAAGACGTTTCTCTGCTGCCTTGGTTACGACGTTTCGATCGCATTGCACAGCCACATCTACAAGAAGACACGGCTTTTCCTCCTCATACCGACACCAATTTCCGCGGGGTTTGCTGCAATCGTGCGATTTGTTGGTCGTACAATATTGTACAGAGTCCAACAGTCGTCACCGGTTTTGGTGTGTGTTCGTACCACGTAGGGCACGTGTTTGGAACTTCGAGGGCGGTACAGATCTTCCGTTGGAGGTAACTACACACTCTGACGTCTCTTTTCAAGTATTCGGATTTTGCTAAAATTGGACTAGCTGAGACATAAAGATCAATGGTTTCCTCTTGTTCCTTGCAAATCCGCCATTTATTATTTTGAGAAATTTCGAAAACCGCTTTTCTTAATGTCGTGTTCTCAACGCCTGATCTTAGGCAGCTATTAAAACTGCTTCCAATTCTTTTTTCCATCTTCCCTTTTTAAGCTACATAAATGACATTTATTGATCTGCACCGTGTCCATTCTTTTTAGATACTGTTCGTGGAGAAGTTTGAATCTCCACGATTTCTTCAATATTTGTGTCTCACATTTCATGTTAAGCAGCATAAAAGATTTAGGGTCTGTGTTATTCTGCGTGTCTTGCATAGTTTTCTTTTCAATGCTTCTTGCTACACTAACAATGCCTCTGTTTCCTATTCTTCTTTCAGATTTCATGACGTGCCTCGTTATTGAGTCATGTTGATGACTGACTACGTAGTTTCCCATTCCGAATATTGAATTGTGCCAGGAGGCTTCAATTTGTCAGAGGCCTCTTCCTCTTTCCTTACGTGAGAGTCGATGTTCATCATCTAGACATGATGTATTGTAAGCAGTTTTTTGATCGATTATTCGCATTTCTTGCTCAGTCCAATCCACCAGTCCGAAACTGTACTCGACCACAGGCACCGCCAAACTACCAATTGCCGATATTTTATTCCTATAGTTCCGAGCGGACTGCAGAACAAGTTTCACTCTTCTGTAATACTCCCTATGAATTCTCTCTTTTATTGTATCGTTCGACATGTTCTCACATTCTTGAATGCCCAGACACTTATAAGTTTTACAGTACGTGGAAGAAAAGAGTGCTAAGATGACGCCGAGGACATCCTCTGAGTCTTTCTCTAGAAAAGACTTCGCTCCGGCGCTGGAAAAGGTAGTGCGCGCAAGATAGCCAGATACTTTACAAAATGGTTTTAGAGCATAAATCCTTGTTCTTTGAAGCCCTGAGCGCATTGTTGTAATTAAATGTCAAGAGCAAATAGGTACAATAACATCGCCTAATGGATAATGAAAGCGTAGTAACCACAACACAGAACAAAGCACTGACATTAGAAAAAATCTACGATGTTGTTGAAGAAGAAAGAGTACACAAGTTCGACAACATTAAGCAGAATACACACCATCGAGAGAAAACAAATAATTGGGCTAACCTCGGGAAAACAAACAATGTTGCACAAAGAATGATACATTCATTCATTCAAGGTTTAAACACACTTATAGAAAGTAAAGGGAATAAGGAAATTTGTCAACCGAGCACTTCTGCAGGCATTTGCAAGATGGAAAGAAGCATCAGCAAGTCTCTTTCCGGCAGAAGTCCGCGGAAGTATTTTCTTCAGGGCAAATTTCAGTGCAGAAAACGCATTTAAATTAAGAATTATGATGTGTTCTGCCAATTGTGTCCAAAGGTTTCCACAAACCCTGTCTTTTCTCACAACGTTCTGTAGACGAAAGGGTTTCAGACGTCGAAAATATATTTTTGTGTAAAATGTTTAGACTTGTACAATGGCCGAAGCGTAACAAACCAACTGAGTGAAACAATCCTATTTGATTTTGTTGGGCCTTCTACAATCAGTTTTTCTGAGTACCCATCATTACATTTTCTGCCTAATTTCAGTTTTACATTTTATAAAATTTAAAGTACAATGTTCAAATATTTAACTTACTAGCCTTATAAATGTACATATATGTAGTAATTCATTTGCCAACTATGAATTTTCTAGTTTTAAAATAAACAATTATACTTTGCATAAAACGTATTGGTTGCCCTTGAAGTGCCCATCGCTGCGTGCTCTACCCTACTTGCACTACCCTTCTCTTTCTACTTTCTATTGAACAGTGTATTCTGTAGATAAGCATTTTATTACGTAGCTCATACACATACAGTGTAGGTGGGCCATCTATGGAAGTTTTCACTTTGTCCACTTAGACTTAAAACCTTGAAATGTTTCCTTTGATTCGGTGCTAACAGGTTATTCCGCCTAATGTTTACGAAAGCTAATTTTCAGTGCAAATGTTAAATGTATTAAAACTAGTTTTTCGGACAAAATGGTGTGATATAAGGAAAAGGAAAATCTAATACATTATCCAATGAAAAGAACAGAATATTTGTTTAAATTTCCACGGATTTTGTTTCTGAAATCATTGTTGCAATGCAAACAATACACAGAATTTCTGTGGTTAAATTATTTGTAAAGAGCTAGAAATATTAAGCAGGAATATTTCGTAATGTTTCTTCTTCCTGAGCGTGGGACCGATTCGTGTTTACGGGCCCGTCAACGTCTATAGACAGGAGTCGCGCTAGTGTAGTGAATGTTTCGACGTGGGACTGTGGCATCCGGCACCAACCTACATCGGCTGTTTCGGAATTTCCCCCTCCAAGATTTTTCCCCACTGCCCTACTGGGTGAAGCTCTTAAGTTTCGCACATGTGTGTGTGTGTGTGTGTGTGTGTGTGTGTGTGTTTGCATGAAGTGTAAGGGGAGAGGCTAGGAAGCGGAGAGGAAGGAAAGATCGCGGCAGAGTCGCTGCAGAAGCCGCGACGACTAAGCCCCCTCTGCTGGGTTTCCGGTTCGTAGTATCTAGCTCGCTCTTGTACTAAATCCTATCTTGACGTTGCAACCGCTGCAGCGAGATGCGAGCTCTCGTCCAAACTCGCTCCAGGGCGCAAAAGTCTGTGTAGTTGGACGTTGCTTGGAGAGCAGCACTGCGCCCATCGCAGGCGCGCGTCGGTGGCTCCAGCGGAAGAGGATCTCGAGGGCATTGGCCAGACGCGCTCGCGGGGGCTAATGGCTTAAGCCCGCTATACACGGTCATGTTTGCATCATTTTTTCATCATTTTTCTGTACAGAAAGTGGATGGAAAAAGGATGTGCGTTTGTTTCGGTACCGAAACTGGATGAACGTGTTTCCAATGTTTTACACGATCATTTCTGCTCTGTGTGTAATCGTGATGATAATACTTCCTCCACACGCCGCAAAAAGCGCTGGAAGTTAAACAGTTGAACATCGCACGTACGTAAACAATTGCAATACGCGGGAAGAATGATCAGATGGTTACGTATTCGCAGTGAAGGTGGTAGATAGTCGTGTGAAGTATTGTGGTTTTTGATTTTGAAATGGAAAGGAAAGCAATGATCGCTACGGCGGCAGCTCACATTATTATGGCTTCAGCTATAGTAAAAGCATAACGTAAAAGAAAGAAACGCTGTACTTGGGTGAAATCCTGGGTGCAGAAAAGAGAGACTGAAACTTCGTCGAAATTAAGAGGAAGTAAAAATCCGCTGGAACTCACAAATTCGCACAAATGGCGTCGCTGAACACTCAACCTCACGAAATCACAACCAAAACAGCACAAAACGCTCTAATGTTCGAGCAACTCTCCAGGGCACGGAATCGAAGAAAGTTCCATAGAGTAACACCAGGAGCGCCATAGTCAAACTGGATGCAATTTGTACGGAAAAATGAAGCATGCTTCATTTTTCCGTACAAATTGCGTCCAGTCTGGTCCGTAACTTGTCTGTACCGACGAGAAATGATGCAAAAATGACCGTGTATAGCAAGTTTTATGGCTGTGTATATGACAACTGCTTTTGGATGATGCCTCTCATTTCGGGCTCATTTGTACATCAAGTCGATGCAAAGGGGCGCTTGAGAGTTAAAAATCAGACCGGGAAATTAACGAGGCAAAGAATGCAAAATAATATTATTTTCAAAAGTAGAATATTACAAATATGTATTTAAGGTGAACAAGTATGACAGGAGTAGCTACTTGGCTGTCCGGGAGGCGTTTCGCAGTGTGTAATTTTGACGATCTAGGAGAAATTTGAAATGAATTTCGCGTTGTTTTTGGAGGTCCGTTGTGTAAATAACGTAAAAATAAACAAATTTGCTTGTAAAACTTAAATTTTTATGAAATATTTTGTAAAATGTTTAGAAAAACTGAATACTTGTTAAGACAAACCCTCCTAACAGTGTACTGCTTTCAAACGGTTAATTTTGGACTGGTGTGTGAACGGTTAAATTTGGACGGTTAATTTAAAATAATTGGACACAGTACTTAAACTTTACAAAACATACTCTGCATGAAAAATAAAATGAGAGTTTACGAAAATAAAAAAAGGCCTAAAATAGAAAACTAAAAAAAAACAGAATATAAAATAATGGGAATGTACAACAAATACTTACAAATTAGTTTGAATCACTGCTCGCGTATTCTTCTGATGGTTATTCTTCTGAGTATACTCTCTCTTTTGCCTCATTCCTTGATTCTTATAACAGCAAAAGTTCAAGTTTAACTTTTTTGGATTGAGTTGCAAGTTCGGTGCATAAGCTCGAAATGAATGGATCTGAGCTAATAAACAGCCTATGGAGCAAATCCATATTTTTGTCTGCTCTTGACTTTTTTCAATTTTTTGTCAAATACCTCTATTGCAAGACTTGATTCCGTCCAAAAATGCTCTTCGAGATTCTACAATTCCTATTTCACATAGGACAGAATTCAATACAGTTTCGAATCTCTCATCAATTGAACTTTTTGCCCATGTATCAAATAACAGCTGCAGGTAAGTTGAGATTTTTGGTAAAAGCGTGTGTATTATTTAGATTAGCAGGTGTAAGCAGTCTTTTCACGATTAAGAACGCAAACATACTAGTTTTAAAATGTATATGGCTCGAAGGGTGTATAATGGTAAATAATATACTAAAACTCTGAATTTAAAGAAGTGTAATACATTTTTCTTAAATCGCTCACCTTTTCCATTAACGTTTTTAAGTCACAAGAAAAGTCAGTATTAAAATATTATCTACATAAAATAATGGTAAAACCACTAGTAAACCCACTTACTAGTAAACCCACTTACTAGTAAACCCACAAATAACAGAAGGAAACAAGTGGTGCATTCGGCCCAAGAGAGTTGACGGCGTGCTAGGGTCGTTCAGCGCCTCTCCAGGGCCGGAGTTCGAACCTCCACCCCGGGCTTCTCGTGACCTTCAAGAGAAAACTATCAACATTCTCACATAGTTCAGATAGCGGAAGTCTGCGCTCCCAAGTATGAGTACCTGTGATAGGAGGATTTTAAATAATTGAATATCTTAATTATAGGACCGGGGAAATATGTTTAACCCGTGTCACTTTTCTTCTGCTCTGACGATATAAGTACGTAAATTAGCTTTTTATTTGAAAGTGTTATGATATCATTACTGCAGCCAGTCATCACTCGCGAAACAAACTGCCACCCACTGGCGTCACAATAGCTGCAAACAAGCACTTAATTAGTTCGCTTTGCTCAGAATGTTCGGACTCCACATGGGATCGAGCAAGGTATTCCTTGTTTACCATTATCCGTCAAAATGGAGTTCAGCGATGCACAGCATGTTGCTCATTTTGTGTAAAACGTTGGACGAAACCTTGGTCCCTCCTCTGGCGAGCCATCTTGTCCAGCGCAGGCGCCGGAGCGCTTCGCCTGCCCCCTGCCCCCGCCCCCGCCCCCGCCCCCGTTCCTCGGGTGCGCGCAATCCCCGGCCTGTTTGCGATTCGGCGCCCGAGCGGGGCGGGCGCGCTGATGAAGTTTGCAGCCGCCGTCTCGCCATGGACATCAAATAGCGCTGCGTTGCCTCTTGCAGCGACTCGGCCGCCTCTGCGCGACCGCGAGGGTAGGGAAGGAAAATGGGTCTGGTTTCTTTCTTTCTTTCATGTTTTTCTCTTCTTTCTTGTATTATATTTGCTATTATATTATAATTGTCCTTTCTTCTATTACCATTAAAAATAGAAATATTTGTAACGTCATACTACTACCAACAAATTTGTGTTGTTGATGTTGACGATAGACGCGGTTCTGGCGTTGTTTGCACAAATATCAAATAGGAATTGGGATTGAAACGGTTCCTAATCTCTACGGAGATTCAAAACTATTTCATCGTGAATATTTTATTCGACATTTTTAGCCGTGGGAATTTTGGGCTCTAATATTCATTTAATATAGAAATTAAAATGATCATAATAGAATGAAAAATAATAGATAAAAATGGAGTTGACATAATCATTACTATGTAGCCTTTCAGTGTGATTTTGTACCTGCCTCTCCAGTTTCTGTCATGCTTGTGCTATGGTCATTAGTGACGGGACGTGATCTTTAGTGGGTGCCAGCCTCTAAGTGGCTCGCGGGTGCGCAGTTATGTCGCGAGACTCGAGGTGCTGCCCGCGCCCGGGCTCCGTGCGCACTGCCCCTGCGGCCCCTGCGGCCCATCGCGGCGGCGGCGGCGGCGGTATCGACCCGCCACCTTAATTAAGACCCGCGGCGCGCGAGGACTCTCCGCGGCCCTCCGGCCCTTCCGCGCGCCCTCGCCCTCGGCGCCCTTCCTGCGCGCGTCACGCGGCTCTTAGCAGACCTTGCTCGCCCTCGCCCTCGCCCTTGCCCACGCCCTCGCCCTCGCCCTCGCCCTCGCCCTCGCCCTTGCCCACGCCCTCGCCCTCGCCCTCGCCCTCGCCCTCGCCCTCGGCGCCCTTCCTGCGCGCGTCACGCGGCTCTTAGCAGACCTTGCTCGCCCTCGCCCTCACCCTCGCCCTCGCCCTCGCCCTCGCCCTCGCCCTTGCCCACGCCCTCGCCCTCGCCCTCGCCCCCGCCCTCGCCCTCGCCCTCGCCCTGGCCCCCGCCCTCGCCCTCGCCCTCGCCCTGGCCCTCGCCCTCGCCCCCGCCCTCGCCCTCGCCCTCGCCCTGGCCCTCGCCCTCGCCCTCGCCCTCGCCCTCGCCCTCGCCCCCGCCCTCGCCCTCGCCCTGGCCCTCGCCCTCGCCCTCGCCCTCGCCCCCGCCCTCGCCCTCGCCCTCGCCCTGGCCCTCGCCCTGGCCCTCGCCCTCGCCCCCGCCCTCGCCCTCGCCCTCGCCCTCGCCCTCGCCCTCGCCCTCGCCCTCGGCGCCCTTCCTGCGCGCGTCACGCGGCTCTTAGCAGACCTTGCTCGCCCTCGCCCTCACCCTCGCCCTCGCCCTCGCCCTCACCCTCGCCCTCGCCCTCGCCCTGGCCCCCGCCCCCGCCCTCGCCCTCGCCCTCGCCCTCGCCCTCGCCCGCGCCCTCGCCCGCGCCCTCGCCCTCGCCCTCGCCCTCGCCCTCGCCCTCGCCCTCGCCCTCGCCCTCGCCCTGGCCCCCGCCCCCGCCCTCGCCCTCGCCCTCGCCCTCGCCCTCGCCCTTGCCCTCGCCCTCGCCCTCGCCCTCGCCCTCGCCCTTGCCCACGCCCTCGCCCTCGCCCTCGCCCCCGCCCTCGCCCTCGCCCTCGCCCTGGCCCCCGCCCTCGCCCTCGCCCTCGCCCTCGCCCTGGCCCTCGCCCTGGCCCTCGCCCTCGCCCTCGCCCTCGCCCTCGCCCCCGCCCTCGCCCTCGCCCTCGCCCTCGCCCTCGCCCTGGCCCTCGCCCTCGCCCTCGCCCTCGCCCTCGCCCCCGCCCTCGCCCTCGCCCTCGCCCTCGCCCTGGCCCTCGCCCTCGCCCTCGCCCTCGCCCTCGGCGCCCTTCCTGCGCGTGTCACGCGGCTCTTAGCAGACCTTGCTCGCCCTCGCCCTCACCCTCGCCCTCGCCCTCGCCCTCGCCCTCACCCTCGCCCTCGCCCTCGCCCTTGCCCACGCCCTCGCCCTCGCCCTTGCCCACGCCCTCGCCCTCGCCCTCGCCCTCGCCCCCGCCCTCGCCCTCGCCCTCGCCCTGGCCCCCGCCCCCGCCCTCGCCCTCGCCCTCGCCCTCGCCCTCGCCCCCGCCCTCGCCCTCGCCCTCGCCCTGGCCCTCGCCCTCGCCCTCGCCCTCGCTCTCGCCCTCGCCCTCGCCCCCGCCCTCGCCCTCGCCCTCGCCCTCGCCCCCGCCCTCGCCCTCGCCCTCGCCCTCGCCCTCGCCCTCGCCCTCGGCGCCCTTCCTGCGCGCGTCACGCGGCTCTTAGCAGACCTTGCTCGCCCTCGCCCTCACCCTCGCCCTCGCCCTCGCCCTCACCCTCGCCCTCGCCCTCGCCCTGGCCCCCGCCCCCGCCCTCGCCCTCGCCCTCGCCCTCGCCCTCGCCCGCGCCCTCGCCCGCGCCCTCGCCCTCGCCCTCGCCCTCGCCCTCGCCCTCGCCCTCGCCCTCGCCCTCGCCCTGGCCCCCGCCCCCGCCCTCGCCCTCGCCCTCGCCCTCGCCCTCGCCCTCGCCCTTGCCCTCGCCCTCGCCCTCGCCCTCGCCCTCGCCCTTGCCCACGCCCTCGCCCTCGCCCTCGCCCCCGCCCTCGCCCTCGCCCTCGCCCTGGCCCCCGCCCTCGCCCTCGCCCTCGCCCTCGCCCTGGCCCTCGCCCTGGCCCTCGCCCTCGCCCTCGCCCTCGCCCCCGCCCTCGCCCTCGCCCTCGCCCTCGCCCTCGCCCTGGCCCTCGCCCTCGCCCTCGCCCTCGCCCTCGCCCCCGCCCTCGCCCTCGCCCTCGCCCTCGCCCTGGCCCTCGCCCTCGCCCTCGCCCTCGCCCTCGGCGCCCTTCCTGCGCGTGTCACGCGGCTCTTAGCAGACCTTGCTCGCCCTCGCCCTCACCCTCGCCCTCGCCCTCGCCCTCGCCCTCACCCTCGCCCTCGCCCTCGCCCTTGCCCACGCCCTCGCCCTCGCCCTTGCCCACGCCCTCGCCCTCGCCCTCGCCCTCGCCCCCGCCCTCGCCCTCGCCCTCGCCCTGGCCCCCGCCCCCGCCCTCGCCCTCGCCCTCGCCCTCGCCCTCGCCCCCGCCCTCGCCCTCGCCCTCGCCCTGGCCCTCGCCCTCGCCCTCGCCCTCGCTCTCGCCCTCGCCCTCGCCCCCGCCCTCGCCCTCGCCCTCGCCCTCGCCCCCGCCCTCGCCCTCGCCCTCGCCCTCGCCCTCGCCCTGGCCCTCGCCCTCGCCCTCGCCCTCGCCCTCGCCCCCGCCCTCGCCCTCGCCCTCGCCCTCGCCCTGGCCCTCGCCCTCGCCCTCGCCCTCGCCCTCGGCGCCCTTCCTGCGCGTGTCACGCGGCTCTTAGCAGACCTTGCTCGCCCTCGCCCTCACCCTCGCCCTCGCCCTCGCCCTCGCCCTCACCCTCGCCCTCGCCCTTGCCCACGCCCTCGCCCTCGCCCTTGCCCACGCCCTCGCCCTCGCCCTCGCCCTCGCCCCCGCCCTCGCCCTCGCCCTCGCCCTGGCCCCCGCCCCCGCCCTCGCCCTCGCCCTCGCCCTCGCCCTCGCCCCCGCCCTCGCCCTCGCCCTCGCCCTGGCCCTCGCCCTCGCCCTCGCCCTCGCTCTCGCCCTCGCCCTCGCCCCCGCCCTCGCCCTCGCCCTCGCCCTCGCCCCCGCCCTCGCCCTCGCCCTCGCCCTCGCCCTCGCCCTCGCCCTCGGCGCCCTTCCTGCGCGCGTCACGCGGCTCTTAGCAGACCTCGCTCGCGCGAGACCTTTGGGCCCAGGACACGGTTGATTGGCGAGAAGTGATTTGTTCGCTTTCGGCTACTCCTATTGCCCATTAAATGCAATTCTCGTAATTGAAAAATAATCGTTTTTCAAAGGTTACGTTGGAAGATTTGGGAAGTATGTACAATAATTAGTATTTTTTTAATGTTATTACGCCTACAAACTACAAATAATCATCCGGGACCCTCCTGTGTCATCGCCAGTGTAACATTTATTATATATTTTGCAATACCACTTTCTACAAGAACAAATTATTTACGTAAGAAATACCATTCTTTGAATAAGTTTACTCATTTTCAGCTACATCTCATTTTTACTTTCCCGTATTCATACGTATATACGGAGTCAAACACGTAGTATAAGGAAAGTTATGTAGTGCTGCGCGAAAATCGACGGATTTTTGGCAAAAATAATCCATTGCCACGCTCTGAGAAAGAAGAAGTGGAATGGAATCCAGTTGCTAAATTAAGAAAAAAATCCTCTAACTAGTGGGATAGCCAGAATCTCTTCTTTCTTGGTCCTTGATACCCAAAAATAAATTGACGTCAAAATGTCCGTCTTGATGTCCATCTGTCAGTCTGTGAACACTACTAGTACCTAAACCATGCGTATGATTTTTTTCCAAATTGAAGAAACCCCTGCCCATATCACTCGAGTCAAAGCTCAAAAGATATCGAAAAACATTATTTAAAATTTGCGGGTACTTTACATGAAAACCTGCGGACATTTTCAAAATTTTCTCTAAAACGGCTCCAATTTTTTTCTTTAAACTTTTCATAGGGATAGTGCTAAATGTACTATGTGAGATGACATAAATGCCATATTACTCTACCCTTTTTTTAACTACAAAAATTTATTTTTTTTACTTGTCTCTCACTTCGTTAATATTTATATTAGCGGCAATTTGTTCACATTACATTTGTGACTACATGTGCTTTAAATGGCATAACGCACCTCGAAAGCTCAACCGTTTTCATCAAAACTAGCTCAAACGCCATTTGCTCAAAAACTGTTTCAATTTTTTCTTCAAACTTTTTGAACGGATAGTGTTAATTGCATTCTTGCATTAATATGCCGTTAAGTTAATTTCGGGGTATTTTTTGTTTTTCGAAAATTACACAAATGTAATTGGTTTGAAAAGACTCACGCCGATAATATGCATAATGTGCATATTCTGCAATCTGTAAACACTATTGTAAATGAAACTTAATGTGCTTCAAACGACTTAAAATGGAGTTTTTCGAAAACTCAAAATTTTTCTCTGAAAAAGTGCTTCCAATTTACAGAAGCGCATAAGCGCCATTTTCTTAAAAGAGGCTCCAACTTTTTCAAAGTAAAATTTCTTTTATATCAATGTTTTACTGTTCTTTAATATTATTAAAATAATATTTCCGTTCTACTCTCTGGAAAACGAAAAATAAAGAAAATTTCAAAGAAATGTACTATGGGCGGCGATTGATGGCAGCTGGCAAGAATATGTGGCATGATCGTAGCTAGTCGAGTCTAAAAAGAAATAAAAAGTTAGTGGGGAAAGTCTATGCCATTGTGTAGTACTATTAGGTTTATTTTAGATAACTAACGGAAGATTATTAAATTGTTAATAGATGCCGACCATCTTCTTATTTTAATTATTTTCAATTATCAATCACTCGGTCATTCGTAAGTAGCATTTCATTCCTCTGGTTACAATAAGTTGATATGTTAACAGAATGCATACAGTGTTACGAAATGATCTAAATTTGTAATTTAAGTATGACAAACAAGTGTCACTCTACCCATTGTTTGGCTTATTTTTTTTATTTACGACTATCAATACTTAATTACTTATATTGTAAAAGTTATTTAGTGGAGAGGAGGAGCGTAGATATTAGTCAAAGAATTTCTTCATTCTTTGAAAATGTCATCTTCATCTTGCGATCCGACTTACTGCTCGCTGTTGAAACATAAACTATATCATGCTAAAAAAAAATATAAATAAATACGAGTTTTAGGTGGATCGTAGAAATAATTTTAGTTATAATAAAATGAATTGACGATCTACCTGTACAGGGGCTCTAATTTCAATCAAATTAAGCATTTATGACAGGAAATAATAACATTTTACTACGTTTAATAAGATAGCAATTTCGACTCAGTATGTGAAACTAATATTTCATAAAAATTTAATTTATCTTAAAATGTCAACTAAATGACTATCCTCATTTTAAAAAGCAGCTTGCATGAAACCGAAATTGCAATACACAAGAATAATAACAATACAATATACATCTAGTATTTAATCATTTACACTTAATAAACAAAACATATCTAATAGTGTCATTCACTCAAGTGGTGCATCAAGTTTCTTCAACTTTTTTTATAAAGTTCAGCTTGTAATTATGTAATGATTTTCACAAGACACATTCTTGCTACATCATATTTTCAAATATTTTCATTTCGTCTCAGGGACATTATTACATCTTGGCGTTGACAAGACTCCTTTCATCTTTCAAACTCAGCCGGTATTCTATTTATGCGTTAACTGATTTGAAATCTTTTCATAATAACTCTCCATCCAGGTTACGGTTACTGTAAAAATGTTCCTTACCACCAGATACTGGCTACTCAAAAACCTACTTGCTCAACCTCACGAAGCAAAGTGCATCACCCTTCAAATCGGTCTGTTCTTTTCTTTCCATTTCCGAAACGCCGTACGCTTTGTTTATGCTGGCACTCGCTTATCGGTTCACAGCAGTTGTTTCAGTTAGAACACATTTGACGGCTGTGCGCAAGACCGGTTAGATAGACGCTAGCGCTCCTCTTTCACGTGCACGCCTACCTTCCTCTGTTCATTTTCCTAAGAGCCCTTCACGCTAAATTGTGATTGGTTAAATTTTATTTCCTTTAGTTGACTCTATTGTTTTCTTTCTTGCCTTTATTTCTTAAATAAATACTTTTCTCGTTTAATACGTATGTTTTTGTAGTCTAGCAGCGTGAAAATTTCTATTGGCTATGTGATTCAAATTACTATTTTCAATAGCGACTGTCCACATTTAAGAAATACTGTGTCTTTTAACACTGAGACACGGATTACCTAAATATTCACGTTTTGCAGAAAGGGAATTCTACAGCACTCTAAAACGTCGTCGTCGGTAATTTAGGTTAAATGCAGAATAAAAATAGCTTGTAACGGAATCGAGCGAATGAAAAATGAATAATATACGTATTTTTGAATTGTGTACCTCTTTGGGATTAACAAGAGATGGAAGGGGAGGAGCCGAGTGCTGTGAGATCTCTTCTTCCGTGTGGGCGTTTGACGGCACGCAGGTGCAAACTTTATGGGGAAAGATTAATATTGGAGTACGTAAAAATAATATAGGTGACTTGTATTTTAATTTAATTTGCTCTTGTTAATTTAATGGATTCTCCTCGTTCCTCTATGTTCCAAAAGCTATGAACATTTCAGCTTTTATATTCGCGTTGAATTAGGTTATTTTGTAACCAACTTAAATCCTCGTGTGTAAGAAGAACGCACTGCAAAATACATGCGTCAAAATATTTTGTGTTCCCGTTACAAAATTAAAGAGACAATAAATGATGTGTGAGCTATAACAAACATTGATGTACATTTCTCATATTACCATGAAGTCTATATTATATGACACTAACATAAAAAATTACTTCATTTTCCTTTCTGTCACTTCAAATCATTTTATACAATGCACGAATATATGCAATTGGATTTTAATGCATCACCGGTCTACCAAGGCTAGATTGTGAACGGTTGTTTTTGGCGCCCGACATTTGCTTTCCAAGAACAGGAGCAACCTCCAAGAAGTGGTTCGATCCGGGAATTCCGGGGCCGGTCCCGCCCTAGACCTGCTACTGGAAGAGGAGCGCAGGGGCGGCAACAACAAACGCCAGCGTCCTATTATTCATGCCCAGCCGGGCGCCCGTCTGTGCCTCCGTCCGCCTCCCGAATTAAACATCGCGCCGCCGCGGCCGCTTTCGGAGCCCTCGCGCCACCACGCCGCCCAGGGCCTCCTTTCCTCCCGACCGCTCCCACCCGGCCAAGTGGATCGGACCATTTTACGCCGCTGCACTGCTGCTGACCTGGAGGTGCGAGGCCCGCGCTGGCGGGAGGGTCTACACTAGCTACGTCGAAGTCCGGCTGCTCTCGTAGTTTGGCGTGGTTTCTCCGATCAGTACCAGCGAATGCCAGAGCAGAGCCTTAACAAACGCGCGCGATTTGTACTGCCTCTTTCTTGTCCTATCCTTTCTCCCCCCACACACATGCACCTACCTCACTCACTTGCACTGCTTGCCAGTTTCCAACTGGCCGCCTGAATCAGTTCATCACCTCACAACCTGCACACAAAAGTATTTTGCCGTTTACACCATCCTCGGTGCCATCCTCAAAGTGTAAGCAAAAAATCCCGGGATATGTATCCTATAGAAATTACTGTGTATGCGATAAAGCTGACGAGGGAGAATAAATTATAATTCACAAGCAAATTACGCGTTGCATCTTACTCGCTCTTCCGAAAATCTAGAAACAATAGGAATCAAATTAGCACAAGCAAGTCAACCCGACGTTCACATAATTGTCACATACAGATCTCCCGACAAACCATTTCCAACCGACCTTTTAAACAGATACTTTCTCTGAATGTTCCAATAATAATTGGTGGCGATCTCAACGCAAAACATAAATTGTGGGAATGCCACCTAGCCCCAAGGCAAAAATCTCTACCAAATCGCAACAGAAAAGGCTTATATAGTAAATGCACCTACATCACCCACCTATTATCCAATGCAAACATAATGTTTTGAATATAACGTAAAACTGACATTATGAATATAATTGTAACAAAAAATAACAACCTTCCAATAATACAATACCCTCAGACGGAATTAAACACTGATTACACACCGGTAATAATAACTTTCAACAATAATAAAATACCCGTTACAAAAAACACCAGGTTTTGTCACAGGCACAATAAATTGGAAAATATTTCAAGAAAATTTGTCCCTTCATCTGTCAGTACCAAGAAACCTAACTAATAATATTATAATAGAAAACGAAATAGAACACTTCAACTCACTCATTCACAACGCAATTAAAGAAAAAACACCAGGCCCAAGATCAGGTTTTAAGAACCTCAGTATTCCAAATAAACTTTTGAAAATGATAGACTTAGATTGGCAATCAAAGCTCCTTGGTACATTTCAAACGAGCCAATACATTATGAATTAAAAATCTCTCAAAAACAATTTTTAAGCAAACTAAGCCAACATATATATATATATATATATATATATATATATATATATATATATATATATATATATTCCCTTACTATTGTATATTAAAATCTATTTTTTGCTTTGTCATTTAATTGTTACGTTAATCAGAAAAGAATATGTATAAAAATCCAAACATGTCAACAAAATTATGTAAATCAGCAACAAGCTGCTGATCTTATTAGCAATAATATTTTTTTAAACAATTTAAGTAACAGCATGAATGTAGAAAAAGTAAGAATAGAAAAAATGGATTATAAATATATAGCAAAGTTTTACTTCACCTTGCATGACCTGATAATTTTTAAAGCAGGTCTCATTGCGGGAATGTCTGAAATTAAATTGTGGGCGCTCGTACACAAACGTAATTAGGTCACAAAATGAGTTTCTAGAAGTGTATCAGGCGGGTTTAAGGATCAAAATTAAATAACAAATAGGAAAACTGTTCGAATACATTCCTGTTAATAGAATAGTACGCGAGAGTTGGTATGCAAGATAAGATTAGTAGTTGTCTTTGATAATATAATTGGAAACCACCGTTCGCAATATTCGGAGCATGACGGAGGCATAGTCTCCTGAGCAGAATTTCTCGTTATAAGATATATACTCGTACATGTAAATAATGAAAATATACTTTGACTAAACGTAATTCTTTCTGCCCATACCAAGAAAAGAAATATTAGTATAATAATTGTTACAAGAATAGTAATATGCAAATATGGATTTGGATTATGTTGATTGAACTCTTAAAACATAGATATCTTACGTAAAGAAAATAAATATTGCTCTTCACTTCAATACAAACTAGTAGTGCTACAGAATGGCTAAGATTTTCCGAATTAAGTTTTCTATTTCCTTTGGAAAGACCAAAGCCACATACTTTTCGCAGCTGTCATTTATCGCCGCCCAAAGTACAATTTCTTGATATTTTCGTAATGTTTTTGGATCTTTAATTGTAGAGCCAAAATATTATTTTAAGATTAATAAAGAACAGTAAAAATTCTTTTTAAATGGCAATTTTCTTAGAAAAAAATTGAGCCGTTTTCAAAAAATTGGCATTTAAGCACTATTGTAAATTCGAAATTTGAAGCTCATTTTCCGAGAAAAGTTTTGAGTTTTCGAAAAACTATATTTCAAGTGATTTTCAGTACATTAACTCATAAACACACTAGTGTTTACAAATTGCTGGAATTGTGCATATCAACGACGAGAGAGAACTTAAAAAAAATACATTTGTGTAATTTTTGAAAAAAACAAAAAAAAACCACCGAAATTAACTTTATGTCAAATTAAAGAGTGCAATTAGCCCTATTCGTTGAAGTAAAAAAAATTAACTCGTTTTTGAGAAAATGGCGTTTGAGCGTTTCTGAAAATGCGGATTTTTAAGCTAGTTTTCACAGAAAATAGTATAGTTTTCGAGAAAATGTATGACATTATTTCCAGTAGATGTACTCATAAATATAATAATGTGAACAAATTGCCGCTAATAGAAATATTAACGATATGAGAGACAAGTAAAAAAATACATTTTTCTAATTTTTGAAAAACAAAAGAATATAGCGAAATGGCCTCAATATCATTTTATAGAGTATATTTCGCACACTCCCTGCCAAAAGTTTAAAGAAAAAAAGTGGAGCGGTTTTTGAGAAAAGTTTGAAAATGTCCGGAGGGCGTTATGTAAAATAACCCAAATTTTGAAGAATGTTTTTCAAAGTCTTAAAGTTTTGACACGAAAAGTTTTTTTTTCAATTTGGAACAACTCCAACGCATGGTTTATGCGCTAGTACTGTTCACCGACACCAGACGCACGTACGGATGGCCAGACAGACAGATGGACGTTTTGAATAAAAGCACTTTTTTGGTATCTGAGGACCCCAAAAATTATTTCCGTCGAAATCTCGAAATCGATTTTCCGCAGCTTTGCGTAACTTTCCCTACTGTACGAATACTACTCCGTAAAGGCGTACGTACGTACATATACAGAAAAGTGAAATCCATCTCTGGCTTTTTTGTGTTTGTTATTTTTGTTTGATTTTGTGACATGTGTGTCATGTACTTATGGTATAAAATAAAAGAACACGTTCATCATCTTAATCCATTTTCCTCAATCTCTCTTTTAAATAAAATTTCATGAAGTTCTGTAATTTATTTAAGGAACAATCTGAATTTAAAGGTGTATATTTTATGTTGTTTTGTATCTGAGGGCGTGAAAAAAGCAAATCTCTTTACTTGCTTTCTTTGGAGAACCAGAGGGAAATAAGGAAAGTCCTGCGTTCTTAAAGGACATGTTCGCAGAGAGTGTTCTTGGCGCAGTGTCGTTGTTTGCTGAGGTTGCGAGTGCCACCTGCTTAATTTGGCGCCGCGCGGCAAAGGGCTCTGCACTCGTTCTCTTGTGCGCGCAGCTCGCCCCAGTTTCCGCGCGCCGTCTTCACCTTTGCCCTTTGCCCTTTGCCCGTTGCCCTCGTATCCACCCTCGCCCCCCCCCGCCCCCGGGCGACGCGGGTCCAAGCGCTGCGCTGCGTTTGGCAGCGGACACACACGGGCGTTAGGCTAAATGCACTTACGCTTTCAAGGTCCTTGAGACAATTACTGTTGTTGCGTTCAACTTTTAAATAGCCATTTGTCTTACATATGGCTGAAAGAGCCTGTTAAGTGCCTCTTAGTTGATTATTCACTAACGCGGTAGCGCCATCTCACAAAATTTTAAAAAAAATTGAGGTTTAAAATGTTGTTTGCTACTCCTTCTACTTAGCTAAACTGTACTGTTATAGAGTTTGAATACTGTACACAAAAATTAAATTTCTTTGGTGTCTAAAACTTTATTATAGTCGCATCATCAACTGAGGTCATTACCGACCACTTTAAATACAACTTTGCAATATTAATATGGAAACTTTACAATATATTACAGTATCTATAAATATGTCGAGACATTACATGTATTTTTTTATATTACAGTATTAGTTTCCAGTATCCGTATTAGTATACCTGTTACAATTAGATTTTTTGAGAATATTGCTGCCTTTACAGAATTTTAATATTTTATTTTGGTATTTGATGAATAATAGCATCAAGTCAGGGTTTTTCTCTCCTTTTAAGCATGTGTGTGTGCTGTACTGAAACATAGGAAATGGAGTTAAAATTTGTTGAAAATTAAGAACGGTATCACAGAACTGGCAGGTGGGTGGAGGATTTCTAATTAACAAATGTTGATGACTGAACTTGTAATGACCAGTTTTTATCCTTGTTAGTGTTGCCTGATCTTTTCTTGACAATTTTTTCTAAGTTTTCAGAGAGAACAAAATTTAACTTGTTTGTGTCAAGGGCTAGATTTCATGGTTTTCCAGACGTTGCTCCACTTTTCATCCAGTATTTTCTTTATGTGTGTCCATAAATCTTTGTAGGTGTGTGATATTGTTAAAATACTTTCTTTTTCAGGGCTTACATTTTCCTCTTCAAGGCTCATTGGGTTGTGTTCAGGCATTTTTTATAATCTGGTATCCAAGCAATTATGACAATATTTCTAGATTGTGTAATGTCATAATATATTTCATGAATACTAGTTATCATTGGTAGACCTCGGTAATTATTGTGAATATAGTTTATTACTTCAAGAGAAGTACAGAATATGACAAACTTGTTATTTGTGAGTTTTTGTGACATTTTCAGGGCTGTCATTATAGAACATATTTCATCTGTAATAGTACTGGAGTAGGAATGCAGTCTGTTTGTAATGTTAACATCTTTGGTAATTGTAGTTACATATTTTCCAACTCTATTATTGATAACTTTACTTTAGATTTTATAGGAATCTTTCATCAAATCTTATTTTCCTATCTTTTTTAGCCATTTGGTTTATTTGGGGGTGTCTAGTGATATATCTGCTACTTTATCAGGAATTGTTCAGGTTATATAATGTTATTTCTTTTTTCCATTAATATATGTTCCTGAATGCATAGTTGTCTCAGTAGGTTTTTAACTTTTGTATATACTAGTGAAAAGCATTTTTGTTCTTTGTAAAAACCAATAGTGCCAATTGCACTGTTTAAGATAACATAGACATCATTTTGCTGTATTCATTTGTTTTTTCAAAAATCTCTCACGCCTCTAATATGGACATTTCCAGCTATTTGTAAAAACTATTCCAATTGTGACTGAAACTGTGACTTGAAATGATGTCATATGAAGCTATTTGAAAACTCAATAGCTTTCTGTAAAAAGGGGTTCAAATTTCGAATTTACAGTGGCGCTTAAATGCCATTTTCTTAAAAACGGCTCAAATTTTTTCAATGAAAATTGCCGGTTAGGAAGAGGTTTTACTGTTCTTTAATATCCTTAAATAATATTTCCGTTCTTCTATTAGGAAGCCGAAAAATGTTTTAAAATATTTAAAAATGTACTTTGGGCGGCGATAGATGGCATCTGGGGAGAGTATCTTGATTGAATATCTTGAAGTTCGAATAGCCAGCAGAGACCAATGGAAATAGAAAAGTAATACGGGAAAGTCTGTGCCATTTTGTAGCACCACTAGTTATATTTGTTGAAGGCATGTTTGGAATTTTTGAGTGCCAATTTGCGTTTGTCATTCCATCAATGCACTAGTTTGGGTCTGCTGATTCGTTTTAGTTGATATATTTGCAACTTTAGTGACGACATCGTTAAATGCATTAATGATGGTGTCAATGTTTTTTTTCTAGAAGGACATTAGTATTAGGTAGGTATTTTTTGATCAAATCATTGTAAACATTCCAGTTAGCTCTATTGTAATTCCATTTTGTTATTACTTGATCGTGGTTATAAATGTTGGGAGTGTTGTTTCTGTTTTTAAAAACAGGGAAATGGTCACTATCATAGGGTTTCTTCATAACCCAGGTGAATCTGTCTTTTATGGTTTTGTTGGTGATATGAGTGTATCATGTATCATTTTGGAGATGGTTGACATGTCCTGTGAGTAGTCAGTACCTATAGGATTATGAACAACGAAAGAGTAGTATATAGTTTTTAACTGTTTCTGACATAAATAAAATTTCTCTTAAAAGGATTTGAACTGCATGTAAGGGGTAGTTATTTTGAGTGTCTTCAATGAAGTGTTTGAGAGGGATTATCAAGTCAGCCTAGTTTTGCTCTTTCTTCTTCTTTTCTGTTTTGGTTGTTTTGAGACTTCTTCCATGTAATTTGTTTTACTTGTGTTGCTTACAGTGGAGGGCGAGGAGGAATCAGTCTGGAGGCATCTTTTATTGGTGTTAAGGGGAACTATGTGGTCATTATTTGGATTTTTATTGTTTTTAGCTTCATTAGTAGAAAATACAGATTTAGAAGGTGGTGAGGGGTGAGTTGTGGGTATTTTTTGTAAGGTCATTGTGACTTTGAATATCTGCAGCTTCAGAGTTTTTTCCATTGATTGCAACACCTGGCAAGTCAGATTTTTCCCCTAATGTATTCAGGTTCCGTGGGGGCACTGCATAAATTGTAGTCTTATGTTGACTAGAAGAGATGCCTGAAGGGCATTATCCAGCTACGTGCCCTCTTTGGTGACTGTTGACATTGCCGGCCAAATTACTTCGAATTTGGCGCCTTTTCTTCTTTAACAGGGCGTTTGATGTTCTTTGAAGGCGTTTCAAAGGAAAAGATCATACATTTTAAACTTGGCGCCTTCGAGTCTTAATTTTCTCCAAAAAAACTCGCGTGAGTTTCTTCTCTGGTGTCCGAACATTCATTTCTTCGTGCAAGTTCCTTGAAGTCGATTTCAACTTGTTTTATTAGTGCGGAGCGTCACCGATGGATCGCACCAGCTCCTGGGGAAAGATTCTCCACTCCCGCGCGTAAATTCGGCAAGGACGAAATGCTGAGAATTTCTATATCAGACGGCTGATCGCCTTGTCACGCCAAGGAGTGCGGAAAGAAGCGTTTTTCACGTTTTCAAGGTTCGACCCAGAGTGTGCCAGGCACTGTATGTAACAGAAACACGTAGCTAAAGGCACGGAATTCGTAAGGAAAGGACAGTTTTCGTTTGGGCAGAGGTAACTGTGACAACTTCAATACTCTTTGTTTCTATCGCCAAGTAACAATACTTGTAAATTGTGTGTCATTTATTTTCCAGAACATTCTTGTCTGACGAAAGCACTACTGCGACAGAAGAGGCGATGTTCCATTGTCAGTTTCATTTTCATCAACAATGCTCTGCTCTCCCAAACTTTTATTCAGCTATTTCGCTGCCTGAACAGTGACAATTAAAGCAAGACATTTCATGAGTTGTAAAAAATATTCTATATGTTCATAATATACCATCATAATACGTCAGTAGTAGATTCAGTTAGTAGACGCCCATCTTCAGGGGGCAACATACACTTGTCTTCGGAAACTCGTAATGTGGGAGATCCCCTGTCCAGGAATACCAGCTTTCACAAATGAAATTTTAGATGCCAATTTAATATTGCTTATAGTGAGTACAATCTCTATTGCTGAGAGTGGGAAGATGGAACAAACATTCGATATAATTATTGTTTTCGCCTTTGTTACAAGTGGCCTCTAGTCAAGTTCATAGTTTTTGATTTTAATAACTTAATGGTTGTTTGTAAGGTTGTCAGCTATAATTTGAGTGATTAGAACGATACACACTCTGTTATTAGCAATTCTTGATATGATCCTTACTTTACTGGCGTCAATAATGTTGGATTGTCTGTTTACGTAATCTTTAATAGTGAGACCTTCTTGCGAATCGGTATTTATGGCCTGGTTGTGGGTGGAAAACACTTCAGTTGATATGACATTTGCGTAAGTTTCCGCATTTGAGTGAGGAGATACCTGAGGTGACGGTGTTGAGGTGATAGGGGCCCCGATGTGCGGATGCTTCATCCATGCAGCTAGTTGATTTAGGACACAACTCGTGGGACAAGAGTTTTGTATTGTATTACATTGTATTGTATAGTAGAGTAGTACACTGAGTAAATTTCACAAAGTTCACAGTCTGAATGGCAATGTGATAACCACAACTGTTTCACCGGACGCAATCGGAGCACGAGGTGTCTCGGTCGGCTGCCACAATGGAGTTGGCCTAAAGCTCGTCGGTGCATCGTTTGCGAACTTATCAAGAGCTTTCCGTTGGCAGTTTTTGTATTACGACTAAGCCCAGATGTTGTGGGTAATTATTTTGGCACTCAGTAAAAACCCGACTAAACTTCTTAACTTCGTTCTGGACATGAGCAAGGAACTTGCACTAGTGAGCTCGGGGATTCCTTGGCGGTCGATGACACACAGGTGGAAGCCGGAGGTGCATTCGGGGTGGGAAGCTTCTCTGAGAAGGGGAGGTGAACGAAGGGCAGCTCTTTGGAAACCGCCTCCTTCTCGGTAAAGAAGTCGCCGTTCCGGCAGCTCTCGCAGATCGCTCGTCTGCGAAAATATCCCGACTTGTGCTTCGGCGACGCGAGCGCCTCTCGCCAGAGGAGCAGCCGGCGCACGCCTGCGAGCTCAGGTCGATTGCCTCTGGGCACGGCCAGTGCGGTGCAACGCGGCCATCAGTCGCTAGTTGGTGCAGGGGGCCTTGGATTCCTTGGATCGGACGTCAGGGGCGTCTCCCTGCGATGCGGCCAACCAGGCGCAGCAAGGTCCGCGCCCTCGACTGGTCGCCTGCTCGCGCGGTCCGTTACTGAAAGGAAAGAGAACGGAGAGGAAGAAAATGTCATCCTCGATCCGTTGCCTTTTTGCTACGTTACTGTTCCGACAGTCACCACATGTTCATTGGAGAAATCACGGAAATCCAATCAGATCAGTCAGCGACTAAAATTCTCCTCCAATGGGTGAATTTGACATAGCAGTGAATCTAGTGTAGAAACTCTGACCACAGGCGCCGCGAAATCGGGGTCATGAGCTGAAGCATCGCAAAACGCTGTAATTTATTATTTCACGCAGTTGATATTGAAATATTTAAATTCAAGTTCAAATGTGTCGTTAATTTTTCAAAAGGTTCGTTGGATCGATATCTATAGCATTCGAAAGAGACATAATTAAGTTTTATGATTCCCTGTACAAGTTGTCGAGTCGACTCCAAGGAAAATGGAGTAATGCAGTGGATTGATTGATTGATTGACGATTCCAGTCACGTCAACCGCTAAGAGTCGTTGGTCCTGTGGGTGTAGTGTCTCCTTTTTACCGCGGGAGGGGGCCGTGATCTTCCTTCGCTGTGTTGCGAGATCCGGCGCCGACCTCCCCGTCTGCTTCCCCCACCTCTCGAGCCGGGCTCCGCCCCGACTGGGCTCCTGGCACGTACAAGGCAAGGCATATTGCTCTTGGAGGATTGCACTGTAAGCAGAGCTCCTAGCGAACCTTCGCCGCGCGGGCAAGTGCCCCTCCGACTGCGAACTGCTGCGCGTCGCTTTGCAGGTGTGTTTATTTGGACATTCCTCGGCTTCTGCGTGTGCTTCTCCTCCACCATCTCCATGCCAGCGCTGCAGGGTGTTTCTACTGAAAGACTCACGATCCAAGTTTTCTTTGGAGCATCGGAAATAGCATTCGTCTCTGTGAACTGTCAGCACTGTTGAAAAATGATATGAGTACTGTCACGAAGAAGATATTATAAAATAATTCACAAATTAATTAACGAATAGGCATTAGTACTGATATAACATCATTGACATTTACTCGTACCCATAGTCCATTAACGGTATAAAACGTTTTATCTTCATTTCGAAACGGTAAATAAAATGCTCATAACTTTCAAGAAATGTACGGAGATGAATATTCTTTCAGTACATATATTTGCAGCAGTTATGTACTTAAAAGAAGTTGTTGGCAACAAAATCGAAATACCACTGAAAATCCTCTTTTAACAACATTTTAATTTCAAAGTTATAAAATAGCGAAGAATAACACCTCTTTAGATTCATCCCTTATTCCGAATTCTTTACGGCATTTCTAAAGGTAATGGCTGAGTCATAGAAAAAAGTGATATTATTTACTTATTTGTATTATACAACAAAATTTTGATTTAGAGTAAAATTGGACCCTAAAATGTTCAAAGAAATAAAAGAAACGTTTTAATTCGTGTATATCTTATGTTAATTTTCATTCCTAGTTTTGTGAAACTATTTCTGTTTTGCCTACAAATGTTATAACAAATGCTGATTCAAACATATTACGAAGAAAAAAATCTTCACTTTGTTCAATAAAGATTGCTTTATAGTCAGCTTATGAATGATAAAATACTTCAGGATGTCAGATCACCATCACACTATGAAGCTTTTTAAAAATTCTTTTTTTCCCCTTGCTATTACGTTTCTAAAAAAAGAAGACGACGAAATCGCTAACTTGCGTTGCGTGAACTATATGCGACACCACCACAAACGGGAACTTCACGTTTCGGGTAAAGGGAAGTATGATAATTAGTGCAGCAATAATAACTTGCACGCAGCCATTTTCTTGAACAGAGGTCGTTTCCTTAACTGCGGCGATGCTGTCGCGGGCGCCGTCGCATGCCGCGACGCTATTATACGTCTTCCGCCTCTGCCTCCGCCTTCGCTGGGCTGCGTGCCTGGCCCGCGCTGGGGGACTGCGCCGGCGGCACAGGGCGGGCACATGCAACGCACGCGGCCCCTCCCGCCCACGCCGCGCCGCCCCGCCCTGCCCCCCCGCCCCCCGCCCTGTCCCTCCCGCTCCGCCCCGCTCCGCCCTGGCCCACTTGCCCCACACCTCCTTCCCCGTCCCGGCCCTCCCCGCCCCGCTCAGAACCGCCCCCCTCCGCCTCGCTCCGCCCCGCCCCTCCCGACCCGCCCCGCCGGCCCCGCCACGCTCCACCCCAACCCGCCATGCCCCCCAGCCCTGCCCCGCCCCGCTCCGCACCGACCCCGCCCCGCCCTCCCCTCCCGCCCCTCCCGCCTCTCCCACCTCTCCCGCCCCTTCTCCCTGAAGAAGGCACCGTCTCCCCAATGCGAACCCGTTTAGCGCTCCGAGCGTTGCGCCCTGAAACAGAACACCTGGCAGCGACGGCCCTCAAAGAAATTCACGAAGGTCACGAACTTTTTTTTGACTTCTTAAATGCGTTTTACCAAATGTGAGAGCAGTTACTCTAGAAAATGAAACATTATAAACACACACAGATATACATACTTACGTGCTCATATTCATTTTTACTTTCCCGTATACGTACGTGTTATTGAACGTATGGAATGTTATGTAATGCTGCGGAAAATTGATTTCTAGATTTCGACGTAAATACAGGTTTTGGGGTCCACTAATGCCGTCTGTAAAGACCGCTTCCACCGGAGCCATGCGTAGGACTTTCTTCGAAACTGAAGGAGCCCCATCCGGCTCGAGTCGACTCTTTGAGATTTTGAAAACTTTTCTTTAAAATTTGGGAATACTTTATATGAATCCCCCGGACATTTTCAAAATTTTCTCAAAAACGGCTCCAATTTTTTTCTTTGAATTTCTTTGAATTAGCTTAAGAAAAGTGGCATAGGCGCGATTTGCAGGTTTAAATATTAATTTTAGAAAATTTCAAAATTTTAAAATGTTTCGGGCGTTTTCTTACAATAACAAAATTAAAGATAGAGAATTTTTCTTGAAATAAAATTTGTTTTCCATTGTGAGATCTTTCATTGAGATTATGTACATTTTTTGAAACTTTTAGTAGGTTTCATGCAATATTGCGAGGAATATGTGCAATTTTAAAAAATTACAAAAAGAAGATTTTCTCAAAACATGGCACAACTTCGCATTTATGGTAACGCTTAAACACATCATCTTCTTGAAAACGACTTAACTTGAAAAATTTTAAAAATTTATATAAACGTAACTTTGCTCTTCTTTAATATTTTTAAAGTAATAATTCAATTCTACAATAAGGAAACCGAAAAATTAAGAAAGTTAAAAAAAGTATTAAAAAGTCGATAGCCGGCAGCTGACAATATAATGTGACAAGCTCGAATACGAGACCAAATGAAATAGAAAATGCTGTGCCATTTGTGGAACCACTAGTTATATATGACAATGATGCTGTACAATGACTGCCGTTGAGTTCCCTTAAATCTTATCTAATCGAAAGCCATGCGGCGGGAGTACGAGTATGTGGATGGACTTGCATGGCTTGAGCTACCTTTCCCCCCAAGCCGATGCCCTAGCCTGGCCTCCGCCCCCACCCCCGGCGCCGGCTGGGTGCCATTTTGGACATTCGTAGCTGCTGATGCAGCTCGGAGCCGCTGTCACGCCTTTATCTCTGAAGTGGAGCTGAGAGGGAGATCGCAGGGTTGCGGCCTTCACGAGGCGGATTTTCGATTTCAGCTAGGGCGAGTTCATCTCTCTGGAGGAGCCTTCTAGCGGCCGGCTGCGGACCGGGAGCGATTTTTCCCTCCTCTTCCTTTCCCCTTACGCGCGCCCACACACACACACACACACACACACACACACACACACCCGTCCATGCACTACACTCCCCCACGTCGGGAGACCAGTTGTCAGCTAGGCCCGGCAGGGACGGTACCCTCTGTGGAGAGGGAATTCTATGTAAGCAAATGTGTATATCGGCCTGATCTTACGTTTAGCAATACTGTCATCTACCAGGATACGACATTAACTGCTCTAACGGGACCAAAGTCCAAAGCCGTTGGCGTCGACCCGGAATCCCGGCCTGCCATGTGAAACGTTATCGAAAAAATTTGATGCCATTTTCGAGAACATTTTGAAAATGATATTGAAACGTCATGTAAAGTAGCCTCAAAAGTCAAAATATCCGTTTCAAACTCCAAAGCTTTGAGTAAATTTTAAATCGATAAGGGGATTATCAATTTAGGGAAATCGACTGACCGGTTTATGCACTAACGTTGACAGACAGACGGACGAGCATTTCCCTGTCAATGTATTTTTCGGTATCAAGAATCTAAAACACATAGGTTATGGTTTCAGCACGCGTTGGAGGAAGTCATTTACTATATGTAGGAAGAGAATTTATTTAAAAATGAATATTTTCCCTCCTTAAATGTCAATATTGTCAATATTCTTTCGATTATTGTCAATATTATTTCGTGTAACTGCACCCTACAAGCTCTGACGTTGACCGAGTTCATTTGATTTCTAAGACTAAGAGCATTTTAGAGCGACGCGTCTGAGGTGCCAACAGGTTGGTCGCCCCTGGGGTGGAAGTGCTGAGGCGGAAAACGCGCCCTTGACGGCGCAGCGCCTAACAACCAGGCCGAGCAACCAGTGCTGCCGCCCGCCATCTTCAGGAAGCGGTTACGCGGTTTAATTGCTCCAAGCTGCTGATGAGAAGAAGCCCTCGGAGGGGAACGATTAGTTGCATCCACTTGCTGGCGCTGAAAATCTGTCTTGCAGTTCTTACGCGCAAAGTATACTGAACATATGTAGTACTTTTGATAATTTAAACATTCGTTGTTGGGGTTTTCACTTTCTCACACGAATAAACGTTCAATTCACCTTTTTCACTTCTAACAACGGATATTGAAGTAATTTGTAAAGAGCTTTTTCTTGAAATTGCAGTTTATGTAGTTGTAATGGATAAAACTATTATTGTTTTCTTTCGGAATTCTCACGTTCTTTGAAGGTAACGGGAGTATGTGTGTGTTTTATGTGAATATACGGTAAACCGTACTGACTTTGCTCACTTGCTCTTGTTTCCACCAAGAGCGACTATTGGCTTCAATTGCGATTGCCATTCATACTACCTACATAAAACTTCAAGCCTATTTTTAAGATACCAATCCAGATGTTTAGCCTTCAGATGAATAGCAGTGTTAAATGGTCAGAAAATTTGCAGCTTCTCCAAGAGAGCACGAAAAATTTAAGATTTTTCACCCTGAAAACATAACCACATTCTGACAAATTGCAGTAACAACATCTGTCAGGGTTGTCCGAAACGTGCTCAGGGCGCGCTGCTCTCTTGTTTTTCCCGCGCAGGCCACTTCTTCCCACTGGTCCTCCATTTCCTTTTGATAGTGACCTTCAATCTTCGATTGGTTCTCGACCAATTCTCTTTTATTCATAAGGTTAAAAACGCTTCTTAACTACCAATAATACAGAACTCCAGAGTCTCTTTGTCAGCCAGGTAAGAAATGTTTTCTCTTTCTCTGAGTGTCCCTGGCGGTGCGGCACGCGCTTCTGGTGGCAACGCAGCTCCCTATTTGCCTCGGCGCAAGCTTTATATTTCCACAAATTGTGATGAACTAAAAACAAATATTACACACGACGATAACAGAGATAGTAATGGCCTTTGCTTTGGCGAGTAGGCAATGTTGCCACACGTGGTGCAATCCTAGAAGCAAAATAAAATCACTTTGACCTCGTGTCATTCACAAAGTTTTAGTCGGCGTTTCTGACTCATTTTATTTTAATTCAAGAATGCAAATAACTTAATTACGTCATTGGGTACCCCGTTATATTAAGATGAATTGTAGCTGATAAGACAAAACTATTTTGTTTTCTGTGTTGTATTCACAGATTAATCGGAACATTTGAGGATCGCATCAGCTTTTTGCCCTTGCGCTAAAACTTGAACTTTTATCACGCTGTGCAAGCCACAGCAATAGCAGCTTTTAGCCGTTGCTGCTTAAAGAGGCTCCTGAAAGCCACCTTCCCTGCTCGAGACATTGCTCTGAGGTGTTTCACATGAAGTATCTCTCTCGCCCTGTGTAAAGATGACGTAAGCGCCGGTGAGTGGGCGCCGAGGGCGTTGAGGGGCTTCGGCGTTCGGCCGCCGCAAAGGGCGCGCAGAAGCGCGAGTTCCCGGCGCCTCCGGGGCTTCCGCCCTCCCGCCCGCCGCGTGCGGCTTCTGTTTGACGACTGGCGCCCCCCCCCCCCCGCTCGCTTCAACCTCTGCTACTGCCCACGGCGCGACTGTAGGTGGTTGGTAGTCCGGAAGACGCTGTATCCTAGACACATCTGCCAACGTTTCGGTGAACGTATTGTGACCTTTTCCGAAACGTGACACCTTGTGTTAAACTCCCCGAAACCTTCATAAGAAAGTTGCCAAAAATGTCTGCGTCTCCCGGGATGTGAACTATCTTCAATCGCTGGTCACGGATGTCTATGCCTTCATCAGCTCATTTCATTCCGGGAACTGGTGCTGCAAACTGTCAATTCATGTTGAGCTTGTGATGAACGAAGCGCGTTCGCGATATGTTTTCTCTTGCGTCTTCGAGGATATTCGCCTCACACACGATATCCACTCATTTCCTGGCATCTACATTATCAGGACCCATGCAACCCATGTGTTGCCGTAACGGCTAGCGGCCAAAAATCATCATAAAGTGTGTGACGGATCATAGATAAGTGCACTTGCCTTGCATCTGCCTCCTTCTATCGAGGACTCCACTAAGTCTATTTTATGCGAATTGGATTTCTGCCTCTTTTGTTTTTACCCGGGTGCGAGAAGCGAATTTAATGGTCAATTCGTCGCATCCTAGTGACTTTTGATGTCAATGATGTGTTGTATCTAGGATGCGGTCTAAAAGTACCTTAAACACGTGCACCACCTGAATAGCACTTCGCTGGAGGATGGCACTTCTTTCGTTACCTCAATGAGAACTCTCGGAGCCTCAACTGCAGCGCAAACAAGTAAAAACGGGCGCGTTCAGAAATAAGCTCACTGCCCTCCTAATCCCCACTGCACCTCGTTGGCTCCATCAAGTCTCTCACTTGCATCTTTACTACAAATGAACGTAGTTGCATTGTTTTTGTGTAATTGAGCCCATTACTGCTCCCCTCTGTCGTGATAATTATAAAAAATAACCCATTAATATTTTCCTATCTACAAGAAATACTCCTGAGATGGAACCCAGCTGACGCCGCGGGATGTGACTTCAAATTGTTTATTTTTTTCCCTTTTCATTTTAAACATTTTAAGTTGAATTGTATTCATTGTTTACGATTGGACTTGATCAAAATTTTCATCTCTTTGATCGGAATGAATGTTCTCATTTTCCTTAACTGAGTGAATGCTTGAGCCTCCCCTAAGCACCTACTTTATGTGTAGTCATGGTTACAGTTCTTAAGTCAGTTGAATATTTTCGATGTTTGTCTTTTTTTCATACGTGCAACCATATATAATTTTCTTAGACGCATTACGAAGTATTTGTAAAGATTTTGTTTTTATTTGCGATCCCTATCTCCATTCTAAATCAGTAACCATCCTAATCAGTATCCTAGCTTAAAGCATTTACTCTAATGACTGTGTCAACACTTTTTGAATAACTGCAAAAATATGCAGCATAAGTACTACAAAGTAAATTAAATATTCAAATAAATTTAAACACTAAATTAATTTAATTTATATTTTTTATTGTATTCTTATTATCACTTTACTATCTAGTAGGCTAGTGAAGAATGTCTGGCGTAGGAGGGATGCGAAAGTCCGTCCACCGGGCGGGCGGGGTAGCAGTTCCCCGCCTGGTTGGGAGAGGCGGCCGGCGAAGGGGCGAGGCGCCCGCGGGGCGTGGGGTGGGCGCCGCCCTGATCTCTGCCGCCCGGGGGCTGCAACGCCCAGCGCCATTCGGCAATTCGGATTTGGGAAGGCTGACATTCACTATTTGAACATTTTCTATATTCCGGCCTTTGTGAAAAAGAATATTGAGTAGCCATGATATGAACACGTCAAGCTAATTGGTAAGCGGTAACCAATTAAAACGCAAAGAGAAAATTCCCATGGATGAGGAATTATAATTTAATCATGGTAGAAAATGACGGTAACTGGTGATTCAATTAACATGGATGCGTTAAGTTTTTTCTGGTAAAATGAATACATGAATGTTTACTATACAAATTAACAGGACATGGAAAAGCTGGAATAAAACAAAAGTTAATGATGTAATTATAGAGCAGTGAACGGATAGTATTTTACATCACACATTTGTTTTAGACAGTTAAGTGCAGATTCAGGTCGAGTTATATCAGGTTAGCAACTATGAAAGCTTACGCAAGCAAACGACTTGAAGGTTTGGAATGTAAAATTTATAAACTGTACATAAAAATATTTTCTTTGTGAGCCTTATATCGAAGAAAATATTACATTGAATGATACTGACTAAACGTCAAAACCTAAAAAAAACTGCTACAAGAACTAGTTTATTCTGCGGATGTAAACTCTCAACCAGGAAGTTGGGGCAATCAGCACAGCGCGCAAAGCAATCCAGCAGATATCCCCGCGTGATGAGCATAGGAAAGTTGTACTTGTCCGTTTATCATAGGTAATTCCACGAGTTCTTTGGAAGATTTGATAGATTCCCGACTCGGGAATCGAGGTGCGGATTTATTTGAGACTTTCCAAAGCGCGAGTGGTCTTTAATAGGCCTATTCCACGGGTGAAGTTACGCCAACAGAGTTCCAAAATGCGCGCAATATTGAAAATAACTGAAAGCGCGTGTTAAAATCTGAGGTTATGTTATTGTTCAAAAGCATGAAATTGACATAGCGATCGATGCATAACGCGTTCTAATGTAAATGAGCCACAGTTTATGATTGGCCAGTGGGCCAGTGGGCCAGTTTGGAAGGAGCTGTAAGGGAAATAGGATAGAGAAAGGCGATGAAGTTTTTTAGATACGCCGCCCTGCGTGTGGCGTTTTGTATGGTGTGGTTGGCATTAGTTTAATCGCGGGCGGAAGAGTCACAGCGAGCGTTGCACGGCGCCTCCTCCTCTGGCCTCAGCCGTCGACCACTCGATCGATCCGCTGGCAGCAGCTACAACCGTTCAGCGTGAAAGCGCAACGCAGCACCACTCCGAACATTACGAACGTTTCGAAATAGTGTTCAGTGGTCATAATTATTCACTACTAGTGCTTTAGTAGTTAAATGAAAAACAATGATTTATCCAGCACAGGGCGAGTGGTCAGTGAAGCCCTAAATTCGTTATATCATTCGGAAGAGTCATCTGATGTGGTCCCCGACGAAGGCAACGTGAATTTCACGGACAGCATGGAATTCACCGAAATAGCGCCTCAACTTCAACACAATGCAAGCAACAGCATCCAATTCGGGGCCGGATTATCAGGCCAACCCGAGGAACAAATACATTCCCAACAGTCTGATGCTTCGAACCAACCGCATCATAACAAGGTAATGTCCCAAGGAAATTGAGCCAGCGATAACGACAATGATAACAGAGACCTTAAACGTGTCACCATAGGCAGTCAGTTTCCAGCAGGATCGAACTTACAGAGTCAATACAATGTAGAAATCAAAAACAGATTTCGTTGCCTAAACGAAGAGATCTTAGATGATCTAAGTGAAGAAAATAAAATCCCACCAATTTTTGTTACTAATTTTGAAAATCAAGTTACCTTCGTGAATGAAATCAAATCTAACTTGTCATCGACCGTCACTTCAGAATTCAAGAATCAAAAGTTTCGAATCCAATTCCAGTCAATGACCTACTTCCGAAAAGCAGAACTACTTCCGAATATTTCCTGGTCACCAAAAAACAATTTTACACATATTCGGATGAAATCAGTCAAAATATTCAATAGTGATAAAAATATTCATCCTTCAATCTCAGAAAATGAAATTTTAGGCGAAATCATTAACAAATTCAATTCTGCTACAAAAGTTACTCGACTATACAAAAACAATTCCCCCATCTCATTGGTGGCAGTGGACTTTCATGGGATCCACTAAATCGAGGATGTTTTAGAAATAAAACAATTAGTCATAATATTGTCAAACCAGAAAGATGGAAGAAAACCAAGGGCCCCCTTCAGTATTACCGGTGTTTAGACTTTGGACACAGTAAATATAATTGCAATTATACAATTTCGTGTGTGTTTCGCGCAGGTGATAACCTATCAGCAAACTGTGAACAAAAGAATTCCACTCCTACATTTAAACATTGTCTCGGGAAGCATAGGGTTTACCTCAGATCAGTAGAATGTATATATTATATACAAATTTTAGAAAGTAAAAAAATAGTCCAAATGACAGACTTAGGAACAATCCTATTCCCCCGAAGTTCAATACAACACATTTTACAATACTTCCTCCAACCAACAATACACCTAATTTCTCCCATGCAACAAATATAAAACATCAACAAAACAACACACATACGAAAAACGTAACAACCAACAGACAAACAGAAATTACAATTTCTGTGGCCGATATAATAAAGAGATATTGTGTTAAAATTAGTGACAATCTTCATTCATAGGTACTATCAGTTAATAATTTTCACCAAACATTGGATTTTAAGGAATAATTTGTGAGGAAACCTATAAACTATATATATATATAATATTTGACTAAAATGTAAAATATCAGCTGCCCTCTGTTTCACGAGCAGCATGTGGTTAATACATCACTACCAAATGTAGATTCGAACTTTAATACTGATCCAACTCAACTACAAATAATTCCAATTACTTTCATAGATCAACCAGTTCTAACAACTGAACAAAAAAAATCTATCATTAGAGAATCAAATAATGTTCCTTCAAAACCAATAAAAGAACTGTATCAACAACTGCAAGTTCAACAAGAATTAATTAGTCAGTCTGCAAATACTAATAATCAAGAACTCTCAACAAACAACAGCACCCAAACGCAAGATAAACCTGCTGAAAGTGGGGAGTGTGAGACAAATAAGAGAGCAAGAATGAATTCAAGGGATGAAGGTCAGTGCACCGAATACAATATTCCAACATCTAATCAATTCGAGTCCTTGTCTTCAACTATGGATGATTCAGATTCATCAAACTGAAGACAACGGAATTATTGAAAACATTAAAATTCCTCCAATTATCATTAAAAAATCAAAACATTGTTAAACCATTAGGGTTACCATCATTCATATCTTCTATTCAAAACATTTAAAAACAAGATTTTACTACTGAAACAAAGGCAGATCATATCTCAGTACATTTTAACTCTACAGAAGATTTTCTTAATTACCGAAAGTTTGGGACACTATATACAATATACAATACTTTTCTTATCGTGATCTTACTACGAAAACCCTATCAGCTTTAATTTATAACAACTACGTATTCCAATGTTGATCCAAACAAAAGTCCAGACACAGTTGACATAGCAGTCACAAATATTAAAACTCAATTCATTTCACAACGTACTTTGAACTAGAATCAGACTACTTACCAGTAATAATATCAACTCGCGTAGAAAAGTCACCCAACCGCCATCCACCTTAAAAATACTTATAACATTAATTGGAAGTACTTTAAAAGTTCTATAAATAAATTCATACCTCCATTTCACAACCTGAACTTTCCCCAAGAAATTAATCAAGCCATCATGACGTTCAACAATATAATATTTAGTAAGATTAACAACAGTCGTATTGAAAAAGCTTAATGTTAACAAAATAATACACAAACGGATCCCAACTAATATAATTAATTTAATCTGAATAAAAAATAGAACAAGAAGACTTTGTAATTTACTAAGAATTCCTTCTTAAAAAAAGAACAAAATCTGTTAAATAATATTTGCAAAAAGGTTCTAAACAGATATAAACAAGAACAATACAATTCCTATTTCAATATCTTAAATTCTAAAAACAACTCTCTATGACAGTTTACTAAGAAACTCTTAAAAAAAAAGAACAAGAATTCCCTCATTAGCAACTAGTGATGGTAACAAATACTCCCCAATGGAAAAAGCTGAAGTACTGGCCTCACACTTGTTGACACTTTCACCCCTAATAACTCCTCCAAAGATCTGAAACAGGACGAAATTATGACAATGTTCAATACTTCCCTATATGATGTTCATCACCATATAATATTCATTTCCCCAAATGAAATAAGAAAAATAATAAAGGATATGCCAAATAAAAAAGCACCAGCCACGATCGGATCGACACAATCATTTTAAAAAATCTACTGGAGAAAGCCATTTCTTCTCTAAATAACATTTACAACTCTGTATTGAGAGCAGAATATTTTCCTCGAACATGGAAACACTCAGTCATTCACCCAATAGCAAATTCAAACAAGAATCAGTGAAAAGCAGAGAATTACAGACGTATCAGCCCGCTGCGCCTCGTGTAAGGGGAGCAAGGCCAAAGAAAGCGCCCTGCGCCGCACGCTCCTTTCCTTTCGAGCGAGCACCGCGCCTCGCGGCGGGCACAGCGCGACACACACAGACCCGGAATGGAACGAACTGGGTTAAACGTTCAAACATGGCGCTCACGTTCACCACAAAAGCACAGACAGACGCACCAAATGTTTCAGTCAAACTTTGCCTTAGGATAGCGCAGAGGACGCTTAAGACAATGGTGTAGGTCTCACGTTGCTTGAAATCTGAGATTTCGTTAATACTTGCAAAAGTGCAATGTTTGGGGCGTCTTTTCGCAACGGTAATATTGAAATCCTTCAAAATCAATTTTTTTCTTCATAAATAATTATTTCATTAAGATTTGGTGGGGTTTTCATTAAGTGGCGGGGTTACCCGTGATAACTGCCTGTGAAGAGTGTGCGATTAAAGAAGAGTTGCATATGATTTATCCAGCAATTGTCACTCCGAAAATAAAGACTATACATCTTGTGATGTCTGTTAAAATTTACTTTTACACATGTTAAATGTTCCACGTCAATGTTGGTATTTTATGTTTATTTTTAAATAAAAACAATTATTTTATTGTTTTGATGTTCTTTAGAATAAGAACAATTCTTAACAAAACGAAAGAAACAGCACTGAGTACCCCGGAGAAAAATATCTCCGCCCGGACGGGCCGCATTCAACCATGTCGTGTCAGATTGTTTCCTTCTGCAGAACCGATGATGTTGTCAAAGCTTTATCTCCGGGTGCATGAGTGTCTACGCTACTGAAATAAATGTAGAATTGTTATAACATCGCCAGTATTGGCGAGATAAGTGTTAGCAGCTAACATTTAATGTTTACATATTTTGATTGTTCCACATTTGCTTGGGGAGCTTTTCTGTTTAGTTTTAGAATAAAAACAATTATTTAATAAAATTTAAATAAAATTAAAACAATATTTTGTTATTGATCTTGCTCATGCTGGGTGAAACCTTAACAAAACCTCCAAAATGCCATATGCAGTTCAAAGTGCACGCTTAATCGTTATAATAAAATAACGTGAAGGGTGCAAGGTTAAACGTTTTTATTTCTACATCCAGACCATATTATGCATATTTTCATATATATTCATATATATTCAAATATTTGCCTTGATCGCGAAAGCGAATTTTGACTGCTTGGTCATTGACAGGACAAATATAGAATGTAATTTAGTAGATTTTATGGCAATATAGAGTGGATAAAAATATTTACGCAGACTGGAAATCGAATCCAATACACCCCGAGATCTGATGCAAGACTTTGATACTCAGCCGTTCATTCGCGGTTCCATCTGATAACAACTTTTTGTATATTAACAAAACTTGAAATCAACACTCGTATAAGATAATTAATGTCAATTGATTTTGATGGGTAGGAATCGCGGAAGTAGTTTACTTCTGTGCTCCCCCTATTTTCCCTCGCGGTGCAGCTCATTAGCCGGCGCGCTCGCTTTGCCCGACGCGACCCCGGTTCGATTCCCGGTTGGGCGTTTTCCTTGCAAGGTCCATTTTATGTTGCTGTGCGACGAGGAGAAAACACTTCTCAGGTCGAGAATCTATGGGCTAACAACAAGCACCCCTTAAACCCATGGCCGCGAGCCCGGGTCACTGCTGATAGACGCGCCAAGAACTAACAGACTATTGCTATTTACTGCTCAATGTTTATTTCAGATGTTTTTGAAAAACCTCGTTATATAGCACAGTCAGCAGGCAGTCCATCGCCCAAGCTCTCCGGCAAAGGCACTTTCGGCGCGAAATATGTTTCCGAGCATAAGGAGAAAGTTATGTAATTCTGCGGAAAATCGATTTCGAGATTTCAACTGAATTAGGAGTTTGGGAGTCCCTTGATACTGAAAAACCCCCATCTGTCAGGCAGTCGGTCCGCTCATTTCTTGTCTGTGAACAGCACTAGCGCCCAAATTATGAATAGATCTTTTCCAATCTCAACACAGCCCGGACGATCAGGCATCACTGGAAGCTCTGTGACTTTTAATAACATTCTTCAATTTTGATGGGCCGCTGGAACATTTTCAAAAATTTCTCAAACATTGCTCCAATTTTCCTTTAAATTTCTTCTAAAACTAGAGTAAAATACACTGAAAAAGGTAGCATAGTTCCGAATTTCACTGTTGACTCACAGTTTTCAAAAATTGCAAAAGTTTGAATATTTCGGCATTTTCCTACAACTACAACATGAAAGGAAATGATGGTTCATTCAAGTATTTTTTCCGTAATTACTTCTTTTATTAAGGACATTTCCTTTTTTTTGAAATTTCAGTGGTCTCCGCGTAATATTGCGTGCAAGATGTGCAATATCAAAAATAATGCAAGAAAACAGCTCGCTTCCTCGGTGTTTCTTCGAGAGGATCAGACTCGTTCGCAGAAACGTTATTTCTGTGATTCACACAAAGATGAAAATCTGGTAGGGACAAGCGCACGAGAACGCCTGCTAGTACCACAAAAT
This sequence comes from Gryllus longicercus, assembly GCA_038098605.1. Lineage (NCBI taxonomy): Eukaryota > Metazoa > Arthropoda > Insecta > Orthoptera > Gryllidae > Gryllus > Gryllus longicercus. Next base: position 1,083,580 of record JAZDUA010000038.1, on the reverse strand, counting down.
CTTCTCACCGTTTTCAACAAGAGATACAATTTTTTAATTTAATCTATTACTTATCAGTCCTTAGTGTTTCTTAAAAAAACAAAACAGCAATTATTCTGGCTTGATAAAAGGCACACCATACTCCAATCTTTTCTAATGCAATTGTCTCTACTGTTTCCTGTGGTCCCTCAGTATCCATAGTCATTTTGATGGTTAACATATTTATCCAAATTATACCAAGTATCATTACTGCAAAAACCTCTAACAAATTTCTTAAGAAGTTCGCTAACAAACCGTCGTGGCCAATTAGAGTAATTCATGTGAGCAGCCCGATCAAGAACCTTCTGCTTCTCTGAGACGCCCGCTGTTTTAATGAGCGCATTTTCCATTTTTTTTGTAGCACAAAGCACACTTCTATAGGAAGGATAACATTGCTCCTGAAGTTTCCTTAAATGCTGATGTTCAAGGGAAAATTGAAAAAGCTTCCCGAACTTCCTCTAATTTTCTCTCAGCACTGTATTTCGCGATTGCGTTTCGGAACAAACATGCCCGCTGACTCACGTTGGCACATCACTAACCGATATATAGAACTCTTGTTCCGAATAGACTCTGATGATTTTTTTCCGGAAGCTTCCTGGCACTCTGAAAGGTGGTATTTGGAATTACTCCTCCCCCACGTATCTATATTGCTCTCCGCTGAGGCGCTTCCTAAGTTAACGTCGAAGTAGAGAAGGACGTCGGGTCCCGTCTTGCCTGTCCGCCCACTCCCTCTCCAAACCCTCTCTCCCTGTTCCACCGCCCACCCTGGACTGCTGGCAACAACGCTGCTCCGCAACCGGAAATACCTAAGTGTGTTGCAGGTTGCATAAGCAGGATTCCTTAAAAGGCACGGGGGAGGTGACTCATACTGGTATACTAGCTGACGTTCTTTTACCGGCAGATGGAAAATGTTCAAGCAGAATTTAGTTGAAATCGCGATACTCAAACACTAGTTATGATGAAACACACACACTTATACTCATTTAAATTTCACTTACGATAGAAAAAATATTTTCCTATAAAAAAACAACTAATGAATCCAATTAGCCTTCCAATCTTTGAAATTTTATGGCATCGTTAACAGTAATGAGTAAATAATGCTTGTACAAAAATATAGAACAATCACATATTTATCTTTGTCACCATTTTTTAAAAAAACGATCCTGCTGCAACTGCGTAGTATTGATCCAGAGACGACATTCCTCCATTTGCTACGTAGGAGATAGCATCTCGCCCTGTGTCTGCCAGCATCTCTCACTGCGAGACCTCCCTCGCGCCCGCTCCGGCGTTCCCTTCCGTTCCGTTCCCCGCTCCCACGCCCCCTCCCACAGCCTGACAAAACACGTGAGGCGCTGTCGCCCACCCCTATCTCCCGCACTCCTGACGCCCTTCCGCGCACAAGACACGTGTCAACACGCGTGCTTGTTAAATTCTCTCGCCCGCCGCGCGAAGCCCGCGCCTCGTTGGCCAAAGGGCGCCGAAGGGCGGCGGCGATGGTGTGACGGTTAGCGTACCGGACTGTTATACCCAAGCTCGCGGGTTCAAACCCGATCGAAGCCGTGGATTTTTAGGGCGACAAAATCCTTCGTACGCCTTCCTTCGGAGGGGAAGTAAAGCCGGCTGTCCCATGTTCGTAGATTTACTTGCATGTAAAAGATCCTCAAGCCTAAATGACGCCTCTGAGCTAAATTCAAATCGCCTGTTTCTCGCCCAAGAAATACCTCCTTTCTCTGCTAGTTGATGAAAGGAGCGTAGCGAAATTTGCGTGGTCAGACGGAAGAGCGGGCCTGATGGCCCGAGTCTCGACACGTAAAACAAGGCAAATTCAATTCAATTCAATTCAAAAGGGCTAGGGCGGGAGGGATGTGACTGCAGTGCCTCTGGCCGCGGGGCCCTTCTAGGCAGGGCGAACGACGCGCTATCTGGAGGAGAATTCTAGCGCCCGGTTGCTCTGATCGGACGTTTCCGTAGTTTCTCCTGTGAGTGCTGGAGTAGTACACCACTCGCCCCGCACGCCCGCGCGCCGGGAGGTCGGTCGGGAGGTCGTCCAATGAGACGGGCGCCGCTGCAAATCGCGGTATTTTGTAAGGAGCTGGCCAAATGTCGAGAGAAAAAATGTAAACATACGAGAAAACTGACACCATTTCCTAGAAGGTGAATACATATTACGCCATACGACAGTCATCTGTTGGTCTCAGAGTAGTATCTTTGTTGTAGCGACAGTCTACAGTGAATCTTTGTGTGCACTGCAAGTATCAGGACGTGTCAAGCAAACCTTTTTATTACAATTTGTTCTTAAGTTCGTATTGTAACTGTTAAAAATGAAAACCTTTCCACATATTTCAACAATTTCGTTGTATGGCACATCACCAAGATCGGTGATGAGTAATAAAAATTCGTAAAATTTAGAAATATCAGTAAGACTTTTGTTGTTGTTGTAGATACCGAAGAAAATGTTAAGGAAATGACTAAAGGAGTACTCTACAGCTGTATCAAGTAGTGTTCTGAACGTTTAATTGATGACTAGATTAAATATACGGAGAACAATTTTTTGAATATCACAACTTATCTAACGGAAAAATTGAACGAATTTGTACATATATTACGGTTTTTAAAGTCTTCGTTTAAACAAATATAGGCAACTGCATTTAATAAGGAAGAAATATTTCTAAAAATTAATGAGAAATGGCTTATCGATGCTGTGAAATTACTAATACGGACACAACAACAGGCAGGACGAGAAAAAGAAAATGATAAAAAAGAAAGAGATGTTCCTATTCGTTAATATACCAAAAGCTGACTTCGGCAACTCGAATGATGGCGACACTTCCACAGACAGTTTCAAGAATACCCGAAGGAAGGTTTGCTCTGAAAAAGGTTTAAAATGATCCTAGAAGTAATTCCAAGGCGCACCGGGTGGTCCAGGTTTCGACTGCGGACGGAGGCAGGAATTTCGACGTAGCTAGACAGGTTGGTCGCATTCGGCCTCTGGAGAAGAATTGTCTGGAAGTTATCTCCGCACAGCGCCGGGAAAGGCTGGAGCAGTACCCTACAACACCGGTCAAAGACCGCGCGATGTTCCCTTCCTCTTCCTTGTCCCATCCTCATTCCTGACTCACGCACTCATGATCACAAATACATCCATGCCTGAGGCGAGTTTCAAATCCGCTATCCTTCGATCCGAGATCACCACGACACTACTGTCTTAGCAATCTCGGCTATCGTCTCTCTCTCTCTCTCTCCTCTCTCTCTAGAGAGCGAGAGAGAGCGAGAGAGAGCGAGAGAGAGCGAGAGAGAGAGAGAGAGCGAGAGAGAGCGAGAGAGAGCGAGAGAGAGCGAGAGAGAGCGAGAGAGAGCGAGAGAGAGCGAGAGAGAGCGAGAGAGAGCGAGAGAGAGCGAGAGAGAGCGAGAGAGAAAGCGAGAGAGAGCGAGAGAGAGCGAGAGAGAGAGAGAGAGAGAGAGAGAGACTGGCACGTCAACTACCGATGTCATTAGTCCCGTAAGTGTAGTTTTAGTGTAAGGGTAACGTTTATTAGCTCGCGAGAAGGCGGTGATTTTCCCCTACTGTACGGCGAGATTCGGCGCCGACATACCGTCAGCTGGGGGGTTTCCTCAACCAGGTATCTCCCACCAGCAGGGCACCACCTCAGCCGGGACAAGCACCTAGCTCCCGACGGCTCTCCCGGCATGTGTGGTAGTGTAGTGCGTGTTACTATGTGTGGGTGTAAGGGGTGAGGTTAGGAGAAGTGAGGACAGTGTGATCGCGCGCGGTCCGTGGCCCGTTTGTCAGCGTACTGCTCTGGCATTCGCCTGGTGTTTATCGGAGAAATCACGAAAATATACCGATCAGAGGAGACTGCTGCTAAAATTCTTCTCCGGGAAGCGACTGAATTTGACCTAGCTGACAAACTACTGTTGAAAATCCTGCCACGGTTGGACTCAAACACAGGACCTCCCGGGTGTATATATATATATATATATATATATATATATATATATATATATATATATATATATATATATATATATATATATGGTGCCCCATTCAACTTGACAACTGGAAATAACTAAAAAAATACGCGATGTATGAAAAATTGAGCCCAGACCAAATATTAAGAGCTTTGAAGGGGGAATCATTCTATGCTAAAATCAACACCCCTCTGCCCCCAGCGGGTGGGGCGGTGGGCAACATTGAAATCTTAAATAGCAACCCGCATTTTGTATTTTAGATTCGGATTCAAGACAAAAATACATGATTTTTGTCTGAATTTTTTTTTCTGATTTGTGATAGGTGGCGCTGTAATCGCAAAAATTCCATAGGTGGCGCTGTAATCGCAAGATTTCTGACTGTAATTTGAGTGGTTTTGAGCGTGGTCGATTATTTCTGAGTGGTTAATAAAAATCAGTATTTTCTACGGAATTCATTAAACTACTTTTAGCGTCACCCGGGAACAAGGACTTGGACGTAGTAGTTTTCTGTTCCCTTCGGGATGCTTGTTTTCAGTGAGTCCCCTTGCCTCTCACTATCGGAGTGCTTGTTTTAGATGATTCTACAAATGCTTCAGCATTTATTTAAAGTAAGTGCTCAAAATGATGGCCCTGACCTCAATGCATTTATTGATTCGTCCTACAAATGAACGAACACATCGCATAAGCATATCTGGTGTAATCGCGGCACAAGCGTCCCTTATTCGTTGCATCATGTTTTCACGAGTAGTAGGTGTTTCTTTATAATCTACATCTTTTAGGTAACCCCACAAAAAGAAATCTGGTGAGATAAGGTCTGGTGATCTGGCTGTCCAGTGCACTGGTCCTTCTCTACCGATCCAACGATTATTGTAATCCCGATCCAATACCTCGCGTGCTACTAATGAGTAATGTAATCATGTTGAAACCACGTGTTTTGTGCACTTCCAAACATAGGTTTCAGTTTTTGTCACCATTTAGATCACCGTCAAAAAAGTATGGTGTAATAAGTTTATCGCCAATTATTTCACACCAAACGTTAACCGACCAAGGTCGCTGATGATTTACTTGACGAATCCAGTGTAGGCTTTCTACACTCCAAAAATGCATGCTATGGCGGTTAACTTCACCGTGGTTTGTAAATATCGGTTTATCAGAGAATAGTACTTAAGCAAAAAAGTTCGGATTCGTTTGTATTCTCTGAACTGCCTATTGACAAAACTGTAGTCGGTTTTGCAAGTCATTGCCAGTTAATTCCTGATGCAAGGATACATTGTAAAGATGAAATTTATGTATCTTCGGTATTCTCCAAACACTCATACGAGGAATCCCTGATTGTTGAAATATTTCTCGAACACTCGCATGTTGATTATGAGGCACTGCAGCCAGTACTGCTATTTGATTATTTTTTCCAGTAGCAGAAAGTCTACGTGTTCTTTTCTTCGGTTGTACACTTCCGTCAGTAGAAAATTGTTGAACAATTCTAACGAAGGATAAAAGCGATCGTACTCTGTTAGGAAAACGTTGAGCATACAAATTAACAGCAGCGTCAAAATTTCTTCCAACTTTGCCATAAATGAAAATCATTTCAATTTTTTCTTGCACATTTACATAATCCATGATGCAACAAGGAGGAATATTAGTTCAGAAAGGTAAATGCTTAATAAATATCGGATCGCCTCTGAAGTACTGTAGGCACGGACCATGGAGAGACGCTACCAATAAATTGACGGGGTGCCCTGAGGTCACACTCAAAACCACTCTATTTATAGTCGGATATCTTCGGAAAATAAATTTTTGCGATTACAGCTCCATCACAAATCAGAAAAAAGTTTCAGACAAAACATATGTATTTTTGTGCGTAGAATTCGAATCTGAAATACAAAATGGGGGTTGCTATTTAAGATTTCAATGTTGCCCACCGCCCCACCCGCTGGGAACAGGGGGTGCTGATTTTAGCATAGAATGATTCCACCTTTTTGCTTTTAAAGCAAGACGATTTCAGTAACATATTGGGAAAGTTCTGGTGAATAAAATGTTATATTTTGTGGTACAAATGTAATGAAATGTAAGGAAAAATGTAATAAGAATGTAGTAATAGGTAAAATATGTTATTACACCAAAGCACTACATGAAATAAAAATGGCTATTTTAAATGTCTTGAAAACTCAATAAAATGTAATTGACTCCATATGTGTTGTTCTTGTAAAATTATGTATGTACGTGGCCTAGTAATAGGATTTGTTATGATTGTGAATTCGTAAATAAATATTATGTCCATACGCACCCAGCATTGCATATGCGTAGCCGTAGCTTCGTTCGCGCCCGCCCCGTCCGCTGGCGTTTCTGTCAGGGCCAGAGGCGGGGAGGGGGCGATGGGGAGGGGGAGAAGTAATTACCTGCCGCTCCGCACACTGGCGTGCACGCGTGCTGGCGCTCTCAGCGTAATTGGCGCAGCTGCGAAAGCGAAAAGCCAGTCGACGCGCGCGCTCAGGGCGACGCGTGGTCGAAACGGCTCCGGCCCTACCGCTGGGGCCCTACTGCTCCGGCCCTACTGCTGCGGCCCTACTGCTCCGGCCCTACTGCTCCGGCCCTACTGCTCCGGCCCTACTGCTCCGGCCCTACTGCTCCGGCCCTACTGCTCCGGCCCTACTGCTCCAGCCCTATTGCTCCGGCCCTACTGCTGCGGCCCTACTGCTCCGGCCCTACTGCTCCGGCCCTACTGCTCCGGCCCTACTGCTCCGGCCCTACTGCTCCGGCCCTACTGCTCCGGCCCTACTGCTCCGGCCCTACTGCTCCGGCCCTACTGCTCCGGCCCTACTGCTCCGGCCCTACTGCTCCGGCCCTACTGCTGCGGCCCTACTGCTCCGGCCCTACTGCTCCGGCCCTACTGCTCTGCCCCTACCGCTCCAGCCCTACTGCTCCGGCCCTACTGCTCCAGCCCTATTGCTCCGGCCCTACTGCTCCGGCCCTACTGCTCCGGCCCTACTGCTCCGGCCCTACTGCTCCGGCCCTACTGCTCCAGCCCTACTGCTCCGGCCCTACTGCTCCGGCCCTACTGCTCCAGCCCTACTGCTCCGGCCCTACTGCTCCGGCCCTACTGCTCCGGCCCTACTGCTCCGGCCCTACTGCTCCGGCCCTACTGCTCCGGCGCTACTGCTCCAGCCCTATTGCTCCGGCCCTACTGCTGCGGCCCTACTGCTCCGGCCCTACTGCTCCAGCCCTACTGCTCCGGCCCTACTGCTGCGGCCCTACTGCTCCGTCCCTACTGCTCCAGCCCTACTGCTCCGGCCCTACTGCTCCGGCCCTACTGCTCCGGCCCTACTGCTCCGGCCCTACTGCTCCGGCCCTACTGCTCCGGCCCTACTGCTCCGGCCCTACTGCTCCGGCCCTACTGCTCCAGCCCTACTGCTCCGGCCCTACTGCTCCGGCCCTACTGCTCCGGCCCTGCTGCTGGGGCCGGCGGCGGCGGCCGCGAGGTCGCGTTCAGCCGCTGCCTGACTGTCTGGAGCGGAATGCGCCGGTAGGGCGTGGCGTAGGCCTCGTGGGCGGCGGGCGCTCGGGGAGGTGTTGCACCGCCTCTCGCAATAGAACATACACTACACTTACGGGACTAATGGAGTGGACCCACCCAGAAACACTAATCAAAAAATCAATTAAACCGCAACGGGCACGTGATCCTGTGTAGTACTCTAAAGTTCCCAAACGATATTTAATTGCTCGTCCGACTTCGTAAGAAGAGAAAGATATTCAAGGCGTTGCTCCAAGGAAAGAAGTGAGCGAGTGAGAACGCAGAGTAACTTCGCGGGCGCGTCTACTACTCGGGTGTCCCATGAGAGTACTTCCCGTCAACTCTCTCTTCGACTCTTCGGCTGCTTCCAGGGGCAGAATCTCCTCCAGCGGGGCGCGGCGACAGGCAGGAAAGCACCCTACAAGTGTTGTAGTGCAGTGCTCACAGTAAGAGAATAGAGCGAGAAACAGGAAGGTACAATTCTGATTTTCTTCACCAGAGAAACTGCGGAAAACAGCCGATCGCTGTAATTTTCCTTGAGATCGATTAAATTCAACTTAGCAATATAGTTGTCGAAAATAGAAAATTTGCCTCCGTCGGGACATGAACCAAGAGACACAGCAACGGCAACGGATATTGTTACCGAATCATCTAATTCGATTCGATAGAGAGAACTTTGTCCAGCAGCAGCCAACGGGTAGGCAGGTATTACAGATGTCACTTAGAGTTATTAACGTCATTAGGCCGATAAACACCAAATAACAGACGCGATTGAAATTTGTAAACCGAGGCGACGACTAACCAGTTATTTGTGGCATCGGCCGTGTGTCGTTCGATACTTTTCGTAATAATTCCATCTTGTTATATGAAAAAATAACATAAATAAGAAACGCCTTTGCTTTAAATAAGTAGGAGTGCAACGCTATCTTCCATTAAAATCTATACGATTGTTACTTCAGACGCAACCGTTACAAGAAGAACAAGATTTTACCGTTAAAACATTAGAAAATTTTTACTGGAAGCAAATGGTTACTTAAAAAGTGATTGTAATTTTTGGTACTTTTATAACATCCCCTTGTGTCATTTGTCCTATTTTGATCTCTTATATTTTGTCCCATTTTGTCTCTTAGTCCAATTTTGTACTGTTGTACCATTTGTCTCCGTGTCCTATTTTGTCCCCTTTTCCCATTTTGTCTCCATTGCCCATTATGTCCCCTTGTCCCATTTTGTTCCGTTGTCCCATTTCGCCCCTTTGACCCATTTGCCCCCTGTTCCATTTTGTATCCTTGTCCCATTTCCCCCCTTGTTTCACTTTGTCTCCTTGTGTCATTTTGTCCCGTTTCCCATTTGTTCCCTTGTCATATTGGTCCACGTTTTCCATATGTCTCCTTATCCAGTTTGTCCCCTTGTCCCATTTCGGGACGAGACGAACTTAAGTCATTGATTACAGGCAACGGAGTGATAGTTACAGTGGATTACATAAAAACAAAAACAATTGAATCTATTTTCTCTCTCCCTTTCTCTCTGTCTGTCTGTCTGTCTGTCTCTCTCTCTCTCTCTCTCTCTCTCTCTCTCTCTCTATATATATATATATATATATATATATATATATATATATATATATATATAAAATATATATACTTATATATACAGTTGAAAATTACTTTTGTAGGCGTTATTTAGGTTGTGTATGTTACTTATGTTTTTTCTCATCTTTTTTTTTAATTTTATAAATAGTTTGAAGATCACTCGAATACTTAATGGCCGGCGACTATTAAGATTACGTTTTAATTCCTCTATGTGGTTGAGTTATGTGGATATATTAACGGACAGTATAGCGAAAAATGTTATCGCCTACACAATGGATAATACTCGTATTTTGGTACACATTTCAGCTACTGGGTTTCCCCGAGATAGCGTCTGGGATGTAAATCCCTGTCTCAGCGAAGAAGGTAACTTGCGGGCCATGTCCAGATATGCTTGGAGTGCGAAGGGAGCGCTGGCGCAACTTCAGTGGCAAAGAGAATAGCACTCACAATGGAATGGTGATTTTCTTCACGCTGTTTCCTCAGGGTTCCACGAGCCTCCCTCTTGAAAAGAGGCAATGCGACTCGTTGTCTAGTGGATTGTCGTCTCTTTAGGCAGACGAATACATAAGAAACGGCCTTACAAATAATATTTTAGAGAACGATGTTATGTAATGTACTGATATGTTATGGGTAAAATGCAAATCTGTCTAATTAAAAAAGCAACCGCCTAAGTTCATGTTTCTAAATTGAATGGATAAATTCCCAAATAGGGGCAGCTTTGAAGCTTACCTCAGACGGATGAAACTATCAGTAGCCCACACGAGGGGTTGGGGCAGGTATGTGATGGACAAGGATCAGGCTGCTGGGGGAAGTTACTAAGGCTACTGAAAAATAAGGTGTACAGTTCAACTCTGTCAGAAATATTTTCTTTAACCCAAGGTCATCGGTCCCAACCTTATGTTCGCATCGCTGCGCGTTTCCGCGTTGGCGACAGCCTCGAGACTTGCGCCTTCGCGAGGCACATGGAATCATTGCAAAGACACAGGACGCCCCCCCCCGTACCTCCCACTGCCACCCGAACTTAGCCAGCGCCCACTCTAATACCAACCTTAGCCAGGTGTCACATCATTCTTACAGCTCTATTTGCAACATTTGGTTAATGTGCTAATAGGAATCCCCGACCTTATGCTTTGATCAGTAGCCATTATATACTATTAACTAAAAACGAACTTCGTTATCTCTAGTGACCTACTTAGTTCGATGAAATTTGTAGAAAAGTACAGGTGTGAAATAAATTGAGTGATAAAAAAAGAGCTCTCGCTAGTAACACATCGGCATTGAATACTACACTGGCGTTTATGAAAACTCCCTGGAGTAACGGGTGCTGTTCAGATTACCCATAATTCGTGTGAGTGAGATTGCATATTGCAGCCAAAGGCGCCAGAAACCATCACACGTGACGTTCGTCCGCTTGACGTCGATGACCACACCCGTTGCAACGTTGCACCGCCGAGCCAACACTGGGGACGACGCTGTTCTGTCGATTACGGCCATGCGGAGAAGATGGCGGTCATCTCGCGCTGTAGTCACTTTGTGTGGTCCAGCACATACCCACTGGAACAACAGCGCGCCCCGTTCGAGCTGCACTGACACGGTATGACAAAGCGCCTCTTTGGAGATCGATCATTCTGCCCCGTTCGAACTCACTCAGATGCTGATAACACGCCCTTCGGGGGCGAACCGGCACTCGCTTGCACGTGTCCACGTCGCTTGACGGCTCTGCGACTGAACGACCTGCCGTCACACGAAAGAGGGCTCTGCTGGCCCAACGTGCATATCTCTGTGCAAATTTAATCTCTTCTTTTGGATATACTGATAGGCATCCACCGTTTTAAGTGATTCTGACATTTCCTTCTGAGTGTTGCAATTTTCTCAAACTCCAGTGTATAAATAATGACGCAACTAAGCAAAGTGATTTACTGGCGATATTCATTTCTTTCTAAAACAATATAATTTTTAAACAAAGTTTTCAGGTGTTCAATAAAATTTCGAAAATGAAAATCAAAAATTTTAGAAAATGTTTGATATGTTTTTCATAACAATGATATTGACATACATTTTTTATTATTTTGTCTTGTATTGGATGGTATGAACATTTTTATTTATTTATTTATTTATTTATTTATTTATTTATTTATTTATTTATTTATTTATTTATTTATTTATTTATTTATTTATTTATTTATTTATTTATTTATTTATTTATTTATTTATTTATTTATTTATTTATTTATTTATTTATTTATTTATTTAATAAGAATGTGATTATCAGAATAATATATTAAATGTATTTGATCATTCGTTCTCTGGAAAAAAGTAGCTGAATACTTTTCAAATAAAAAATTGAAGATGAAATGCAAAAGAAATAATATACTATTAAAGTACATTCATATTCAAATTTATCATATTAATAATTTTATAAATTACATGCCAAAAGCTCCTGAAGATTGTGCTCCTAGCTACCATAGAACATTATACTTAAGTCGTGTTTCTAGTTAGAAGATTATATTTGAATGGAACCAACAAATGATGTAAAGCTTCGAATCGCGGCATTAATTCAACCCTACGAGTTTAACATCAATTCATTCACTAATCCTCCGATGAGACTTTAATATTTTAAATTCAGAAATAAAAAAAGAACGGTCTCAAGTTCTCGAACTTGCAAAAAGCTGCATTCGCGGAGACGACGGATTACATACAAAAACAACAAAAGATCTCCATAAAGTTGAGAGATAAAACCCACGAGCAACATTTTTTCCCCCGGAGGCAATAATAGACTTCACGGGTACAGCAGCGTGTTCACCCAAACAATCATTTTAAATCCGGACCAAATGGATTTAAATGAAAACGTTTCACGGGTGGTGGCGGCAGCGGGTGGCGGTGGGGGCGGTCGAACGCCCGCGCCTGCTCGGAACAGCCGAGCGGAGCACGTTAATTTTCATAAAGCAATCGCGCGAGGAATAATCGTTTTATTTGCTCCACGGCGCGCAGCGCGGGTTGGGGTGGCGGCGGCGGCCGGTCGGCGCAGGTGGAGCTGCCGCCCTTCCGCCTCCATTCCGCCCGCGCGCGCGGCTGCCACGGCGCAGGTGCATTCGCGAAGAAACACAATGTGAACGCTGCAATGAACCTTAATATGATCATTATTATGAACGTTGCGAGTATTATAAACGTTAACGTGAACGTTAATATGAACGCTAACGAGAACGTTAGTTTGAACGCTAACGTAAATATGAACTCTAACGATAATATGAAATACAACAAAATCTACGTGACTTTTCCAGCTTAATTTACTATCGAAATGAATTCCTAGGTACTTGCATGAGGAAACTATCGGAATAATGTCTTAATTTTAACGGTAATTCGTTTCTCTGTAATTATGCCCCCTGCCAAAAGTGATGGTTTTGCTTTTGGAGCTATTTATTGTCATTCTATTATTTTCCGCCTATCTATGTAACGCATCAATATCCCGTTGCAACATTTCTTCGTCTTCTTTCGAATTCACACTACGATATATTATGCAATCGTCTGAAAATAGCCGAACATTTGATATTAATTGCGCTGGCAGATCATTGACGAACGCTAGAAATAGAAGAGGTCCAATGACTCCCCTGCGGTATTCCTGACGTAACGGTTCGCCCGGTAGAAAACTCTTGGCCAATTCGAACTTTCTGATTTCTGTCTCACAGAAACTCGCTAATCCACGCCCCCACCCTGAAATCTAAGCCTGAATTCATTAATTTCTGTACGGGCCGATCGTGGGGAACGACATCAAACGCTTTGGCAAAATCTATAACTATTGAGTCTACTGTCCCGCCCGCGTCAATTTCTTCTGCTAGATCCTGAAATAGCGCTGCTACCTGACTTTTACATGAATAACCACTCCTGAAGCCGTGTTGGCCATCATAGAGTCATTTTTTGATTTCCCATTCTTGCTTAATGTAACTGGCAACTAGATACTCCATAAGTTTGCAGACCTCTGACGTAAGTCTTACCGGTCTATAATTACTTAATATAGTTTTGTCACCACTTTTAAAAATTGGTACGACAAAAGCTAATTTACAGTCTTCAGGTACTTTAGAATTGTTCATGGAAACGTGAAATATTCTAATTAGGTACGGTAATATTGCCTCTCCTCCCAGTTTAATTATGTGCGTAGAAATAAGAACCCCTTGACTTACCATTTTTCATAGATTTTTCTTTATTCCGTATAGCGTTCACTTCACTATTAAACTGATTTGTAACCGAAGACCCCAGAATTAATGAATGGTTTGTATTGCTTTTGAAAACCGATTCATAATGTTGACAAACTATAATTTTACCTAACATAACAACATAATAACATAAAACCTATTCTTACGTAATATTTTACCATAAATAATAAAATGTAAAGTTAAAAACATATAAAAGTCCTAATTGTAACAATTACAATGATTAACAATTGCCACAGTGATATAATCTATAACACGATTAAAACAATGGTTAACATTTCAAATATTTTTATGAATATACACAAAATAACAAAATTGAGAAAAAAAACTTATAGTTTTACCTTTTTTATAGAATGGTAAGATACCTGTATTAATAAAGAGAGGCTTACAAGAATCACGTGGGTGGGATTTGCTTATTATTCGTACAATTCTTTTTTGTAATCTAAACGTCTGTTAGCTATAAGATGTATTTCCCCAGAATATTATGCCATATCTCAGGCGGTAATGAACATTCGCGAAATATACACAACGAACAGTGTGGAGGCTGTCTAAATTTGAAAGAATTCTGAAAGCGTAGCATAAAGAACTTAATTTAGTGTTCAATTCATTTGGACGTTCCATTTAAGGTTTGCCTAAATTGAGAGTCCTGAAAATTTGGTTACTTTAACATCAGTCAGAGGAACACCGTTCATTCTCAGTGAAGTGCAGAGCTGTTTATTTGAAATGTAAAACTGCTCTGAAAGTTTTCTTTTCATTAACTATTAATTTGTTATTACAGAACCTTTTTGAAATATCTGATATTGTACTATTTACGGTTTCTTTATTTGCAAAGAATATTCGTATCATCCGCAAAGAGAGCTGTTTTTCCGTTTCTATACATCGAGGGCATATCGTTTACGTATAGTAGGAAGAGAATAGGGCCTAAAATAGATCCCTGCGGGACTACACATGCAATTGGCAAAGATTCAGAAAAGTGAGTACATAATGTTCCTTTATTCCAGTAAGGTATTTCTACTATCTGAGATCGTTCTTTAAGGTACGAACATAACCAATCTAGAGCAATACCACGAATTCCATACGAAGGTAATTTTGAGAATAAAATGTTATGATCGATGGCGTCAAAACCTTTTGAAAGATCTAAAAATATTCCCATAGGTGCTTTGTTTTGACCCATGGATGAGGCGGCAGCTTTAAGAAAAGAAAATATAGCTGTTTCCGTACATTTTGATTTTCGAAACCCATGTTGGCAGTCTGAAACGTGTCGTGTTTACTAAGAAATGTTTCCATTAGTACGTAAAAAAGTCTCTAATATTTTTGAAAAAGCCGACATAAGAGAAATTGGCCGATAATTTTGAATTTCATGTTTGTTGCCTTTTTTGAAACGCAGCTTAATCTTTGCTATTGTAAAAATATCTAAAAAAAATTCCTGTGCATAAGGATACATTAAATGTGTGAATTAACGGCTGTAAAATGGCGAGCGCGCAAACCTTTAACAAACAATTCGGAAATTCATCTTAACGGGCTGAATATTTATTTTTCAGTCTACCAATTGTCTTCAGAAGTCCATAGGAAGACGTTTCGGAAACGAACATCGTGCCTGAAATTTTTGGGGAAACGTCTGATTGTGAATTTTGTGGCTGGAAACCCTTACTGAGATCGGCAGCAATTCTCGAAAAGTATTGGTTAAAGCGACTAGCTACTGCTGCCGGACCGTTCACATTTCTATCGTTATCTTTTAAAACAACATTCTCTACAAGGTTTCTAGTTGATTTGGTTGAATGTTTTTCTATATTCCACATTGCTTTTGTTTTATTATTTGAGTTCACAATATCCTGGTCATGTTTTATGATTTTAGTCTGCCTTATGGCTTTTCTTAACAATGATTTGTATTTTTTAAGTAAAGGAGGAGACTTTGAGTTACGTTATGATGCTTAGAAATAAAAGAAAGAATTCGTTTGTTTTTACATGATGTACTAATCCCTTGTGTTATCGAAGAATTTCTTTTCCGTGAAATATTTAATTTCCTTTTTTTTGAAAAGAAAGCAAGTTTTAAAATGAAATGAAAGCATTGAAAAAAGAATTGTATTTATCGTTTGTATCAACAGTATTGTAAACCGCGTCCCTTGACTCTTGCACCAAGTAAATGATGAGCAATTTAATTTTACTTTTAGTAAATAATCTACTCACACGTGTATTATTTGTTGTGTCAGTGTTCGCGTTTCTCATTTGCGATTGTCCTTTCACTCATCATCATCTCAGAATTCACACTTTAAGGCGAAACAATCTTGTCGTGCTGCGGGATACAGCTAATAAGCTGATGCTAGAAAAATTACACACGTTAATTATGTAGCGTGGTAAGTAATGGCCTATACGCTTATAATAATAATAATAATAATAATAATAATAATAATAATAATAATAATAATAATAATAATGCACGTTCTTGACATACAGTAATATCGACGTGGTCTGGCTTTCGGGCGGCGCAGATGCAATGCATCTCTTGGGACGTATCGACTCAAGTCGCCTCCCCTCTCCTTTCTTCCTCGAACTCTTTCTCTCAACCTTGAAACTTTCACTTGGTGGACTTTTCTCTTTGATGCTGCTTTTCCATCTATCGTCCTTCATGCCATTATAAAGGCTGCACTTTTACCCTTCTTCTAGCACTGGTATCGAATTGCCTGACATTTCTGGACGGTCCCTATTGGAACAAAATGCTTTTGAAATACGAAAGATATATATATTATGGTTAAACTAGTGGTGCACATGCTTTTTTGCATAATTTCTAACTGCTCCGCTATATTATACTATGTACTAATTTTATGCAAAATACTTGTTAGTTTGTTTGTTACATTCGCGCTTTTATTATACGTTATTAAATTAATATTTTAGACATTATTTAAAATTATATTAAATTGCATCTTTTAATTGAGTTAAATATGAAAACGAATAGATGGTTTCGCTTTGCTTAATAAGACGTGGTAATCAAGAGAAATGCATGTATAAAACGAGTAAATTTGATGAATATATGAAATATATTCAATTTTTGTATTTTACTATCCATTTTCATTTTCGTGCTAGCGCCATCAACGATGCTAATAGGCAAAATGTGTACTCCATACGAATTACCGATTATTGTTGCTTGTTGCAATCCATTGTTGTAAAGCCGCACTGACAACAGAAGGCGATAATGACGGCTGCATTTCGTGCGCGTTAATACAAACTAATACTTTTATTTACGGCTAAGAGGCGCATCGTTCATCGTTAGTATGTTTATGAAGATCGTGAATATACTGAATTCAGTGGCAGAAAGCTGTTTTTGTTTATTTTATAAAATACATGCATTTTCACGCTTCGCTTGATTAAGAGCTTTTCGAATGGGAGTTGCAGTGGAAGAGAGAAATTGTCCTATTATGATATTACATAGCAATTAACACTATCGCGGGAATGTACATGCTGTAGTAGAACCAGTAGTTTAGTTAAATCAATTCCTTCAGATAAACAGACGGACAATAATTGATTTAATATGAGAAACGTTTTAGTAATCGAATAAGTAAGTTGGAATAATTTTTAAAAGTTAAAAATTCGAAAATTAGTAGAGACACTTCCAGATTGTTGGTCTGCATTTATTGCATTTGTGGGTAGCAGTGCTTCAAATGATTCTTAATGAAGTTTTTTGTAAACTCTGTAGTTTTCTGTGAAAATGAGCTTCAAAGTTTTGCATTTTAGGTAAACCGGACACGATATTTTTCCAAGTCGGTTAAAAAATTTTCAACGTAAATTTGTTTAGAGGACCTTGTGCTACTTCTTTACTGAAGTTTCCGACAACTTGTTACAGTTTACGTCCTAATGGAGGCATATTTGTCCGCACACTGGAACCCGACAAACTTGCGGGCTATTCACTCAATGAATTAGCATTATTTATTTTATTCTCAAACATACAAATACATTCATACAAATTAATTAAAAAATCTAGCATATAAATTAATTAGCGGACTCTGTACATATATATCACGAACTGTATGCCACAAATAGAATAAGTCTTCATTTTCTGAAATGATGGATGTTTAAAGAAAACATCATTGCTTTCAAAAGTTGCAATTTGTTGCAGTTGGAATTTGTTGAAACATGATTAATAATAATCTACTAATATAATAAGTCGTGCCCCAAACCCGTAAAACTCCCTCAGCTTTTTAAAAGTTAATTCAAATTTTCAAGTTTCTGTCAATAGAACTAAAATTTACAATGGATAATGTGACATTTAAAGTATTGTAGCAGAATCCTTTTTTACGTGATTGAAAATAATTTCGTTTATTTCCATAACAAGTATTATTATTTGAATACATATTGGAATTGAAAGCTAAATTATTAATATTCTTATTATATTTATTTTGTCTGCCTTTTAGAAACCTACAAGACAGACAAGAATGTACTGGTTTGTATCATTTTTGTCTTTTACTAAATTTGAAAGCAAGATTATGATTACTTTCTATCTCAATATTTTATAGACGATGAAAATTAATTAATGCTTCTCGTAATGTTTCGTAAGTGACACTAGTATTCGTTATTATTGCCGTCATACTTTCCTTATTTTCTGGAGGTAGACCTCCTGTTATGTATTCGATGATCTCATTCTCATCTATTCTAATTCCAAGCTCCTTTAAATCGCTGACTAGGATGTGAATGCGTGTTAAATATTCTTCAGTTGATTATCTAGGTGAATTTTCAATTTTTGCCTACGCTTTTTTGAATTCAACTTTTCAATTATTGTGAATACCGTCGTATCTACTTTTTAGTAATTCCCACATTTGTTTTGCTTCATCTATTCCTCTCACTGTCATTAATATTGATGATAACATTGGATTTGTTATTGCGACACCTTCATTGTTCTGTATCTATTTTTCCAAATATTGTAAAGCTTTTGGATTTGTATGATCGCCTTCTGGATGACATTCAGTTAAGGAATAATATAAGTGTTTAATTTTTAATAACGAAATGATTCTTACACTCCATATTTCAAAATTTGTCCCATTGAAAATTTCTGTTTTGTTGATTCCTATGATAGCCCTATTTTGTCGCGCTCTGCTACCAGAAATTAAGTTTAAAAATATCGAATACCTATTTTTGCTTGAAGCGTTGATTGCTGCTCTGTATCAATATTCAATCATTAAACATTAATCAACTATTTAAATCAAAACAACTTATTTGATGATCGTATGACGATACTTTTCACAACACGTCTTGGAGTCCATTTCCTCCGTCCGTCTGTCATCAACTACCCTTAGAAAACCCATTTTGCGTGACACCACAAACGCACGCCGCCCACCAGCACTGCGCCCTCCGGTCCTCACCCTCGCCATTTCTCCCGTTCCTCTTCCCGTCTTCACCCCGCCTGCCCCTGCCCCCCCCCCCGCCCCCGCCCCGACAGCCACCGATCGAGGCGCGGCTGTCGACCTGTTGCGCCATTCGGCCGCAGCACGGACGCCGAGGCGCGGCGCGGCGCGGCGCGGCGCCGTGGGAGTGGCCGCAGACCTGGTTAATGCAGTGCGCAGTCGACGGACAGCCTCAAGACGATTCCACGACGTTGTCATCAAATTCTAGCGGAACCTCTGTTAAGAATTAACTAGTGGATAGGCGCACATTGGAAACTAGTTGAAGATATATCATGTCTTCGAAATAGTCTCCAGGCCAAAGAGTCGGGTGAAATATTAATTATTTAGTGAGATGTATTGCACAAGCTGCAAAAGAAAATATGTATACATGAGAACGTTCATTGTAAATAATGTTTACGGAAAACGAAGAATAAAATGATTCAGAACAGATGGTTTTTGTTAAATCGCCATACTTGAAAGACTGGTCACAGCTCTTCCAGTCGCGGGGAACCAATACTATTTCATATATATATATATATATATATATATATATATATATATATATATATATATATATATATATATATATATTGTGGCATCACCAAATATTATTATATTAATTTTATTATATTAAGATAGTTTTCTCTAAGGCAAGAAAGTAGGTCGCGAGACTGATTATGTCACAAAGGGTTCTTTTCAACGCACCGCGCCCCCGTCGCCTGCTGCCCCGCCCGCCCGCCAAATAGGGTGCCGATCCGCAGCGAAGACCTTTCCCCACCCCCGTCGGGGAGCCCCCGCGCACTTAGCTAAACAATGACCGCCCGCGTCTTGGCCCGGAGACAGACCCCGCCTGCCTTCCATTCGCCACGCGCCCGCGCAAGGAATCTCCCTACGACACTTCCGGACGTCCCAGAGGTACTGTAAATAGCTCGCCCGCCACACCCCTTCGGCGGGTGCCGATCCGCAGCGAAGACCTTCCCCCACCCCCGTCGGGGAGCCCCCGCGCACTTAGCCAAACAATGACCGCCCGCGTCTTGGCCCGGAGACAGACCCCGCCTGCCTTCCATTCGCCACGCGCCCGCGCAAGGAATCTCCCTACGACACTTCCGGAAGTCCCAAAGGTATTGGATATCGCTCGCCCATCGCCGGCTGCCGATCACGGCGCCGAAGAATTGTTTTCGAAAACAAAGCCGCCTGAACACGTGTTCGGGCAGCTGCAAGAGATGCTTCTAGAATTAGAGAGAGAGAGATCGCCCTGGAAAATTCCAGGAACAGTGCGCTCCGATTGGGTTACAAAAAAATTGCGACGCAAATAGTTTCGGCCTATGAGACATCTCCCCGTGAGGGAAGGGGCAAAGTTACGGGTCCAGAGACGTTTTCGGGAGGGGGAAACGGAGGCGAACTCGGCCGGGAGCTGAGTGGAGAAAAACATTATTAGGGAGAAATTGTAGGAGAAAAGACGTGGCTCTTAGATAAGACTCGGAGTGAGGAACATTGTTAATTTGGGCTCGTAGGGCTGAACTTTGCCACCGAGCGCGATTTTTCACCGAACCTAAGACCCGCGCAGACTACGCGTCAATCTGTGTTCGCCGCATAGTGCCGTCTCGGGCTCATTCAAGCCCACATTACGTCCGCCCGGCGCCCGTGTGTCCTCGAGCTGACCCAGAGCCCGCCCGCCTTTGGCGACTCCGAGACACGCAGCCATCGCCATCGTAGCACCGGATGGGGAACCGGCGACCTGACCACCGCCCCGCCGTCGCCACACCACGCCGCCTGCCCTCGCCAGAGCGAAGGGGAATCTCGAGACGAGGACAGCCATCCAGCCGGTCTGCGGAGGCGCCGACAACCAGCGGTGATAATCCGGTATTTAACCGGAGATGAACTCTCTCCCCTGATTACGTCATGGGGTTCCTTCGCTGGGTATTCCGGTGAAAGTTTCAGCGTTGCCGCGCTCAGGCAGTTTTTTTTAATTATTGTAGACAAAACCCCAATGTTAGTGTTAAGATGTTTCTTCGTAAACTCGAAATTTAATGCACTTTTTCACAGAAAAAGTTTTGAATTTTATAAAAACTTCAGATGAAGTCATTTGAAGCACTTTACTTACAAATGAAATAGTGTTTACAAATTGCTGTAAATGTGCATATTACGGGCGTGAGATGTATTTAAAAAAATACATTTGTGTAATTTTTGAAAAAAGAAAAAACACAACCAATGAACACCGAAATGAAATTTTCGTCATATTAAAGAGTGCAATAGCACTATCCTATTCAAAGTTGGAAGAAAACATTTGAAGCCTCTTTTGAGAAATCGGTGTTTGGGCGTTTCTGAAATTGCGAAATTTTGAGCTAGTTTTCACACAAGACCGTTGAGTTTTCAAGAAGCTTTATCTGACATTATTTAAAGCACATTTACGCATAAATAAATTTATGTGAACTAATATTAATAAACGTACAGATATAAATAAATGCCAACATTAATGACGTAAGAGCCAAGTCAAAAAATTACATTTTTATAATTTTTGAGAAAACAAAAGAATCGAGTAAAATGGCGTTTGCGTCATCTTATAGAGTGTATTTAGCACAATCTCTATTGTAAGTTTAAAGAAAAAATTGGAGCTGTTTTTGAGAAAATTTTGAATATGTCTCAAACAATAGACAGAAATAAGTTGGCTGTGACAGACATGTACCTCTTTCCTCTTGGTGTACAAAGATTTAAAAGTACGGACAATTGTAAAATTTATTAATTAGTAAGTTAGGCTTATTAATATAGTTATTGTTTTATTATTGTTGTTATTGTTATTACTTGTATTGTGATAATTGCTATTAAATGCATTGTTTTAATAAATATATAATTACATTTAAAGTATTAGTTGAATTGGAGTGTCATGACGTGTAGTAAAGTGAAGTGCAGTGTATTGTTAAAATAACTGTGCGGGACAGACCTAAAATGTAGAGTTAATGGTATTGTTGTAATTATTGTCTTTATTGTTATATTATTATTGTTATTATTACCATTATTTTTGTCTTAAAAAGATTTATCACTACATAGTATTAATATTCCTAATTGAAATATGTTAATTGTAGTGTTCTGCTACCAGGTTGTATAAACCTACCTGCTAAAATAATAAATCTCTCTCTCATCTATCTCTCTATCTATCTATCTAAAGGCTTGACGTAAAGTACCCCCAAATACTAATGAATGATTTTCAAACTCGCAGAGCTTCGATTTAGGCCAAAAGAGACAGAGATTTCTTCAATTTAGAAAAAATTCTATCCATGGTTTAGGTGCTAGTGTTGTTCACATATACCAGACGGACGGACATTTTGAAAAAAAACTTTTTGGGTATTTGGGGACCCCAAAACCTATATTTCCGTTAAAATCTCGAAGTCGATTTTCTACAGCATTACATAACTTTCCCTATACTACGTACATTACTCCGTATATACGTACGTATAGGGGAAAGTGAAAACTGGCGTTTAAGTGCTACTGTAAATTCAAAATTTAAAGCTTTTTTCACAGAAAATGTTTAAGTTTTTGAAAAACTTCATTTAAAGTAATGTTACGTACATGAATTTTCAAATACATTTCTGTTTACAAATTGCTGGAAATGTGCATATTAAAAGAGTGAGAGATAATTTATAAAATTTACATTTGTGTAATTTTTAAAAATCAGAAAAATACACCGAAATTAACTTTACGTCATGTTAAAGAGTGGAATTAGTACTATCCTTTCGAAATGTTTGACGAAAAAATTTGGAGCCGTTTTTTAGAAAATGACGTTTGAGTGTTTCTGAAAATGCGAAGTTTTGAGTTAGTTTTCACAGAAAACGGTACAGTTTTCGAGAAACTTTATATGACATTATTTAAAACACATGTACTCAGAAATACAATAATAATTGCCGCTAGTATAAATATTAACGAAATGAGAGGCAAGTCAAGAAAATTACATTTTTGTGTGATGAAATGTTTGAAAAAAATGAAAGGATAAAGTAAAATTGCGTGTATGTCATCTCATAGAGAACATTTAGAGAAAATCTTGTTTTCGCAGATATTTAATATTGCCCAAAATTCAGATTTAACCGTGAAAGTCAGACCTATACGACTTTCATTAGTGTATGCTACTCTATTCATTTGAGAAATTTAAAGAAAAAATTACAGCCGTTTTTGAAAGATCGTTGAAAATACCTGGTAAGCTTAATTTAAAGTATCGCCAAATTTTAAAGATTAAAAAAAAAGTTTCAAAGATTCGACTTGAGCTAGATCGACACAGGTTTCTTGAATTTGGAAAAAAATCTTCGTATCGTTTAGGTGCTAGTAGTGTTCACAGATACTAGTCGGACGGACGGACGGTCGGTTTGAAAAAAAAATACTTTTTCGGAATCAAGGGACTCCAAAACGTGTATTTCCGTCAAAATCACAAAATCAATTTTGCTGTACGCTGCTGCCTTACGCTGTACATATATCTGTTCAAAAAGTGTGAAATATTTCCTTCATTTACGATTTCTGAAACAAGAGTCCAATGGAAACAGGCAGATAAGTTCTGTCTCATTTGAAACGAGGAACAATTGCAGAGAAAAATGCTCATCTTGCTACAGGTCAGCAGCGGTGGCCGAACAGCTTCGCCCCCATGGGAGCAGGTGCCCTTTTACACAGTATATGCGAGACAAACCAGATAAATATGGAATTTAATATTTAGCTTCTCACAGATGTAAAGGAAAGGTATGTTGTGAATGAGTTTCCATTCTTGTGGAGAGATGAAGCCAATCGATTATTAGATGAGCATGTTGTATTGCGTTTTGCTAATCAACTTCTGGATAAAGGAAGAAATATTACAAGAGACAGTTTCTTTACACGTGAGTCTCTCCAAATGAATTGCAAAGATGCAACCTGTTTGCTTGGTGCGCTGAATAGAGGAAGGAGAGCGGTCGCGCACTCTGGGAAGACCCTCGAGATCCATTACGCGCCTCTGTTTGCTATAAAGAAGAAGCACTGCTTCACATTACCAAGGCAAAAGTGAAGACAAATGTACTTGTTCTGAATACACTTCATGAAACAGTTACTGTTGATGCCAATGAAAGCAAGACTCCAGGAACAATGATACTAAGTTTGGTGTTGATGTTATTGACCAAACGGCAAGAAATACTACTGTACGTGCAGGAACACAACGATGGACAATGTACGTCCTTTTACGACATTCTCGACCTGGCTGTGGTCAATGCAAACACTTTATTCAAAATAGTTGGAGCAAGGAAAACATGCAAACAATTCATTCATTCATAAACGTAACTTCAAATTAACTTCTCTCCATAGCACGGCACACAGTTTCTTAACTCTTTTGACGTCATTAAATAAATAAAGTAAATAAATAAATAAATTCATGAAGTCGCAGAGCAATTGGCAACTCTGTGTCGAAAGAGAAGAGAAAGTGCCTTCGGATTGCAACCCTGCCGCTCAGATGGACCCAGCATCAAATTTCAAGCAAATCTGTCAGATATGACTTTGCAACAGCAACAAAACAAAAGACATCGGCGTAAAATATAGTAAAAAAGTCTGAGAAACAAATGTATTAGCTATATGTGCGAGTTATGAATCTACTTAGTTAATTTTCTTAATACTTTCATATTTACATAATATGTATTATTTGCAAGTAATAAAATAAAACAATACCTTTTCAATGATAATCTAGCCGTCAAAATACACACAAATGTAGTACACTATTCTACTGTAAAAGTAAATAAAACATAAATTAAATCAATATATTGAGAAGAAGTAGAAAGTTGGTCAGTTGACCCAGAATCATCCTTCTAAGCATGCATTTTCTCCCTTCTTTCTAGTTAGGAGACTGACGAACATCAATTTTTATATTGCACGATAATAATTAACCGTGCATATTAAAAACATTTCATATGTTTTTAAGGAAAGTATTATTTTGATATCTCGAATTTTAAATATGTCGAAGAAATATTTCACTCCGGAAAAGCTTAGAGATATCGAGCTTCGACTGTACTTATTTTTCCCATAAAATTTCTCACAAATATGTCTTCACTCTGTTTAATGCAATGATTTTCCTTTCACATAATGCTGTAGATACAGGGAAAGTTCGACTGAGTTGCACCAACCGAAACCGTCTCTTGATAATTTTTTAGACCACTTTTTTATACCAGAAATACTTCAACAACAAATCTGCAGACATGTATTTTGAAAAGTCAATGTATACATTTGTCAGTTCATTTAAGTTTTCAAATTCTTGGACGTATATTCCATCTGATTCACAGCTGTATCTATAATTTAAAAAGAAGCAATGTTGTGCCTTCCAACGTCGGTGAATAACACTAGCGGCAAAACTCCCGAGGTAACAGGAGGAAATGGACTGATTTTACACAAGCAGTCTGGCTGATGTCGCGGCCTAAAATTGAAACCGATATTTTATATCTTGGAGATACATGACGCCCTTCAGACATTTTCCGCATTTGTAAAATGAAATTGGTCAAACGTTTTTCTCTGTTGGATATTGTGAAGGACGTTTAAAAGAATGGTCTCATGTTCGTTGAAAACTCCGATTTTTCCCATGGATTTTTTCGAAAAGTCCTCCAAGAACTAAAATGTTAAAGATAGAAAATTTCCTACAATGAAATCTGTTCCTAAAGATATATTTGAAAATAAAATCATGTACACTTTTTCGAAAATTTGAGTACTTTTCACGTAATTTTGTGTGAAAGTACAGGCGAGAAAGTGCGTGCAATTTCAACACCACTAGTTTTTTTTAAATTAAATTTATTTATAATGGTCGCATAAACATCTAGGTCTTGAGCGATCACAACCTTGTAATACAGATTCACAGTATTTACAAATCATTTCTGTTGTAAGTATATTATTATTTGTTGTAAGTAAAATATTAATACACAAAAATATTTATGGATAGTATGTATGTATTCATTTTCCAGCATAACTCTTTAACGCGGGAATTAATTATGAGGGCAATTACAATGGCGAAGGTAACAATATGAGGGTAACACCCTAGATGGGGGGTGGGGGGGTGGAAGAGTTGTGAGATTTTCAATTCTAGTCATGCAACCCGCAATACATACTTACATTCAAGCATACGTACATATACGAGGGGTATTCGGAAACTAAGTACCGTTTTTGAAACAAAAATAGTAGAACGATTTATTCGAATCCAATTTTATTTTTAAATGAAAAAAATGTCTTAAAGTATTTTTCAACATAGTTTCCGCCAATGATGAAACACTTGTCATAGCGGGTGACCAGTTTTTGTATACCACTGTCAAAGAAACTTCCCGCCAGTTTCGATAACCACGACTCCACAGCATTTTTCGTGTCATCGTCAGATCCAAAGCGCTTGCCACCAAGCTCGCGCTTCATGTGCAGGAACAAGTGATAGTCGGACGGCGTCTAGTCGGACGGGCTCTGCGGCGGGTGATCGAACTGCTCCCAATGAAGCTGTCGAATTAACGATTGAGTGGACACCAGCAGTATCGGGCCGAGCATTGTCACGGAGCAACACAATTCCTTTATTGATAACTCCTCTTCGTTTGTTTTGAATGGCACGCCTTAGTTTTGTTAAAATCTCACAATATCGTGCCGCATTAATGGTGTCACGTCTGGGAAGAGATTCAGTAAGCAAAACGCCTTTCCTATCCCAGAAGACAGTGCACATGATTTTTGTGATGACATTGTCACTTTAAACTTTTGTTTTTTTCGGAGAATGAGTGCGTCTCCACTCCATCGATTGTTGTTTCGTTTCTGGTGTGAAATGACACACCCAAGTTTCATCATCTGTCACAATTTGGTTAAAAAGCTTTCTCCCTCATCACTGTACCGCGTTAGAAATTTCAGGGCATTACCAAGTCGCTTTCTTTTGTGAACATAAGTGAGCATTTTTGGAACCCATCGGGAACACAGTTTGCGATAATTTAAGCGGTCAGCGGTCTAACAATTTCGAACAAAACAGCAACGTGAAATTTGTGGAAATGCCTCTGAAAGAGTTGTCATTGTGAAGGGTCTGTTCTCATAAATTGCTTCATCAACTTTCCTTACCAAATCATCGGTGACAACAGAAGGCCGACCACTCCGAGCCTCGGCGTGGACATTTGTTCGACCTTTATTAAACATTCTTACCCACTTTCTCACTATTCCATCACTTATCGCTTATTCACCATAAACTTCTGTCCCTTGACGATAAATTTCGGCCGGTTTGACATTCCTCGCGTTCAAAAATTTAATCACGGCAAGAATCTCACAGTCAGCGGGAGAACTAATTGTCTTAAACATTTTGAATGTGCACAGCAAACTGAAAACAACATAGAGTAACCAAACTGGCGACAGTTGAAGGTCAGTGGACAAGGAAGACTAAGCGCACGCGCGGGTCGCCTACCACAGCGCTGCGACGGCGCTGAATGAAACGATACTTAGTTTCCGAATACGCTTCGTACATCCCTGGTGCAATGCGCACTAAGCATGCAAAGTGGACGAGACGTTTAACGCTGTTTCATAGATAATTGTGATAAATAAATGCCAGGGCAACGCCGGATATTCAGTTGATAAAAAGGTAAGTAAATAGCGATTATATACTTTCCCAATACATTGCGATTGCGATACGAGAATTAGCCGGTTAATGTTTTCATTACCAACATTAGGGGATAAAGAACCTTGAAGGAAACGTTCTTGATTTTTCTTATTCAAGAGCTACATTAAGTAAATTACTGCATTCCCACAAAATAAGAGAATGTTTCGGCGGCTTCCTCTTGATCAGGGCTCCTTCAAACTAGGAATTTAGGATAGACGAGATGTTTGGGCTGGTGGCAGGGGGGCGTGGAGAGTGGCAGCCCCACAGAGCGCTTTTGTTCGCCCAGGCA
The DNA here is from genome assembly GCA_038098605.1 of Gryllus longicercus. NCBI lineage: Eukaryota > Metazoa > Arthropoda > Insecta > Orthoptera > Gryllidae > Gryllus > Gryllus longicercus. The sequence goes on along the minus strand of JAZDUA010000038.1, from coordinate 1,056,040 downwards.
CGGATTTACCTCTGGCGCGGGGCCACGCCTCCGCTTCCCCGCGCGCGGCGCTCCGGACCGCCTCCCCGCCACTGGCGCCCGCTCCTGTGCTCGCAGCCCCGTTGGCGGAGGCGGCGGACACCCCCCGCTCGATCGCGCCTCCCTCCTCAGGCGCCAGACGTGCGTGAGTGCGTGCAAGAGCGCGTGACTTATGCCTACCTTCACACGGGATATAAAGCTGACTTGAAACCAATTCCTGCACAGAATTATTGCCAGTCAGTATTTTATTCCAATGCGTGAGAGTTATTAAGAAACATTAAATTTATGTAATTTAAAAAAAAAGAACAAAAAAAATTCTGCAAAACTTTTTATGTAATCTCAAACACTGCAAATAGCACTATCCGTACAAAACGTTTGAAGAAAACATTTGTACACTTGAGAAATGGTGTTGGAGCGTTTCTGAAAATGCGGAATTGTGAGCTAATTTTCTCAGAAAATCTTTCAGTTTTACAAAACGTTTATACGGAACTTCAGATATCTTTAAAGCCCACATACTCATAAATGCAATAATATGGACAAATACACCGCTAGTATAAATATTAACGACTTGAAAATAATTCTAAAAAAAAAAAATTTGTAATTAAAAAAAGAATGGAACAATGTGGCGTTTATGGCATCTTTTAGAGAACATTTATTGCTATACCAATTAAAAGCCTAAAGAAGAAATTGGAGCTCTACCCCCAAAATTAAGGACTTTTTTTAAAAATCACATTACTTCAAGTTAGGCCAGATCGCCAGGGAGTAATCCCAGTTTGGAAAAATCCTACACATAGTTTAGGCGCTAGAGTTGTTCATAAACACCAGACAGACGGATGGATGAAAGTTTTGAAAATAAACACTTTTTCTGCGTCAAGGAACCACAATTTTTCGAACCTGAGTACATAACGTGTTAGAGGGAGTAATTGACTACATGTTAGAAAAGGATTTATCTACTTTCTCTGTATTCAGGGCCCCACAATATGAGATTTTGTGTCGAAAAATCGCAATTTTTTGTCGCAGCATTACATAACTTTCTGTACATTACGTATACTAGTTTGTATATTCGTACGTAGAAGAGAAAGTAAAAAGTAACTGTGCATTGTTATCAGTATATTTGGGTTAATATTTCCCAGTGAAGAATAGTCAAGGAAACTGTCATTTAATGTATTTCGGATAACTTATTCGTATATAGTATCGTAGGCTTTCACGGCCGGAGTCAATAGAAGTAGATTTTCCGGGCTGGTAGGCCGTGGTCCAGTTGGCATTGTTGGGCCAAACGTTTCGTCCACGTCTGCGGTGGACATCCTCAGTGGCGGCAGGGTCGCGGGCGCAGTGTTCGGGGCGGCGGCTGGCTGGCGACTGGCGCCAGCCATGCCAACTGGTCCACGGCCTAGCAGCCCGGAAAATCTACCTTCTATCAACTTATACGTATGTTCATTGTCTGTATTGTAATAATTCCCCCTTTTAGAGGGAATGGGGGTATTATAACATGATTTTTCTCTGCCTTTCTACTGTATCGTGGGATGCGGGAAGGAGGTGGTGTTGCATGCATGATTGAGAAGAGAAATATTCTTCATTTGGTTGAAACAAACTTATAATATTAAATTAATATCCTACGTTACAAACGCGCGGCTCGCCCGCATCCAAATCAGTGCGTTGAACACATCCTGACGGCAACACCCAGGTCCTCAACTCTTGTGTTGTGGCGTTACCGAATACGTTTCATTGAAATAATAAGGAATTTGGGTATTTTTCGAGTCGTAGACTCGCACAAAGGGCCCTGGCGCGCCCTGCGACGCGTTTATGAGGGAGGAGACCGCCCGGCCACCCAGGCCCCTCCTCGGGATCGCCCACTGCTCCGTTTGTTCATCTTTCGAAAAGCCTTTTCTCCTTTCAGAAGGAGACACAGCCAGCCCCTGCCAGCCTCTGCGGCGCCACCCGGTGGCAATGGACAGGAACTGCGATCGCCCGGGCTACTTCTGCGACGCTGCTAGACCCACAGGTGTTTTTCGTAAACACAGTGAAAGAAAGAGAAGTGAGAGACAGAATGTACTGGAAATTGCCCACTCGGATTCCTTGTTCGAACGCCTTCAACGATTGGGCAAGAGATTTTCACTGCGCACTTTGCATTACCCGATCTCCGACTGCATTGGAAAGTTTTGGAGAACTTTCTGGAAACTTCGGGGATTCTGGAAGGGGGAGAGGGGCTTTCGCGGACGCTTGCGCGAGCGCGCACTCTCACGGGGAGAGAGGACAGAGAGACCAGTGGAGCGGAGGTGAGGTCGATCATTTGCTGCAGTTGCCCATCTGCGCGCAGCCTCTTGGGCCCAATTTGCAACTTCGGGCTTGGAAACTCTTTGAACCGCAGTGTTAGCGAGTCACGACGAAGTAATTATTCACTAACGAAATCTTCTCTCGCTAACAGACACAATTTGCGGAAGCTGAAGGACAGCACTCCTTTGCGTTGCAAAATTGTTCCAAAATTGCAGTCGTGGTGAATTATTCTGTGCCAGTATTTGGCACGATCACGCGGAGGAGACTTGGGGAGCGGTGGCGCCGCCGCCTTCTCGTCAGCACCAGAGGAGCGTTGCTTGGTGGCTGAGGGAGCTTTGCCGCAGCCGCAGCGACCTCCAGGACTCCTTTGAGGGAACCTTTGGGCGACGGCCTGCGCTGCCATCTGCCGCCCAAACAACACGAACCTTTGGACTCAGGCATTCAGCTCTCGATTTGTGAGGAAGAAAAGAACACACTCTGTTCCGCGCGTTGGCTCTTGAAGCAATCAGCGTAAAGAATTTTGTAATTTTAATTTTAAGAATTTAAATATTTTGATTTAATTGGGAGGGCATTTTACGAGCTCGAGATAGGTCTTTTATCATTATTGCAAATTTTATTAATCATTAATACTTCATGTTAGCCTCATTTTAACATTTCTTCTTACTTCAATCGAAACAACGTCCGCCCGTCTTGGTTTTCAGGCCACCTTGCTACCTTCTGAGCTGGTCGGACGGTAAGACGACCCACCTTCACCGAAGTCGCAAAGAACGACTACGTTGCAATATATCATAATAGATCATTGGATGTAGAATAAATGTTTAAGGCGCATAATTGGAGCACCATGGTACGTGTCAAATGGGCAAATTAGAAACGAACTAAAAATAGAAAACTTGAATTCTTACATCAGATGTCTATTAGTATTTTTTGAGGAACTACCAAAGCGGAATGTATTAAAAACTTTAATCTAGGATGTACAGCAGAAAACATCCAAATTCTTTCAAGGTATCCCAAGAATAAATTACGCCCGCCACAATTAATAAGGGTAAGAAGGCAAATTGAAAACAAAACAATTATTGAACATAAAAATATCAAACAATAGAATGGCAGAAATTCAATACATTTAAAAAAATCCAAATACTAAATTAAGAGAAATGCAGCAAAGTGAGAGGGAACTTCGACTAAATGAACTCCCCGCCTGCCTATGCCCTCGCCCAGTTCTTTTATTAAGTTGTGCTAATCTCTGCAGAATCAGTGCATTGAACAGATAGAAAATAAAGCTGTTAAAAACAAGTAATAGAGATATAGAGACAAACGCATATATTAAAATGAAACGTATATAGAGAATGTTATGACTTGCTGCGAAAAAATATATTTCAAGATTTCAACGAAATTACACGTTTTGGGGGCCTGGGAAGTCACAAAATTGTTGTTTTTTTTGTCTGTCCGTCCGTCGTCTATTAGTCGGCTGTGAACAACACAAGTACCTAAACTATGCGTAGTATTTTCTCTAAACTGAATACTCCCTGGTCGATCTTGCCTCATCCACCGATCTGCGGTATTGAATAACATTTCTTAATGTTTTTGGGGATGCATCAGAGCCCCTAGAACATTTTCAAACATTTTCTCACAAATGACTCAAACTTTTTTATTTAAATTATTTTAAACATAGTGTGAATAACCGGGAGAGATGGCTAGGTTCGAGTCGCTACGGTGGCAAGATTTTCGACACTAGCTAGTCAGTTAGGTCAAATTCAGTCGCTATCTGGAGGAGAATTTAGGCGGCGGCTGCTCTGATCGGTAGTTCTCCGTGGTTTCACCTACCAATTCCAGGTGAATGGCGGAGCACTACCCTACCAAACAGACCGCGCGCAATCTTTCCTACCTCTTCCTTGTTTTATTCCTCACCCTTCACACACACTTACACTAACAAGCACGGCACTACAGAGAAGCGGGAGGCCGGTCGGGAGCTTGGAGCTTGTCCCGGCTGGGGCGGGCGCCCCGCTGGAGGGAGATGCCTTGTAAAGGAAAACCCCGCTAGCCGACCAAGGCCACCACCCCTCCCGAGCGGAAATGCGCTCTGCACTTGCTGGACTGATCACCCTAATAGTTCACGTCAATACGAATCAATCGAGTGAAACACACCTATAAAGATGGCAGAAGTCCGATTTTTACTGTTAACTTCAAAAGTTTGGAAATTGCAAAAGTTTAAATTTTTCGGCGTTTTTTCTACAACTACAAAATTGAAGATGGGTATTTTTACAAATAACTGTGGGAAAACCTAAAACTAACCCAGAGCAAACTAATTAGAAAACTAACTAGTATGAGAAAGTCTGTATCATTCTGTATCACCACTAATTATTTCGATCAACTATCATTTTCGTGAGTTATTCTATTCAGTACCTTCCTTCTTCCAAACCACTTGCTCGGGGAATTGATAACCCTCTCGCCCACAAAGGTGTGTAAGGAAGCCTGCAGGCCCATCTCAGCCATATTTCTATTTTATTGATAAGCTGAGGTATTCTGAAGACCACTTCAACTCTGATGAGTTGCTAGAGGAAAGGGAGAGGGATCGCGATGAATGATGTGGTCTTCACCTCCAGAAACTTGTGTTTCCAGTAAACCATTTTTTTCACATTCCTGAGGTGAGGATAATAAAATGAGTGTTTGAGGAAAAATACGTGGAGCTGTGAGTTCTCAATGTCACGAACTTTTGGCAAAAACCTCCATGCCTTTCGCGGTATTGGAAACCCACAACCTTAAGGTCAAAAGCCCTTTTCACTTCTTTTTCTTCTTTCATCACCACCACCATTGTCATCATCATCATCATCATCATCATCATCATCTTGTTCTTTATAATTTTCCTTGTTCTTCCACTTTGTTCTTCTTCTTTCTTAATTTTCCTCATTGTTCTCTGTATACCCCCTAATACTATTGAGGCGAGACAATTGAAGGTTGTAAGTGATAACGTCAAGTAGGTCACCTAATAAAACGACAGACGAGGGCCATTCAGACGTGCTAAACTAATATTATCAACCAATAAATGAATTAGTTACATCAACAATATGTTCTCTAATATCTGAAACTTTAAGTCATACATAAAGATGTGTTTCCTCTTCACCTCTTCAAGCGCTAGCCGCCAGGGGCGCTGACCGCAGTCCACTCTCCCCTTGAGCCGATGTCGCTCGTTAACCCCCCTTGGCCGAGAGAGCTTCTTCTCCTCACCGCCAGAGGGCGCTTTGCACAGCCTGCTTTCCAGCCCCTTCCTGCAAGTCCTCGCCTCCCCAGCGAGTTTGACTGATAGCAATGCAATTCCCCAATGCATGGTAGATATATTAATGGTGAGGTTAATGGCTGATCACTCAGAATAATGAATGTAATTAATGTGTAAATTCAAGTTCGAACTTGAGTAAATGTGTGGCTGCAACCTTTTGTAGAATGTTTTAGAAATTTTACATTCAATAATGATTGCAGTCGTAATACCACACATGCTTGACTAACAACAAAAAATATAATTGATACATCAAAATGAATGTTTATATTGGAGCTCTGAATATCATTTCCATATTTCCTCTCAGTAATATTGAATCTACGTTTATTAATAAAGCGTTTACAAAGATGTGTTTATCGAATGAAGTGATTGTATGCCATTAATGCCTCTTAATAAAAACTGATTAAAATGACTCTGTTTGCGAAAGCGAGCTTACGTACAAATAACACCAACCGACATTTTTTTAACCGTTTCACATTCCTGAGGTGAGGATAACCAAACCGTGTTCCACCATGTTCGTTGTAATCGAAGTGACTTAACTACTTTTTTATGCATGATAGCAATATATCATTAGTTAATAATGTAGTGTTAACATATTATACATAAATGGAACATAAGTTCTTTATACGGTCGTAACGCACCTTTACCGAGTCATCGATAGAACGCAAGGCTGTCGTGACGTTCACCTGTTGACCGACAGCGACAAATAAACAACGGGTCGAAGAACTGTCCGTGTCACGCGACAGTTGCGTCATAGGTACTCATACATCGTGTTTTGTGAATAGATTGATTTGAGTAACAACTTGCGAGTTCGAGTTATGGAAATTAAAAGGAAAGTCTAAGCCAATCACAATGCATTTTTGAAGTATTCGTTGAATGCTCGATATTGTGAAGTATTATATTCCGTGTAACACGACACTGAATTATGGGCGATGCATGATGGTAATGCGTGGAATAACACTGATGAATAAGAGACTCAGAGAGAAACCAATTCAATCTTTTCGAAGTGTAGGCAGTTCGGATCACTAAAAACGGCACGCGGTGTCGCGAATATCGAAGCCTCGACGTTACCCGGTTCACGCGACATCGTCAGACGTAGCAATGGGCTCTCTTGCGTTTCCTCGCCTTTCACGCTCTTTATTTGCTTGTCACTCTTCTATACCACAAACTCCAATATCGTTACTCAATGAAATGGAAGGCTAGTGGCGATCATTTAAGGGCCGAAGAGGGGTTTAACATCATATTATTTTAGGCCGATGAACACCTGAGAAGTGCGTTATTGAGTTCTCCTGCAGAGAGCGTTGCGAGAGTTGTGGATCGTCAGTCAGGGCGTCGACGTGAGTGAGAGACCTCATGTGAGACTTTATTCTGACTAAAATGTCATTTATATTTTATAGATCTCTGATATTCACTCCAAACGTTAGGTTTCCCTTAGACACAAAGTTATTGTAACTTTCCTCTCGACGGGGTGGAAACTAAAATGGGAAAAATATCATAAGGACTTTATTCTGAACGTACATTTCAAATTATCTTCTTGACTTCATATGCATTCCTTACTGAATATGCTACTATAATGTTGACCCTCAATTCCCAATTCCATATAAAATTTTATCTCTGAATGTGAGTCTACCTCTGAATATACATGTAGTTTAAAATCTTCAAGCTGAAAGTATGTAAAATAACATCCAACTGTGTCTATGTTTACAGTACTTACAGTCTTCCAATACGTATAATACTATTTTGAGAAAAGACGGGATTACTTATTACTTATTCTTACTTATTACATGAGCATATTTCGACAGCAGTTTTATTGTTTGCAGTTTAGTAATAAATATATATTATAATAATTTGGCTGAGCCATCGATAGCTGTTCGTATAAAAGATAACCGTTTTGAATAAAGTAGTATTTTAAATTTCAAAAATGCAACGCCAGTAACCTAATCATTATTGTTTTCTTTAATTAATATTATGATCGATTACGCCCCTTGAGTGGCTCATGGACAGCGTGCTAGCTTTTCTGTGTGGCGGTCGCTGTTTCTAATCCTTGATAGGGCAAAAAGCTGTAGCTTCTTAACACAAATCGTCTCTAACTGTGTGACAAGAGAAGAATATGGGCGCAGGCGGAGATTGCTGGGTATGGCGAAGGAAATACGCCAGGCCGTCACACGTCTCCCTCCCCCGGAGAGGAGGATTAATAACAACAGGGCGAAGCCTGGACTTAATCCAACCCCAAAATGCCAAATGCATATTCGATTACCACTAAAATGCTAATTACATCTGTTATCGCACAATATGCCATTGAACATCTTCATTTCAGACTTTGACGATTGTAACAGGAAACTGATTACCTTACCTTTGTTTTTTCAAGAGTAAAGGACGCATAATAAACACTTGTAATAGAGAATGTGAATATCCCCATGCAATGCTGGTCCTGCAGGTACTCACCGCTGGCCCGTCGCCCGCCCCCGCCGCCGCCTGCTGTTCGTGCGGTGCGCCGGCGGTGGAAGGGGCGGGGCGTCGCGGGGGCGGGTCTGGAGCGCGGGCGCGGGGGCGGGGGCGGGGGCGGGCGGCGCCGCCACCTCCTGCGCCGCCGACGGGGCATAGCCGCAGGCGCCGGCCGCCGCCGCCGCCGCCGCCGCTCGCTCCCCCGCGCGTCGCCACCCCCGCCCCCGCCCCGCGCGCCGCCCCCCGCGCCGCCCGCCGCCGCCGCCGCTCCGCTCGCGCGCGACCGTCGCCGCTCCTGGGGGCAACACAGACCGCAAGTCAGCAGGGGGACGGAGGCATTAAGGGATGTTACCAGGGAAGGTAACACGAATATAATCATTTTTGACAGAATTTTCGGTATCGCAAAGAATCACGTGTAGTTACCCAAGAATGAAACGTTTTTATTACAATGTGATTTTAAAGGTTTGATTTTGTTCAGGGCCTTTTGCTTAAAATATCCTCAACAGTTCATTTGCGATACATATTGCGATCATGAGACTGGTTGTCTCGCGCGGATCATTTGTAAGCCAATTACTGTATATCTATGGCTTTGACAATGACCCATTTTGTTTACCATGGTAATTCTGATTTTTTCTTGTATTGAATTCGCATTTGAGAGACAAATGTGGAGCGCCAAACAGTCGACGACATCAGTAGGCAAATGAGGCAAAAAGGTGAGAAGCGATCATACGAAAGATTCAGACAATGATCTAAAGAAGGAATCCAAGCATCACAAGAAGGTCTCGTCCTTAAACTTGTAATAAGGCACTCGACCCCAAGAAAACATGACCCCATGGTGTGGGAGGGACGATTAGAAACATAGGAAGTTGGTGAAACTGCACAGCCGGTGTCGAGCTTTTGTGGGCTGCGCGATAGCCCACGGCAGAGTACTGACACACGACTGTGAAAAACGTGCATGCACGGAAAATTCACGAAACATCGTTCTTATTTCTCTCCTGCTGTAAAGAAGGTTATTCTAAAACTAATATTTTTTACACACCAGAGAAGTATTTATTATTTCGTTTTTTAAAATCAGCATAAAAGAAGAAACATATTAATAATATAAACAAGTCAAATAACCTAACCTAGTTAAATCTAAAACGCTAATGCACATTTATGCTAGTTTCCGCAATTCCCACACATGAGTATTACCAAAAATGTGTCTCTTTTCAGCCTCGTGTCAGGAGCTCACGTAGCTCTTTTAAATCTTTGTTCATCCCCAATTTACCTGCAGAGTGGACATGTGTGAATTGGAAAAAGGGATCAAGCAGGTCGATGGCCATTGAAATGTATGTTAAAATATATTCCAGAAAGACGTCGTGTGTTTTGGTTGGAACATATAAAAAGACAAACAATGAGGCAAATGAACGTAGAGGTCATCAATTTGGATGCGATTAGAACTAAACGGGTTAATTAGTATGCTCATCTCCAACGTGTAACCGCTCGCTAAGGGGAAATATGTTGTCCGGAATTTTGAATTCTCATCACTAACTTCAGCATGAGACGGGCAGTGGGCAGACAGCACAAAATTCTACATCTCAAAGGGACACTGCTAATTTCGAACTCTTTCAAAAAACTTTCGCGTCAACTGAAGAAAGATTCGCCAGTTTTGTAACGGGATTTTGTCAAGAGTAAATTATCAGCATACGCAGCAGAGAAGTTGGAAGAGTTCAACCTGGATGATGCTGAATGAAATATAAGAAGCTCGAAAGAACTAACTTTAATTTCACAACCTTACTGACTCTTATGGTATTTAAAATCTTGATTAAGAAGAATGAAATTTCAAATTCAATTCGATAAAGTACGCTTACAACCAAATAAACTAGCGGTATACGACGCGAATAACCTTTTCTTATAAAGAATGTTTTCTTTGTAATATTTCATCTGTTTTTTTTTCATTCCTCTCTTTCCCATCTTAATAATTAAATCACTTGGAGCGGCGCGGGTATTTACAGCGGTACCTGACCAACTCGGCCCGGCCCGGCCTACCCTGTTCCCTCGGCCGCCGCGGCAAGCGCGGGTGCGGGTGTTTTCTGCGAGGCTGCCCGAGGCTGGCCGTCACGTACCCGTCGTGTCGAGGCGCCGCGTCGTCGCAGGGTGGGGCGCACTGGATGCAAGCGCGGCTGTGCTGCTATAAAAGACACCGCGACTTTACAATCATCCCACGTGCGGAGGGAGATCCTTCGACCCCCCCCCCCTCCACACCCCCAAATGGAATTGCAGAGCAGCGATTCGCAACGCGCAGTTGCGCGTCGCCCAGACGCTTCTAAAAGGGGATTGGTTCAAAACTCGCCGCGTGCGCCGTTAGAGCACAGCTGCGTCGAACTCCACCAACCGGAGGACAAAGAGGCATACCCCCGCGTATGGGCCAAGTACAACCGTCGCGCCAAAAATACAACGGAGATTTCTTTGTCGCATGAACAAACTGCTCATTAGTCCCAAGATTGCCCCGCCCCAGCTCCCAATAGCTCATTTTAGGCAATCAGGGTGAGGCACTCGAATCGGAGGAGGGGGTGGAAGCCTTCGTTCTGTCGCGTGTGAGGCTCCAAATACATTCGATTTCTCTCTTTTGGGGACGCACTCGGTTTCTGACCTTCGAAGAGATACTTGGTGTATGTCCTTTCGAAGGGGCACTTGTTTCTGGCTCAAGCTCTGACTTGCAATGACTTGATTTTTGCATGTCGAGCATGCGTCTTGAATTTCGCACTTGCAACTTTCATCTCTAAGAGGCCCTTGTTTATTTTCGGCCCTCGAATCGTGCTTAGAGCGCATGCGCTCACCTCCGCAACCTCCCGTCGCCGCAGCGGGTCCTGGGCGCGTCGTCACGCGCACCCGCCCCGCCCCAGGCCCTGCCGGCGCCACCCGCTCAGGAAGCAACTCCACACGCCCCTTGCACAGCGGGAAGTTTGATGGGGTCCCGGCCATCTCCACTTCCCCGCTCAAAGGTGGAGAGGACTGCTCACGAAGGGAAGCCACCAATACGGCATGTTATTTATAGCGGGAAAAGTAATTGTTTTATTTATTGTCATGACTCCAAGTGAAATAGTAAGCCGCAATAACTATAATCATAAATTGTAGTAATTTTCTAAATTCATTAATTTGCTTGCGCGTCATCATCATTTTAAATTTTAATGAAATGAAAGTGTGAAATTTTATTCTGCCTTTTATTGAAACATACAATCCCGCATATAAAGTCCGCCTGGCAGGTTATGAGAGAGAGAGAGACAGAGAGAGGGAGAGAGAAAGAGAGAGATTAGGGTTTATATTGTTAGTTATCATTTTTATTGTTTTTTGTTTTTTGAATAAATAAATTGACAATATTTCTTAGAATTAATCTATTTTTTATTTTTGATACTGTGCCTATTGTAATATCTTTCCATATGTGCATTTTATGTTTTCATTTCAGCATTTTTGTTCATTAACTGACAAGTGAATTCTGAAATTATGCCAATTTGAATCAAAGAGTATATTATATGCATATTTTTAGAATAATATCTGCCGAATTCTAGCCTCAATTGTAATAGAGCGTTTCTTTAATAATTAAAGCATAGTAGGAACAATTATTGTTCCTATTCAAAAGACAAAAACTGAGATCTTGGTCACAAGATTATGCATTAAGACAATGGATATTGCGGACGTCCAGCAATTGGTTGTGTGAAGCATATCCGGCATTTTTTCGTGTTTGATTCATCAGGATCAGGAGTTTTTTATGAATAATTAAAAACCCTTTGAGATGACAAACGCAGTGGCAGAAATAGGTGACCAAGCAAGATATACACACATAAACACCTCCAACAACGAAATATGTTAATCCCTGTGTTCCATATTGGGTCCGTATTCTGCCGGCGCCCTGAAGTGGTGTAGATCTTAGCACGAACACATGAAATGGGTCTTAAGTTTAAAGAAATATGTTTTTACATTGAGAGTCTCTACTTGATACTTGAAAACAAACCATGAGATTGAACAGTAAGATACTTCACTTCGGAATTCTTTTGGCACATTACACCCGTGTACATCCTCTTCCCGTCTGCTAGGACATGAGAAAACTCTAGAAGCTGGCAAAGGCAACTCTCCCGCTTCTTGTAAAACTTCTGTGAAAACTATTTACTTGTAAGTCGTCTCCCTCGCACTCCAGCTTACACAGATCACTTTTGTTGTGATCAAAACAACAAAGAACAACAAAATTTCTTAAAATTCTGTTTATTCCACAAACCAAAAGAAAATCCACTAACATAAGCCAAGTCAAACCAATATTTCCAATAGATGTTCCGTATGCGTAGCGTTTGTTTACAGTTTCTCCGTTGGGGCAGTCTAAGTTCGTATTCACTCGACGTCGCACTGTACCCTTCACTGATAACTCACTGGCGCTCGCTTCTTGACTGCCTACTGCCCGCCCGGGCAGCGCTCTTATACCCCGCTCGGGGGTGAAGGTCCGCCGGCCAGCTCCGCGATAAGGGTGAACCCTTCTGCTCCGAGGCTTGCCCGAGCGTGACGGAGCTGTAGGGTTGCTGATCGGCGCTCTCTCTTGAGCGGCGCCGGTACTAACTTCTGGCGGCAACTTTAATGGCGCGTGTTCGGACCACATCAACTTTTCTTTGTTGAAAAGCTTTCTTGCGCATGATTACTCTGCACCTTTAAAGGTCGGAAGGGACGCAGTGTGGAATATGACGATTTTCAATCCTTCGTTTCCGATACTTTATCGTGCATTGAATATTTAATAAATTCAATCGTTTTAATACGTACACCAATCTATTTTCGATTAAAGGTATAAATGTTAAAAATAATATTTCAATTTATCCTAGATGTCATTTCTATCCTATCGATATATCGGAAGCCAACGAGTCAAAGCTTAACGCCAGTGGACTATGTGTGACTTTCAACAAAAGCGCGAGGCGTCCTGAGGACGTGAGGCTCTAGTCCACCAGGTCCAATGGTCGGAGAGGAGTAAGGGGAGGATGGAAGATCTGCTCTGACACCCTTCTAGAACTGCTTCGAGGAAAGAAAATTTATTTTAATCCTATCCTGCAAGGGTTGAATCCTCCTAATTAAGGGAGCAAGGCGAGTTTGGTAAACCCCATAAATTCTTTAAGCAAAGAACACTCACACAGCAGTGATATTAGAGAAGCTTCAGAAAGCAAAGTCACAATCAGAATTAAGAGGTTTTGAAGAAATTCAAGTAATCAGCATTTTTTTAAACATTTTAATCCTTCGACTTTGTTCTTCAAATACTTACTAAATTTTTCTTTTCTTTAACACTAAGACTCTCTTGAGATCTTTTTTGACCCAAATGTTTTAAACAATAATTTGCAAATATTTCATGCAGTAATGATATTTGGAATTTTTAATTAGAAAAGGATGTTAGTTATTTGCTTTATTGTACTAAATAACAAAGAATAATGTAATTTCAAAATCACATTCTAGCATATCTTCATTAGTATAGATAGCTTGCCTTACCTTATCTTACCAGCATGAGAATATTTGAAACAGGGCTACCAAATTATCACTCACAAAACGCTTCAAAATATACGAAAACGGAGATGGACATGATTGTAATATTTTTCTTGTAATGTTGATGTAAAATGTGTAATTTTTTTCTAACCGCATTTTTCTAACCTCTCTAACCGCATAAAATTCAAATTATTTCTAACAAAGAAACAAACTTAGAAAACCTGAACAGATTGCGCGATATATGTAAAAAATAGATGTAAATAGAATGTCTAAAACGAAAAGTTCATTTCAAGAATAATTTTTAGAATCAGGGAAATGTCTGTGGGGCCTTAAACAGTGTTTAGGGTCAAAGAAAAGAAACAATTGTTAGCAATGTAAACATTACGCTTTACCCCCACTTTTTGCTTAACCAAACATTTTTTTCCTTATTTCAGAACTGTAGAATTTTATTTTTGGAAAGATTATTTTAATATTGTACGTGGTATATTTCTCCAAATAAATATATAATTGTCGTTATGGGTATTTTTCGCATTGGATGTTAAATATGGGATAAAATTATGCGATCGTTCAGACCTACGGCTAATGTTTTAAAGATAATCGGGTTAATCTAGATGCTAAATCTCTACTGGAGAAGAAAATATAAGTCACCTGACGTTCTGAGAAGGAAGAAATACGAAATGAAGATGTAGGACTTGCTGAATAATGCTACAAGTTGATAGAAGCTTCTCAGTGATGAATATAATCTGTTAATTTCATTTTCGTAAGTAAAATCTTGGGGGTAGCGTACAGTTCATTAATTACAAAAACTGCAGCAAGTTTTTTCAGAGATTCAACATTCAGGATTAAGCTATAATAAGAGAGAAAATAAAAATGTTAATTAGTGTGTATTATATCAGGTCTTGGAGTATTTATGTAATGAAAACTATAGACGTACTAGTATATTTGGTTGTAAGAATACAATTAGAATATTATCTTAACAACCAGAGATGTGTCTCCCCAGGGATAACTTGGAATTGGTGCGTTGCAAATTGTCAAACAATTAAAAACGACGCATTTGTTTAACAAGAAAAGACACATTTTACTTTACGTAATACAAAAACCCTTGTTCAGTTGAGTAAAGGGCAGAACGTGTTTTTAATGCCCTCATCTGACCTTCCTCTCGGCGGGAGTGGTGCGCGATACGTGGAAGACGAATGCTGAATTTCACAAAGCCAAGAGCGCAGCGCACTTTTACGGCGCTGGCTTCAGTGCGGTAATTCCTCTCTGGGGGCGGCTGGGGGTGGGGGTGGGGTGGGGGTGGGGGTGGGGAGCTGAGGCGAGGCCAGCCCTTCGACGCCTGTTTAACCACGCGCTCCGCCGCTGCCCACCTTCCCTACGTCGCGCTTCCGGTGCGCTGTGAAGACGTGGCGATTCGGTTACCTTCATTTCGCAATACCAGTAAAAGTATTTTCGTCGTCTCGTCAGTGCATCGTTTGTATGGCCTTTCCTCTTATTTCGTCTATCCGTGACCGTGTCGTTTCGTCACTTCGTTACCCCTTTGCCTCAATTCCCCTTGTGACTACCTCGGTTGTCCCCTTGCCTGGATTCGTCTCATCACCCTGTCGCCGTCGTCGCGCCTTCCTCTTTGTCTTCGACGATCTTCTTGCGGTTCGTTTTCCTTTTTTCTTCTGGGACAATTTTTTCACTTTATTATATTTTCGCATACATCACTCTATTTGTTGGCTCCTCATACCTATCCTTCCGCCTTCTGGTCTCCCTCCTCCATCATTCCCCATTCCCAGAGATTAAATAATTCGCATATTGGCACAACGTCTGGTGCATCACCCCATCCGCCTCCTCGTTCACCTGCCAGGGCGCCGCCCCGGCTCGCAGCCTGGATGTGGCCGGCGCCACCGCCTGCGCCGAGCGATAAGCGCTATCAGCGCTGCGCGTATCGCGTGCTCCGCCGCCCGCACAAAGCCACTGACAGCGTCGCGTGTGTGCGTCGCCCGCCGCCGCGTCCTCCCCTATAATCCAGATAGCGACTTCGCCCAATCTCATTATGAGCCTAACCCCTTCCTTTCACTGAGTTATACGCATTTATGCATGTGACATTTGCCCCTGGTTTTTAGGCAACTATGTTCATTCAAATGTCCTGCACGAAGATTACATCTCTTTGGCTGCATCGGAACGTGACCCGACAAATACTTGTGCACAAGAAGTTGCCTAAAAACCAGGGGCAAATATCACATGTAGTGTAAATGCATATAGGTCCCATATATGCAATTTCCTATATGTTCGTTGGTAAAACGTGGTCATTTTTGATCCCCTCCTTATCTAAGAAGGTTGAAATATTTATTCTTAGAAATGTTACCTGTGTAGCACTCACTAGAGGTGCACTCCAGTTCTCATGTTGACTCTTCGTATGGTGAATATCTTTTGCCAAATAAAACGCGAATTGGTAAGATGAAAACCTATAAATTTCATCGAATTGAACATTTTTATTGATATTTGTTGAGCTTGTAGGATTTACAACTTGAATTACAACGTTATCTTTATTCGCGACAATTTGTGTAATGCAGAATGTACGTACTGCCTGGAACATTCCCTGGCACGGAAAACTTTTAATGAGTAATGTGTCATTGATAACAACGAAAACTAGTCTGGTAGCCACAGAATGTCTTTATGAACTGCATTTGCCGCTTTAGCTCGCTGTATAACATTAGCTCCTTGTGAATAGTCGAATACACTCCTTAGAATTCAGAAACTATACCTTGAAATAGACAGTGCAGTATTCATGAAAGTAGTAATTTTATCATGTAAAACAAGCGCTTCTATTTGTTAATTCCTGATTTGAAACAAATAATTTGTCGCAAAAAAGCAATTGGATTAAACAAAAATATCGTAAATGTTAAATTATTTCTATTTGATTTTTCTCCGCAAACCTCTTCCCTGCGTTCGCTCTCCTCTACGTCCATCTCTTATCACTCTTCCCTCATTTCTCCTCTGATTCTGTTGTACTTAGTCACTATGGTCTCTCTTGTCCGTTCGGTTGGTGTGCTTCAGTGCTAACACCATAACATGTTTATATATTAATATGGAACTAAAAATATCGCAAATCTTAATTTGAAAAATGCTTAAAAATGCTGACTGGCCTTTTTCTTTGTCCAAAAATGCAGAGAGAAATAAACAAATGAAACATGTCTTCAACTGTTTTCTGACAGATGATGAAGATGAAAATATCTAGAAGGATATACAAAAGGCTGGAAATTGAAGTGAGCAGAATGTGTAAGAGCACGAGAGAAAATTAACCAAATCAGATTCATGCGTGAAATTTTAGCACCCGGAACTATTTATCAATATTATTTGAAATTCTTCCAATGCTTTCATAAAACTGATTGGCACGTGTAGCACAGAAAGTTACTGGAATGACAATTGCCAGATTGTTGAGAGTGAAGAAAACATGGAATTAATGGAATTTTTCCCTATTAACTTGCCATTACCGGAAATAACTTTTCTTTTCTGTTAATGAAGAATGTCTGTACATATTTAAAAAAAGTAAAAAACCTTGACGAAGAAATTCTAATTTATAAACGTTTCTTGGCATACACCGAACACACACACACACACGAAGATTATTAGTTATTCTGTCAGGAGGGCTCAGATTAACCATGACATACAAAAGCTCACTTAAACTGATATTAATTATATGTTAATTTAAGTTTAGTCTTGTTTATTCAATATATTTTCATATGTGAAATTCACAAATCTCTATCAAAGTCATAAACTAAAATATTGCTTTTCACTAATTACAAATTTCATGGGGATTATCTGACGTCTACCCTCTAATTACGGCAATGAGTCTCTTTAGAATCGATATTCAGCAGTTCTACTCTTAGTAAAAGAACAAAAATAAATTTAATCACTTTTGCCATTAAGTTAATGGAAATGGCGCTTCTTTTGTAAATGCGTTCACAGCTTTATTGGTTTCAGAGACATATGGAATACTGCCAGTTTTATGAGTTTCTTCTGCCCACAAACATGGCACGAACAGGCACAAATAGCAACGTCACTGGGTAATGACGTGCATTCGGAAAGGAGAAATCACCGAGACAATACTAGTTATTATTATGAACAAAACGCGAGATAATAATGTAGTTTACAGCCGTATGAAAATTATAGTGCGTGAAACGCCACGCCACGCCCCGCCCAGCCCCGCCCAGCCCCGCCCAGCCCCGCCCCGCCCCGCCCCGCCCGGCCCCGCCCCGCCCCGCCCGGCCCCGCCCCGCCCCGCCCCGCCCCGCCCCGCTCCGCCCCACCCCGCCCCTCCCCGCCCCGCCCCGCCCCGCCCCGCCCCGCCCCGCCTCGCCCCGCCCCGCCCCGCCTCGCCCCACCCGCCCCGCCCCGCCCCACCCGCCCCGCCCCGCCCCGCCCCGCCCCGCCCCGCCTCGCCCCGCCCCGCCCCGCCCCGCCCCGCCCCGCCCCGCCCCGCCCCGCCGCGCCCCGCCCCGCCTCGCCCCACCCGCCCCGCCCCGCCCCACCCGCCCCGCCCCGCCCCGCCCCGCCTCGCCCCGCCCCGCCCCGCCCCGCCCCGCCGCGCCGCGCCGCGCAGTGAGCCACAAAGTGGAACGCTCCGTTCGCAGTTGTGCAGAAGCGGAATCGCTGGCTCCGGTCCGAGGGATTCGGAGGGCAGCGCTCCGGGCGGCGATGGAAGGATTCACTCCTTCAAGCTGCGCCCCTGGCGCGTATATATATATATATATATATATATATATATATATATATATATATATATATATATATATATATATATATATATATATATATGTTTTTGATGTGAACTTGCAACATGACTATAACTGCATTTTTACAATGAGCCTTTCCGTGTGAATTTTTAAAACGCCTATTTTATTACAAATTATTTTGCCTAAAGAAATAACAATGTGACAAGCACGATACTCTGGAACATGCGTGGTTGCAGAAAATACTCTATATGGCGCACTAGATCTCCGCGACATACGAACAGACATAGTACAAGTGTCGTTGTTTATAATACTAGTGTTCAGGCTACGGATGAACTGTTTCATGACATTAGCCAGTATGGGAATACTACAGAGGAAAATACATTCAAAGAAGTACTGCAATCTTGAACTAAGTACAATCTCAATTTCTCCTCGTTTAAATGTGTCCCTACACATGGTGAATGGAACATGTGTGGCACAAAAACGGATGTAATTGAAAAACGTAATACAGAATGTGAAGCCAAAGGGGCTCATGGGAATACATTGTATTCTTCATTAATAGGTACTCTGTGTGGACATATATTCTGTACTGACAACTGTGATTTCTAGTGTCATTTTTATCAACTCACATAATCTATGACACCTTTACGTCAAGACTTTTCTACAGGAAACCGAATCACTGACACCTGATATTTTCTATTATGCTGCTGTAAGTTGGCTGAGTTGTTGCAAAATCCTCATTAGTTTCTTTCCTTTGCGTGCAGAAATTGAAATATTCATAGCGGAGAAGAGACAACCAAAAAAGTGCTATCTTACAGGCTGGTTAGCGAAACTGTTTGCCATTTCACTTATTGCTCTCTAGAATGTAAATGAAGTGAATAGAAAAAATGTAAGGAGACACTAACCTGATTTGCGAACTATACTCTAATATCAAGGTATTTAGACAGATATTATTTCTAGAAAAAGATACTGCTACTAAATCGTTTGCTCAGTACCCTACCTGCAAGTTGCAAAGTGCTGAAAACAGTTCTCAGTTCCATTTTGTTTAGAATTCCTTTCAGAACTGAAAATTCAATACAAATTAAATTCACTGACTTCGATGTTAACTTCGAAGAGTTTTTCAGAACCCGTTTTCATGTGACACTGAGCAAGTCCCTGTAGCTATACAAATGGATATAATTAAGTTGATGATGCAATGCAGACAAATTCCAAGAAAGAAATTTGATTGAACTCCACAAACAAGTGTTCATAAAGCTCTTTCAAAAATTTAAAAAAAAAACAGAAATTTCTTGTCAGTATTTGAGACAGATGTGAACAAACTTTCTCGAAAATGAAGTATGTGAAGTTTAAGAACAACTTAAGTTAGGAAGATTGAGATATATTTTTAATTATCAGATGAAACAAACATTGAGCCACATATTAACATATTGCTAGTCTAAAGAATTGCTCTAATTCAGGTACGTTTTAAAATTATTTATCATTTCTGTGTTTTAGAAAAGGAATGTCTATAAAAAGTTTTGAATAGTTAAAATTGTAGCCCTCAATGTGTGTTAATTATTACAAATATTATGTCTTGAATCAAAAATCATGTTTTCATATGTCCATACGTGTTTTAAGAATTAATTTGTGGGTTGATAACAGTCATTCTTTAATTAAAGTTTAACTGAACAAATAGGTGATAATTCTATCCTATCATGAAATTTAATTTTTGGTCCTTGAATCTAAAACTTTGTATCCGGGCCGCAGTAAAAGAAAGTTTGTAGCCCCTGCTCTAAATCGCAAACATTTTAAAAAATCAACATAAATATCTATTTACTTTTGTAATCCTGCTTTTCAATGTATAACATCTTGCTATCAGAGAAGTTGCTGTCACGAGACACTAGCTTTTGATGCTCTGTTGGGTCTTTTGTTTCACTCTATTTGTAAAACTGCCGTTAACACGTGAGTTCTTGGAAACGGAAGGTACTCTTGATCTGAGGCAAAGAGATGAGATAATGATCGAGCCAGCTCGTGGAATAAGCTTCACTCAATGGAGAATACTATGTCGAGAATAATCTACAGCATAGGGACTATTCAGATCTTCAGACAAAGATAAATTTGTTTTGTACATCTCATATGAATCTTTATGTATATGAATATTCTACAAAAAAAATAACACTATTTACCATGTACATAAATTATTACATGAAGAACTGAATTTCAAGACCTAAAAAGTTTACTTTCTGTGTCGACAAAAAACAAAAACATTTTTAAAAGTAGTAACAAAAATTAGTAATGCATTATGTTGCCACTGTTCACGTGAATGACATTCCGTGTACACAAAATGAGCATTTATGCATTAATTTTATCCAAAAAGAAAGAAGGGTTTGTATTTACCCGGTACTAAATCTAACAAGCTACACTTATTATGAGATGCTTCGGAATGTAGGAGATTGGATGATTGAACGATTTTGAAAGTCCTCTTTTTGATTGATGTTTGATGTCTCTGACAATGGTATTCCTTCTCTGACATTTCTTATTATTGCTTATTATCCGCAAACCTTGCAGTATTTTGTAATGAGACGCATTTACGAAATACTTTTACATATAGTATATTAAAGGCTTAAAAATACAAATTCTCACGAATAATTTGGAATGTAAGTCCAATTGATTCACCCTTGTTGACGTTGCAAATTTTTTCCGGTTGACTTAGCAGGTTCAATTATTCGGTTTCAAACCAATTTGATTAGCCGCTGCCAATTTTTGTAAAATAATATTTGTCAAATAATATTGAACAATCATTTAACTGATTTTAGTAATCGTATTACACCAAAAATATATTTCTCCAAAATGTCTAAATTTGATATTTAACTTTTAGTCACTTTGGTAAGGTATTTCTACATATAATTTAATAATTCACCCAGAAAGAATTCGTTGTATACTCTTTGATTTATACAGGTACTTATAGTTACTAATCACATAAATTACTTTTTATCTGTAATGCTTGGCGTGAAACTATTCAATAACAGTTCGTTGAAGAGTACGACGAATAAACACGCCTCCCTCCCAGTACATGGTATTATGAATCTCGATGTTTGAAACGTGGGCAGGCGTGTGCTTTCGGAGTGGAGGCCAACCTCGCCTTTGGTTGGGCCCAAGAGAAGCCTTAAGTGGTCGCCGAAGCCGCGAAGAGTCTTTCGCAACGGTGAGCCCTCCGTCGACATTCATTTGTCTTCACTGCCTAAGGACACCGTCTCCGACCAATGAACTGCAGTGTGCTCCTACTTTGTGCGCTCTTGACGCTTCCGAGTGTTTAGGACGCCCCTACACTGACTGAGGAGTAACTGCTGGACAATGTGTCCCCAACTATCGCACCGACTCGCGAGCCCGTCGCTGCTGGACCGCGCTCGTTCCCGAGAGACGGGCTGCACCAGGTGAAGGTAACCTCAGCAAGGCGTTGCTGTGGCCGGTGTATACTGCACTCTCCGCGCGAATTGACGGCTCAGAGGGAATTGGGGGAGGTTTCGGATTAAGGAGTAGTACAAGAGCACCTTTGGGCCTTTGGGCAGTTCAGATAACGTGTACGGGAGACCAGCTACACCCGTTCCTTCTTTGATTTGGGAACAATTATTTTATTTTATAATTATTGGAACAATGGCCAACTGTTTAGTGTTTTCGAAAGAACAGAAATATTTTAAAAAGTTGAATCTACAGAGGCATTAATTAGCTTTGTGACGCACAGAAAATCTGCAATCATTAGCTGCGTAAAGGATTTTGCAGAATATGGAAAAGGTACTGAAAATCACGAGGATTTACATTTTCAAACAAAATGAGTCATGAAATAATCAAGCTTGTCGTCCAAATTCTCCATTGAAAATTCTCCCAATTTCTCGAATTTCCGGGTAGGAATTTTTTAACATTAATTTCTGTTATTTCAGGACGATCTGAATTTGTATAAATATTATTGATCTAAAACGTTAAAGCAGTCTCTAAAAATGTTATGTAGAGAATGGAAGAAAAATTTAGAACTGATTTCGATAAAGAGTCGGATGTTGCTTTCAGTTATGTAATAATGTACGTTCTATTATTTAATTGAAAATATTGTTGTTGAACCACAAAACTTCTAAATGCTAAATAGCGTAAAAAAAACTTAGTGATCGATTTTACAATTGGCTCAGAGCAAAAGGGCAGATTTCTGTGACGTCACAGAGCATTGCGTTGGCAGCACTGCGCTGGATCTTTGGTCACGGCCTCCTTCGCATCGAAAACGCGGCTCGTGAAGCTCTTCTTCGCCGACTTTCAGAATGGAAGAGCATTTTAGCGTTGAACATGGGTTATTCAACTTGAATGTTCTTGGACTGAACATGCATTCATTTTTTAAGTGCCCGACACTGCTTGAAAGCTCACCTGAAGCTAAAATCCGAGTGCAGAAATGGAAGGATGGGCTTCGCGGTAAAGAGAGAACATCATCTTTATGCAAGAGGACCTTATCGACA
This sequence comes from Gryllus longicercus, assembly GCA_038098605.1. Lineage (NCBI taxonomy): Eukaryota > Metazoa > Arthropoda > Insecta > Orthoptera > Gryllidae > Gryllus > Gryllus longicercus. The sequence goes on along the minus strand of JAZDUA010000038.1, from coordinate 1,033,352 downwards.
AGCTGCTTACCTACAATCCGTCCCGTGGCCCCACATCCACTCCCGTTGCATTTTTGCTCTTCTATCAACTCTTACATTTCCTCTGACTTCGCTCTTGTTTTTTCGTTTATGCTTTTTTTACTTCATGACGTTCGGAGTGCTAGTTACCTTTCCCTGAAATCTGTATTTTATTCGCTGTGAATTTTAAGAACCTACGCCGTTACATTATTCCTGGCGACCATGTGCACCGGTATATGTTGCAAGAACACAGGGAATATTGAAGGCAAAACGCTTACCAGGCGATCGTTTAATATGTAGCTTGTAAGTTAATCAATTGTATTCCATATACGAGGGTTAAAAATACTCTGATTTCAAAAAAAATTGGGAACTGATTCACAAAAAAAGTCAAAAAGACACTTTTAAACATGTTTTAAAACAAGTTGACGATAACTCTTTAAAGAATGCGACGGTTATATCTAATATTGTTCTCTAACAAAATAAATAATTTATGGGCAATATTTTGCTACCATACTTACACATAAAATGCACGAGCAGACTATTTTTACATTCTCTTCCTTAAAAAGGAACTTCTTAAGAAGGCAAAGTTATGTAATGCTGCGCAAAAAAGGAAAATGTTTGTCAGAAACACACTTATTACAGGGCCGAGGCTAGCCAGACTGGGCATAATTTAGGGTTTTGGGTAGAAAACGGCTCCTCTTGGGACAAACAATGATTTCGCGGAATACCATCCAACGGGCAAAATGTATCAAACATTTGCGGTTTTGGGCGGGTTTTCAGATTACGACGAAATTTTCAATATTTCGCGGATATTTGTACGATGCATCTGGCAATCCTGCCCTGGAAATAAAAAAGTGGAGAAATCCAGTTGCAGTTCAGAAAAAAATTCTCTAACACCTTGTGTAGTCAGCATCCCTGTTTGGTGGGTCCTTGATACAGAAAAATCGATTAAAGTCTGTCGTCTGTCCGTCTGTGAACAACGATACCAGCTAAACCATACAGCCGATTTTCCCCAATCGATATTCCCCAATCGATCTGGCTAATGGCACGACCCTTTGAATTTAAACCGATGTTTTAATTTCGAGGAGTATTTCGAGGAGGAAACTAGAGGAATATTCTCAAAATTTTAAAAAATTGTTCCATCGTCTTTTAGTAAAGTTTGTTGTTGGAAAGTGTGGATGACGTTTAAGAGAATGGTGTAGGTCACTATTCGTTAAACAACTTGGTTTTTCAAAAATTGCAGAACTTAATTTTTTTGGCATCTTCCTGCAACTACAATTATGAAAATATAGAGTTTTTCTCTTAAAGTAAACTGTTACTTGAAGTTAGAGGTTGAAATTAGGTCATGTTGAATTGGTTGAAAATTAGTGTAATTTCGCGAAAGTTTGCGTAAAATAGTGGCAATTTTTATTTTCTTTAAACCATTTTTCTTAAGAACAGCACTAAGTATTTTGAGTAAATTAGATAGTGTAAAGGACGCCTAAGAGATTGATGTAGGTTTTGTATTCGTAGAAATGCGTTTTTCAAAAAATGAAAAACATAAATAAAAATGTTCGGTGTCTTCCTACAGCTATAATAGTGAAGCTACATTTTTTCTTCATGAAATGTGTTCATCAAAAACAGATCTTTAACTATAATCATGATAATATTTTAAAAATATGAGTATTTTATGTATAATGTGGCCCCAAAAATAGGCTCTTTGCAAATTTCTTACCCTTGGTGAAGATAATTTGAGGAGTGTGCTTTGTGCTTGTAGCACCACTAGTTTCCAATGAAGTAATTTATGGAATTCAGTCACGGAGAGTGGTATAAAATAAGGAAGACTGTAACTTAATAGCTGTAGTAGTAATTTTATTGAGCATCAGTATTTATTTCATTTACAATAAGATCTTGTTTGCATACCATTTCTCCGTGACCTTCCCTCGTGTTGTACCTTATGTTTTCATTAGCAATATACATATAATTATATTTGAATTGATGAGTCCTAATATTATCTTTGATTGCTAAGTACCTTTTTCTTTGTCATAGGTTGCCCCTAATGCTACCCACTAGGTCCTTTAATTTAATCCCTTTCTGCATTACCTCTGCTCCTAATATTAATTTCTCCCTTTCTTCTAAATATTCATTTAGCGGAGTTTCGTAGAATGGAAAAGTAAAGAATAATGTTTTAGAGCACATGAAATAAAAATAGAAGCGTTCTATGTTGTTAACGGTCACATAAACGCTCTTCCATCATGCTTTTTAAGGAGCTAATAAGTTGAAAAATAGTATTTTTATATCGTTTCCATAATTAATGGAGTAAGACATAACATAGAGAAAAAGAAAGTGTTTTGTCACAGACATTTTGAAAAGATATATTGTTGATTCTACTCTAAATCCCGTTAAGTTGCGAAGTATGTGAAGTGACAAGAATAGATCAACTCTGTGACCTAGAGGAAGACATGAAAATATAAAAAGAATACTAATTAAAGAAGTGTGTTAACTATGACCTTCATTAAACACTTATTAATTCAGAAAAATATTAAAACACAGCAAAGACCGAGCCATCGATAACGTTAAAGAGCATATACTAAGGGAAAGCCCCTTAAAAGGCTAAAGTTTAAAGTTGGGTTCCTTTGAAGAAAGAGTTAATTCTATTTCGGAAGCTCTATTGGCTAATTACTATTGTCGTCGCCAATACTACTGCTCTGTATTCGCTTTACTCGTTCGCTTTACGCCCCATTCATTCGCCGCAAGTGCCGACACTGCTCCTGACCAATGTTTCCATTCCGGTTCCATGAAAATCATAGTGCACATTAATGAAGATGAGTCTTGTTGAAACAATTGGAAACTTTGGAAAATGATCCATGGCCTCGTACTCGAACTTGGAGAAAACACGTCGTGGTAGTGGATATAGGCCAGTAATTTTCCCGTGAATGCATCTTGTTTCGTAACAAAGAACTTTTTTGTTTTAATCTCAAAATATGCATTTCTGCATCTACTTTATGTTAAATGTCGCATATTTACTTACTCGCTACCGAGTAGAGAGAACGTTATGTAATGCTTCAGCGCAATAATCAGCGAATTGCCGCAGAAAAACTCTTATTACCGGATACTGCCAACGAAAGAAGACACACATTACATTTCTAACACGTGGTGTACCATAATTCCGTGTTTTGTGGGATTTTGATTCCGAAAAATCCGATGATGGCAAAAGTCTGCCGTCCGTCTGTGGACAATGCATGCTGGCAAAGAATTAAGCCAATTTTCTCCAAAATTGATATTACCCAATCAACGTGGTTGAAGTCGCGGCCCCTTGAATTTATATTTATTATTTTATTTTTGTGGGGTATATGAAGCCCCTAGGTAATTTCAATTTAAAAAAAAACTCCTGTGATTTTGATTTAATTTTGTTTTTAAGAAGTGTGATGGACGTTTAAGAAAACTGTGCAGCTCACATGTTCGTTTAAAATCCTAATTTTTCGAAAATTGCATACGTTCAATGTAATTCGGAGTCTTTTAAAAACTAAAATATTGAAGATAGAGATTTTCTTCCTTAATGAAATACGTTCCTTAAATGTAAAGTTTGAAATAAGGTCATGTACAATTTTTCTGCAAATTTGAGTACTCTCTGCGTAATTTTGCGTAAAAATACGGCCGAGAAAGTACGTGATGTTAGCACCACTACTTCTGATTGAATCAAGTCGACTTATCATGGAAAGTCATACAGCCGAAAAGAAAACGTGCACTGCTCTCTAAATAGCTGCAGGCAATAAGCAGGAGTTCGCCTGCCAAAGAGGACGCTCTTCGCTCTTGGACTTCCTCGAAGCTGTTTATTGAGCACAGAAATAGACCCATTCTCGGCAAACACTGAATCCATTAAACTTCGAGGCACATTGTGTACGCACTTAGCATTCTTTGGCAAATTGTGATATAAATGCCGTGGAGTTTAGACCATTTCTTGTATTCTCACGTGTGCAAATGTTTGTTTGCTTTCTTGCCGCCGCTTACGCAGTAACGACTGAGTTATGCAATGCTGCGGCACAAGAACGGTGAATAAGACCTTTACTGCCGGTCCCTGATCACGAAAAAGTAGATAAATCCAGTGGCTACTTTTAGAAAATAGTAGTGTTAATACAACACATACTTTCTTGCCCGCATTTGTACGCCAAATTACGCGAAAAGTACTCAAATTTACGAAATTTGTAAATGATCTTATTTCAGTATCTATCTTTAAGGAACATATTTCTCTAAGGGGACAATCTCTTTCTTCGTCATTGCAGTTGTAGGAAAGCGTCGAGAAAATTGGGAATTTTGCAATTTTCAAAAAAACAGATTTCAACGAATAAGAGGCCTCCACTATTTTCTTAAACGTGCTATCCAATAACAAAATTTAATAAAAAAACGATGAAGCCTTTTTTTTAATTTTCAAAATGTTCCAGTGGCTTCATGTAAAGTACTTCCAAAGTTAAAATATCGGTTCCAATTTCAAGGGGCCGTGACATCGGCCAAATAGACTGAGTAATATCAATTTTGGAGAAAATGGGCTGAACGGAATAGCCGCTTAAGTTGTTCACAAAATCTTCTCCCCCTTGGTTATACAGAACCCATGTTTTCTTGGTCCTTGCCTGATTTGATATCACATCGATGTAATATCGATTGAGTGTCCGTCACTCTGTAAACATCACTAGTGCCTAAACCATACGAAAGATTTTTTTCATAATTCGACCCCGGTCGACCTGACTCGTCTGGAAGCTTTGCGATTTTGAAAAACATTCTTCAAAATTCTTTATACTTAACGTGAAGTCCCTGACACACATTCAACATTTTCTCAAAAATGGCTCAGAATTTTTTCTTTGTATTTTTTGAAAGAATAGATGCGCGCGGCGGTGGTGTAACGGTTAGCGTTTCATACTGTCATACCCACCATGGTGGGTATAACAGTATGATTAACCAAATTGGGTCGAAATTTGTGTGGTCAGACGGAACAGCAGGCGTGATGGCCCGAGTCTCGCCACGTAAAAACGTAAAATAAGGCATTACTTTTTTCGACAGTCTGCTCCTTTTATTAAGGCCGTTTAAACGGTTTTTAAAATTTCAATAGTTTTTGCGCAATATTAGCGCAATATTATGTGCAATATGTGCAATTTTAAAAGGAATGCAAAGCTGTGGGGTGGCTAGGCGGGGCAGCTAGGCGGGGCAGCTAGGCGGGGCGGCGAGGCGGGGTGGCGAGGCGGGGCGGCGAGGCGGGGTGGCGAGGCGGGGCGGCGAGGCGGGGGTGGCGAGGCGGGGCGGCGAGGCGGGGCGGCGAGGCGGGGTGGCGAGGCGGGGCGGCGAGGCGGGGCGGCGAGGCGGGGCGGCGAGGCGGGGCGGCGAGGCGGAGCGGAGAGGCGGGGCGGAGAGGCGGGGCGGCGAGGCGGGGCGGTGAGGCGGGGCGGCGAGGCGGGGCGGCGAGGCGGGACGGGTAAGCAGGGCGGGTAAGCGAGGCGGGTAAGCAGGGCGGGTAAGCGGGGCGGGTAGGCGGGGCGGCTAACTTGGAAGGATCATCTAATACACACGGCGAATAAATAAATTTTAAAAATATTTAAACTGTACCCATGTATAAATAAAATATCTTCCATTAAAAATGAAACAGCTATCGCAATATACAAAACAATAATTAGCCCTTCCCTCACATATGCATATCCAATATGGGTTGGCACAGCAAAAACAAATTTTCGCAAAATTGAAGTTATTCAAAATACTCTGTTTAGACTGTTTTAAATTTTCCATGGTTTATTAGAAATAATCAAATTCAGAGAGAACTTTCTATTGAACCCCTTAAAACAGGGATAAATAAATTATCAAACAGTTTCTGCTCTTTTCTTTCCTCTTGTCCAGCGACACAAATTTTCCAATTAGGACAGCCAGCTCACCCTTTTTTCCGAATTAAATCTTGTTATTCGAAAGATTTATTACATCCTCCTTAGTTCCACTGATTAGCTTTTCAATAGTAACAAATCTTGAAAATTAAAATAACCGTTCAGAGGACCCTTCCTGGAACAACCTCTAAGATTATTAATTATGTTTAATGTTTAATTACATTTATAATAATCCACAAAATCAATGTAATTTATGTAAAATATTTTTAAAACCCTTGAAAAACATGTTTATGTCGAACCAGGAAAATGTACAATTAAAAAAGTATACTATCACTGTCCAGTTGGTGAGCAGTTACAGGTCTAAGTGGACGCTTCATTTGCCCGGTGTGTGTCTTTTGAAATGCTATGCCTTCCACAAAATGTAAAAATAATCCTGACATATTTTGTCACATTTGTAGGAGTTTTGTGGCAAGAAAAAGAAGACGGAATATCTCGAACTTTGTTAAAAAGCTATGAAACTAGGAGATCTGGACAAAAAATGGGTTCTCGAAAAGGTATGTCATACTTGTGTTGAACAATTAAGCAAATGGAGTTAAGGGAAGACAATTAGCATGCCGTTTGCTGTTCCAATGATTTGGCATGAACCTCGAAATCATGTAGGTGATTGTTATTTTTGTGTTTTTTTAACGTTGCAGGCTACAATTTAAAAAAAACTGAAAAATGTTGTTTATCCAAATCTCTGGTGAACAAAAAGACCCGTCGCTCATCAACCGTGTTTTCCTGTGCCTTCTCCATCTAAAACATTTGGAAACTAATTAACTTCACTCTGAAACAAACTCACAAGACAATTGCAGTGATTCAGATCCTGTTCAAGAAGAGGACGTCAAACAGGCTCAACAGTTATCACAAAATAAACCTAATGATTTGGTGAGGCACTTGGGTCTTTCTAAGGCTGATGCTCGAATCCTGGGATCGAGACTAAAAGTAAAGAAACTTCTAGCTCCAGAAACATCATTTGCATGGTATAGAGACCGTGAAGATCAATTTGTCCGTTATTTCTGTCAAGAAGAGAATCTTACGTACTCCAATGATATTCCTGGTTTAATGAATGCTATTGGAGCTGGTACTGGAGCTGCTACTGGAGCTGAAAAATGCAGGCTCTCTGTAGATTCCTCAAAAGTGAATACGAAAGCTGTTCTCTTGGGAACAAATATTCGTCAGTCCCAATTGCTCATTCAGTTCTTCTTAAGGAAACACACGTGAACATGAAATTAGTTCTAGAGAAAGTGATATACGATGAGCATAATTGGAAGGTGTGCGGAGATCTTAAACTTATCGGCATGCTTCTTGGTCAACAGACCGGGTACACGAAAATGAAATGTTTCCTATGTGAATGGGACAGCAGAGCATGATCTAAACACTGGACTGAAAAAGATTGGAAACTGAGAGAGAATCCTGTTCCAGGAATGAAAAATTGCCTTGAGAACCCAAAAACGCGCGCGGCGATGGTATAACGGGTAGCTTGTCGGGCTGTTATATCCAAGTGGGCGGGTTCAAACCCGATCGATGCCGTGGCTTTTTGAGGGCGAAAAAATCCTTCGTACGCCTTCCTTCGGAGGGGAAGGAAAGCCGGCTGTCCCATGTTAGTAGATTTACTGCATGTAAAAGAGCCTCAAGCCTAAATGACGCCTCTCGGCTAAATTCAAATCGCTTGTTTCTCGCCCAAGAAATACCTCCTTTCTCTGATAGTTGGTGAAAGGAGCGTAGCAAAATTTGTGTGGTCAGAGGGAAGAACAGGCCTAATGGCCTGAGTCTCGACACGTAAAATAAGGCACTAATTCAATTCAATTCAAAAACTGTTCTTCTTGCTTCATTGCGCATAAGAGTTGCTGTGGCCGGCTGCGTGCCTCTAAAAGTGCCGCCGGAAATTAGTTCCGGCGCCACTCAAGAGAGGGCGGCGGTAGCAGACGCCGCGGCGCCGTCACGCTCGACCAGGCTCCGGAGCGGACGGGCGCACCCGTACCTGACAGCTGGCCAGCGGACCCGCAGCCCGAGCCGGTTATAAAAGCCGCGCCCGGCGAGCGGAGAGAGAGTTAAGCGCCTGCCTACATTGTGAAGTGATTAGTGAATGGCGAACAAGTGCGACGATACGGCTACGGATACGGACTTCCTCTCTAGTGAAACAGTAAACGGTACAACGGCTGCGACATTTCCACAGGAAATTGTGACTTGGACATTCTTCGGTACATCTTCTTGAAAATTGTTTGGATCTGGCTTGAATTTGTCTACCTCTGTACTGATTGTGATTGGAATAAATCCATTTTTAAAAATTGCTTTCTTTTGGATACTACAAAAGTGTTACTTGAAACAATTTGTTAAGTCTTTAAAAAAGGATGGTAACTGCTACAAATATAAATGCAAGACATTTCCAGGAATATCTGATGCAAAGATTAGAGAGGGAATATTTTTTGGACCGCAGATAAGGAGGTTAGAAAGAGATACCATATTTGAAGCCGCAATGACACAGACCAAAAAAGCAAGTTTGGAACAAGGAAGTCATTAAAAACTTCCTAGGAAATCACAAGGATCTAAATTATAAAAAATTTCTAAAATCGATGATTGAAAAGTTGAGAGAGTAAAAATGTTAAGCAAGAGTGTTAAGATACATTTCCTACACTCTAACTTAGATTTTTCTCAGAAAATCTTGGTTGTGTCAATGAGGAGCGGGGTGAAAGATTTCATCAAGAAGTTATCAGGGAATGTGTAATGTATGTTAGCAGACTATTGCTGGGCACTGGCAAGAGTTGAAAAAACACTTTTTACACCTAAGAAGCGTTCTTTTGAACAAATGATTTAGAAAATGGTATTAATGTTCAAATAGTTGAGATTACTTGATCACACTGCTTGTATTAAATATTTTTGTTGATTTATTGTATTTTAAAAAATAAATGTATTTGAGTAGAAAGTAAAGCTATACTTTTATTATTTCTTGTGTTGTATACAACGTACAGGTGATGGAGCAAAACTGATATCAAAATTATATTCAGCAAGGTCACATTAAAGGTATTCACCTATTAAAATAAAAACCCCAGCCAGAAATTAAAAATTTGCAGAACTTGTTCTTCCTGCAATTGTAAGTTCAAAAAGTTCCCCGTTTCGTTACTTCCTTTTCTGTAGAACTACTGCATTATTAAACGTCGAGATGTTCATTCCGTTTCCATTATGCGGCATTCACTCCAGACCAATGGTGTCCATTTTATCCACACACGCGATTATATTCTCGTTTCTCTCTGCGCCTTATTTGTACAATTCACTTATTTTCAATGACGTTACTAACTTGTAAATCAAACGTTATATGCTCGCAAAAGCTATCCCAGACCATTACAAATATTTAACTGCAACTTCGACTACATCGGACCGACACCTTTACTTCCGACTTCTTGCGCGCTAGAAGCCGTCTGTCAGGCTCGTTTATCTAGCGCGCTCGTCAGCTGTCTCTCCCTGCGCGAGATCTTATTTCTGTTGGGTCCCCCGTTGGCAATTTTACACTGGACTTGTTTATTTCGTGGCTCCTTTTCACACCCGCGGATATTGCTCTTGTGTTTTCTCTTGAATTTTCTTATTAACACATCCTCTCTTTCCACCGCCATCACGTGTGTTTACATTCCCTTGTAATGCTATTAATAAGGATTCACACTTTGTCCATCATCTCTCCCCCATTGCAGGGATCGTTCACATTTACATTCAATATGCTTTTACTGTTCCTATTTATTTATACTTGTGATAACCAATCACACTGTAAATGCGAAATTTTGAGCTATTTTTCAAATAAAAGTTTCAGTTCCGAAAAACGTCAATGGAAGTTATTTGAAGCACTTCCATTCATAAATACGTTTCATATATATTTACCATTTATAATAATGTTTACAAATTGATCGAAATGTGCATATTAACGGCGTAAAAGATATTTTAAAAAATTGATATTTGTGTAATTTAAAAAAAAATTAAAGAGTACTCCTGTTGAGAGTGCGAAATCTTGCTTAGAGAGCATTAGCAGAAACTGCGACGAGAAGTGTTGTGCATCGACTTTTGTGTTCTCATCAGACGAGAGTGTTCTGAAAAAAAGCGACACATAATTGACAAAGATTATTATTTTGCTATAAAAAATCAATGAGTATTGAAGAGATTGACATGGTTACGTCTGACTGGACGAAAATAGACTTTCTTCTTACTAATTTCACGTCATTCATGCTCTCTGCTTTTTCGCTCCGCATCTCAGAGCGCTGGTTCAGAGAAACTACATGATAAACTACATGAAGCAGTTGAAAGACGATATCAAAGAGCTTTGTACAAAAATGAATTTTTTGACAATTGGGAAAGAATTCGCGCGGTTTTGGGCCGGCATTGGTGGGTGGAAAGTTTGAAATGTATGATCTTTTCTTCTTAAATACCTTCAAAGAGTAGCGAAACTGAAATGTTCGAAGCGTGGTGCCAAATTTGAATTAATTTGGCCACCCATTATCAACAACACCGAAATGAATTTTATGTCATCTTAAAGCACTTTTAGCACTATCCGCACGAAACGTTTGAGAAACAAATTTTAGTTTTTTTGAGAAAATGGCGTTTGAGCGTTTCTGGATATGAGACATTTTTAACTTTAAAAAAATACTTCTTCGATATCACGGACTCACAATTTTATAAATTAAACTTAAGTTAGAGGGAGAGGTTTACTACATATTAGAACTGGATTTATCTCTTTTTTCTGTATCGAGGCCTCACCATATGAGTTTGTGAGTCGAGCAATCGCCGATGTAACTTTTTCTGTACTACGAGTATTACTTCGTATGTACATATCTAAACGAGAAAGTAAAAATCCATTTTTGATAATCTGCGCGACAAAAATAATTTAAAACTGCAATATATTCCTTCGAATATCTAAAGCCCCGTTTTAATGCAAAATGGTGCGTGAACAAATGAATGCATGAGTGCGTATTACTTTACGCTGTGTTGCTCTCACCCTTAGGGTACGTTTATGTTGGAGCAGCGACAAACAATGAGGAGAATTGTAGAAAGTGAGAAAAATATTCACGAAGAGAAGAAAGAATTGCTCAGTTTGATATCCTGGCTGTGGCGATGATTATAGAGGTAAGCTGCCTTGCCTACAATAATTATTAAGTTGGTTTGCTTCGAACATGCCATAAGAATAAAGAATCACTATAAACATCAGTAATTGAATCAGTACTTAATTTTTCCTTGAAAATTATTTTAGATAATGTGAATTTTGCAAATATTTATTATACCAATACAAAAATTATTATATAATCTAACTTTGTGCAAATTAGTGAAAATTAAAAGTGGCTTACTTGTAAGCATATTTACATTGACTATAAAAGAGAAGCAGATTAAGAATATTTTCTTCCAAATCATATGAAAAATAAAAACAGTGAAGATAAGTGTGGAATTGTGTCAAAAAATTGACTATATACAGAATATTTCAAATATGTGCAGTGCTCTATTATGCTTTTAATTTCTATTATTCAAAGTTCCATTAGTATGTCAAATTTCATCTGTTAACACATTTTTCAGTTTGGTACATTCTCAGTATTTAGAAGGGGAATCATCATTTATTACTTTTAGAAAATAATTTGAACTAAGATTTTTGTCTTATTTTTGTTTCTTCTGTGATATAAATAATTGTATGTTATGCAATATACAGCATGGAGTAAATAAAAAGAAAATTTAAAAAATCTACTTCAAATTATTATTTTCTTTAAAAATAAGAACGAATTATTCACATTTTAATATTGTCTAAGATAATAATTTTGGTGTTCATTTTATCAATCTTAATTGAATTCTCAGTATATGTTTCCTATTGTGGTTGTAAAGAGCCTAGATTGTGATGATATGTTGGTGTTTAATTTAACTGAATATAGAGTCTGAATACTACACATACAAAAAACCATCCAATATTCAAAATTATTTCTTAAAGATTATTTTTTTAGGTGTCCTCGGTTAATGTTGCCTGAACAACATAACACTCTCTCCCAATTGTTTAAGTTTTTTTTGAAATTCGATTTACATGAAAGACTTCTGAAATGATTGTGTGTTTTTCAAAAACCATTGTAAATAAATAATTTTGAATTCTTAAGTAGAAACTGAACTGAATTTCAAAGAAAAAAGATTATCAGAGAAGTGATAAATGTAATTGGTAAGATAGTTTTATTTTTAAATGTTTCTTAAATCTTAATAAACTGTAATAAACTGGAAGGCTGAGGGTTGTGTAGGATGTAACACCTCAATATTTTGCCAAATAGTGGCATGGGACTATCTGATCCCAATCACTTCAATTTTGATTTCATTACAAACGTGTAATTCAAATGTTGTTCAAGGAAATGTGATATTATTTGTACTACCAAACCCAATAATGTAAAAAATTATCTTTCAATAAATTTTCTAGTTAATAAAATCTCTTTCTGGCATTTCATTTTTCTTCTATTGTTCTTCAGTTTATTCACTGCTAAAACATCCACAATTGTTTAATAACATTTAAAAAATAAATTCATTTTACAATTTCTGTTATAAATTATGCCTCCTTGAACTGCATCCACATTGTGAAGGTGCCATGGATAGCAAGCACATACGGATAAATCATACCAATCAGTCTGGGTTAATGTCTCACAACTACAAGAAATTCTTTTCTAGTTTTATAAGGTGTTGTGGACACAAATTACAAATTCATTAACAGATTGAGTGGGTAGTTATGGCAAACAAAATAAAGGGCGTACCTTCTGAGTATTTACATGACAAAAATGACTCGGAATAATACATTATCACTGCGAGATGATGACGTGCTTTACTTAAGTTAACATTTAGTTTTCCACAACAATAAACATGACAGACATACCATAATTATTTGTATTTTTGTTGTTCATTGAAAAACGAATGTGACATAACATCTAAAACTTACTTGTTGTAGTAACTTAGGCGGCCCACAATTTGTCTAAAACGAACAAATTGCGGTGATTTATGTCCCTTTTGTCCCACAATTGACTCCTAACAAAATCACAAATGATACATTTGTCAGCAATCATTTGATTTTACACTTACAACACCTGAAGTGTGTCAGCTGTGAACAGCGCGGACCAGCGATACTAGCAGCGAAAACCTACCAAAGGGTTTCCGCCGCTCTTATCGCTGGTCGCAGCGCTGATCCCATGAGCAGCGCGCTGCCAACATGAACACCTCCATTTGATTACATGGCGACGTTCTCGTTGCTTGGCTCTTAGCGCTGCTTTCATCGTTTATCGCAGCTCCAACATAAACGTACCCTTAAATGATGTAGTTCTTTCCGAGGCATAAAGGCAGAATCCAAAACTACTTTTCTATTGCATTTTCCGCTTTTCATATTTCAAAAGGACACGAATGCGCTGGAAGTCTCGTTGTGTCGGCATCATTAGGGCTGTGTGCGCGTTTGGATCGTCGGTGTCTGTGTAGAGTGCGCTTGTGAGCAGTCAATAGAGGCCGCTGACGGCTGGCGGCCGGGGCTGCTGAGCGCATCGGGTTCGATCGACGCATAAAGCGCCGGAAATGCGCCCACAGAGACGCTGTCGCGAGCGTTGTGCTCGCCCGTTGTGCGTGACCACGCTCTTCAACATGTGGGGGATGCTTTTAGTGCAATATCAATGAATTCCGAAGTTGCGACAGTTGCGGAAATCGCAACTCTGTATTAAGTTACGAGAATACGGAGTGCTGAAGAGTGTGCTCTAGAAAGAACAGCTAAAAAGGTTTTTCAATCATGTGTTTTGTGCACATCTTATACATCCTAAGACCAACTTTACGTTGCCTTTGCTGCATAGCTAAACGGAAAGTTCTTAAGTTCGAGACTCGACGGTGACAGATTTTAGACAATAGATAGAGCACAGGGTCGAATTCAACCACTGCAACCACTGTTTGGAGGATATTCTGGCATCTGTATTATCTAATCCGTATTTTTAGGAGGTTTCTCCAATCAGTATAAGGGGAATGACGGAGCAGTACCCTAAAATGGGCCACTAGCAGCGCGAAACCTTTTCTTCCTCATCCTCGACTCCTCTACTTTCCCACACACACACACATACATACAAACATACGATCTTTTCATGACACTACGACACATGTTAGAAGACGAAACGCAGCTTAGGTATGGTCCCAGTTGGGGCAGCTTCCCCGCTGGGCGCCGAGGGGGTCTCCCGCTGCGGCAGGAGCTACTCGCAACGCGCGCCACGGGCGGACAACTGCTCAGCCAGCGACGAAATATTTGGCTGCTTCTATCGAGTTGCGCGTTGGCTCTATGAAACATCAGCCGACATGTGGCTGCGTTTACTTCTGCTTTATCCTTGAGTGCAACTGCGCATTTTTCGAAAGGCAGGGGCCATGTGTGACAATTCGTGGAGATGCAGAGATCATGGTTATACAGAATTTTTTTTTGCAGAAAAACGATTTCGATGCGAGAAAAAGTCATTTACTCGCATTAACAAACTGGGTCTTGAAATATTCCATTCCAACATGTAAATATATTAGAATGTAACAAAAATGTAAACATATGTTAGTGCATTAAAATATATAAACATATGTCGTGTGTATGTGATGTTAACTCTACAATAAATAATTGAATGTAGATATCTTCTAACTATAAAAATATGTAAATACTTGGAACTCCGTTCATTCTAATCTTAATCATTCTATTATTCTATTATTAAAATGTATTTATTACTGATTATGGCGAGAAAGATTGAATTTTAATTCGGAAATTACTCATTTTAAAACAGAGGAGATATTAAAATGAAGGAATAATTTTGGCAATGTAATGAAAACATAATGGTCTTATGTAATTAATATCTGATTATAATGTGAATACTTGAATGACAAATGATCTTCATCATCAACTGACAATGAATTTATACAGAAGTACTTTCTGAGAGAAGCTATTTTATGCAGTGACGCACACTGCTTTCACGCCCTAGGCTGCCGCTGACTTTAGAAATAATCTTTGACTATATAACTATACACCTCTGTCAATAAAAATACAACCCCAAAATATTCTTAATCTGTTCACCCCAAACAACAAAAAACATTAATACTAGGTGATCTAAACTCTTAACACACGAACTAGGGATGTCGCACTTGCAATCAAGCAGGAAAAATACTAACACAAATTATAAACAATACCACTATCAATATACTATTGCCACCTGAACCAACATAATACCCAAGAGACGTAACTAAGCAACCAGACATCCTTGACATCGGACTGACTGACGGCAATATCAATTTTTACTCAAGTCCGTATCACGAACTCGACTCTGATCATCTTCCGGTAAATATACTTACTCGACAAATCCCATCCCCCACGATCCCCAATCTCCAAAATAAACACACTCAAATTACACTGAATTAAATTCCAAAATATAACCAGCAATTTAATACCAAAAATTAAAATTGTAAATAATTCTATAGAAATAGACAACGCCGTAATATTACTAAACACCATAATACATACAGCAATAACAGAAACATAGCCCAGAAATACACAAACACGTAACAAAATTAATCATTCTTCTCTACCTGCAGAAATCAAAAACATAATATGCATCAAAAACAGGACCAGAAGACTATGGAACCAAACCAAAAAACCCACAAATAAAAGCAGAACTAAATATATTAACTAATATAGTTAAGAAATCAATAAAATATCATATAAATCTCAAATTCCAGAATAAGATACAATCTTCAACACCACAAAACCCCTCTATTTGGAAATTCACCAAATACTACAAAAGAAAACAATAATTCCACCCATCAACTCACTGAACGGAAAGTTATTCACCCCCACCGACAAGGCAGAGCAAATAGCCAATTACTTTAAGTCTATTTTACACTCACCCAATCTAAACCGCACCCAAGAACACAACACAATAATACATTTAATAAACCTCCCAGACTACCCATATCACAAACCGCCCATATCACAAAATTCACTACACAAACCCTAAAGAAATAAAACAAATCATTAACTCTCTCCCGATAAAAAAAACACCAGGTCATGATAATATCAATAATTCAATACTTAAACACTTACCAGCCCCCGCAATTGCATACTTAACAAATATATACAATTCATGCTTCAGAAAAAAACATTTTCCATCCACTTGGAAGCATGCCATCATTCTTCCGGTTCCGAAACCGAATAAAAATTCAGCCAACACCCACAGTGATCGCTCGGTAAGCCTTCTACCATCTCTGTCAAAAATTTTCGAAAAAGTAATACTCCAACGTCTTAAAAAGCACCTACAAATAACAAAAGCTATCCCAAGAGAGCAGTTTGGATTCACTGATCATATCTCCACACAACATCAACTCCTCAGAATCACAGAACATCTCAACACAGCATTTCAGAAAAAACCTCATACAATACTCATATCACACGACATAACACAGGCATTTGATAGAGTCTGGCATCAGGCACTAATATATATATATATTAAAGAAAATAGGCACTCCACACTACATCAATTTAGTAATTCAAAACTATTTACACAACAGAACCTTTGCAGTAATAATCAACAACTATCAATCAAATCCCAGGTTAATCAAAGCAGGATTACAACAAGGATCCTCCCTATCACCCACACTGTTTAATCTCTATGTAGCAGACATCCCCATAGACGAAACAGTAAAAACAGCACAGTTTGCAGATGACACACTTCTCTTCCAGCCACTCTCTAATCAATATTAAAAACCACATACAATTGTATCTACACCAAATAGACAGTTGGTCATCCAAATTAAAAATAAAATTAAACCCAAACAAAACTGCAACTAAAATATTCTCTTTAAGACCTTCACCAACTCCACTAACATTAAATAATGAACCCATCCCATGGCACCCACCGAATAAACCTATAAAATATCTTGGATTGCACATGGACATCAAAATGAACTGGAAACAGCATATAGACATCAAAATAATACAAACTAAAAACAAACTGCAACAATTAAAAACTCTAATAAGTAGACATTTAGCCCACTTCCCATACAAAACAGCAATAACTTTATACAAAACAATAATCAGACCTACTCTTCTCTACGCCTGCCCAGTATGGATAAATGCTGCAAAAAAACATCTACAAAATTCAAATAATACAGAACTAATTCTCCTACAAAAACTAATGCACCCTGGTTCATTTCTAATCATCAATTGCATAATGAATTCAACCTCGATCCCATCATGCACCACATCACCTACCTATGCCACAATTTCTTCTCAAATATACACCATATCCAAACCTAATCTTCATTCATACTATGCAAACATCCATCAAACTCGCATAAAATAGGTATACATTCCACATATTTTGAAAATTGTTTTTAGACCTGGAATAGTTCCTACGAGGTGCCATTATGGTTTCCTCAACCTCTGTAGTAGTATTAAGTTAGGATAAGTTTAGTATAAGTTAAGTTATAAGTCATCAATACATATGTAAAGTTATCATAAACTGAACTATGTACAAAACAATCAAATAAATAAATAAAAAACGATTAAAAAATATAACTATACATATTCTTCGATTATGTAGTTTTTCTAGTTTGTACATTTTATTATGCAATATATTTACCGTGACCGTACTTACCATTAAATCCTCTAATAAAATACTAAATTCAACCATACTCTTATTTTATGTATTTATAATAAATATACTCATAATGGTGATCACTTTTGTTGCTTTCCTACAAGATCATCTGTAAACCAATAATAATTACAATTACTTTTATTTTTAATATTGCACTTACAACTTCAATACAATCACAATGCCAACTAATCTTCATTTTACAATTTCACACTACTAAATATGATTAAGAAAATATCTCTTTTGTCATAATTCCAGTTACAATTATCACCTAATTTGTAACATGAGCCCCTGGTTTTCCTTTAACTTGCCCCTCATATTTACTCTTGTGGGTTTTCGTATGACCTTTACGTATACATTATGACCTGCTTTAGACAAATGGACCATAAAGTTGCTGCTGAACCATATAGCATACGTATATCCCACCCTACAATGTTATGCAGAAGCTACCTCCTCGTCCCGGGTGTTGGAGACCGCGTCGTCCGCATCGAAAGCGTCTCGCTCGCCCAGCCGCCCACGCCCACTCGCAACGCCTCAACTGACATTCAGCGACACTTATGACATGTCTTGGCATCACACCATGCAATGTCACTGCCCCAGGGCAGCCTGATACACCCCGTGGCCGTGTCTCGCCACTGACACCAACTCTCCCAGTTTTCTGCTTTGCTCCACCTCACATGACCCCTTTCAGATGGATCCATCACCATATCATTATGTTTATCGCTGAACACACACACACACACACACACACACACACACACACACACACACACACACACACACACACATATATATATATATATATATATATATATATATAGAGAGAGAGAGAGAGAGAGAGAGAGAGAGAGAGAGAGAGAGGGTGTCAGGGGAAGAAAGGTTGAAACTTTGTGAAATAAGCTCTTAGGACAATTTTAATTCTACTTGTTCTAATAAACATAAACTACGCGGATATTCCGAATTGTCGAGCTGCAACAATTTACACAAGTTTTCGTTATACAAACGCCTATTAAAAGGCCTATCTAATAAACGCTGTACAATGCACTCATTGTCAACAGATAAACTTTCCGAAATTTGCTGCGACATTTTTCAAAGTATCGAACAACATTGGCAAAAGTTAACTTTGACAGTATAAAACTCTTAATATGTTGCAATTTGAACTCTTACAACTTCCTTAATATAATCTATTATGAATATGTACATTCACCCCCAAAGGTGTACGTCTGCAAAAAGCGCCCATTAATTGACTCTCTCCGCCCGTGCCCCTGCCTCGAGCAGTTGTGAGCGAGTGAAGAAACCGCCCCCTGAGCCTTTGGCTGCCGCATCTCACCAGTGGTTGGGGGGGAGGGGAGGGGGCGCTGTAGGGCCGCGGCTTCTGCGGCGACGGCGCCTCTTTAGACGTCTGATGCGCCAACGAGCGAGCGATTTAATACACATCTCAACGGAACAGACTGCACAGAATCTTGAAAAATGTGTACCCACAGTACACGCCACTGATTGTTATCGATCTCGCCTTCCTTCCGTTCCATCCCTTTCCAAGTTCACATAACCGTAAAACGAACGTAATTTGTTTTTGTTGTTTTTTGTGTATCTGATATCCATTATCTAATGAAAGTACAAATAACATGGTAGTTTTTCGTATGTGTTCAACGACGCAACTGTCGGCATTTTTCCATCACATTACAATGTTTTTGAAAAGCAACAAAAAATATTCCACTGAATCATTTTTTTGGTGATATATCTATTTCAACTAGAAGCATAAGTGTTAAATTTCATTTCGATGCTGTTAATTTGGTCAAATGTTAAAATATATAAACAGAAAAATTTGAGGCGCTTAACGTGGCCATATTATCTTCACATATAAGTCATTTTTCATTCATCAGAACATGTTGAACACTTAAATAATTCTCTATATTACGTTATGTGTGAGTACACACCACATGCATTTCATAAACGAGTAGTTGTAAACTCCAGAGCTAAAGCCGAGGGCTTTGCTCATCCCACTTTCGTGTTGCGTGCTCGCCGAAGATTTAGGTTAAGCCACAGTCGCTTCACGTGCGCGCCGAGGGGGAGGTAGCTTTACGATGCGGAAGCCTTCGACGTCAAACTGCGCGGAAGACGCGTCGCAGGGCAGGCAGCCCGGGGCGGTGATGGGGCATTTAGGAGCAGAGAATAAAGCTCCTCCTGCGAGCCGCGGCAAGGCTTTCCAGCCGGCCCCATTCGCGAAACTACTCCTTTACGACCGATGTGTGTGCGTCATTTGAGCACTGCTGTTGCCGCAGCCACCGCTTCTCCTTGCAACGTTGTTTTCGGTTTATTCATATCCCACTTCAACCGGAAACTATTTTGTTCATATTTTCAGTTAAATCGGCATTTTTAAGAACTTTCATTGCGTCTACATTGAGATTTCTCCGTAAGATTCGTTGCCTATGTGTTTGACGTCTTATGTCGGCATTTTACCGTATTGAAATGGACAACATAGTGCACTATACTTAAGGTGACCATAATTTGAAAACATAAAATAAGCCCGTGTTAGTTTTTGTCACAGCAATAAATGGGGCGAAAAGGGCGTCAAAATGAGATAAATATTTTTCTTAAATACTATAATCTTCATGATGTAGTAGCATTCAATTCATGTCAACCAAAGAATCCCTTAGAAAGGAACATTAAAAATAAAAAAAATAAAATAGTGATGCTTAAACAGCACATACTTTCTCGCAATATTATAATGCTATGTTATGTAATATTATGTCCTAATTTCTTATACTTCAAATATCACTTTATCACGTAAATAAAAGACGTGAAATATAGATTTTTTTACTCAAAATTAAAATTAAAATATACTTCTGAAATTGAACTCAGTGTATTCACGAATATATTCGATATGTATTTTAGCTTTTAAATATTCTACGTAAGCACTATACGAGAAAATAAAATAATGAAAAGTTAATAAAAAATCGATCCATCAGCTGCGGAAGCAATGGCGGCAAAATATAGTTTGAAAAACATATAATAGTAACTATAAAACATAATAGTATGGTAATTTTCTCCAAATGTGCTCGTTTCAACACGAATTACACGTTACTCTTTGTCTGAACATGCAAATATCTAATTGCACGAACATGCATCTAAATTCTTATTACTACTCAAAGAACAAACGTTTGGTTCCATCTTTGATGTTAAATAAAAAAATACAAATAAATAAATGAAACAAAGACTCGTAATGGTATATTCGAGGAGAGAGAATCGTGAGCGTGAAGACTGTCCGAACGATTTGTTGTCTCGGTAGCTTAGTGGTTAGAGCATCTGGGCGTAAACTAGAAGCAATGAGTTCGTATCCCGGTTGGAGCAACCGATTCTCAGAAGAAATTTAATTATATATTCCAACGCTAGCTACAGTAGTGGCCGGCGTCAGATCGAGTGCTCTAATCGAGCTTTCGTCCCCGTTCGCCGAGTTGGCAGCACGCTCTTGAGTTCCTGACCTGCCCTTACAGCAACAACTTTGCTTAGTTACTAGGTAGGAGTTGTTGGACGTCGGACAGACGCCTAGATATCCGCTCGCAAACTTTGTTAGAACTTTTCTGAAAGAAAGTATTTCTTCAGACAAGATGCGGGGAGTTAATCTAGAACCTATCAGTTATTGTGGAGCTGAGGCCAATATATTAGGAGATAGTCCGTGCTGAGATCAAGTAAAATGTGGGCAGGGCGAGCGAGAGCCGCGCGTGCGCACGCCTTCTTGCGTGCGGGCGAGGAGCATTCGCACGCGCGCGCAAACGGAAACGCCGAGGGGCGAAGCAGGCGAGGACGACAGGCACCGGGAGAACAAGAGCGGAAGACGACGCAAACGCATTATGAGATGAGAGTATTCGTATCGAACTTATATGAAAACTGTTTTAACCATCACTTGGCAATGAATCTGCCAAGCATTAACGTGGAAGAGGAATAGGCAGATATAAAAAGATCTGTGGAAGCTGCAGCGGAAGAAAATATTGGCTATAGGTACAAAAACTGTGCAAAAAGAAACACCAAAATCTGGACAAAGGATCTCGAAGAAACTGTAAAATAAAAGAAGGCATACAAGAAAAAGTTCCAGACTCCCTCACATGAAAACAAATTGGATTATAAAAGAAATGTGCAAAAGTAAAAAAAGGTTAGAGAAGCTTATTTTGAAAAAGATAAAAGCTGGGATTATTACATAAGTTGTATTGAATATGATGCACATGAACGACAAGAGAATGCTTTACAAAGTGTTGAAACATCTTAATGAAGTAGAGAAAGACAGTATATCTAGTATAAATGTTATCAAAGAACGAAATTGGTTACAGTACTATGAAGAGCTATGCTCTGATGTAGAGGACAAAGGAGACGTCCAAAAATATTATGTACTACAAAATATAGATCCTAAAAGTAAAATACTTAGAATGTTCTTTGAAAATGAATTGAAATAGAAAATCTGCAGAAATGAATATTGAACTTTTGAAATATGGTGGCGCTGCTTTAATATCGAGACAGTTGTACTTCACTAATCTACGCTGGAGCTGTTGTCAAATACCAGAAGAGTGGAAAGTGGCTATTGTGAAACCTATTTATAAAAGAGGTGATATCTAGCTATTTTGCAGAGCTTGTAGATATTGAGCTGAAGTTCATATTCTCTTTCAGCAATCAGAACTTAATCATCTGCATATAAGTTTGAATTTATAAAACAGTTTTTCTGCAATCTAAATATCACAAGAAGCATAGCAGTTCCATCCATTCAGCATTTCATCCTTTAATACTGTGGAAATTATAGTGAAATAAGTTTGTTAACTGCTGGTTATAAAAATACACTAGAATACTCCCCGAAAGGATTAAACGAATAGCTGACACCATCATTGAACAACAAAACGAGTTTACAAAAGGTCGATTTTCAGATAGCGTATTTACAATCAAAATTCTAATAGAAAAAGGATAAAATACAATCTTGAAACACATGGAGCCTTTATTGACTATGTGAAAGCGTTTTACAAAGTTAGACGACCACCGCTGTTGGAAATTTTAATAAAGAAAGGGATACCTTACCATCTCATCCGAGAAATTAAAAGACTGTATGCCCTGTATGCTGGAACAAGAATACGTATTGAAACTGGTTTCAAAATCAGCGAACGTTTATGAATATAAACCTCGGAGTTCGACAGGGTTGCAGCTTGTCGGCAAAGCTGTTTAATATATACATAGATGAAATGCTGAATGGATGGAACTGCTATACTTCTTGTGATATTTAGATTGCAGAAAAACTGTTTTATAAATTCAAACTTATATGCAGATGATTAAGTCCTGATTGCTGAAAGAGAATATGAACTTCAGCTCAAAATCTACAAGCTCTGCAAAATAGCTCGATATTATAACTGTGAAATATCCACATCTAAAACTCAAAGTATGGCATTTTGTGGAAAGGTTCCAGCTTATGTGTGAAACTATCATCTGCAATATGCATCATCATCAATAACCGTAACTGTTGTTTCACCAAAGGTTCCCACAACATCAAACATTGATTGTGACTACTTTTGCATTGAGATCTCCTGCAAATATAGCAAAGTCATTTTTATTTATTGTGTTTATCACATTTTGCATATCTTTATAGTAAGCTTCTTTATGTTTCTTTCTCCCTTTTTCCGGAACGTATGTTCCAATTATTGTTATATATTGTGGCGTCACCGATTAATTAAATATAATTTTATTATGGCATCGCCAATAACCAATAATTCCTACAGCTGGAAATAGCTCGCGCCGCGGCACAGAAGTGGGTCAGGCGCCGCCCCCGCCGCGGAGGTTTCTTTAGTTCCGCATCGGGCCGCCCGAACGCACCCAGCCCCCTTCTCAGAAGCAACCCCGTTTTATTACCCCCTCATAAAAATACTTGCTGCCCCCTCGCCAAAACCTTAGCGGACAAAAGAGCGCCCTCGCGTCCTTCCTTCAGCCGCGCGACCAGGGAATGCCAGCCCCGATGGAGTTGGGCCGGGTGTCAATTAGGCGAGGAAGACACATTTACGACGCGTCATAAGCGAGACCTTTTTTCAGCCGTCGACCGATCCCCCCTTCGGACAATGCCCACCCCCGCACCCGCTTCGGCACGCGCCTGGGTAGGCACCCGAATCCCTGCACGGGCCATTAACAAATTAAATACAGTAGGCAGTCAATTAGCCCATGACGGTCCGGGAATCGGGAATCCGTGAAATGCGCTTTGACGCGCGCACGTGTCCAGACAGCTGCGATCAGCTCCCGGAGTAACTGACCAAGGGAAGCGAGCGAGAGAGAGAAGCCAGCGACAGACAGAGAACATTTACGGAAAAATACAGAAAAATCGACACGAGATTGGTTAATCAGAATCCTGCGACGCAGCCACCCTCGGCCAATGGGAAGCTTCGCCATGAGGGAAGGGAGAAATTTGGTGTCAGGAATATTTTGGGAAGGGGAAAGGGAGCTCTTTTATAAACGCGATGCACAGTGGAAGGGGGACACTTCTTAGAATTTTTTGGCGGACACTTCTTAGAATTTTTGGGGGGGGGACTTCACTTGTAAAATTTCTTCGGGGAACTTCGAAATTTTCGTTACCTGAGAACTTCACTTCTAAAAGTTTCTCGGGACACAGCTGCTAAAATTTCTTCGAGAGAGACTTGTAAATTTTTTTGTTACTACGGGAGAATTCCAAGACACTTCTTGGTAGCTAAATGTGCCTAATTATTCAGTCACTCACGATCGGGACGCGAGTTTGGGAAAAGACTTTCCCACAGCCGAATTAGTCAGGACGCGACTCGTAGACCTGTTGCGGAGAAAACTCGGGCGGGAGACTACCGGACCCCGCGCCGGTCCCGCATCAGCCCGCCAGCCTTGCCGTCTACCGTCCCGGGCCCAGTGACAGGCCTCTCCGTTACGTCAGCGCCCGTGGACACTCGCCCCTCTGAGCTTGTTCGAGCCGGCGACCGACGCGCTGCTACCTGCCGTGAGAGTAGACGCACCGCAGAAGATCAACGACCCGGAGCCGCTGCCGCCTTCGCCTCGAGGCTGCCGCCTCGGCCCGCCCACGAAGACCAGCAGCCATTGGTGAAAACTATGAGAAGATGCCGTCTCACTGAACAATTGTAACGGCGAAAAAACTGCAAGTGGCCGCGCTCAGGCCCAGCAGAGTTAACCACTTGTAATTAAGTCACAGAGTAGTTTTAGCGAGAAACTTGCGTCGCCCATTGCGACATTGTAATTTCCCTGGCAGCTTTTTGGTGCCCGGAATAAACAGTTGTTTGTCACAAATGACTCAATTCCTCATTCTTGACCTCCCAACTCTTCCATTCAGTTACATTTCAGGAGCTGAACCTGGCGCCCTCCCCCGCTATTATTACATTTGGCTGGTCCCAACGTGGGGCTAGTTTAGTGCATCATTAGCTATTATTACAATATCCACATGGCACGTTTAGACGCAACAATATTATTCCATCATTGATAAATCTATAGCTTCTGATATATCCTTTCCATTTTTATCTGTTAGAACACCGTGTACATTTTTTGAAATTTTAATAATTTTTCGTTTTCCTAATAGTTGAATATTATTTTGAGAATATTAAACGACTGTAAAACATTGTCCTAAATGAGAATTTCCTTTGAAGAATTTGGAGCCTTTTTTCAGATGTCGCTTAATCGCTACTGTAAATACGAAATTTGAAGCTCTTTTCTACAGAAATTTTTTGATTTTTCAAAAAACTTCATTTGAAATCATTTGAAGTACATTAACTCAAATATACAATAGTGTTTAGAAATAGCTATCATATTACCGGCGTGAGAGATGTTTCAAAAAATTATAATTGTGTAATTTTTGAAAAAACAAAACAATATAGTCATATGAACTTTATGTCACATTAAAGCGTGCAATTAGCACTATCCGTTCGAAACGTTTGAAGAAAATATTTGGTTTTTAAGAAAATGGTGTTTGAGTGTTTCTGAATATGCGAAATTTTGAGCTAGTTTTCTCAGAATACGGTTGAGTTTTCAAGAAACATTATGTGAGATTATTTTAAGCACATGTACTCATAAATATAATAATGTGAACAAAGGGTCGCTTAAATATTAAGGACATTAGAGGCAAGTCAAAAACTACTATTTTGTATTTTTTGAAAAAACAAACGAATAGATCAAAATAGCCCATGTCGTCTGATAGAGTACATGTAGCACTATCCCTATCATAATTGTAAAGAAAGAATTTGGGGAGTTTTTGATAAACTATTTTTGTATTTATTTAAAATTGCACATATTGCCCGGAATATTGCGCGAAAACAAATTAAACGACCAAAAAATGTACATGATTTTAATAAAAGAACTCAATATGGAGATCAAATTTTATTTGAAAGAAAAATCTGTATCTTCATTTTTGTAGATGTGAGAAGACTTTCGAAAATTTATGGTCGAACCTGAAAAAAGGACATATTCCACCTTTTTAAGTGTATTATACTGTATTCTTATAAGAAATTTAAGGAAAAACTTTGGAACCGTTTTTAAGGAAATTTTGAAATGTCCGAGGTGTTTCATGTACAGTACCCCCCAATTATTTTTTTTTCGAAATCTCTAAGAATCGATTTGAGTCAAATCGACGTGGGTTTTTTCAATTTGGAGGTGGTTTAGTAGTGTTCACAGACGGACGGACTCACCCCAGCCGGACGGACGGTCATAACAGAGGTTTTGAAAAAGCTCTTTTGGGGTATCTGGAGACCTCAAAACGTGTATTTTCGTTGAAATCTCGAAGTCGATTTTTCGCAATATTACATATCTTTCCCTATGCTGCGTATATTTCTCCATATATACGTACCATACGGGAAAGTAAAAATACATAACTCTACCATATACGCTATCATATTGTAACGAATATTGCATCTTCTGCCGGGATTCGCTGCACAGATTGCGTCATCTGCCGGCGACCCCTCCCCCCAAACTGGACGGTTCCGGGTTATTCGCGAGTCGCGAATATGAAATGTGCAACAAGTGCCGGTTGTGTCGAGACGGATGCCGGCCAGGTATAAATTCGTCGCTGCCGGCGGCCGCCAGTCAGTGAGTAAGCAGTCAGTTCGTCAGTATGAGTATGCAATAGCCTGTCTGAAGTGGAAGCTGCGCTGTGAAGTGTGGATTGCGGTGATCAGTGGTGCAGTGGGTGAACAGCAGCCTGAAGTCGGAAGCTGAGCTGTGAAGTGTGCATCGGGGTGAACAGCAGTGCAGTGGTCCCTGATCAGCGCCGTAAATTGTGGTCTGCGCAGTGGACCGACGGCAGTGCATCGGACTGTGCGATAGTGTAGAAGTGAATAGTGTAAATAAATAGTTTGAAGAAGTGAACAGTGCAAATAAATAATCAAGAGAACAGAGTCGTGTGTAAGGAAATAACCAAGTGAAGAACATAAGGGCTGTGTAACCTATCTGTGATATATAAATCAAGTATTTTAGTGTATCATAAATGCAAATAAATAATCAGTGTGTGTTTAGTGTATCATAGTGCAAATAAATAATCAAGAGAACAGAGTCGTGTGTAAGGAAATAACCAAGTGAAGAACATAAGGGCTGCGTAACCTATCTGTGATATATAAATCAAGTATTTTAGTGTATCATTAAGAAACAAAATAAACGTTCTGTTTAAATATTATTTTTTTGTGTTTTAATTCACCACGAAGAAACCTCATATATAAAGAAAATATATTTACTTTAATTCGAATATGTCGCGCATCCCACACTTGGCGCATATTTTGACTAAGGACAGCTTGATGGAATGAGTAGTACGGAGAAATTTATATAGGCACGAATACAAATAGAAATATTATGAGAAAGAAATCGTAATTAAAATAAATGGTGGAAATAGAGAGGCGGTAGTAGTAAGGTTGAATTGTCGTTTCTCTGTTACAGGTAAGAACAAAATATTGTAAATAGTTTTTGTATCATATTGTGGAATGATTGTCATATATATATATATATATATATATATATATATATATATATATATATATATATATATATTGTGACGTACCTGGGAAGCGGTACTTTCACGACAATAAAATTATAAAGGGGACAAGTGCCTTTTCGTGAATGGGTCTCTAGGGATTTGGCGCGACATGGAAAGAGAATTGTTATAAATTCTTTTACATATCTAAACGTTTTATTAATCATATAATACACCTTACAAATAATATTTACAAACAGTACAACCTTGGTCTTGAAACCAGGCGCGCGGATCAAATGCATATACTACCTCGACCTTTAAAAGCCATCTGCTCCCTCCTGATGCGCCCTGGGCCGTAGTAGCAACGGCGGCAGCGGCGGCGGTGGCGTCGGCAAGCTTCGGTTCACCCCGGAGCCCGTCGGAGATTCGCCCTCCCTCGGCGACCAGTTCCTCCAGTCCAACGTAACGGCTGAGGATTTCGCCGGGGTCCGCCCCAGCCGCTATGAAAAATGTCTCACAAATACAGGAACGAACGACGCGAGATCAATGTTCGTCGGTTCTTCTGCTCCTTTCGGTGATCCTCCTCAGCTTCGCACAGACGTCTGTTCGGCACTGTTCACTGCTACGCTTGTTCAAGTGAGGGATCACTACACTAGCCAACCGGCCACGCGATTCACTATTTTATTGGTCTCTCTCAGTTTCAATGCGTAAACTCACTCCCGCCAATCATCCAACTACCGACCAATCCTTGGCAAACTTGATTCTACCCTCGAGCCTCACTTACTCCAAACTGTACTGATAAATTGCGGATAATTCCTTGGGCGCATCACAGCCCCGTCCGTACTCCATCGAATGCCTCTCCGCACTGTCGACCGTTGCTCGCCTCCCCGGTTCCCTCGATTTGTCCGTTGGTGGCGGCAGCGGCGACGTTACTGCGCTGATCAACTCAAATGTTTTGTTATAATTTAGAATGTCTGAATTTTGATATTTCTTCATACAGAAACGCTCTTCGTTTCAATATATATATATATATATATATATATATATATATATATATATATATATATAGAGAGAGAGAGAGAGA
The DNA here is from genome assembly GCA_038098605.1 of Gryllus longicercus. NCBI lineage: Eukaryota > Metazoa > Arthropoda > Insecta > Orthoptera > Gryllidae > Gryllus > Gryllus longicercus. The sequence continues at coordinate 1,004,822 of JAZDUA010000038.1, read as the reverse complement.
GAGAGAGATTGTGACGGTCGATTCGGACTCGTCCTAACGACTAATAAATATACAATAAGGTAACTAAAAAACTGACGTATTTAATAAAAGGAAACAGTCGAAGGTGCAAGGGTGGCACTCGAACGTTTTTATTTTTTTATTTCTCAGAAATCCAAGGAACTACGCTTACACGAAGGAACACGATACTTACACGAAAGACAATTGAATATAGGCAACCGATGTAAGTAGCTTTCGAAATAAGTTTGAATTTTGACACAGCAGAGGGCAGAACCACAGGACAATGAACTTTGGGATACGCGGTGAATTTTCAGAACCTCTGAAAGCTGCGAAATCAGAATGGAAGAAATTGGAATATAAAAAAAAATGTTCCAAAGGATTTCGGTGACTGAAAAGCGAGCATTTTTTTGTTTTGTTAAAAAAAAAACAATCGAAAGGTTAGACTGGCTGGAGAAGACGAAAGGGATGATAGATGTCGAGCCGACAACATGGTGTAGCATGTGCTGGCCATATTCGTGTTTTGGAGAGAGTGAAATTAGTTATCGGACGGGTGTGTTGGAGTATGCTCTGACTTCAGTAATTAGATACTTTGGATTCAATAGAAGTACTGGATTTAGCAGGTTTTGTGTAGAAGCGCATGGGGAGTGTGGAAATGTGGAATTGGCGCGCTCAGCTGGTGGAATGGTTTGGGGAAATGGCGGATGGAGCGAACTCACGGGTGATGGCCGAATCGGGGAAGTGAACATCCGTAGATATTACCCCGCGCGAACAAAATATATAGTGCTGAGAAGGCCAAGCGCTTTTGTTGAATACCTTAGTAAATTAGATAAATACTTGGAAATAACGCAGATGGCCATCAAACTAATAACGTGCACAGTATGAATGGAGTTGTGTACATTTTTTAAAATTGTGTGTGAAGTGAATTTAAATTCATTGTTATTATGTTAAGGATATTTGTTGTGGTGTGTTATGATTTTTATCTGTAGCGACACGCAGGAAAGTGGCGACGGCGCAGATTAACGCCGCCGAAAAAATTAACGGTGTCATTGGTCAGGCTGCTGAATGCATTTGAATGATGTCTATAGGTTTTTTGTTTGTATATAATGAAAAGAAAATTCCCCTCCCACCACCAAACCAAAGAAAATAATGATAAACATCAATTCCCTATTCTGTGCTGGAGAGACTTCAGTCTCACGATCCTAATACAAATATTCCAGTGCCCTCGCTGCTCCTGCCGGAAATATTAGTATTAACATTTAACCAAAGATTTTGAATATCAGGAAAAAATAAATAATAATGTAAAAATAATTACAAAACACATTGATGCATGACGAGACGGTTACAATATATACTGGACAGAGCTGGACAGAGAACGATTTTGGTGTCCCTCCTATGTGGCTCCCAGTGAACGGTTTTAAACAAGTGAAACACCAAAAATAAGAGAAAATTATTAGAAGGATGTAGGGAAATACATGGAGGATACTACTTATTGAACAGACAACAGCTTTCCTTTATTACTACAAAGCCACAACATTTGCGTCGTTTGCAATGCGCGGCTAGAATGTAGACGAGAAGATCTTAGCTCGTTCGCGGGGAATGGAGGCGCCCTTTGTTTTGCTAAGGGAACATCGTGTTGCATGATCGTTAAAACTATTGTGTGTGACTATCAATTATATGTATTCAATATACTTTCTTACATATAATTCCCATTATTGTAATATAGGATGTTCTTGTGATATATACGGAAAACATCACATAGGTGAGGGAGTTCTGATAATTATGTAGAAATTGTATTTGATACATTTTGTTACATATATTAAGATAAGTGTGATTGCAGAATTTTCTGTTATAGACCAAAACAATATCCATGTATATATTTGAGTAAAGATCTTGGTAAATATAAAACATAAATAAATATAAATTTACGGATATGCAGTATTTTTTGTCGTAAATTTTCCACATCACCCCTTTCTGTGCGCTGTAATCCCACGGGTTCGGCTAGTGTAATAATTATTTCGGAACTTAACGCAATCATCGTAAGATTGATTATCTCTATCTAAATCGATCTTATTTTTTTTATTTTTAGCTGACTATTGCGCTGTATGGCATGTGTTGGAATTCAGGCTACGCTGGCTTGGCCTTGGAGGGGCCGAGAAAAGTCGCCGTGGCCGCCAACGGCCTTGGCCGTTGCATCTGCGTGGGCGGGACCTTGCCCGTGAATTTACCGAGGTCGCGGCCTATTTGGGCGGCGCCGGCGGCGCGCACGCGGGTGTAGATGGCGAGAGTGCGGAGCTCCGGACCCGTCGCCTTTCGCCGCAGCAGGACTCCGCACACACGATTCCTCCGGATCAATTTATACTCAGTTCGAAGAACTAGTTACAAGGTTGTCGTTGATTAAACAAACGAACTGCGTGATCATAAAGACGTCCTAAAGATTTATTATGGCCACCAAATGGGTTATTTTGAACATTTCTTTGTATATTGTTTTTTATTATATATCTGTTTAACTCTTTTTAATATTTTCAAAAGTTAGTGGTTTTATGAACATAGAATCACTTTATCATGTACATGTTACAACCAATTTGTCCGAACATGGACGGTTCCAATGTTTATTGTGCATTCTAAAACAATTTTTTTTAGATATTCGTGATAATATAGGGTTTTTATGAAGACTGCACAACCTCATAATCTAAAAATTGTCAGCTTTTGTTTCATGCAGTTTCTTTGTGAATTTGAAATAATACAAAACACATCAAAAAGAGACTATTGTATTCACTATTTTTTTTGTGTTCCAGACCGCGCTTTTCATGATACGTGGCATCGCTGACAACTCCGTACATACTAACATGCTGGTATTAGTAATTTGTTATCGGTAAACTATAAAAAGATATGTCGTACACGCAATCAAAAAAGCAACATGACTTACGAATTTTGGGATCGTTATTGAGCACGCAAGTAGTATTTTGCGAAAAATACTGGAAAATGGCTGTCTGACAACATTTAGGACGCTGTGACATGTTAATGTTCTCACACTAGAGAGAGTTTAAACTTCTGAAATTAATTACGTGCATTTGTTTTTCCAATTTATCATGTACACATTTCTACATGCTACAGACATTTCGAAAATTGATCCTTCCTCGTATTTATACACTACTAGCAATTTAACGCCTCAAGTAGACACGTAATTTTCCTTTGTGCATGATGTGTCTGTTGCGAGGGTTTCATTCATATAGATTAATTTGTCGTTTAAAAATTAAATTTACAGGGAATGTTTCCAGAGTTAAATTCCCTTTCATTGTGAATTTATTTTGCGTGATTCCTTTTTAAAACTAATTTTCGTTTATCTACCTACATATTCGTTAACCGATAACAGTTTTATTGCAGTACAACGGTCATGTAAAATCATGAACCCACCTGCCATACATGTGAAACCGCTTGAATAGTCATTAAGATCTGAACTAAGGGTTTCGCTTTAGAAATGAGGATTGATTGTGGGAAAAATAATAAGTGTAACCGATAATTTTTACAGTTTTCGTGGAAAATGGTCAATGTAAAATCGCCAATGGCCCTGCATCTGTACGAAGTGTGTGCCAATCTTTTCTTAGCTTCTTGGCCTCCTAATAGATAGTGCGATGTGTAATTCAAAATTTTCTGAAGTAATTGAACCAAGTGCCATTTGAAGTCCTAGGCTGATATTCTGGCGCAGGAGAGCTTCGCTGTATTGTACAAATTGAAATCTATTTAAAAATTGTAACTTAACACGGTCTGCATAAAAGAATTTATCACCACAGACATCTACTGAAGACATTTTGATTCGAAGATGAACAAATGAGATTATTCAAGCGCGAGCTAGCTATGATAACAATGGAATTACAAGAAAAATTATCTTCATGCTTAAAGAGTTATTTTGGTGTGGTTGATATGAAACCGCAAGATTTTTTCGATCTCGCTGCAGGAGCTGATATATATATATATATATATATATATATATATATATATATATATATATATATATATCAAAACTTGTGGTGCTGTGAAAGCACATACTTTATCACACTGTTTCTAAATGCTCCGCAACATTATGCAACAACATAACACAGCAAAAAATGTTGTTGAGCAGCTAATTCTGTCTGCCCCCCGAGACTTGAACAGTTCCTCAGAACCAACGGGCCGGCACTCATATCACTACGGCGCAGAAGCGGCGCAATATTTCTATGATAAGAATTGCTTCAAATGATTTCGATGAATATTCTAGCATGCTCTATTATTTTCTGAGGCAACAGAGTACTGACAAATTATTTTCTCTGAACAAGACGCAAACCACCGAACGTCCCCTCCGAAGCACTGAGTTTGAGCTGAGGTGAAATTTGAGCTATTTCTGCCGCACGATTACATAACTTGCTCTTCCTACGAAGAATTCGCTAGGCAAGAAATTATTAATAATTTTGGAACCATTAGCGAACCAAAAATCGAGAATATGTGAACAAAATGTCCTTTGGGCAACCAAAGAAGAGAACTGGGAAAATAATGAGGCACAACCAAAAATCAGGTTCAGACTACAGATAAGTAGAGCACCACTAGTTCTCTTTCTTTATTTATTTACTTATTTATTTATTTATGGCGTTGTTTAAATAGCGTAACCGTTGGATACTAATTAATCAAAATCAGTTCATTTTTCAGAAAAATGTACATGACCTTATTCAAAGACCTGATTTTTTACAACAGACTTTGTTTAAAGCAAAAATCGCTATATTCAATTTCGTATTTATTGAAATGTTAACGTTCTTTTGTTTTTTTCGCCAAAAATGTAGCTATAGCCGACAATGAGACTAGCACAATATATTTAACCGTCTCTTTTTACATAAGTTCAGAAAATTGAAAAAAAAATGGAGCGGTTTTAGAGAAAAAAGTTCGTTAATATGAAGATCAGCACTCTTTTATGCATTATAATATATGTGACATGTCTTCGAGGGATAGAAACTAAGGAAACATTCAAGGATGGATGAAAAATATTAGACGTTTTACAAAAGTATTTGTCAGTGAACCTCAACATTATGCATATTAAAGTAAGAGGGTGTTCTGCTGTAAATTCTGAAGTGGAAGGAGTTCATTTCATTTCTAACCCTTAGCACTTGAGCCATCCTCTGTAAAACACGCAATGGCACTTAGTTTATCTCTAAAATGCAAATTTTGATTAGGTTTTATGTTGGTGAATGTGTAGAAACTCCTGTATCAGTTAGTTTTTACTTTTCCTTATACGCACGTATATACGGAGTAATATACGTAGTATAAGGAAAATGATGTATTGCTGCGCAAAAAATACGGCGGATTTAACAGTTCATCGCCAGGCCCTGATAATGAAAAAGTAGATAAATCCTAATGCTAAATTTAAGCAAAATTCCTCTAACACGTGTAGTCGGAATCCGCTTTGTGGGTCCTTGATAACGAAAAATCAATTGTCGTGCGTCCGTCCGCCTGTGAGCTGCTAGCGCCCAAGCACGCGGAGGATTTTTTCCAAATTGAAGAAACCTCTGTCTGCCTGACTCGAATCAAAGTTCTAAGGTTTTGAAAAACATTCTTTAAAATTTGGATGTACTTATGATGCCTTCCGAACATTTTCAAAGTTTCTCAAATATGGCCCCAAATTTGTTCTTTACATTTCTTGTAAAAATGGAGGCACATACATATTTATAAAAGTGGCATACGGTCAATTTTCACGGTTAACTCTGAATTTCTGAAAATTTCAAAAGTATAATTTTTTCGGCCTCTTTCTTCAACTACCAAATTAAAGATAGAGGTTTTTCGTTTAAAGTATTTTTTTCTATAATTAGTTCTTTCATTAGAGTCATGTACATTTTTTAAAAACTTTTAGCAGTTATTGCGCAATACTGTGTGCGATATTTGCAATTTTAAAAAATAGAAAAACAATATTTTCTCAAAGTTGACAATTTTTTTCTTCAAACTTTTGGTAGGGATAGTACTAAATGTACTCTATGAGATGACATAAAAAAACATTTTGCTCTATCCTTTTGTTTTGTCAGTAATGAGAAAAATGTAATTTTGTTTAGGTGTGTCACACGTTGTTAATATTTATACTAGCGGCGATTTGTTCACATTATTATATTTAAGAGTACATATGCTTTAAATAATGTCATCTAAAGTTTATCGAAAACTCAACTACTTCTGTGAAAACTAGTTCAAAGTTTTGCATTTTTAAGTTCACTCAAACGCCATTTTCTCAAAAACGGCTGCACTTTTTCTTCAAACTTTTCGATGGGTATCTTGCTAACTGTATTGTAATGACGTAAAATTCATTTTGGGGTAGTTTGTTTCGTTTTTCTAAAATTTACAAATGTAATTGTTTGGAAGATCTCGCAAGCAGTTAATATGCACATTTTTACCAATTTGTAAACACTATTTTATTTGTTAGTTAATGTGCATTAAACAACTTCTATTAAATTTTTCTGAAAACTCGAAAATTCTCCGTGAAAAAGAGCTTCAAATTTCGAATTTACATTTGGACTTAAATGTAATTTTCTTAAAAACTGCTCCAAACTTTTCAATGCAAGTTGCCATTTATGACGGGATTTTACTGTTCTTTTATATTCTTAAAATAATATTTCCGTTCTACTCTTAGAAAAATGAAAAATTGAGAAAATATAAAAAAATGTAACTTGATTGGCGATAGATGGCAGCAGGCAAGAGGCTTGCCGAGACCAAAGGCATAGAAAACTCATACGAGAGAGTCTGTGCCATTTGTATCACCTCTACCTATTTTTCCGTGTACATACGTATAAACGGAATAATATACTAAATGTAGGAAATGTTACGTAATGCTGCGGAAAATCAATTTCGGGATTTTCACAGAAATACAAGTTTTAGGGTCTCTGGATCCGGAAAAAGTGTTTTTTAAACCGTCCGTCTGTGAATACTACTAGGGCTTAAACCACACGTAGGATTTTACCAAATTGACGAAAACCCTGTTTGAGTCGAAGCTTTGATATTTTGAAACACATTCTTTAAAATTTGAGCGTGCATTATATGGAGTCTTCCAAATATTTTCAAAATTTTCTAAAAAATGGCTCCAAATTTTTCTTTAACTTTCTTGTAAAAATAGAGTAATATTCACTTAAAAAGTGGCACACTTAAAAAATAACAAAATGCCAACTCTAGATTACATTTTGAAAGAGCGGTGTGTCGATGTTTTTATTGCATTACAAAGGAAGAGGAGACTCAAAGGCCCATCGATGATCGATTGCGTATTTTTCATAGTTTTCAATTTCAAGCTGAAAGCCGTTGATTGTGTTTTTAATGTAGTTTGTGTTCAATATATGAAGCAATTTATTACAAGTGGTAGATGTAATTTGAGTTCTTACAGCGTCATTGGCTGTGGGTGACCACACACCGGGCCACACGCGATAACCGAACATTCAGAGAACATTTTGGTTCAGTTTTAGTGGAATACTTCACTCTATTCTGAAGATACATCGTCTTTTATTGAGAGAAAAATTTAACACGTTTTGTCATTAAATACAAGAGTTCATATGAGATAGGCATTTATTTTTACTTTCTCGCACTTACTAGTTACGTTAACGTAGAATGAGAGTCTTGTAATCGTCCGCCGGAAAACGGCGAATTTTCGACACCAAACCTCTTATTGCTCTGGGCCCTCGTAAGGAAAAAGGGGATGATTCCATTTATTTTCCAGTAATAGAAAAAAAATTCCTCTAACACGTGGTGTGCCAGAACTCCTGCTTTGGGAGTCCTTTGTACCGAAAAATCGATTGACTGCAAAACGTCTGTCTGACAGTCTGTCTGTCTGTGCACAACACTAGAGCATATAACATTCAGCCGATTTTCTCCAAACTTGATATTCCCAATCGTTCTAGCTAATGTCGCACTGAATTTTAATTTTGAGTGGTAATTTACATTACACCCCTGGGACATTTTCAAAACTTTCAAAAACAATTGCTCCAAAAAATTTTGATTAAATTTGTTGTTGAATAGTGCAAAGGACTTTTAAGACAATAGTGCAAGTCTCGTTTCCGTTAACATTCCTGACTTTTCGAATATTCGAAAAAAAATTAAAACTTCAAAATTGAAAATAGATATTTTTGTTTCAGACAAAGCCTGTTGTACAAAATTAGCTCTTCAAAAAAGGTCAGGTAAAATTTCTTGAAACGAGTATTATCTGCTTGAAATTAATGAAATATATACAGCTTTCACAGCAACTACGGCCTCCGAGAAAAACTGAATGAATGATATGAAAAATAATTAATTTAATTTTAATTGTAGTATCATTGAATATGCCAATATTAACTTTGCTCGTATTTTTACACTTTCTCTTTTCCACTATTTCACTCAATGCGTATTCTCAATGCATAGATGTATTTCTTTTTAAGCAATCTGCAATGCTTAATACAAATATCGCAGCAATGCCGCATCAATATTGAGAAAGTAATTGTTGTCGAACATCGAAATGTTGGCGCCACTGTTAGCAGGGGTACCACATTTCCCCCCGCATTTTCAATCCGAATCGAGTTACGCGGATGACTAAAAATGCGCACTTTTACAATTTATGAAAATACTTTATATGTTTGTTTAGGCCCTTTATTGCATTGCTCATAAACAGGTGACACTTTATTCGACGTACCATAGAAAAAACTTTACACAGGGAAATGAAGAAACGTATGCTCAGAACACACAACTGGTGGGTCGATGCATGCGTACCTTGAGAGCCGAGTGCCTAGACCGCCGAGACACGGCTCTCACTCAAGGTGCAGACCCATCAGCTGTGGGTCGTGACTAAACGTCTCTATTTCCCTATAAAGAACAGAAAATGAAAGGTTTTTTTAGAAAATAGCACTAAGTGTTGCCTTTTTATGAGCATTGCATAAATAGTGTTCTCATATTCTCCGTAATATCTATCCGTGCCACCCATTCAAAATATGATATATGAATGCACGAACAACATAAACATTAAAAATATATTCCCTGATAACTTCAACGATGCAAAATGTTTGTGCAACATATTTGCAGATGTTATGCAAATATTTGTACAACTTTGGCATAAAGTTTACAGTTTTTACACAATTTTAAAACTGTTTCTCGGCTAAAACTTGTGTACTTAAATTATGTAAACATTGTACACATTTTATGCAAATTGTACATAAATGTGTTACAAAAGACTTTGCAAACAAAAATTAATTAAAACGTAAAATAATCGAAATATTTATCTTTTCATGTATATAATGACATTTTTACATTAAACGTTTTCTTAAAAATGATTCAAAATTTGCATAAATGTTATAAAAAGATTTCCATCACTATTACGTTAGCAGCAGTCGTAGATTTGCAAACATTTCATGCAAATTTGATGCAAACTTCGTAGTCACAGTATTTATGTAAGATTTGTACAATTCATGGCTTTCAGAGTTCATTTTGTTTATAACAAATTCTCGTATTGCTCGAACTATCGGTGGCCCCTGAACTGGGCCCTGATTAGGAATCATGCAGGTTACTAATTCGTGCTGTCGATCGAGAGAGAAAAGGACAGCATCATGAGTTCACAGAGAGTTTAGATATAACATTGCGGATCTTCTCTCTTTTTCTCTCTATTTAGTACTCACCAAAGAAACAAAAGTACCGATCAAATTTCTGTACATTTCGTAGAAACTTAGATGGCAGAGTTTAGCAACAGCAGAGAGACAGGGAAAGCTATGTCTAAGAGTATTGCGCACGCGTTTCGAATTTCCCAATCCAATACGCATGCGCATTCATATCCATTTTTATTTCCACGTTTTTACTGCCATTTTCCTCAAACATCCGCATCTTGGACCTTGTGATCCCGCAATGTGGCTATGAACCTCTGGCAATGCTGATTGGTGGTAATAAGATTCAGCTGTTTAATTTAGTCAAGATGGAGGTGTTAGGCCGAGAGCCAGTACTTCCGTTTGCGATGAATTTCGCAGCGGTTTTTTATAAATAATTTTTCAGAATGGCCAGCAATGAAAGTTATAAACCATTTAATATCATTGAAGAAAAAAAACAGCAACGATGAGACGCTATCGGAACTAATCTTAGGACGAAAGGCAACTCACGAATGAGAGACAGAATTTTCGTAATTACTTTTATGTCAATTGCATACCTTCTAATTACTGTATTGATATTATTAGCCTAGCGAATGCACATAGTTTTGACAACTGCGTTGGCAATAGTTCGTTGATTGCTTCTTGGTTGAATTGGGACGTTTGCAAATAATAGCTTAGGTATTAATAGCGCAAAAAAACAATATTTCAATGTTACATAGCTGTTCACAATAACGTGAGAAAGTATGTGTTGTTGAAGCATCACTAGTTTTTCATTTTTGCGCGTATATAGTTTCTGTGTGCTTTCACTATGACTCCTTTGATAATTTTAGAATATGAGGAATGAAATTGTTTACATGCATTTTTTGTGTTCAAGCTCTTCAATTTAGTTTATACTGGAAAGTTTAAATAAAATAATGCCGTATTTGTTTTTAACGCCTAAACTTGTCAAAACAAGCTTTCTACAATTATTGTACCGAACGCTTACGTACTTTTATTTCTCTAACACTCTTTGATCTTTACTTGTAGAAATCAAAACGGTTAATGTTGTGAAGAAAATTTGTTGAGAAAATCAATCATATATTTAGAAATAGTTTGACCATTTTGGGTACAAAGACGAATAAGTGCAAAGATAATAGTCTTAATGAATCATGCAAATATAGAAGAGAGTGTCGAATACATTAGTTTCAAGTGTGTGAGAGGGAAAAGGAATCTTTAACTATGGAGATAAATACGTCAATAATGGTAATATAGAATCGTTAGATCTTTTACATAGCCTCATTTTGTTTGTGCATGTGTCACGACCCCGAAGTGCTAGCAATGCAGCATATTCATAATGAGCTGAAAGATTTTATTTAAAAAAATATTATTATTTCCTAAGCCGCTTAAGGATAAATTTAAAAGAAGAACAAGTAAATAGATTAACTAATATAAGAACATTATGACTACTTGTTATATTCTACATTATGGAGAGGTCTAACTAAAATGTTTTTTGTCCATCTTCCTCTTACAGGTTGGTTTTTGCCTACCTACCTCTTAGTTAGGTAGAGAGTATAAGAAGAAAGAACGCGAAACGAAAAACAATAACAGCAGAAAATAATAATATAAACTAAATATATAAGTAATAAATAAAATGAATATCTTCATATAAGAGTCCAAAATTGGCTTCAGAAAATAATTCACACATTTATTGGGTGTAATGACATCGTATTGCATTTCCCAATTGTTAACAACACAGCACTGTATAACATACGAGGGCAAAATGGGTGGAAAATGCTGGAGAAGGGGATCGTGGAAAGGCAATGAGAGGAGGTTGTTCAATCCGCGACTTGCCCGGCCTGCCTGTGGCTCCGTGTGGTGTCGGCCGTTCATTGGCCCGAGCCGCTCGTGGCTGCGCGTGCGCGTGTGCGTGCGCGAGTGCGTGAACGCGCCGATGAGCGAGGCGGCTGCCTTCGCCGCTGCTCACGCTGCTCACCGCGATGAGCTGCAAGAACTTGCACTGATGCATTGGCCTCCATTGGCATTTATTGATTTCGGTATTGCTGGGGAAGTCTCCCCACAAATGGAATGGAATTCTCAAAACAGCTTATCGCTTTCGCTATCCCATTTTCCTTTCCGCTTCCCCTTCTGGCCAATCGTGAAACGTGACAAATCCATCTTAGGAGGCGGTGCCCATTGATCGGCATGTCGATGCCCAATAAACAGCGAATGTACTATAACATAACCTCTTTGATTTTAACATACTTTCAACACTTGGCGCATTGTGCAACTCTGGCGGACATACATGACAATTTCACACGTGGAGTAGTCCTATGAAATACCCCTCGTGCTTTGGAAGTTCTCAGAAAAATCCCCTCCTTGCTTCGCGATTCGGGAATTTTTTCGACAATATTCAAAGCACTCGTGGTATTACCTGTCATAAAGTACTACGTAATCTGTTTGTAGGGGTTTTTAAACAAGGTTAATACATATTCAATTTATCTCTATAAATACAATTAGATAGTGTCTGGCATATCAAAATAACTGTGTTAACTGTGTTATAACGAAGTTATAATCTCATTTGGTTATTCCGATGGAATAAAAATCGATGCAATTTTTTTACAATTTATGTCTGTCAGGTAACCAGTGGTAATCTTTGGAACGGCTTCTTTGATTTCGAGGTGGTTTTGAGTAAAATGTAGAGAGTTTTGTTGCGCATAATTCCAGGCAAACACGGCAGGCAAACACGGCAGACGCGGCAGGTGACGCAGAGATAAACGGGTTCGATGCGAGGGTGAGCTGGCCAAGGGGAGATCAGACGTATCGGGGGCGTTCCGCGGCAGCGCAGAGTGGGGGAGGAGGGGGCAGGCAGGGAAAGGTTGTACCTAAATTAATTGCGCTTTCTCTCTCACACGATTGCCATTAATAAGCTAGCTGAAGTATCTATTTATCCCAATCGTCTATTGACCTGGAATAGAAGTGAATAGTATCAAGTGCCGCCCTCCCTCGTCCCTCCTTGCCCCTCCGCGCCCGCAGGGCCCTCCAGCCGGCGCCCACCACGCGCAGTCAAACCAAATCAGCGCTCGTCTTCACAAACAAAAACGAGTGGCGAACAGATTATTATCAAAAGGGAGGTGAATGTTAAAAAAACAATATAAAATTGTACAAGAATGAAGATTTTTCTATTCTTGAATTTTAGAAAAAGGCCAAATTTCTATAAAACTGGCCCTTCAAATAATACATGAACACAATTGCACACATGTGCGCACGCATGAAAGAAACGATTGTGAAATATATAATGGTTATGTTTAAATGTAATTTTATTGTCAAAATATGATCAAATATGTTCAAAGCCGATAAATCGAAACAGGGTGGCACAATTCGCTGCCTGCAGACAATGACAGTCGGTTGTGCGGCGTCCTGACCCTAACTCTCTTAGCCCGGTCCGATTGCTTTCGGGGGCCGAAATTATTTTGGTACATGGGCCGCCGAATTAATTCAGATTTGGCGCTACGCTTCTAACAGCTCAGTTTCGCTGCTCTTTGAAGGTATTTTAGAGGAAGCGATCAAACATATCAAACTTCACGCCGCGGATTTCTGGCTCAAAAAGCCGCGAAAATTCTTCCAAATTGCCCGAATACTCGTTTTTGTACAAAGCTCTTTGATATTGATTTTCAACTGCTTCGGAAAATCACTAATAGGTTGCACCACCTCGTGGACTGCCGTGATGAAAGAGTTGTCCATTGACAGATTTCCTGGAATTTAATTTTTTCCACATCAGACGCGACGAGCTCGCAATGTTTAAAAATCAGAGAACCATTTTTAAAGCGCTCGTGCCGAGGAGCTAAGCAATACGCATATGAGGCGCATTGAAAGTTTGCGGTACGTACGCAGCAAGCAATTATCGTGTAATATCTTTGAACCAGCGCTCTGAGACGCGGAGAGAATAAGTCGAAAGCATGAATGACGTGATATTCGTAAAGAAATTATTTTCGTCTGGACAGACGTAACCATGTAAATCTCTTCAATACTCATTGATTCTTAAGTCAAAGTAATAATCTTTGTCAATTACGTGTCGCTTTTGTTCAGAACACACTCGCCAGGTGAGAACATAGAAGGCGAGGCTTAAAACATTTCGCTGCAGTTTCCGCTAATGCTCTGCTCTGCCAATTCATCTACGCGATATTTCGTCGCCTCAGAAACGCACTGACAATAGCTCATTAGTCGAGTGCGGGTGCCATCTCATCGAAAATTCAACAGACGATCAAAATTCGTAAACCTAAACTGCGCCTACAACAGAAGAAAACAATTCGGCTGGATTGACGTGGAGCGTGACTGGGCTCACAACAATGAAATTGAGGATGAAGGGGGAGGGGGGGAGGAGGAGAGAATGGGAGGAGGTGGGGGGAGTAGGGGATGGGAAGGTAGGGGGAGGGGAGGGGGAGAAGGAGGGAAGGGGAGGGGGGACAAGGGGAGGGGGAAGGGCAAGGAGGGGAGGGGTGAAGGGGAGGGGAGGGAGAGGGAGGGGATGGGGAGGGGAAGGGAGAGGGGGAGGTGGCTGCGATCAAGTCCTAGCGAGCTCCAAGGGCGCAGTGAATTTCTGCGTCTACTGAGCTCACGAAATCACATATAATTTTAGTAATGTTTAACTTTGTAGGGTACCCGAGATGGCACCTATGTGCCACTAGAGAAATAAGTAAGGGGTGAAGATGGGGGCAAGGAAGAGGAAGGAAAAATCTCGCGCAGTCCATGGCCCGTTTGCAACGGAACTGCTTCCGCATTCGCCTGGTGTTCATCGGAGATGAAGATCAGACCAACCGACCGGTAGAAAACTCAAAATCTGTGAGTCTTTTGCAAAAAATTCCAACTGTTGAGTCTACAATCGTAGGACCTTTCGGAGAAAATTTCTGAAGAGACAGTGATAATGCGGTGTCTGAGCTTATCTCAGCCGGTGCGGGATTAGAATGTTATGTTGCAAAGGTTTCGTCGGCGCCGTTTCATCTCGTGACTTGATCATCGCGCGGCCATTTGCATTCGCGCGTCTCTTGTGGAAGGGGGCTCTTCCTCCAGCAAATAACAGTTTTAGAAGCATTTGAAAAGTACACACGTTACAGTGAACACAGCGCTTTGAATCATTGGAAATCATTGAAATGCAAACAGAAGTTTATTAAATGTTTGATCATTTGAGTGTTCGATGCGTAATAGTTCGTTCTATCAAAAGCAATAAATTTAAGCCGCTCTCACATCTACTCATTCGCCCGTCACCCGTTCTTAAGAACGCTTTCCTCTGCTATTTGCAAGCGCTCAAGTATTTAAGAAATGATTCTGTTCACTTTAAGTATTTAAATTTAATAAGTGTTTAAAGTGAACGAAATTCTGCTTATATTTTGTCACTTACAGTATTTACAGTTTCGTAATAAAATGATTCATGCATTTTAGTTTTAAAAAAATCTAATCACATTATTAGAAATATAATGAAAAACGTAATTTGAATTACATTGCTGTTTTAGCCGTGGCCTCCTTGGTACAAGGACTTGTTGCTGATATTTGGCAACGCTGTCCCTAAGGCTGGATTCCGCGCACACGCTCTGCGCAGTTGTGAGGGATGCGCCTTATGCTTCAGTTGTGTTAATCGGTGAATTCTGTAAATATTCACCTGCGAATATTTCATCTGGAATTCGTGTTAATGCAGTTATAATAGTTTATATGATTTAGGTTGTTTTCCTCTGTTCCGTTCAGAAGTTAAGAGGGGAAAAGCTCCAACGTAAGTAACTCTTCAAATTTATATTATTATAGTAGTTTTACATTTTCTTTAAGAGGGTTTTTGTATCAAATTAAATGAGTTGTTGCAAATGCCTAATAAAATCTGCGCGGAAATTATGATTCCAAGCAGCGGTATACCACAGTATTCATATTTCCTCACAATGGTCCTGTTTGGAAACAAAACTAGGTTAAACTGATACCCCGAAAGGACTGGTCTGTCTGTCTGTCTCTCCCCCTCCTGTCGTTTGTTTAATTCGTTTTCGAGAGTTCATTGTTAAAGAAGACCTTTCTACAGATAGAGATGGAAATACCCAGATTTTCCAAGCCATAGATGACAATCACGCGATAGCCACGATTATTCCGCCATGGCAATGTGCTTCGCATTTATGATTCATTGTCAATCGTCAAGTTGTTATTCATCATTGCGTGACAACAAAATTTTGTTTTTACCTCATTACCTCGCTACTTAAAGCACCTTAGCACGGCTTTAAGTATTTCAGAGAACAATACTAGTACCTTTCATAAAGTGTTATCCAACTCACTGGATGAAAGAGAAAGTTTTTTTTATTTATTTACTTAAGGTCGCTTTTCAACAACTGGGTCATAAGCGACCACGAGAATCAATTTATAATTTACACAAGAATACACATGTTTTACAGTTATGCCATTATACAATTACATACAATTCATACAAGCATATAAATGGTCAAAATGTATTAATAATGTAGGTACTTACATAATTGGGATGGATACACAAATTTATTTATTTACATTACACAAGTGTTGATATTAACTACATGTTTGAAGGATTATTGTATATGAAATATAGATAAAGGAGGGTCCTTAAATGAAGGTATCAGTTTTTGATGTTTTTAAAAGTTGTAAGACTTTTATACATTCTTCTGGAGAGGAGAAGGAATTATATAGAGAATCTTTTAAATTTAAGGACTGTCTTATATGGGCTAGTTCAGGGCACTCCAGGATAATATGGGGTGTAGATACTAGGGATCCACATTTAGGACAGGGTTCTGGGTCAGCTTTTTTTATTAGGTGAATGTGTGAGAGATTAAAGTGGCCAATACGTAGTCTGGTAATTTGGACTTGTTGTAATCTAGTGAGTTGGAGTTTCGGGAGGGCGGGTTCAATAACGGATTTCCTTGCGAGGTGAAGTTTGGAGAAGGCAGTCAGCCATTTTTTATTCCAATGTTTTTTAACCATATTTTTAAAATATAGTTTAATATCGGAGAGAACTCCCTTCACACTCTTGTCTGTTGTTGGTAATGAAGTTGCTTCTTTAGCCGCTTTATCTGCCTTTTCATTCCTTTCTATACCTTTATGTGCTGGAACCCAAACAATAGAGAGAGAGGTTCCGTTGTTTTCTTGTGTAAATAACTGTTCTTGGATTCTTTGAATTATCGGATTTTTAGAAAAACTTGAATATTGCATTTAAGGTAGTCATAAAGTCTGGGTGAATTACTATTTTGCGGTTTTCTCCATTTTGGGAGACTAATTTAATGGCTTTCAGGATGGTCCAGGCTTCACAAGAGAAGCTAGAAAAGTATTCTGGTTAGAAAATCAGAGAGGTGAATAAACAATGGGTAATGATCGCTGTCATAAAGATCATTACTAGAAAACCAAGAAATACGAGTTCCAATGTCGTTGGACTCCAATGTCGTTAGGCTCCATGATGGTCACGAAAAAAAAAGAAACTTTTCACTTAGTTAAGCAGTATCGCTTCACTTAAGAATAACTCCACTTCCACCACGTTTTACATGTGACTGACTGACAAGCCCCGAGTCAGTGAACGCACGCACAACGTGATTTTGCCCGGCGCGGACGGAGCGTCTGACCAACACGGCAGTCAGGGCGCGACTGAGAGAAAGGTTTGTTGTATTGCAACTTGATGAAATTTATGGGGAGCAAATTTTTTCTTATAAAGGCGGAAATTTATTTAGTACAGCAAAGAATTGCACTGATGGGAGCGCTGCAATGACTATCTACTCATTCATGATTTAATCTGCTTTCGGTCATTTTAAGCAAATGGAGGGACATGTCTCGTTGCAAAATTTAAAAAGTCAAGAGCTTGAGGAGTTGACATTGACTGCTGTGAACTGTCTGTTCACATTTTTAAATCAATTAGAAATGTTTGGCTAAAACAGAAAGATCAGCAGAAAATCTTTACACTAGCATGGTGTGCGTTTAATGAAGAGTGTGAAAATTATGGTCTGTTGCATTCTGCTATGTTAGAGACTTATATAAAGAAGAATCAAATTTAATAGTTAAAACAGCTCCCATATTAAATTACTCCAACGGAAGTAATTTAATATGGGAGCTGTTTTAACTATTAAATTTGATTCCCATATTAAATTACTTCCGTTTGAGTAATTTAATATGTAACATTCGCAATCTTAAAGACTGAAATGAATTATATAAAGACGTTTTGTTAGAAAAACTCGAAATATATAACATTTGTGTAACAGACGTAAAAGTAGAAGATCTGACATTTTATGGATGTATGGATGGATAAATAGAAGATATGACATATGGATGTATCTGATTTTGACAAATCTGCAATGACATGTTTTGGGTTATGCTGCATTCAAATTGATGCAAAAGTTTCAATGTACTTTATGTTGCAATTTACTTCGGACATCAAAAGAAAGTGAAAATGCGGCGTTTAATCAAATCAATCCAGGAGGCCTTGTCAGTCCCTTTGGTTGAGCTTCAAAAGCGGCCAATTTAATGTTTGGAGCGCTCAGACGCTTGATTACATAAAAAAGGTCTTTCATAAAATTCTCCATTCAAAAAACAATACTAATTAAAAGAGCTAACAAATTTTTAAGAAAACACCCCTTTGCAAGTACTGTTAATGAAACTTGCTTATGTAAAGTCTCAATCGTGCAACTTCCGTTCATGCTGCTTCCCACTTATGCAAATGTATTACTAAATAATTATACAATAATTATATAAAACATAAAACGATGTAATGTTATCAAAGAAAGGAATTGGAACAAGAGAAAATTAAACACATAAATGTAAGTAAAGTATTACACGTCCAACATTTTGCACTATGTTTTTTTAATAAACAATTGAGGCATTTTTATATCCAGACCATTTCATCTGTTAAAGAACTTTTCTTTTTCTTCAGAGAATCTAGGAATGGTATTTAATTCATGGAAAATGGCGCCTTTTGACATTTATTTAGTTTGTTTTAATGTATATTTTATTATGAAAATGACAGTCTATGCAAATTAACATTCCAACTTACGTTAAGTAGATTCACATTACGTATATCTAGTGGGGTGAAAGTAAATAGAAATAGACGCTTTTAGCGTAGAAGTCTGTTCCTAGATTTTTTAACCTTTTGCTAGTGGATATAACAGGTGTTTGTACTTGCTGTAGAAATGGAAATGAAAAACGCACGTGTTTGCATCTTGTGCGAACACTTTAGCCTTCGGCTTTGCGAGAGTGCGGTGTTGCCAAATTTTTACCCAGGCATGTATGAAGGCGGCCATGTTTTTGCGCCAGGCGTAAGGAGACATTCTTAACCTCCATTGATCACGTGACTAACGCCTTCATACGGTCGTAATCAATGACATTCAGAAGAGTGTTAGCAACAGCGACATTCCGTAATGCATTATAACAAAAGAAGCATTTCAGGCGTTGATCAAAGAAACTGCAGTATATATCAAAGAGTGTTGGCGAAGGGTGAGTCATTTAAACCACTAGTCAATAGTATAACAACGTCCACCACGTGACTATTTTTGCATTATGTCGCTACCTTACGCATGGCACTAAAACGCTCCAACACCATTCCAGTAGCTCTTCAACGAGCAGCGCACTTACGCTTTAAGGAAGGAGAATGAGAGTCTGGACCGTCTGTTGAATTGATTCGTGTCTGTCTTTTGGTAGTCGATAGAGGTCGTTAGGTTACGATAACTTTTATTCGTAAATGGCGGACCACGCTCTTTAAATCATAATGGAGGCTGTCTCTCGCGTGATGGAGTACTTCGAGAAAAATATACAAGCGGCCTAGTTTAGATTTCTGAAAAGTAATTTAAGCTCGTAGGCCATTTCAGTAACAAAGAAATACAGATATACTTTTATTCCTTTTTTGGCAAAGATACTATAACATATTCCTTAGTGAATTCAAACCCAAGAACCTTCCTTAGGATAATGATTGTGTACCTTATTTCTGTACCTATTTGATTCTTTATTATTTATTTATTTATTCAGTCAAAAAACAGTAAAAACTATGTGACGTATGGGGGAGAAGATAATGTGCGCTCGTTTTCTTGAGTTCCAGAATCCCTCCTCATCATTTTAACTATAAATAGTTGAAAGATAAGAAACAGTTAAGGATAAAGAAATAAATAAAAATAAAATGTAAAAAACCGCAAGATAAGCGACATTTGAAAAACCACTTTCGATTCCTAGTTATAGAAAACTCATTTGCAACGTTAAACGAACTGGTGTTATTTTCTGGATTGCTAACATAATAGTAACTCACACTTACCTCTACTCCTACCACTACAAGCAAAAAGAGAGTTCAACGAACGTGCGCATAGTGAAGCTACATTTACGTCCAGAAGCAAAGCAAGGGGCCATCGCAGTATTTCCTTAATGTATCAGGGAATTTGGATAAAAATCTGAATGAGATGGGGTCATTGACCCGGATGCTGAAGTACATTATTTGTTACAAGCATATTAAGTCTTTTTTTAAGTTATACAATACAAATGTAAACATTATATATCACAGTTTTGTTAAAATAAACATTATTTTCCTTTTGGATGATCAGTGTAGTATCTAATTGTAGAGATATAGTTATGCAGCAAAAAATATTTTACTTTTAACTCAAATTTGTGAACCGGTTTCAATTGTATAATGTCATCTGTCAATGCCTTGTAAAGTAACGTACATGTATTGTACGTGGATTTCTGGTAGTGAGCTGTTGATACTGACACTTGACGGACGTGATTTCTACGACGTGTGTTGTAATCATAAATATCAGTATTACATGAATATGTGTTCCTACCCTCAAGTATGTCAGTTTTAACAAATATTACAGGTTCGCAAATATATAGGCAAAGATAAGATTCCTAGCTCAATAAAGAGAGGCTTGCAGGGAGCACGCAGATGGCATAATTTTCTTTTGCATTCTAAAGGTCTGGGTAGTACATGAGCTTTCCCAGAATATTATGCCATATCTCAGGCGGGAATGCACATTTGCAAAATACACAAACCGTTTTGCATGAAGACATTTTGAAAGAATTCCGAATGCGCAACATAATGAAATTAATTATTGTTTAATTCTGTTATATGTACATTCCATTTGAGGTTTGACTAAATTGAGAGACATAGAAATTTTGTTACCTTAACATCAGCTAATTGTATATTATTAATTATCAATGGAGCATGCGATTGCTGACTTGAAATGCAAAAATGCATTGAAACTGTTTTTCTTTGTTAACTATTAATTTGCAATTACAAAACTGTTGTATGAAAGACAAAGGGCGCATCGTTGCGAGCGCGCCAAAAACTACCGCGACGGCCTGACTGCAGGCCGCGCGACACACGGACGCTGGACGCCGGACGCGGCGACGCACGTGCTACGCTCGTCTCCTACACAAGCTGGGTACTCCAAAGTTCGCTAAATAAACGCCATTGCGATTGATATTGTTTGTCGTTATTCTTACAACAAAAAACAATTTTTTTTTAAATTCTGAAATCTTACTATTTATTGTTTCCTTTTTGTAAAGAACATTCGAGTCATTGGGCAACAGAACTGTTCTTTCCTTTTTAATAGACGATGGCATATTGTTGAACAGAAAGAGGATAGGACCTAAGATCGAACCTTACGGGACACCTTATTCAATTACTAAACAATTGGAAAGATAAGTAAATAATGTCCTTTCGTGCTAGTACGTTATTTATACTCTTTGAGATCGATGTTCAAGGTACGAGGTTTTCCAGTCTAGGTCGATACCACGATTTCCATATGAAGGTAATTTTGATAGCAATATGTTATGGTCAATAACGTCAAAAGCTTTCAAAAGATCTAAAAATATTTCAATGGGTACTTCACTTTGGTTCATTGATAAAGTACCGTCTTTAAGAAAAGAAAAAATGGCAGTTTCCGTAGATTTTGATTTTCTAAAACCGTGTTGTTTGAAAACGCTTCGTTTTCCTTGAGAAAAGTTTCCATTTGCGTGTAGAAAAGCTCTAATACTTTTGAAAAAACTGACCAAAGAGAAATTGGCCGGTAATTTTGAATTTAATTTTTGTTCCCTTTTTTAAAAAGTGGTTTAGTTTTTGTAGTTTTGAAATTATCTGGAAATATTGCTGTGCAAAACGAAGCATTGAAAATGTGAATTAACTGCTGCATAAAGGCAGGTACCCAAGTTTTCAATAAAAAGTCGGAAATTCTTCTAAACCAGATGAATATTTATTTTTTAGTTTACTGACTATTCTCAGGATTTCGTCAGAAGAAGCTTCATAAATAAACATACTGTCTAATACTTTTTGGGAAGAGAATGATGATCACTTTTGTGGTTTTAGTCTCTTTGTGAGTTCAGAGGCAATTCTAGAAAAGTGTTGGATGAAGAGATTAGCCACTTTTTCCGGATTACATGCTTCTCTTTCATTATCCTTTGAACAACATTCTCTACTAAGTATTGAAATGATGTGGTCGTATTTTTTACGATATCACACATTGCTTTAGTTTTGTTACTTGCGTTCAAAACATCCTAATTTTTTTCAATATTTTTGCATTATTATTATTATTATTATTATTATTATTATTATTATTATTATTATTATTATTATTATTATTATTATTATTATTATAACTTTTATTTAATTATTTTTCCCATCAATATTTGTATAACTGTTTCCTTTCAAATATTTATTCTTAACGATTATTAGTTTGTGTTCAGATATCGGATAGTGAGTTGGAAAGCGAGTGACGGGAAACCTGAGTTTATTGATTTGAAAGGATATGGTGCGTGACTTGTAATAGACTCTCGCGTGTTTTCAGCTGTGCTTTCAGTTCACCGTCACAGACCTAGTCCATTGAACTTACCAGAACATTACTTATCAACGTGCATCCTACAGTCGGAAAAGACTGCATATTAGCTTTGTTATTGTGTATTTATTGGCAGGGCCTAAATATGCGTATTGAACGCCGTTGTACTAATATATTACGAATCAATCGCGTGGCATCGTTCGCCAGATCAACTCTCAATATTACTTGTGTAGGATGCACAAAATAATTTTTATTTCAAAATGTTCTCTGGGTTACCATAATCGCAAAAACGTGTACATGAAAAGGCAGTTCTTAATTTATAGCACTAAAATAACTACATATGCCTTACCTG
Organism: Gryllus longicercus; assembly: GCA_038098605.1. Lineage (NCBI taxonomy): Eukaryota > Metazoa > Arthropoda > Insecta > Orthoptera > Gryllidae > Gryllus > Gryllus longicercus. The sequence continues at coordinate 982,119 of JAZDUA010000038.1, read as the reverse complement.
TTTGATTTCAACCCCTTTTAACAGTATTTTCAAAAGGAACACTGATATTTGTGTAGCAGTAAATTTGACTACAAAAATTGCAGGTGCTTGTAGATCTGCAGTTTTCTACTTGCAAACAAAATGCTTCATAAAATTTGAAAAATAAACTTCGAATTAACTTTGCAAAAAGTGTGTTCTTCTCACAGCCATGTCTGTTCAAACCTATGATTGACTCTATCATCTAAAGATGTCTCTTGTGACTTGCATTAAACAACAAGTACTCCCAATTATTTTCGAGTTTCGTATTTTGAATTTGCTTTCTATGATCCATGTATTTTCTCGCTACGGAGTAGAACAAAAGTTCTGGAATGCTGCCAGAAAAAAACGGTGAATTTTCGTCAGAAAAGCTCCTATTACTAAGCTGTGGATTTATAGGCGTAAAAAACTGCAGAAATAAGCAGAAAAAATAAACATTAAAAAAATGTAAGATAGGGATTAAATTTTTCTTATCCTTATTTATGTACTTGTTTAGCCAGTTTCATTGAAAACATTAAATGATTTTTTTTCAATCGCCATGCACAACACCAATGTAGCTAATGGATATACAACAGCACATACTTTTTCGCGTTATTTCTTAAAATATCAACATCTGCAATTTAAAAAAATTAAGTGTTCAACGAAATTTTGACCAGCTTGGTTCTCTTAAGCGTTCTTTCTTCTATTCGCAGAAAAAAAATAAGAAAATCGTAGCGGTTTTTGTGAATTACTTTTGCCATTTGAATTAATTCCAAGCAGAAATTATGCAAAAAAACTGTCTTAAAAATATAAATCACCTTTTTTATATCTGTTTTTTAGAACAGACTTCATTTAAAACAAAGGCCACTGTACTCAATATTGTACTTTTGCAAGGTTTACTTTTTGCACCTTTTAAAAGTACATAGAATTTGCGTAAAAGGGCCCGGCATCAAATTTTATACCGCCAATTAATCCATTCGAGGAGAAAATTTTAAGAAGTAATTAGAGCCATTTTAAAACAAAAATAATTTCAAATTCGAAGGAAAAATAACTCCACCACCAGAAGTTATTTTGCACGTATTTCATAATATGAATAACCAGCGCTGTAGTGGCAGTAAAACCGAACATAGATTTACTCATAGTTCGATTTCTCTTGACGCTGCAGAACAAAAACGAAAAAACGTTCAAATTTTCAAATTTTTGGTTAAGGATAATTGCATTTTGATCGATAATTACGAGAATAGGCAACTTTTAAACATTTAAACGCAAAATTGTGAAAATAGGCATTTTATTTTATATATTAATAGTGAAAGATGCGTTATATTTTATTTATTAATAGTGAAACAGGCATTTAGGAATCTATGGGCAATACAAGTAGGACAAAGACTAAAATTTATCAAGCAAGACAGCAATTTCAGGAATATTTACTTCAATGACCAGCCAACTTACTATTATCATCGTGCAACAACTACCCCTTAATAAATTTTTGTCATTAAAGGAATACCTCCGGAATTAAACACACAAAACCTACGACATACACGTAAGATATAGCATCCCCATTTACCACGTCAGAAATGAAACAAAACAATACAAGACACTTAGGACTATACGTATGTGAGACAAAGAAAGAATCAAACACCTATCGTGTTGTAGTGTTAGAAAGTAATAGTGACTATTAGAAAAACGATTTTCACTAGCCACCTCAAGTATGATAACTGGTTACAAAACCATGAACCATTCTGCCCCCCTGAACAACTTTCCAACTCGCTAACAACTTCCGACTACAAGCAATCGCAGGACTAAGAGACAGACTACCAGCAACTCCCAGCCTCCGCCAGATTTCTCCCCTGAATCCTTTCCCACAGCAGACACCACCGCCACCAGAACGGACAACCTGAACTTTTCGAGTACAGCTGGGAACAACCAGCAACACCATAAAAGACATTATCGACTTCAACAAGAAAAACATTACCAGAAATATTTGGGCAATCTAAGACAATCTAGATTTTGAAAAGTCCCGAAGACATACTCATGAAACTATTGACTGCAGCGACCAAAATATGTGAACTCTGTTGAGTAGACAGAATAACAGGCGCTACCTGAGACTAGCATCTTGGAATGCACAAGGCAGACAAAACGACAAAAAGCTTTCATCAGACAGTTTCTTGACGACTACTCCATCGGGGCAGTTTTCATCCAAGATATCTAGTTAGAAACTAACCAACCTTTCTCCATTCCCAAATTCATCATATACAGATTAGGCCGACCGATAACCATGGGCGGAAGCACACCCATCTTAATCCGGAATACGATCCTACATACCATCCTCAGGACTCCTGATAACACCTCCTTCGAAACCACCTCCATTCAAATAGGAACCCAACGAGGTCCAATCAAAATCATTTAATCATTTCCTTTTCTAAACCTTCTCACAATAACCACCCACATGATTAACGACAAACTGCACGACACCCTTGCCTAGTAATTCACACTACTTCCATCATTGTAACAAATCCCTACCCCTCGAAAGAGTTGATCTAAAATCATTTACTAATAATCTTTACCGAACATATATCTTCTTACTATCTAGCACCGCCCTCTCATCCATGTTATACCATAGACTGACAAAACTTTGAACGTCTCATTTCCAAAAAGATAAAACGTCCTTCATTCCTCAGTACCTGTCAACAAGTACACAAAGCCATATACCATTTCACCATCAGAATAAATCAGCCATACAAAAATCCACCTTATATTCCAGGCCACGACGCTTTCAAAACTTTCCGTATGAACGCCTAGGCCTCATCAGTCAAAGAGACGGGCACAAATACTTGGGACAAGACTGTACGGGACGCTAAGTTAGAACGCTATTACCATATTTGGTAACTACTTAAAGCAATTAAGGCAGCCCCACAACCCATATCCCTCATAATGCTACCAGATAACACCCTCATATACAATCCCAAAGTTATTGCTGAAGCCTTTGCCCATTTTCCCTCCTGCAAATTCCCAGTAACCAAACCTCCTCTCCCTTCACATGCTATCCTCAACTTCCTCAAAACCTCGCCACTTCCACCTACTCAGCAAGAATTGTGGACTTTCACCGACAACGACCTACGAGACGAAATTCGACTTCTCGACCCGACAAAAGATCCAAAAACCTAACAAAGACCACTAACAAGCTAGCAGCTACAGACCAATCAATCTTCTTCCTAATACCAGCAAATTATTTGAACGACTTTTACTCAGTCAAATGACACCAGTCCTAACCAACGTAATACGAAAAACACAGTTCGGTTTCATAGACAATAGGTCAGCGGTACTATAGACACTGCGGCTTGGCGTAGACGTTTCAACACCCCTACAATACCCACGCGACACCCCTGCTATATTCAGAGTCTTCAGAAATTCCTTTGACTCTGTCAACCATGCGATTCTCCTTTTGAAAATGAAACCCCTTCATCCCAGAATTGCTTCATCCCTCTCTAAGCAACTATCTCCCCTTACGTTCCTTCCGCGTGAGACATCGCTCAGGCTACTCCTCTTCCTATCCACCCAAGCCGGCGTCGCCGGACTTACACTAACTTACTCCGACTGACTACTGACTCGCGGGCGCCGGCAGCGGCGCATTTATACCTGGCCGGCGCTCGTCTCGACACACCCGGCACTTGCTCAACCTTTCCACGCGAGTCGCGAATAGCCTGGAACCGTTCAGTTCGGGGGGAAGGGGGGCGCCAGCAGTTGACGCAATCCACGCAGCGAATCCGGGCAGATGATGCAATATTCGTTACATTGCCCCCTCAGATGCGATCCGTCCCGGAGCGCGCTTAGTAAAATCATGCAGGTGGAGCTTCTATTGCAGTTGGAGGAGAATTGACAGTCTATTATCTTCTTTGGATATTTTGACATTCTTTGGTGGTAGCTGCAAACTACGATTTCCACCCCAGTGTACCGGAAGATTACTTCCAACAAACTTCTCACTACTCTCCAGTTCAGTCCATGAAAACTACATCCCAGTTTGGGTATGGCAAGCTTCTCGACGTTGTCTTGCAGTTCTTGTTGGCGTAATTCAAGCAGTTTTCTCAAGATTCTGACAGGTGGCCGTGCGATGTGGCTTTCTTCTTGTGATTACAAAATACACATCTTTACTCACGTCGCGGAGAAGCAGGTCCTTCTCAGTATTTGGTTGCTGGTTCTCTAATGTTTCAATTCTCCCGTATTTTCTCTTGAATACAGCAGCACCACCTCTGGTCATATCTAGATCCTGGGCGGCACAGGCGGTAATGAATATTCCTGAGGTACCGTAAACAGATCCTGTTGCACCTCCATTGCCGTGCCACAACGTGCCATATCATTCCCGCCATAAACTCGTCAAAAGTGAACCCTCTCATGTCCAAGGCACAGACTCCTGCGGTGTCTTCTCCGTCATTTTCATTCCTTCCCGCGCACGGGGCCAGCCGACTGGAATGGACGACCCGCGTTTTCCATTTGGCAACCTTTCAATTCGGTAGACATCATTTATCCTCTTCTGAGAGCAATCTTCATTTTCCACAACTCGATTAAAAACTTCTTCTTCTGCTGCTTTTTCTTCTTCCTCTGCTTCTTCTTCTGCTTATTCTGCTTTTTCTTCTTCCTCTGCTTCTTCTTCTGCTGCTTCTTCTTCTGCTTCTTCTGCTTTTTCTTCTGCTTCTAATGGATTTAGTAATTTGTCCTCACTCTTCACAAATTTCTCTTCCATTTTATCAACTTTCTCTTCGTTCTTCGAAATTTTCTCCTCTATTTTTACTTGGTTCTTTAAAATTATCTCTTCGATTTCTTCTCGAACCAATGTATTATTTGGTGTTATCTGTTGTTCCAGGTTTTTTAACAGCTTTCCTTCCGAAATTCTGGAATTTTCTGTCAATTTTTCTTCTGACGTTGTGTAATTTTCACTCCACTTTTTAGCAATCTGGCTAATGCTTTGGAAGAGATTGCGGTCGTCTCGAAGAGAAAATTCTCTGGATCCTCTCCTGCTGCCTTCATCGCGTTAGCAAGACGTTCTTGTAATATTGTTTTCGTTCCGGTGGTGTCCTGTTCCCTGTGTTCTAACTCCTTCTTCAACTCGGTTACTTTCAGATCCCGTAAGGTTTTTGTGAAACTCAGCTTCATTAAGGTTTTAATTCACCACACGTTATACTGATTTAAACACACCCCACACACCTGACCCAATTGTAACATTTCTCAGTGGTGAAACTCACACAGAGATTGTAACAAAAAACGTTTATTCGTAATCGATTATACACTAAAAACTATTTACAGGTAGATTCCCCAGTCCTTGTGTTTTTCACTTAATTATTTTTCTTACACACGACTCCGTTCTCTTGATTATTTATTCATACAGTTCACTTCTTATACACTATTTATGTACACTGTTTTTTGCATTTTACGCTATCGCATAGTTCAACTGAAGGTTCTCTGGTCCTTGTGTCCTTGAGCCTATTACACTCTCCTTCCTCAATTCATTCGTTTGCAGTTGGATAACTTGTAAAGGGCTTCGACGCTTTCTTTTGTGATGTCCTCGCCCGTCCAAAATATAGCGCGAAAAGAGACATTTCTGAGACATTTTATACATTCGTGATAATATTTCAATATTTGCCGGCCTCACGTACGTGCATATACCTGATCGAAGCGCTTAGACTTCTGTGTGTCTCCACGGGAGTCGCATACAAACACTTAGGAAGAGGCGCAGCTGAACACCTGCCCCGGCAGAGGGATGAGTCTCTTAATTACACGTGATGCTCACTTGTTTAGCGAACTGTCATTTTGGCCCATTCTTATAGAAATCGCTCTATATCTGACACCGCATGAGTGACCTGGAGACTGATTTCGGAGACGGAAGAATCGATTAATGAACGCATGTGACAGAAGACGGTTATAAAAAGCTGTTAATTTACTTGAAGTAAAAACTTTAAAGGTTGTTTTATGTTTTTATTACAGGTAATTTATTTATCCGTTTTATTGTAATTATTGAGAATTGTTTCTATTACAGAACACCAAGTTTTTATATCCAATTTTAACTTTCAAATTAATTACTTGAATATATATATATATATATATATATATATATATATATATATATATATATGGTGTTAATGGCAAAGTATTACATAACACAAGTACATAATATTATGGATATAATGTTTGTGTATTGATTGTTTGAAAATACTTTTTGACCCTAGAGGTGGGCCGCAGATCCGTCTTCCTGTGGGGCACGGTGCCCCCGCGTGTGCCTGTGGTTGCCCGCGTGTGCGAGGCGCGAGGTGGCGCGGAGGGGGCGCCGCCGGCGGCCAGACGGGGACTATTCTTAGCCGCTTAATGCATAGGTGTACTGCTCACGCGGCGCAGGCCACGGCCACGCGAGCTGCCGCGCCGGAAACAAAATCAGCTTTGTTCTTTTCTTCCACGGCATACGCGAGCGCGGTGCGCGCGAGGGCCTGGCCGCGAGGAATACACGGGCGACGGCGCGGGCGAGGGCGCGGGCAAGGGCGCGGGCGAGAGAGAGGACGCAGGCGCGGGCGATGGCGAGGGCGAGGACCAGGGCGAGGGCGCGGGCGAGGGAGGGAGCGAGGCCGAGAGCAAGGACGAAGGCGAGGGCGAGGGCGCGGGCGCGGGCAAGAGAAATTCTGAGAGAAATCTGTTTTCCAAAGACAGGACTTTCATGTATACTTCTTAAAAAATATTATAGTTTTTTTCGAACTTTGCGTAGAATACAGAGCGTTTTAAAATAATTATTTTTCAAAAACGGATTAAATTATTGTTTTACACTTTCTCTCATATGGATGGTAAAAAAGTAGTGCTGATATCATTTTTGGCTCTCTGGCTTTTCGTAAATTGTATCATTTTACAGAGTTGGAGTCATGAGACTTGTAATACGTGCTCATTATGGCTACACTTGCACTAGGTAAATAAGTCAGCCGGATAAGCCCCGGTAAGTCCCTGCTGTTGTACACCATTTATGTATTTTTGAGAAGCATACCAACGGGCAACTCATTTTACCAGTTTAATGTTACACCTGTGGAAAGTATCCAACATTCCCCTTTTTCAACAAATTTTGTAATAAAACTAGTTTTTAATTTCCCAGAACGTTATGTTTCTCATCAAGTTTGAAGCAAAACAGCGGATCGTCTTACTTTTCCCCCACCCTTAAGGTTAACAAGAGCACATCTTTTTCTACGCAGTAAACCCACCGATATACTCGTATAACAAGTAAACACGAATATTTTTCGTGGCACGTACCAAAATAGCATCGCATCAGGAAGAAAATGTTTGTTAAAGGACCCTACATAATGGAGAGGTAGTGCAGAGGAAGAATGTTGTAGTGCAGCAAATGTCACTGCACGAATGTTAATGCAGGGAACTAGGTAATAATCGAGCAACACGGTTGTGGCGAATTGATTTGACTTACGCAGTACTACTTTCTTCTTTTCTTTGGTGCTTTGTGAGCTATAGATTCCGGTTGTTTAGTCATTAGTCACGATTTCTGAGATATTTTTGAGTTCCTGTCAATATTTATTGATGCAACTAGAAGCGCTGTTTGCCTCAGGAGATGTGTAAAGCAGACCGCGCCAGCGTAGAAGCGATTCCCACTCAGTCGTCCCCGAGGCCCGCGCGGACTGGCTTCCCAGCCGCAGGCCGTCGCGCGTCGCCGCCAGGCGAGGAGCCTCCTCGCCCCTGAGCCCTCCGAGCCTCCACGTGACCCTGGCCACTCAAAGGCTCCTGTCGTCGCCATGCGGCCCACCGCAGTTCTAGCTGACGTAACTGCATATTGCCGATGTGTATTGTTTTGAAAAGTCCATGAAATATCGCATTGACTGACTATACATCAAATAAGATATTTAAGAAGGAAAGGCGAGAACAATTTAGGCAGTGTCTAATCATTCTACGGCGAGTGCGTTTCTAAGGAAACATCTCATTATCACAGGGATAAGCAGTAGTTTTGACAGAAGAATTAAAGACTCAAAGGAAATTAATATGTATAATGAAGATGCCAGTTTCAGGCGCTCTTGACTCAGTTAAAAACTATTTAACATTAAACAGCTAGATAGTAACACAAGTACGATGGTCGGTTATTCGATCGCAGCGATCCTTAAAAAGATTTAATATACACGATAGAAATATAAAAACCCTCCATTCCCATTTCTTATGCTGTGCTTCAAAATTATGAAGTGATTACTGGAAGCTACTAATGACAATGAATACCAGTGAAAAACATGTGGAACCTAAAAGTGAACCTATGGTGAACGTCTAAGAAAAGGAAGAATTTTCATATTTGTTTCGGAGAGACACACTAAATCAGAATTTTACATTACGTAGACTACGAATGAAAGGGTCTCTTGTAGATATGGAAAACATTGCGTTTAAAGTTTCTCTCTTGATCCTAACATATTTCTTAAATGTTTTTAGAAAAAATGGAGTATTTAAGTTTGAAAGAAATATTTATTGGATTCCAAAACGTAGACTACATACGCAATTGAGGAAAATACAATGGCATTAGAATGAGATGTCTAGTCAAGTTCTCAGTAGGTGTGTAAAACATTCCTGGGGTGAAAAAGGAACCATCGGATTTGGGAGTTACGAAACTTACTTATGCGCATCCCAATGGTGATATCACGTAAGGACCTATGATAACATAAGGACAAAATTAGAGGACTCACTAGATAGGAGCTCACAATATTATTTTCGGACTGAACTTTATATTAGCTTGAAAATACTTCTACGTGGTGTCGCCAGAATCCGTTTTGTGCTTGATCCCAAAAAATCGATTGACGGCAAAACGTCTCTCCGTCAGACCGGCCGTCAAGCACAACGCTAGCGCATAAACCGGTAAGTCTATTTTCTCTAAAATTGATATTGACAAATCGTTCTAGCTGATGTTACGGACTCAGGAATTTGGAACGATATTTTAATTTTGGAGGGTACTTTACTTGAATCCCCGGGGACATTCTCAAAGTTTTCAAAAATGACTCCAAATTATTTAATTAAATTTTGTTGTTAAATAGTGCAAAAGAAGTTTAAGCGAATAGTGATGGGTCTCATTTTCATGGACTTTCCCGATTTTTCGAAAATTGGAAAGCAAATTAAAATTTCAGAATTGGAGATTGAGATTTTTCTCTGAGAAAAAGTCTGTTAGCTTTTTAAAAAAAAGGTTCTGTACATTTTGTGAAAAGAGTCGCTTTTGCGTAATATATACATACGAATTCTTTTTACTCAAAATTCGCTATACATTTTTCTTTAAATTTTATCCACTATGTAATAAGAGACGGTAAAAATATTATGCCAATCTCATTTTCGGGTACTATATTTTTTTTAAAATTGCAAGAATTTCAAAACTACAAAATTGAAAATTGGATTTCAGCCTCAGACAAAGTCTTTTCAAAATTTGCTCTTTAAAAAAAGCCATGTACAATTTTTTGAAAAAAATAATATTTTTTGTTTTATTTCTGATGGAAATTAATGCAATATAGGCAGGTTTCACACCAATTAGGGACCATGAGAACAGTTGAATGAATGATATGAAAAACAATTAATTTCATTTTAATTACAATTTCTTATTGAAAATACCAATATTAATTCTAATTTTGCTTTCTCGCCTTTTTATTTTTCTTAATCCTACAATTTGTATTCTCAATGTATTGATGTACTAGTTCATAAAGTTGACGGTCTGCCACCGGTATAAATACTTTCATCGTTTCTTCATTCCGGAAGCAATAATTTTTAAAGAGCTGTTTTATTTAGGCCTTTCGAAAATATGAGATTTTATATGTAATTTTGCGTGAAAAATCAATTTTTAATTTTTAAGCAATTCTTTTCTCAGAAACGCTTTCAATTTTTTTCTTTCATTTTTGTTTTCATTTTTACAGTAGATCTAACAAATGCATTTCTTTCATTAAAAAACGATTTGACTGCTCGTTACGATATTCAGAAATTGTTAGCTCACTTCGATGTAATCAAGGCAAGCTTGTGTGAAAATTTCATCCTTTTTGTTCTACAAATACTGTAACAGTTGAATTTATTTGTTTCTTTCGTTTGTAAAAGCGAGATAAGATTGCTGTTCCTAGCTTTCGAAGTAAAAACAGATATCATCTCAGGCGCTTCTTTGGAATTGGTTGATTTGGAGGTTTCAAGTTATAACTCTGAGTTTTTATACTAAAAACAATTATATATGTGAGTACTATGTTACTACTTACAATAATGCGAGAAAGTACGTGCTTTTGTAGCCTATCTAGTTGTAATTGACATGATCATTTTAGCATTTACTTCAAATGTATGTGCACTATTTGGCTGCAAATCGATTTGTGTCGCCTGTCTCCCGGTCGGTTTTCAGCTGGCACTACTCTCAATTTTGATTCGCGATCGGCTGCGGGGAAATTTTGTGATTCGCCAAAAGTACTTTTTACGTAAAAATTCTATATTTTGTCACAAAAATTCCATCTCGTTTTTGTCAATGTTTAGGAAACTTAGTTTTATATAAAATGTTGCAATTTTATCAATTACATTTCCTTTCAAATTAATTAGATCGCTGGTGAAATAGATACCGTCTATTATTTAAGAATGATAAATAAAAGGTGTGTGGTATCAACAATTTATTTGGCTGATGATCGTTTCAATCACGTAGCGATCATCCTCAGAGCTTGCAGCTTCCGGGCCGAAAACGATGTTCCGCAACTTTGCTTCCAGAAGTTTCACCTTTGGTGAATTCTCACAATTAATTAAAATGTATAAATACATATTAATGAAAAATGTTCCAAAAATTCAAAATAAATATATTATACAAATAATAATTATAAACAAGAGGAAATAAATACAAATACAATGAGTATATATTAAATAACTGTACAAATGAGGTTTATCATTCTAAGATTTGTTTGTCTGAAGCGTGACATGTGAGACATTCTGGGAGAGACGTCGCGTGGGCTCAAGACGCGTGGGATTATTTATTTATTTATTTATTTATTTATTTATTTATTTATGTATTTATTTATTTATTTATTTATGTATTTATTTATTTATTTATTTGTTTATTTATTTATTTATAAGATTAGTAGAATCATAAAATATTTGGCAAAATATACAAGGAAGTGCAAAATTTGTATATAACGAAAAATTTGAATAGTATGCCATGATCGCCATAATTTGCCAAGAACACAATACTGAGAACCGAACATGTCACAAAATTGTAACTACGTAAGAATCCGAACCTTTGTGATGTTGCCCTGGTTCTAATGAAGGTGTGCCGGAAAATGCAGGAGATTTCCATGAACCCTGCCGCAAAACACTCTGCCCACAACGAATTCCACGTGGAAGACCCGGGAGGTGCCCCCGACACACAGGAGAAGAATGCGTTGGCAGACCAGTACGCTACGGACGAGCGACATGGCTGTGGAAACAAATCAATCTCTTCATATAGAGAGGTCAAGTCCACGTTTCCATGATTTGAATACAAATTACGCACACGTGAAGGGAAAAGGAAATAGAATGTGTGTTGTACTCTGGTGAACCTTTGCTGAGGCAAGAATAGTTTTGTTAACAGTTGAATAGACATGACAAAATTTTGTGTTTTCAATTAATATTTTTACTGGTCACTTTATTATTGAAAATCATATGACTTGATAGAAATTTATATGAACGTATCAAATAATTACTATTACATATTACCATGTATTGCGCAACCATTATAACATAATAGTTATATGTTCCAATGGTCTAGCTCTCAATTCTCATATCCACATAATTTTCTGATACAAACATGTATAAAATCGCACAAAAATGTAAAGCTATATGTTGCGACAAAAGACTTATGAGTATTTCCGAGCCTCACAGCATTTCATTACATAGCATTTCAGTAATTGCGAGGATGCGTGTGCGTCTTTTAGTGCAGCGATCTTACTCGGTAGACGGAGAATTGAACCAACGCCACCTACACAGATCTATGACGTTGATTAAACCCCAGAACCCACTTTAATTTTCTTCTACGAGGATAGAAACACTAATTGTTCTGAAACATGTGGTAACGCGGCATAACTGTCAATAGTGATGCTGCTTTGAACAGTGGTGTTTATTCCCTGTTATCGTATTTTTACTTTACCGTATACGTTCGTATGTATTTACAAAGCAATATACGTAGTATAGGAAAAGTTATGTAATGCTTCGGAAAATCGATTGCGAGATTTCAACGGAAATACGTTTTGAGATAAACTAATAGCGAAAAAGTGTTGTTTTTTTCTTCAAAATGTCTGTCTGTCTGTGACACCATTAGTGCCTAAACCATACGTATTTTTTCCCCAAAATTAAGAAACAACTTGTCCATCTGGGTCGAGTTGAAGAATTGAGTGTTTCAAAAACTATCTTTAAAATTTGGGGATACTTTACATTAAGCCCCTGGGTCATTTCCCAAATTTTCTCAGAAACACCCCATTTCATTTGTCTTTAAATTTCTTGTAAGAATAGAGGAAACTACTAGGTGGCATATATCCGATATTGGTGGTTAACTCTTAATTTTCAAAAATTTAAAAAGTTTAAGGCTTTTGGGTTCTTCCTACAAACTTGACAGGTTTTTCCTTGCAATAGAAGTTGTTCTCCATGGATACGTCACTTTCAACTAGTCATAATATAAACAACTGTAATAATATATTACTACCATTACTACTATTACGACTACTACTACTGCTATCACTACTACTACTACTACGGCCACTACCACTACTACTACTACAACCCTACTACTACTACGACGACTACTACTACTACGACCACTACCTCTACTACTACAACACAACTACTACGACTACTACTACTACCGCTATCACTACTACTACTACTACTACGACCGCTACCACTACCACTACTACTACCCATACTACTACTACTACCCATACTACTACTACTACTACTACTACTACTACTACTACTACTACTACTACTACTACTACTGCTACTACTACTACTACTACTACTGCTACTACTACTACTACTGCTACTACTACTACTACTACTACTACTGCTACTACTACTACTACTACTACTACTGCTAGTACTACTTCTCTACTACTTCCACCACTACTTCATTTTTCTACTACTTTTACTACTACTACAACTGAAATTGTACATAAAACCATGTAAACTTGTAAATGTAAGCTTTAAGGAATATGTATAGTAGTACTTTACTATTTACTAGTTATTGATCGCACAATTTCCAGTATCAAGCTATATGCCATGTGTTTAAAATAGATTGTGTTATAAAAAATAGTGGTGCAACAGAATGGGACAGGATTTTCCGAATTAGTTATCTATTTTGTCGGGTCTCGGGTAGCTAGACGAACATGCCACGTACTCTTGCCAGTTACCATCTAGTGGCGCCAAAAAGTATATTATTTGAAATTTTCTAAAGTATTCGGTTTCCTAATAATAGAACGGAAATATTATTTTATGGATACTAAAGAACAGTAAAACTTAGTCCTAAATTGCAATTTTTTTAAAAAAATCTCGCGGTTAGTTTTAAAAAAATGGCGCTTAGCCGTTACTCTAAGTTCGAAGTTGAAAGCATTTTTTCACAGAACATTTTTGAATTTTTGAAACACTTCAAGTATTTTTAAGTACGTTCACTCACAAATACAACAGAGTTTACAAATTGCTGGAAATGTACATATTGACGAAGTGAGAGATCATAAAAATACAGTTCTGTAGTTTTAAAAAAAATCCGAAATGAACATTACGTCATATCTAAGAGTGCAAGTAGCACTATCTGTTCGAAAAATTTAAAGATAAAATTTGGAGCTTGTTTTGAGAATATTGCGTTTGAGCACGAGTTTTAAGCTAGTTTTCCCAGCAAAGTGTTGAGTTTTCGAGAAACTTTATATGACATTCAAGGCAAAGGTATTCATAAATACATTAATGTGATCAAATTGCCGCTTGTATAATTATTAACGATGCGAGAGACAAGTAAAAATATTACACTGGCATCGAGAGCAGCTCCGTGTTACATGAGCTCTGGCAATACGTTGATTAGCGACTCTAGCGTTCTCTGCGACGACAAGAAACACTAAAAGGATTATATATTTTATTGTCCTCTCGAATACGCGAATATATTAAACAACAGATGAGATAAAAATCTCAACTATTTTTAAGAAAAAAATATTTTAATTAAATTAATACGTCCACTGAAATTTAATAATATCTTGAGGTATAATTATTTGTTTACTATTTAGAAAGATACCTAGAAACTGCTATTCTAAATACGTACAAAAATTGCACAAATTCAAAACGAGAATCTGAATGCACGCAGAAAGGTTACTGAGGTAAGAAAATATGTACCTAGACAAAATGTGTACCTAGGGCAATTAAAAGCCAGAGAGATCCTGATTTGTTTATATTTTATTTCACGAACTATTTTTAGAAACTAAATATATACTACAATATTGTCTATTTTTTATTAACAATCAAATATGAACTATCCGCATTTTGAAAGTAATATATTTCCTTGCGTTTTGCATTCCCTATTCATGTATACACGGAGTAACATTTGCAGTAAGGCAAACCTTCGTAACGCGGCGCGACAAAACGGCGGATTTCCGGCTATCGATTTCTTTTATTTTTTGATTTTTACGATTTCGGATAACGAAAAAGTGGATAAATCCAGATGCTAAAGGAATAAAAAACCTGGTGCCACCAGAATCCGTGATTTGTGGTTGATACCGAAAAATCAATTAAAGGCAAAACGTCCATTCGTCTCTTCACGTTCTGAAAAGTTAAAAATATTCCTGCAACCATGCTCTTAAAATAGCCTGTATATGCGCTTAAGATAAAGAATATGCGTGAAACGAAAATGTATTTAGTAACAGTCAAAAGTTCTTTATAAGTTATCCTCATTTTTCACTGTAGTACAATAAAGTTCTGGCCCACGAATAACGTTATATGAAGTAAATCGATTGAAGCGAAAGCAATCTTATAAGACTATCGGAAATATGTTGGTATTGTAGCATTGGCATGGTTTAATTCAATTTTTATTTGGAAGGGAAATATGTTTTAAATAGTTTCTAAAAGATTAATGTGTAAATATATAATAAAAGATCGAATGTAAGAAACAAACAGAGAAATATGAAATAATACAAAAATTCTAACAAAATAAATTCGCAGCGTTGTTTTGTTTTGCGTTTCGCGGAAGTTTTGCGAATTCTTTCCTAATCTAGGGGGAGGATGACATTTTGTAGGTGGAATATCACATTACAACCTGGCAACATTGAGATCAAGACTTTGTCGATTTACATAAAAAATCTTTAAAACCTATTTGTAATATATGAAATAAAAATAGCTAACAATTTAAAAAAATGCCTAACACAAACAAATGTAATTTTCTTTTAAAACCACTGATTTTTCAAACAAATCATCAGGCACTAACCCCTATTTACCAAATGTAAGATAAAAACTATAAAGAAAAATAGTCATACAAAGTAGTGTTTTAACGAATAAACGTTGTTTTATTCTTCCTCTACTTCTTCGCCTGCATTTTAAGTACTTCTTTTTTTAAATACACCTACTTAATGTATTTAAACACATTTCTAAAATATGCGCCCAAAAGCCCTCAAAATTCAATTTTTCAAATAGAAAAACCCTGCTCATGACAAATCGTATGACATTTGGTGCAGAAACTAAACTAACTGTACTCTACATCAACTTCATGTACTCGCACATCAACGCATTGAGAATACAAATTGTAGAATAAAGTAAAGTAAGGGTGTGAGAAAGCAAAAATAGAATTAATATTGGCATTTTCAATAAGAAATTATAATTTAAATTAAATTAACTATTTTTCATATCATTCATTCAATTTTTATCGTCGCATGTAGTTGCTCTGAAACCTGTACATATTTCAATAATTTTAAGTAGAAATTATGTAAAACTACTTCTTTTTAAAAAAATTGTACATGACGTTTTTTGAAGAGGTAATTATCTACAATAGACTTTGTCTGAGGCAGAAATCTCTATCTTCAATTTTGTAGTTCTGAAAGATTTTTGCAATTTCCAAAAATACCTAGCAATACCCGAAACTGAGACTAGCGCCACATTTCTTACAGTTCTTACATTTACAGCTTACATATGTGGAGAAAAGTTAAAAAAAAAATTAGAGTTTATTTTTGTAAAAATCAATCGTAAAATACGCAAACACGACTTGATTTTTGAAATAATTGTACAATATCTTGTTTAAAGAGCTAATTTTATAAAACATATTTTGTCCGAGACAAAAAATTCTATCGCCAATATTATGTTTTAAAATTTGTCTTCCAATTTTCGAAAAATCGGGAGTGTCAACTTAAATGAAACCTGCACCATTCCCTTAAACAAATTTTGCCGTATTCAACAACAAAATTTAATCAAAAAATGTGTAGCCATTTTTTTTTAAATTTTGAAAATGTCCCACGGGCTTCATGTAATGTACCCCCGAAAATGATATCAGTTTCAAATTCCAGAGTACGTGACATTAGCTAGAACAATTGAGGATTATGAACTTTGGAGAAAATTGACATTACGGTTAATGCGCTATCGGTGTGCACAGACGAACGGACAGGCGGACGGACTGACAAACAGAGAGACAGACGCTTTGCTGTCATTGAATTTTTCGGTATCAAGGACCAACAAAACATGGATTCTGGCTACACCACGTGTTAGGGGATTCTTTTCTATTTTTATCAACTGGTTTTATCCACCTTTCCCTTACCAGGGCCCAGCAAAAAGAGTTTTTGTGTCGAAAATTCGCCGTTTTCCGTCGCACGATTTCAATTCTTCCTCTTCTTACATTAGTGAATGAGAGAAAGTAATAGCACTTATCCATTTCGAAGAAAGTCACCCATTTAATGTTTACACATCCTGAACTGAAATATCGGTTGAAATTTAGCTAGAAAGTAAATGATAATGATAATGAAATGATGTATTAGTAAGAGAAATATCAGCTTCAACTCTGGTAGACGTGAGCAAACGTCTAGTTTCGAGAACCTACGAGCAACAGCGGGTTTTGAAAAGCATATAATTGGGTAGGTGCATTTGATATGGAACTGACCAAGAGGTTCTGAGCTTCAGATGTCACATGACACGAGATGTGGGCCGCAAGGACTCGCACTCGGGGCAAGGCAAACGGAGGAACAGCATTTGCGGCGGCGCCGAGTCGTGAGTGCAGTCTGCGAAATGACACGTGCTTATCGTGCGACCAAGAGATAATCATCCGTGTTCTGACCTCGACCACCGCCCAGCCTGGCGCTCGTGGATCAATTGAATGGAACGGCTCCGTCCAGGAAAGCTAATGACGGTCAACGTGCAATCGAAACGAAATGTACTTATAATGCAGATGCTGTATGATTCTGATGTGAAATTAGAGGACGTAGACAACTAAAAACTTTATAGTTGTCATTGTTATAGTTTTTATCATCATCATCAACATCATAATCATAATAATAATAATAATAATTATTATTATTATTATTATTGTTGTTGTTTTTCTTATTATTATTTACCGAAATTTAGAAGAGAGGGACAACAAAATACTTTCAAATTTATTATTAAAAATGATTAACATGTAATATTAAAGAATAATAAATATCATGTTTTAAACGAATTCAAGATAAAATGCAAACAAGTAACATTATGCAGACATTTTTTGCGCAACTGAAGAAGTTAATCTATTAAACAACATTTTACAGACCGAATAAAGTTATGTCCTTTAATCAAAAATAATGTAGAACGCCTTGTCCTGCTGTCAATCGACTTTCTTTGTTTGAAATCATATGGTACTTAGGTTATATTCGTGGAGGAAACAGAATTGAAATATTTATGAATAAGGAAAACCAAATTACGATTAAATTGTCTCTATGAATTGCGCAGAGGCTCATATAAACAATTAGAATTTTTTAAATGAAAGTAAATATGAACATGAATGTTTATAAACATAAAAGTGTCACTTCTGTGATGAGTACACTTTTGAATCTACAAGCAATTTAGGATATTCGTTCATTTTGTTTACATTAATCAGCTTTCAATAATTAAGTGCCATTTCTGTAGGTACTATCATTCGTTGTTTGTTCACAGCATTGTTTTCTTTAATAAAGAAATCACATCATCATTTTCTTGAATGAAAGAAACGGGAACTCAACATGCAAATGAGGAACGGGAAACGGATACGGACATTAAAAAATTTACTTTCCAATTCAACCTTCCACTATAAGCAATGCTGAAAGAGGAACTTGTATCGTAATGCTCATGATAAACATTTAAAAAAGGATTAAATTTCTGTTCTTAACTCATCTCACTTGTTTAAGGTTCTGAGTAATTGGTTTCAGAAGAACTAAAGAGTTCATCTTCATCTAGTGAGACAATTGTTGCTGTTAACAATTTTTTATTAATGTTCCTTATTCAAACGTTCTTGGCTCTGACTGTGAGATATTTTTCATTTGACATTTCGTGTGGATAGTTGATGAATGTTGAAGAAAGACACGGCTATGTACATTTTTGTGTTGCTATCAATAACGCCCGATTGGTACGCTAAGGAGTAGCGTATCCGTCAAAGCGTGTTGGTACAAATTGCACCCCCCTGGCCACACTTACCATCGCTGCACCAGCCACAACACCTCCTTCAGCAGCTGCACTCGGCGCGACAGCAGCGCGTCCATGGCGGCCGGCGAGAGCAGACCTTCACGGGGGCGGGGAAGTCATTCCAGGCGCGAAGGCGGGCCTCGACCGCACTGCACTGCCCAACTCCTTTGGCACGCGCCCGCCCGCTTCCCGCGCTCGCGGCCGCATCGCCGCCCAGCGCGACGAACAGCGCCCCCCGGAGGGCGGAGGGCGGAGGCGACGGTCGCGCGCGGTGCTCCGCCGCTGGGTTCACGCGCTCGCTGGCGCCCGCCCGCCGACTGCCCGCCGCGCCCGCCGCGCCCGCCGCCCGCGCCGCCCGCGCCGCCGGTGACGTCACACCCGAGCGAGAGCGCTGAGCCGCGCCGGCGCCGCTGCCGCCACGCCCCCGCCCCCGCCCCCCGCCCCCGCCGCCGCGCACCGTCTACGTCTGGCTCAGGGCTGCCGTGCGTCCACTGACGTCACTGTTGCGCCGCGGACCGGGAGGCCCTAGGTTCGAGTCGCGACGCTCACAGGGTTTTCGACACTCGCCACCTACCTCGGTGCGCAAGAGAATTCCATCGGCCGGCTGCTCTGACAGCTCCCGTGAGTTCTCCCACCAACGCCAGGTGAATGCAGCAGCAGTTACCTAATAAACGGTCGTGGACCTCTCCTTCCTATCCTCGCCCCTTACTCACCACACGCGTGGGGACTCCGGTGGAGGGCTGCGATGGAACGAGCCACGGCTGCGGCCCTGGCGGCTGTGGCTGGAGTTCGCCTCGCCCCTCCGCCCCGTCTCCGATCCACCCAGCCTTTTCTCTCTGTCAGTGCTCTCTCCTCCCCGCTGCCTCCGAAACGACTTCCTCTCTTTCGTGTTGTCCCCGCCCCGTCATCGCCCGGCGTCCAAATCATCTGTCACGTCTAGCTGTTCGTCTGGCCCCCGAACCTTCCTGTGGCCACCACTTGCTTCTCGCTCGCACCCATCCACCCCAACAACCCCACTCGACCGTCGCCCCCGCAGCACGTTGCACTGCTATTCGCACATTCCAATATGAAAAAGAAATATTCTATTGTCAGCTTTTTTATTGCTGTAATGGAATGCGATCGTCTTACTTATTGAAGAAAAACATTTATCGTGCAACGTATCTGTTTATTTCGAAAAAGAACAGATAGAATAAGTACATGTACCTTTTCCATCCTTTAGTGTAACTTAACGACTTCTTGGAAAACTTCGCTTGCTGCTATTATTCTAAATGCAATTCCTCATGTGTAAGCAACTAGTGGTGCTACCAAAGCAATACTTTCTTGCATTATTTCTAACTACTCCGCTTTACTATAATACAACATAAACTTGCAAAACGGTTTCTAACCAGAAAACATTTTTTTTCTGTTCAGAAGTGTATACTAGTAAAACCAGTTGTAGGCTTTAGTTATTGTTTGTTTATTTATTATTTATTTTGTTTAAAGTGTATATAACAAGCCATTAACACTAGATCAGTGATATGTGTAAAAACGGCTGCCCCGGCACGGGACAGCATATAAAAATGGCAATGGACGCAACAAACGGTGTAATTTCAACTTGTGGTGAGACCTCTCACACAAGCGCAATGGAAAATAACATGTTCGCATTTCAAAATGGTCAAATGTTGCAGCAATATCAGGCTCGATACATTCCATTCCAGTTACAAATGAGTGTGAACTTGCCACCGCAGGGTGTAATGCAAAACATGGTTCAAACTCAACAGCTAAGTTTAACACAACCAGTATCAGTTCAACCGCCACAATTACATCATGTCACTGACGGGGATCTGCCTCCTCCTTCAGATCTGCAAAACCTTGACGAGGAGTCACCAAACACCAAAAAGAACTTGGAGCAGCGCGGACAGACCGCAATTCAACGTACCCCCAACACGTCAACCAATAAAGGTAGATATATACTTAAAAGAAACTGTGATTCTAGTGAAGTGTTAAATGATAAAAGACAAAAACGTTCGCAAGCAGAAGTAAATCAAATGATATATAACGTACCTGTAAGAAATAGATTTGAATATTTAGATAACATAGTGGAAAATGATGATAATGTATTTAAAGCAGTAAAAATCCCCCCAATTATTATTCAAAATTATAATAAAAGAGAAGATGAACTGCCAAACTATAAACTACTTAAAGAGGACATTATGAAAAATGAAATTGAACATTTTGAAGTCAAATACAGTAACAATAAATTTAAAGTGTAATTTAGTAACATTGATGACTTCAGGAAATTTAGAAAATTCTGTGAAAATAACGAGATAGAGTTCTACTCCTTCAAAGACCCATCTGTAAGGGCATTTGAAGTTGTAATAAAAGATGTACCGGAGTGTCTAGATGTTAACGATATTAAAAATGAACTTAATGATATATTCCCTGTATTAAAAGTAATAAGACTTTATGGCAAAAATAGAAAACCCCTGCAAATAGTAGCTGTAGATGTCGAGAACAGTGTGGCTGGTAGAGCCATTTTAAAGCTAAATAAGTTAGACTACTGCATAGTTAGAGTTTTTGTACGAACTAAAACCAAACTCCCCATCCAATGTAAAAAATGTCAGCGCTTTGGGCATACGCAAGCTAACTGTTATAACAACCCGAGATGCGTGAAATGCCTCAATGACCACCACTATTCTGAATGCACACTCCCTAAATCGGGAGCAAAACCCTCCTGTACGAATTGCAAACAAAATCACACAGCAAATTATCGTGGTTGCCCTTTTTACAAAGCAGAATTAAATAAAAAACTTAATAAACCCTCAACTGGAGAGAGATATAACGCAGGGCAAGTCAAGGCACAGTATTGCTCACAAGGTCAAGAGATAAATTATGAAAACAGGCAAGCCGGATGCAGCCAACCTCCAATCTATAACAATGCCCAATTCCCTCCCCTACCCGAAAGACCAGGCCCTTGGACAAGACCGATAAATTACTCTCAAGAGAACGTTAAAAACACGACGCCGTTCACAAATCAAAACATCGATAGGATTAAATTAATCGAATCGATCACAAGTACGGTAATTACTCAGATTATAAATTTTCTTTCACCAGAAATACAAGTTATGATTCAGACCGCGTTACAAAAATGAATTGTAGCCAGCTCAAGAACCTAAAAGTTTTAGACTGGAACGCAAATGAACTAAGTAAACAAGAGAATATTTTTAGGAACTTCTTATTCTTCCACGAGATACAAATTGCTTGCGTTACGGAAACGCACTTTCACCCATACTAATGCTGTAAACAAGTTTGGGTTGTAATAACGTAAATAAGTGTTATTCACAAGTGTAACTTTCTTGTTTACTTAAGGCATATATTGTGTATCTTTGTATATTAGTATATTTTGTATAATTCTGTATATTGTTTAATTAGTAGTTATATTTGGTATATTTTTGATTTAGCTATGTATATTGGTTAATTAGTTGGTTCTGTATATTATTGTTTATACAAAGGTAAACACAAACAGTATATAATTTGAAAAACTCAGCCCAAGTAAGTATACTTGTGCCCTGATGTAAATGGTTGAGATTGTTAAGTCCTTATCTAATGTATGTATCATGTTAATAACTCCCGAAAGGCCGAAGTGCCGAACGGGCAAGAAATAAATAAAAAAAATATTTTCCTAAATAAATAAGTTTGTTATCTTGATGATAACAAGGAAAACATTCTCTTTATTATACGAATAATTGATAAAACAGCTCAAACGCAAATGTCTATTTATCTGAGTTCCACATCTTTGTGGGGTGGCTCCCTCTCGCACTGGACACCTCAACTAGCAAATAATGTGGTTGCGCCTTAAAAGAAGAAGAGGTGTAGCATTTCCTTACATTTACTTCAATTTCATATTGCAATATTCTACGATGTACGAGTGCCAATAAACAATTGCCCGCGTCGGCAGAACCCACCTAGGATCTCCATGGCTGTGAAATAATTGCATTGCTCTAACCATTTTAAAATGGAATTCAAATTTAAAGAGATGCTTCAGAAACCGATAATAGATAAATCCAATAAAGCAATTGAACAATAAATAGCTCAGAAATCGGAAGAGGGATAAAATGAACATGAAACAGTTTGTTCTTGGAAAACATAAATAATATTAACATGTTTAATGAGAATGTAGTACTGTCTTACTTATCAGACTTGGTAAGTGATTCCTATTACAGCTACACGACATTTAATGTATTTTGTAATTAATAATAGTAATTTTGCTACAGTCCAAGACGATAAACTCCGTTTTCTAATGGTCGAAATCTGTATTCCGTGGTTAAATCCATGTGATTGGTCCATTGTAATACGCACCTTTCCAAGTTTTATAAATTGTTTCTTAAGAAAGTTTCTTAAGAAAAAGTTGGTTGAATGTCAAGCGACACAGCAGAAATCACAAGAGACGAAGTCAAACTTGAGGGAAATATTACTATAAATATTTAGGAGTATTTTGTAGATATTGTGTTTTTGTACTTACGACTTATAAATAAATACATTAACTTTGTAATCAAATGGTTCTGTATTTACATTTTCATGTATGATTGGAGATTTCGTTCTCATTATTGTAATCAACTGCATCGTTGATTCTGGCCATAAAACAAATCAGAAACGTTGGTACCAAACTTTCAAGTTCATAAGTTGGTTTATAAGTTCACCAAATCACCAAGTTTCAACTTCATACATTGTACCATGAAGTACCACTTTCCGGCCTGCTTTGTGACACGTAACAACCGAAATACGAAATAGTATATTTCATAATGAACCTAGATGTGATTAATCTAGAAACCAAGCAATAATGAACCTAGAAATTCATATAGCCAGTGCTTAAAGCTAGGCTAGATTTTGTAACAAATGTTTGAAGACACCCATTCTCTAAAACGCGTACGAGAAGTGCTATCTATAAAAACACGTAAGAATTTAATCAAGTCACTGATTTTGCCTCATTTGTTATCACCGAATGCAATGCGCATACTGTGACGAAACATACTGTGACGAAACAACCAAACAGGGTGTTCGCACAAAGCGCATACGCCACGCCAAGGGGCTCTACCGACTGCGTCATTGACGAAATATGAGAAAGACTTCCCCATCTGTGACGATGGCAAAGAACTTTGGGATTCTCCTTAACTGACAAGATAAACGGAAAAGGGAGTCATGCAGGCTGATACAAGCTCAGGACGCCCAAGTAGAGAAAAGTCTTGGAACCATCTTGTACGAGACTAAATGACGAATCCGGCGACTTCACTCGCCACGGACTCATCAGACGGAACTATCTAGGCTGAACACGTGACGAGAGGGGGGACGAATGCAGACGTGAGCCGGGAGAGACGGGCAGACAGGGAGTGAGTGGAGGCAGACCTGTCGGACACAGAAACAGACGAGGAGCGAGCGGGCGCGGATGTATTAGTGAGGGAAGGGCTGCAAGGGGGCGGGTAGAGCCAGATGTGCCCGTCATGAGAATGTGCGGATAGTAGAAACATACGGGGCTGGACTGTGAGTTCTGACGTGGGTGGTAGAGAACCCAAAGACGTATGCGAGAGACGGGGCGTGTGCAGCTCCAGTCGCGCCGGGAATCGAACTGTGGCCCCGGAAGCGAAACCGCTCATTCTGGCGCCTCTGTGCACGAAGGGCTTGGGCGGGGAGGGGCGGGGCGGGGCGGGGCGGGGCGGGGCGGGGCGGGGCCGCGCTATCGGCTGGCCATCGGCTGACGACGTCCCTCGGGGCCAACCCAGTCGACCTCTCGCAACCTGGCAACAATGCAACTGCACTGTAACTTCAATGCGTCCGAATTCTTTTATGTGCTAAAAATGTCCTCGGACATGATGTCATTTCGAATCAAAGTAATCCCCTTTGCATTTCCCTAGCCAAGCGCCCCTTGGAAGTAACCCCCCCCCCCCGAGCCGCCGCACGTAGCGGTCGCCAGGCCAGCTAGACAGCCGATGCAAACTTTGAATGAAATTGAAGGAGCCTCCCAAATAGCAATCACTTTTCGCCACGTATGTTAGCAAAACTGAATGGCACAGACTTTCTCGTACTCGTTAGTTTTCTAGTTCTTTTGTCTGGGCTAGATTTGCGGTTTTGTTCCATCCTCTCGCCAGCCACCGTCTATCGCCACCCAAAGTACACTTTTTTAAATTCTAATAAAACCGAAATAGAACTCTAAGTATATTAAAGAAGAGTAAAGCCTCGTCCTGTATGATAGTATGAATTCCTCATTGTACCTGTGACATGAAATAAGCAGAGCAGTTTATAGAACGGCTGCGATTTTGAAAAACTTGCTTTAAAAGTTGGGAGATTTACATATAGCACCTTCAACATTTTCACAATTTTCTCAAAAATTGCTCCAAATTTTTTATTGTAAACGAAAATAAGTAACGGGAGAAAGAGTTTGAGTGAAGTAGAGTATCGCAAACGATCCAGCGAAAAGTAAAACAAGTGGTGATACAGAATGGCACAGCTTTTCTCGTAGTATTTAGTTTCTGGGTGCAATATGTACCTATATATAATTTACATCCTATAAAGTTGTATACAAATAAATAAGGAACTTCGTGAATCCTTGACGGACGCATATGTTTCAAAGACTCTGGTTTTCGTCTGTTTCATCCCACGTCTGTTTACTACATACAAAATAAGTACTAGCAAGCCTTTGATTACTATAACTCTTGTTTTTATATCTTCTAATTATCCGGATTATCTAATATCTTGAATATCCAAGTCCTCTTCCATTGGTTCGTCAACTTTAACGGTTTCATCTTATTTCTTAAGCTCGAAACTCTGATTTTCCCGTCAACTTTAGAAACGACTGTCATATTGTCACAACACTTTCTCAGCTGAGACACAATTTAGATCATTAATCGCTGCCTTCTCAAAGTTTTTTGTTTGCTGTTTTTGGAGCACTTGTATGAATCGAATTTCATTCAAAATTGGTGGTGCAGGTGGTACAATTTTAGGTACTTTTCCCTCTTCGCTCTTCAGGATATTTTCTATATGTTGCCGTTGCTGAACCTGGCAAACAAACTCTTAAAAGTGTTGCTGCACTGCAGCTGCAGAAGATGGTAGTGCAGCAATGCTCGCCTTGTAAGGCAGACGCACCTCAACTGGCTGAGCGAAGGCGAGCTGTTCTTTGCACTGGAGCCGAAACTCTAAAAGTTTACCAACATCATCTCATTAGTTGCGTTGGAGAGTTTAAATAATTTTGTAGTCAGCAAGATTAGTGTTCTTTTTCGATCAGAAGTTAATTTTTCCATGTTTGGCCAATGCCGAAGTTTCGTAATCAATCCTTGCTGATGAGAAAACAAAGTTATTATTTTACTTGCAGCAGTAAAGAGGAAAGTGTGGGTAAATAAACTCTCAGTAAGGTCAAGTTTCAATAAGGACATATTTTGCAAGCTTGCAGGGAATTCTCAATATTACCATCAGATATATTACATTATCACCAACTTCAATCACAGTCTTATTAATTACATCTGAGGGCAAAGCTGTGTTCATTATCGTAGTCTCTGTGTATTTCTTCGCTTGTTGGCATGTCATTCCTGATGATTAAAACTTTTGTAACCAAAATTGCTATTCACTGTTTTTTATTACACTGAGCAATTCATTTGAACTTTTTTGTGTTCTGTAGATGAACCAATGTGATTTTAACTAAGTGATATACGCTGAATTCATTTCTGAATCAGAAAGTTTCTATCATGCACAATTTTTTTTATTTCACATTTTAACTGTACAAGTTAGTGATAATGACGAACATATCAATTGCACAGAACCCCAAATCAAAATGTCGATGATCGTTTGCGCATACGGTCGTTTTCTGGACTCTCTCTGATGACTAACCAGCAGTATTCACCAAGTATTCTTGCATTCTACCTTCCTCTGAATCATTTTTCAAAGGTTGATATTTCTTGATGAAACCTCTCGCCATGTTCATCGCTAACAGCCCCAAAGTATTTTGGGATGAATTTCAAATTACAGTCCAAAAATGTAGTTGCAGGGACATATTGTGTCCCATAACATGAAAGTAGTGTACTAATTCACTTAGAATTGCTTCATAGTCTACTGATTTTGTATTCCCAAGGCAGTGCAGCGTTGTATATAGCGATTCAAGTGCAAGCCATTTTCTCTGTATTAAAATATCATTCATGAGATTTCCCTCTTTTTCAGTTTTTTGAAAAAGCAATACGTGATGAAACGAATCTACTTACTTTTTCGTTTTTACCATTACATTGTTTACCTAATAAATTTACTTTCATCAGAAGAACAAATTTCGTGCTGCACAGTAATGTTGCATGAAATATTTCTTTGAACGTCGTATGCATCTGAAACCTTCGTTGTAATAAACAGGCCTCTCAAGTACACGCCCACTTTCACCGTGACGTCACGGCTCGTATGGTTCATTCCCGCCATGTTGTAACCCACAAGCCGAGCAAGACAATAGTGGGTGTATTGTTCAGCGTGAAAACGAACGTTTCTATTAAGCCAGAGCATTTGTGGCTTCACGTGTGATATTGTCAGTGGTGTGCGGTTCTATTCGCAGAAGTTTTATGCTATCGAACATTTGCCTGAAGAGAAAGCCATAGTGAATCTCTTCAGCACCCTTGTGTTTGCCATATGAGTTAGTGAGGTTATGCAATACATAAGTGCTGCATAATATTGTCTTTATTATTGTTCTGTTGTATTTTTCACGTTAAGTATGTAGGTCACACTTGACTACGAGTTAAATGATATCTTTTCATGTGTATCGATGTAATGTTTTCAGTGAGTCGCACATGCCTATAATGTCAGTATGTCAGTTAACGAACTTGCATTTATAAAAATACAATTCTCTTCAAAGCATTTCTAGAGATAATGCGGTGCTTTGTTTTAGGAGATGTAAATGGTTGTTATTATGTCTTCAACTTGTGTGAATGAGACTGGGAAATACGATCGTAATAAATACCATTGCGGCTCGCCGCCTAAGCTATTCGCACCCTTCCACAGTCCCCTCTACATCTAGTAAATTGCAAACCTGCGCATGGTGACGTCACCAGGGAGTTGCTAGACCTGTCGTTACGATGCATCATTGTGCAGCTCGACACTATGTACGAAAACTTTAGAGACATTTTACTTCGTTTAGCACTTCAGGGTTGCAGTAAAAACAACTACTGTGATTGATATTTTGACACATATTCAACACTGTCACAGAGAGTTGTGTCGAAAAACCCTTTAGAGACAACCCCCCGTCAATGATGACGTTTTGAACGTTGTTCCTTTGTTATTAGTTTGAATGCTTTAAAGAGAGTGTTCGAGTTGTCAATAATCATTTTTCCCTGGAAACACGTTTCTAAAGCAAGTAAATGTAAATATCAGGACTCTCTTCAGATTTTTCAAAATAACTGACAAAAAAGTAGAAAACCTGCTAATGCTGTGTGGAGTGTATAATAAGAATCCTCCCAGCCGCTGAAGGCTGGGTGGTGCCTCCAAGAGAAACCACCATGTCGACTGATCAGAGCGCTGCCGCGGGCGGTGGCGTCGCCTCCAACACCTCGAGAGGCAGGCGCCGGGCGGGGCGGGGCGGGGCGGGGCAATGTGTGAGAGAGCCGGCTGGGGTTGGGGGCGGCGGCCCTTCAGGGAGCGCGTGGGGGCGGCGGGGGAGGCTGCGCACCCGCGCTTTATCCTTATTTTCTACCATTTGACTGGACTGTTTTATTGCAATGGATTTGTATACATTATTGCAATTGTGAATGAAAGTGTTTTAAATAATTTTCAATGAAGAATTTCTCCTGAAACTTGAACTTTTTTGCGATGAAAGAGCTTCAAATTTCGCAATACGGGACACGCTAAAACGACATTTTCTCAAAATCGGCTCCAATGTTTTCCTCGAAAATTGCCATATATAACAACTTTAACTATTTTATAAAATTCTTAGACATATTTCAGTTCTACCATTAGGGCATCGAAAAATTGGGCATACGTTTAAAACTAGTGGTGGTACAACGGCACACACTTTCTGCGTTATTGGAAAAAGCAACGTAATACTGATATACTACATTTTCTGCGCTACGAACACCTCATTAACTATTTCAAAACGTCCAATTCAACCAAGAAGTGAGCAACACACTGTTGCCAGCGCAGAGTTGTCAAAACTATGTGCATTCGCTTGGCTAATATTATCAAAACAGTAATTAGAATATATGCAATTGATATCAAAATAATTACGAACATTCGTTAGATGCCTTACGTCGTTCAATAACAGCGTTTCATTTCATCACCGACTTTTAACACCCACAATTCAGATACGACGAACACTATTGCATTTCAACAAAGAGAGCTTACATGTTTTCTCCAAAGAGAGTAGATGATATAATCAAAACAAGTGCTACTGAATTGCTTCTAAATGAATGCGGCATTGTTGCGAAATTTCTATTAAGCATTGCGGATTGCATAAAAAAATAAATGAATACATTGAGAATACACATTAAGTAAAAAGTAAGAAAACGAGAAAGCTGAAAAAGAATGAAAATTATCATTTTCAAAAATAAATTATAATTAAATTTAAATTAATTATTTTTCATACCATTCATTCAATTTTTCTCGTAGCCCGCAGGAAGTGTGAAACTTTCAAATTCAACATAAATTTCAAGCAGAAATTAAGCAAACACTACTCGTTTTTTCATAACATTGTACATGACAATTTTAAAAAGCGTATTTTGTACAACAGACTTTGTCTGTGGCAAAAATATCTTATCTTCAATCTTGTAGTTTTGAAATGTTTTCGTCAATTTTCGAAAAAACGAGCCATACCCCAAAATGAGACTACCACCAGATTTCTTACCGTTCCTCATTACATATGTGAAGAAAGTTTAAAGAAAATATTGGAGTGGATTTTGAGATTTTTCTTTTGTAAATTTCAATCGCAAATTATGCAAAAACTACTGTTTCCTTCAAAAATTGTAAATAACCTTTTTTCAAGAACTAATTTTGTACAACAGGCAAAATTTTATTCTGAGCACTAATTTTGTTCTGAGGCAAAACCTGTATATTAAGTATTGTAGTGTTAAAATGTTATTTTTGAAATTTTCAAAAAACGGAACACTACCCTAAAATAAGACTAATGCCATGTTTATCGTCTCTTATTAAAAAAGTGAACAAAAAATTTAAAGACAAAAATTTGGTGCGGTTTTTGAGAACTTTTTTGAAATTCCAAATAATACACAAAATACGGCAAAGTAATTGTTTTTTTTTTCTTTCAAAAAAATTTACATGAGCTTTTTTGAAGTGCTAATTTTGTATAAATCTGTGTCTGAAACAAAAATCTCTATCTCCAATTTTAAAGCTTTTATTTTTTAATTTTGAACAAATCGGTGATTTCAACGAAAATAAGACATGCACCATTCACTTTAAGGTCCTTTGCTGTATTCAACAACAAAATTTAATCAAAAACCTTGGAGCCTTTTTTTTTGAAAATTTTGAAAATGTCGCAATGACTTTGTGTAAAATACCCCCAAAATAAAAAAAAAATCGGTTTTAAATCATTTGTCAGCGTCTCAAGTAAGTGTAAATTTACATTACATGATGTTATACAAGGATGACATGTGCTACTTCAAAGAAAAGAGGTAAGAGAGATACATATCGTGTGCAGGCTTAGTTACGATGTAATGACGGACCGCTTATCACTCGTACATGTAGCGTAGTGAATCTAGTGTTTGAGTTGTTCAGAATTAATAAGCGTAAAATAAACTAGCATTACAGTCGATTTAGGTTATTTCAAATTGTGAGTGATTGTGTTTGTGACGTGGCTATTGAGTGTATTCTGTGTAGTGCGTTTTTCATTCAAGTGTTTTGACAATCATCTACTTCACCATCAACGTCTGAAATTGTAAAACATTCGCGAGAAAAGACTACAGAATGTGGCGAAACAAGTGCTGTTTTAAACTTATTTCAAAGTACTCCGTTCATTGCGAACGAAGAATACCGAACTAGCGATTCACAGGCGATAGAGCCACTGTGAGATTTAGATCGAACGAGTTTTTTTTCTTTAGACATAAGACTAATAAATCATGGTAAATCAAAGATTATTGCAATGCTGTACCAAATTTGGGTTTAAACGTAACAAAAATCACGTGGTCATGCGCGAGGTGATCTGCTCCTGTTTTCGCGTTCTGCATAAGTTCTGCGTGATCTAATCGACAATACTGTTTATAATAACTTTATAAGAACTATGCCGAGTGAACGCAATATTGTCCTCCTGAGTGATCTGATGTACTTCGCGAAAATCATCTTCGCGTCAAAATCTTTTGAGGTCCTGCGCACTGCGACAGAAGGGCAATATCCATCTGAGACAGCAGAGCGTTGAAAGCTGTTACATTGACAGCTCAGTCGCCCCGGACCACGCACTTCATCAGAGGAATACGTTCTCTACTTTATTAAGTCCTTGAACAGCCTGTAGTTGGTTTCATTTCTGTAATAGTACTTCTTGCCCACACTACACGTTTAGACTTCCATATTTCTTCCCCGGTTGAAGTTCTGAAAACTTTTTCCAATTATATTCGCAGGAGCCGTCGCCGCCGTTGATTGGAGAGAAGATAAGGAGGCGGGGGAGGTGGAGGGCGGGGGGCAGGGGCAGGTGGCGGAAGGGCTGCATGCGGCCCTAGAGCCCGCTACGTGAGGCACCACGCGCGCCCTCTCGTGGCTGTCGACGCGAGTTGCGAGCTCTGCCGCAGTTCGTGCCAGGCGGGAGACGGAGCTACTCTTGCACGGTAGGATTCTTTTTTTCTCAAACACATTACTTTCTACGACCAATCAAAGTTGTGGGATTTTTTTAAAGTATATATTTATTGATTTCAAATTAACGTACTTATATAAAACTTTCCATTGTCTACACAAATGACCGCAATAAAAAAAGCAAGTTGGGAACGCTATCTCAGGTGTGTGTCTTTCATCTTCATAGATTGATTAGAAATTCTGAACGCGTCAAGTGCCAAGGTCATTACTATCATTCGTGTCATGCATGTGTTGATGTTGAGAGGTAGCGGTGATCTCCTGTCGATGGCGTTGCCTTTGGATTTTTTCACAACCAGGAATCTCCCACCAGTGTAGCACCACCCCAGCCGAGACAAGCTCTGAGCTCCCAACTGGCGTCACAAGTGGCAGAGTGTGTGTAAGTAAGGAGTGAGGATACGATAAGGAAGATGAATGGCCGTGGCCCGTTTGTTAGGGAACTGCTCCAGCTTTCGCCTGCTGTTGATCGGAGAAACCCGATCAGTGCTGCCGGCCGCCAGACGTCTCCTCCAGCCAGCGGCTGAATTTGATCCAAAGGTCACGAGTTGCAACCCGGGGACCTCGCCGCCAGAGGCGCTGCAGTGGCGGCAGCGCCTCCTTTGCCCTGGGCCGCCTTTGCAGGTAGGCGTGGCACAAAACTGTGATTTTCACAAAGTGAGCTTACATGTCTTCTCCAAAGATATAATCAAAACAAGTGCTACTGAATTGCTTCTAAATGAATGCGGCATTGTTGCGAAATTTCTATTAAGCATTGCGGATTGCATAAAAAAATAAATGAATACATTGAGAATACACATTAAGTAAAAAGTAAGAAAACGAGAAACCTGAAAAAGAATTAAAATTATCATTTTCAAAAATAAATTATAATTAAATTTAAATTAATTATTTTTCATACCATTCATTCAATTTTTCTCGTAGCCCGCAGGAAGTGTGAAACTTTCAAATTCAACATAAATTTCAAGCAGAAATTAAGCAAACACTACTCGTTTTTTCATAACATTGTACATGACAATTTTAAAAAGCGTATTTTGTACAACTTTCAGGAGGGTACTTTCAGGGTACTTTCAGGAGAGGCTGGACGGTTTCTCCTTCTTGTATTCGTGAAACTGTTTTATGAAACTATTTTTCTTAACACTATATTATGTTTTAGATTCTAGAAAATTATTAATAAATAGCACTTTAACGAGTCAGAGGTGTGAATTAAACATTTAATCTCAAATGAAAATAAGATGTGCCACAACAGTCCGTACTTTCTCGTGATATACTCTCATGCACTTCAACTACCATTTCAAAAATTCTTAAACATACGAAGCATGAAAATACATACATTTTAAATTGAAACGTTTAATCGAAAACAGCTTTCTGCCATTGAACTCAGTGTATTCACTTTCTACATAAATGTACTAACGATGCGCGATGCGTACTTTAGCCTTAAATAAAATTATTAGTTTATATTAACGCGAACAAACTGTGGCACCCAATATCGCCTTCTGTTATCAGAGAGGCGTTAGAACAAAGTGTTCTAACACGCAACAATGGCAGTTAATTCATATGGAGTACACCATTTTGCAAATTAGCGTTGTTGAAACCTCTGGCAAGAAAATGAAAATAGATACTAAAAGAATATACTTAAGTATAATATTGTTAAATTCCTCAAAACTACTCCATTTTTACTCGCATTATTTTTCATTTCCACATCTTAATATTCAAAGTAAAACCATGTATTCGCTTTCATATTTCACGCATTTAAATACCGCAATTTCAAATGGTTTTTAAATGCGTTTTAAAAGACTAATTTGTAAGCGTATAACAGATGCTCGAATGTGAGAAACGAACAAAGAAATATCAAATAATGTACCGAATCTAACTTACGAAGTATCATGCTGGGTATCTTTATTACGTGCTCGAAGCGCAGTCAATTCGGAGTGGGTATTGTGTTCGTCGCAAAATTACACAAAACATACATTATAAAAAATTCAGCATAACCTTATTTGAAAATCTGTTTTTGGAGAAAAAATTTACTTAAGAAAAAAATATATCTTCATATCTTCAATTTTGGAGAATATCAGCTAAACGGTTCATTGCTAGCATTGTTCACAGACAGACAGGCGGACGGTCAGTCGGACGAACGGACGGATGGATGCTGGACGGACGAACGGGCCTTGTAAGAAGAGTTTTTCTGCCGAAAATTAACCGTTTTTCGTGCAGCATTACATACCTCTCTCTTCTTAAGAAGTACATTCTTAAAATAAAAATCATTAATTCAAGTCTGTCCTTTTGGCATCAGTCATTGAGATCTTTTAAGCTATTGCTTTCTCGCTACTGCCTGCGAAGTGTGGTCCACTGACTGGCGCGTTCGAAGAGGGCGAGGCGGAGGCGGCTTTGGCCACGCCGCTTCCGGCTTCGCTTTAGCTCTCAATTGGCACCTGAATCGCCGCATTCGAGATCGTCTAGACAATTTCTCGCGACCTTCTCAAAGAGTCGAATCGGGGGCTTTTAATGGCGGATTCCAATCTTAGAAACCGCAAAAAGGTGGCTGGAACTACATCTGGAGAACAGTGACGCTTGATTTATATCGGTTTTTCCATTCAAAACGCTGGGGCCGTCTTAAAGATTCGCCGCAAAAGCCTAAAGCATCTGAAGATCTCTGTTTCCCTCTTCCGGGCGCGCACGGCGCAGCATTTTATCTGACACCGCGACAATCGAACAAAACACGTCACCACTGGGAACTATTTAATTGCTATTGAATTGTACAAAAATAATTTAAGTGCCATTCAAACTTCCGATTAATTAACAGCGAGCTAGCTTAAGGTGAAGCTTAATCGCCACAATCGGTCACTACAAATCACACACTGCATCATTTAGAACTATGTTACTGCCAATTAATTACGTAAGAATAATTTAATTGCTCTTGAAACTTGCAAGTAATTAATTGTGAGCAGCCGGGCATGCGACGGGTCGAGAGCGCACCAGACCCCACCCGTCAACTCAGGGGATGGCTGGTGCAGCAGATTTAAATTAAATGCATGGACTGGCTGAGAGTTGACTTGTAGTTTCTGCGATCAAAAAACAAAAATAGTCTAATGAAAATTATGCCACAACTTTGTTTTGTTCATGAAGATCCTCCATGAATTTTAATTATGATTACGGTATTACTATATACTTGTTTTAATTTACGGTATGATGGCAGCGGTAATTTATGGTAAGTTTATCATTAAACGTTAGACATGGGGTATCGAGTTACAAGTTTATTTTGCTGAAATTGTGTTGATGGAAATGTATCCGACTATATCGCGAAACATTACCAATGTGCTATTAAGCACATTACACGCTTATACAGCAAGTATTTGTTTACGTGTCTAAGTGTTCATTCAAGGTCGCATAATTATTTTTAACTCACGATTACGGCAGGAAAAAGAGAGGAAGGGAAATAGAGGGAGGGAAAAGAAAGGGGAGGGAAAGGAGAGGGAGAGGGAAAAGGAGAGGAAGTGGGAAAAAGAGAGAGAGAAATAGAGAGGGAGAGAGAAAAGTAGATAAAGAAGGAAAAATAGAGGGAGACGGAAAGGGAGAAGGAAAAGGAGAGGAAGAGGGAAAAGTAGAGGAAGAAGGAAAAGGAGAGAGAGAAGGAAAAAGAGAGGAAGATGGAAAAGGAGAGGGAAATGGAGAGGGAGAAGGAAAAAAGGGGGATAAGAAGAGGGAGAGGGAGGGGGAGAAGTAAAAATAGAGAGGGATATATGAGGAAAGGTTGAGGGGAAATGAAAGAGCAGGGCAACTCTGCTTGGATTCTGCCGGTAAGGAAGATGAATGTTTTCAAACAGTAACAACATAAATATAGACTTTTCTTGTAACGCAGTGTGTGATAAAGAACACCATGTCATTGATGTGAAACTTCAGCCAAAATTACAGAACATGATTCTTTTCCTACGCAATCGTAAAGCAATCCTGGTCTTGATAGCTTGCAGGCCCGATCTTAACAATGAAACCAATGTGCGAAGCTCGCGCCGAGGGCATGCGGCTGGGGCCTGACCTGGGCCACCCCGAGAACACAGCGGGCGTGTTTTATGACGTCTTAGAGATCCGCTGCGTGCGACAAATGGCGGCCGTGATGTTCTCCGCCGCGCCACCGAAAATACTCCTAGGCCAGCCGCCTTCTTTTCTTTTGAGGTAGACCCATCCTGGCCTGTGCCGTACGCTCGGGCCCAGTCAAGTGTCTCCTTGAGAGGTTCAAAAGGCGCCGCGAAATGCGCGGGCGGGTGGCTTTGAACAGAAGCCTCCACCTCCCACTCCCGTGAATGTGAAGAAGCTAGCAAGCTTGTGAGCCAAACGGTGCTTTAAAAAAATATTTGAAAGACTGCCGCGTTTGCCAGCGTTAGGCCGCAGCTGTGTCGCTTTCTTCCAACTGCGTGGAGAAGGACTTCCTCCGCGTGTGCCCGTGGATCAACCGTCGGCACCGAATATGCAACGGCGATTTTTCTCTAGCTAAGAATATACAATATAAAAGCAGGAGCAAGCTCATCGCGGGTTCACGTCCCGCCCCGCCACCGCTCCACGTGGGTGAATTTGAGCAGTCAGGGGGAGGCACTTGGAGGGGATTGAAGCCTTCGCTTCCCGTGTGGGAGGCCTCAGGAATAACTTTCACAAGCAATAACTTGCATTTTTAACTTGGACTCCGACTTCGATTTCGACCTCGACATTGATATCACTTCCATTTTAACTAAGTTCGACACGGGCCACTAGATTTGTGCTTAGATGTCCTTCCTGAGTTCGTTTTAACTTTTAGCGCGCAGGCCGCAAGTGCACTTTTAGCGCACCCCTTCCGTCGCCACAACGACCATCGCCGACGGCTCGTCTTCCAGAAGCTGCAGCCGATTCACTACGATCCAGGCTAAAAAGCCCTGTCTACAATCTCATTTTCGTGGTACGTGCAGAGAGAGAGAGAGAGAGCGTGGAGAGAGAGAGAGAGGGGGGGAGAGAGAGAAGTTACTCGGTGTTTCTCCAAAGAGGGAAATCTGGTTAATTGTAAAGATGCTCACGGGCTCACGAAGTGCTTTGAAATGAATATGAAGCTTGAGAATGGAAATTCATCGATTAATCTGAAACAAAAATTTATATTTTAGTGCCCTATTTTGCGATTTAGAGTCAAAAAGTCCTGCAGAGTGATGCGGCTTGCATTTGACGCGAACATTTAGTTTTGTCCTTGGCTCTTTTTTCCTGAATTGTTCCCATATTTTAATAGTTATATGCTATTCGTGTGGTGATGAAATCCAACAAATCAGAGATAGTTAAAATTAGTCCAGACGTTCTTGAGTGATAAATGGTGTAACTTACACGACATTGTTTAATTTATTTAGAGTTGCTTTTATTTTGCAAAACAAACTATACCTGATGGAATATTTTGGAAGTCATTTTTAGAATTTGTGACCTTTAAAATATATAATTCAGTAAAAGATCAAATGCAGCTGAAAGCAGTTTTTTTACAGACCTGTGTAATAATCGTTTCGGCGAAGAGAAATAATACGAGGCTTTCTCCCAGTTCGGGGATGTAATGGCTCTGTGTCCCAGAGCTGAGTTGCGATGATTCCACCAGTGAACGCGATTTTTCCTTCCGGAGCGCAACCTACTGAGGAAAAGCCGTTCAAATAATGTGCTGGTATTAGGAAGAAGATTGATTGGTCTGTAGCTGCCAGCTTGTTAGTGGTCTTTGTTAGGTTTTTGGACCAAGATGGTGGTGGAATGTTTCCAGAAGGAGGGGTACTGGGATACGCGTATGCATGCGTTGAGATGTCGATCAAATGCGGAATCGCATTATGAGAAAGGTGTTTTTGTGCCGCTGTCTGAATTCTCGCCGATCAATAGTTATAGTGTCGTTGGCAGGAAGGTTGGGGACGTAGCAGATTATTGGCCTTATACATACAGAATGCATCCGCCACAACATTATGAAGCACCATATGCCGTCTGCAGATTTATTTGGCAATATTTATTTAGCAGACAACAGCCAGAAACGGCACACAAAGTCACAGGATTAGACGCATCGCATTTGCATATTTGATCGCCCATGCAAAGTTTCAGCGCATGTGCTATAAATTAAAACGATCGTTGGAGGAAAGAAAACAAAACACTCGCAGAGCCACACCCATTCCAGAACGCGCAGAGGAGCGTCCGGCGAGAGGCCTCTGTCGGTGAGAATTGCAACTAAAGCGCCTTCACTTGTCGATGCCGAGACCTACTACGCGCAGGTATTGTAGGGGTCGCAACCCAAATGCGACCTGCAACGTTAGCAGATGGTTTCACGAAAGTAGAAATTACCAGAGAGGCTCACCTGGAGCTTCTACTTGATTATGAGAAAAACTATTCATTTCAAACTCAACTTCGAAACGAAAAAAAGAAAGTTTCTAAGGACTCAGTACACAAAGATAGACTCTAGCAATTTGCGATAAAAAAAAGCACAATTGCGTAGTTTGAAAATTCCATTTGTTTGTAAATTGAATAGTTTGACGATGATATCCTCCATGCCTACATCTTATAATTGTTTTAGCAATCCCAAATTATTACGCTCATGAGAGGTGCGTGGCAGTTTAGAACTACGAAGATAAAAAATCCAAAACCATCGACTAACCTGAAAAAAGAAAGAATATAAAAAGAGTTTACGGTCATCAGCCCACCTTGTAGTGGATTGAAATTTGCGTTGTAAATCCAGGGGTAATAAAGGTAAATGAAATCCAATGAGGAGGCAACGAAAGGCTATATTCGCTAGATATTGTTTATATTTTTATCTCAAATCCACACGACCTAATATTCCAAGCATTAAACTTGGCGGGTGACATCAACAAGACTCTTATAACTATCTCCCAAAACCGGAGATAGTTATAAGAGTAAAATTCATAAAATATGCATTTTAAATGTAATGAACAATATTAAGGACAAAAAAAGGACCTGATAGTGAGATCAAAAATTGTCTTCTTTGCCGGTATTATAGAAGGTAAACTAGGAAATTACGTATTGAGTCTAAACCATTCTACATTCTGTTATATATACGTCCATGCCACATTTTTAATTTGCAAAGGAACCCAAAAGATGTAACAGGAGTTCATAGCGCATTGTTCAAATTTGGTCTATTTAGAATAACAAATTTGCACATCAGAAAAAGAAAATTAAGGCATCATAAATTTATTATATGCCTTAAGATGCATTAAGATGTGCAGATTAAACAGTTTTATTAGTACATATTCGTATACAAGAACTACGTTCTCAAAATTTGTTTCTTAACTATAGATGAGAATACCCTACATATATGAAGTTTGCACTAATTTCCAAATATGTAGTATCATCTAACTGCTTCTGAAACAGTTCCACGACATTAATTTAAATGCGGTTTACAAAATCGTAAGTTGAATAATTCATTGATTGCAGTGTTAAAAACATCTGAAATATCAAGAAAATAAGATTATTCCAGTACCAAAAAATATTCACTCTGAACAACATGTAATACTACCTGATATATGATATAGGTGTTAATAGTAACGCGCGTGCCGTGAGATGGGGATCGAATTTAGGATCAATCTCTTAAAATAAAGTATGGGACGGTCGCACATATCGGATGCCGGCGCGAATTAAATATTTCATTTAATAAGGAATCCCGCCTGCGCGAAGAGCAGCCGGAAATGCGCCGTTTCCTGCGATTCCTGGGAGGGCGGGCCTAATCCGGTGACTGTGGGCCGCCACCGCGGCCGCCGAGTGGTCGCCACAAAGGGACCTGGGGCCAGCACCGACCGTGGCTGCCCGCCGCCAGATCTGCCGGGCGCTGGGATGCCCGAACGCCGCTCCTGTAAGCTGGGTCACGACCGCCCGGGAGGGCGAATAAGATGAACTCTGGCCATGCCGGCCTTTTTTAAGTTAAGATTAGTTGTAAGTTAATTGTAAGTTTTGTTCTGGCATTGGGCTTCACCCGCACTGAATTCAAGATTGATTAAAGTAATATTAAGAGAATACCTCAGTCTATCTCGCCAGTAGTTAGGCAATCACGCATGCCTCCCTCTAGGGAGTCTGCCGACGAAGCAGCCGGGCAAAGCTGAATCGCCGAAGGAAAGCAGGTAATCGGGTGAGTCGGTGGTTACAGTACTCGTATGATAAAACATGTTAAGATGAAGATTCTCTTAGAAACACAAAATGTGGAGCATGCCCTCCAGTGTGAAGATCGTCTCCCGTAGTACATAAGACAAACAAAACAAATGCTAAAAGATAGGATCAAAGAATATAAGTGCGATGTTTTAGAAGATTCAAGAACTATATAAAATTCCATATAGAAACACAGAGTGGACACCTCATTGTGTTTTATAACCCCCAAATTGTTGAAATTGTGAAAAAATATGGAGAGAATAAATATTGAAACTCCACGAATAAAATTTCACCAAACCATGAAACTCACCGTAGAATCAAATTCCTTGTAGTGTAGTAGATATAGTAACAGCATCTTCACGACAATCTTATTCAAAAATCTCTATCTTCAATATTAAAAAACCAGAGACTTCAACGAAAATAAGACCTGCGCCATTTTCAATAGTTTTATTTGCTGTCCTACGACAGTTGCCAGTGCCCTAGGACAGTAGGAAAGTTTAATAAAAAAATTTCGAGCCATTTTCGAGAAAATTTTGAAGATGTTGAGACTTCTTATAAAGAACCTCCCGAAATCAAAATAACAGTACAAACTCTCAGCGCCTCGAGGTCGTCTCGTATTGATGAAGGAGTCAGTTTTGGAGAAAGGCGTCCGAACGATTGAGGCCAGAGCGATGAGCACAGATATGGAGTGTTGGCTCGAAGAACCTGAGTTCAAGCATCGGGGCGGAGAAGAACATTTATGGTGGTTGGATACACTTTTGCAGTTTCATGTAGTAGGAAAATATTGGGTTGCCATTACAGATAATGCGAGAAAAAAGTGTGCTGTTGTAGCACGAATAATTGTGTGTGAATTTCCGATTGAAAATGATTTCAACGCTGGTGTCTGTTCGCAAGAAGAGCCCTGTCTCTGTGTTGTTGGAAGTTGAGGCAAAAGCTGAAGGTGTCGTAGGTGGAGGGGGGTGCGGCGGCGCGAGCCGGGCGGGGCCGGGCGGGGCCGGGCGGGGCCGGGCGGGGCCGGGCGGGGCCGGGCGCGGAGGTTATTTCTGAAGCGCGCGGGGGGCGGAGGGCGCGCCGCGACGCCGACGCCCAGACGCCGGGGAGGCCCTTGGAGCACCGCCCTCGCTTTCGCCGCCGCCGCCGCCGCCGCAGCCGTCCACGCACGGAGTTCCACTTCAAAACGGAAAGGCTACATCTGTATTACATGCAGAGGAAAGTCTCTGACAATCATCATTCTATTTCGAAATACAATACGAAAAATAAAGATCTGAAATCTTAACATTCACATAAAATTTGAATGCCATTCTATAACATTTTCCATAACACATATTACAAAAAGCTTCTGGAAACATGCTATTTTCTCTCATTAGATAGCATTTTAAACACCAAGATTTCTTGTGTGAAGGAGTATAAATATGACATACGTGCATACCGTAGAAACTTTTCCATGAATAAAACGTAGCTTACTAGGAATTTTATTTATGATTCCAGAAGGTTGAAAGAAAATTGCAATACTATGACTAGCGAGATAAATACTTGCAACTTCAAATTTTTATTTCAATTTCAAGCTCCATATATTTTTATAATGTAAAATACTGTATCTCCAACATATTTAGCCATCCCAAAAATTCCATCAAAGAGTTTTCGTTAGTAAACAATGGTTTGCTAGCTGAGGGACGTTTTCAACATTATACCTCGCGATTTTGATAAATGCGAAATTTGTGTAACACACAGTTAACAGTGCGCCATAACAATGCATATCATTTACAAGAGAAAAAAACGTTATCCTCTTCAATCCTTCTGGCTACGTCTTTCAAACACGAAAGATCAAAAATAAATGTATCGAGGTAAATATACCAGATCGCCTGAATAAGGAACTAAGATGAAACGTTTAAAACGTCTTTTTGCAAACGAAAGTGTGCAGGGTCGGGAAAACAAAATCTGGTGAGAGAAAATCAGAATATTAACAGATAAATCCGCTGATTAGGTCGCAAAAAAATTTGAAATTCTAAGAAAAAAGCAAATTAATCAATGTAATAAAATAACGTTTTTTTATTCCAGTACTATAAAAGAACCTTTTCTGTTGCAAGAAGTCGTTCATAATCGGGCATTTTACGGCACAAATGATGACGTATTTGTTTTTATGTCACGAATGATTGCGTCATCACACATTCAGCCAATCGTAGCGAGAGAATGGGGAGGGGGTGTAGAGCTAAACAGAACAGCCCAACACCGTGTACTCGCACGATGTCAAATACCCGAGTCGTCACAGGGAAGTTGTTTCGTAAAATTAAGTTTAATTCTCTTATAAATGTATAATGCTGTTATACAAAAAAAGTGTAGTACGCAACTCGTTTATAATGTTTTTTATTACATTCGTTCCAATTTGAAAACTTGCTCCTAAAGTCGCTTGTTTTCAAAATATGTACTAATGCAATAAAGCTTAACGTCATAAACTAATTGCATAAACTAAGTATTATGATACAATGATGTAATGCATGTGATTTAATGATACAATAGTTTGTAACGCTAAAATTGTTTGTAATGTACGGATATGAACAAAATGAGGTCACTGGTGACCTGTGCTGTTACAAAGGGAAAATAAATAAATAATTTATTCTTTTAATCCACAGTCAAGCAAGAAACTTCTCTGTGTATACAGTTGATATTCGAGTGAGCGTCGTAAATTAAGTATTGAATTACAATTATTTAACGAATTCATGGAAATTACAAGCATAGTTACAAACGTTTCTAAAGTAATGCAAATAGTAAGAAAGGAAACGCCCGAAGTATTAGTGGTAGATTGGAAAATGTTTAAATCCAAATTAATAATAATTTTGGGGTTGAAAAATGTTGATATTCCCAACTTTATTAATTAATGTTGTATTATAACAATAGTAAGGTACTGTAATAATCAACAAAACTGCAATAATAATTACTATCATTGACAGTCAATGAATACTTTCTTCTTTTTGTAAAAACATCGGAATAAGGTAGCGAAAACGTGGTCTTTGTACAATGGAACACATGTCATCCATTTGGTTTAATCCAACATCACACTAGAGGATATTAATCATCTCTGATGTGTCGAATGATACGTTTCAGAGCTGTATAATATTGCTTTTTTGTACAAAACATTTTTGAGTGGTTCATATAATGGTAAAGTTGTCTGGTCAAAGAGAATATTTAACGCAAATAAAAATTGCATTCACTCTGCTTTCAATGCACATTCAAGGTAGAGAGTTGGTGAAACAAAACGTCGAAACGATATGTCGAACAGCTAATTCCAAAAATGGCATTACGCAATATTTTAAGAGAATCCTGAACAATGAAGTTTCACTAATATTTCTTAGTTGGGGAATAAAAAATCTCAAATATATCTTAAAATAACACTACATTTTAAGATTAATACTTTAATATGAAATTGCTATTTTGACATATTCGCAATTATTTGTATGAGTCAATCTGTACTCCAAAATATAATTCCGTGTCAAGAATACTCCGACTGAAATAAGTTTTTGATTATATCATTGACGTAAATTTATACAATTATTGAAACTAATACTAAGAAAGTAAATTCTAATATGTAATATACTGCCCAAAATTAACCTACGGGGCGAACAAAACTTGAATTTTGAATTTTGTAGTAAGAAATACGCGCGCGACCGTTCTTGCCCGTCCACCCCTCTGACTCTGCCTCGCTCTGCCGTCGGGGCTTGTTCGAACTGGTCGCGGGTGGGGCGGTGCCCTGCTGGGGGAGATGCCGTTGTATTTAACACATCTCGCTGTTCAGCAGTGGAACCACCGCCAGACTTGAAGCACTCGCTACTCCCACTAACGGGACTAATAGCCACACCAGTCGATGCGCCTTATGCTCTGCGTAGTATAAACTGGGAGGAGGCGGCCTGATGATGAAGATGGCCTGGTGATTAGAAATCGAGGCGACTTTCTTCATGCCTTCCCATTATGAAATTTCCATTTAGCTGATGATAATCGTTGCTGTCAGATGATTAAATGAATTTTACGGTTCGCAGAATAATAAGTAGATGATGGAGACAGGAGAAACGGCCCGTGTCCGAATACATATGTCATTAAACCTATTTATATACCTCAGGAATTGACCAGGATTTGAATTCCAGTATTTGGATTCCCAG
Organism: Gryllus longicercus; assembly: GCA_038098605.1. Classification (NCBI taxonomy): domain Eukaryota; kingdom Metazoa; phylum Arthropoda; class Insecta; order Orthoptera; family Gryllidae; genus Gryllus; species Gryllus longicercus. The sequence goes on along the minus strand of JAZDUA010000038.1, from coordinate 938,467 downwards.
TTGAAGTCAATGGCATAAAATTCATTCCCTCTGATAAAGGAAGGGCGTGAAGGCAGACGTCATACGCTTGAGGAGCGAAAAAGGCACTGATCACCAATGCCACATAAAATCTGTCTGACACACGATAGAAGGATATTTTTGAAGACGAATTTTTTGACAGGCTACACAAAAGTTGCCCTAGGCCGAAGACAGCATTGCTCCGCAAAACGAGTTCTTCCCCCAGTGAGGAGCGCCAGTTGATGCTGTCCCGTTCACTATTCCAGCCTTGTGGCGCGGGGGGGGGGGGGGGTCCTTCATCTTGGACCTGCACGTGCAGAAAGCTACCGGTGGCTCTCGGGAATTCTCCAAAAGAACCTCGGATGTGCTGCCATCTGGGGAGAATTTCCAGCGGTTTATAGGAACTGTTTCCAAGTTTTTAAATCCCAACCGTTTCACGATGTTGTTGCGTGTTGAGCGGAAAAAGTATTTTCAGAGTTACAATTTTGAAGGGCAATGCGGAATATTCAGCGGTATTGGGTTCCCCATTCCCATAACGACCAAACTGAAGATGCGAAGGGACAAAAGGAACATGTGTACTGAAAATAAGTGACATTCAATGTTTTCCATGATTCGTTAAGAGTAATATCATACTATTATGATAATGAATGTTATTCTCTTTATTTTTAATCTAGTCTTTTTATTTTTATTGCAACAATATTGAATATTTATTTTGTTTATAATTACTTATTAATGTATCCCATATTATATAACAAATTATTATACGTGTAGGGCATTGCTAGCTATTAGGCCCTAGCTTCTTGTCCGTGAAGGACATTTACAAGGAAGAATGTGTGTTCTGACCACTTCATGACAGACACGTTGACTGCAGAAAATCAGCTTTGAAAGCGGTTCCCCGTGAATTCATTTTATATACTATTAATTTTGGCTTCCTCGTGTGATCTGCTGAGTGCAGAAACCATGGTTTATGAAGATAAGATTCCAATAATACCATGTCTGTTTGTATTTCAGATACCTCCTCAACTGATGGCAAAGGTTGGGGAGAAAATGTTGGAAGAGCCATTCGTTCTAATATAAATTTTGTGATACATTACTGTCAAATTGTAATTACTGTAATCTCTTAATATTGCTGTGTAGTAATTTTGAATTTCAAGTGATGCTCGATGTTTGTTCAGATCTATTCAGGACAGCAGGTGTTAGAACTAGTTAATAATCATTCTGTGAAATGTATTTTTTTTCACAAGCCACTTGAACGGGATGACAGCTGTAAATCCTAAAGTGGTAATAAGTGTTGTTTTGCATTAGGAAATAGTATCTAACTCGTATCGTGCCAATCCGCTTGGGCACAAGTGCGCTCGTCGAGCCGCGCAGGGTGTTGTCGCCGAGCGGCTGCTGGCCGCGGTGACGCCCTCAGGGCAGCTCCTTAGTGGAGGAGGGGCTCCATCACCGTTTTGGAACAAACGGCTGTTGACACGAGCTGATGTTTGACAGCGCCTCTACCCTGAACCAATTGCGACAAAGCTGCGTGGACTAGGACCGCACTCCGTGTTCTCTCCCCCGAAAGAAAACGACCAACTGAACTGGGGGCTCCGACCCGAGAAGGGCAAGCCTCGGCCAGATGGATTTCATACTGTGAGGCGCGAGCGGCAACTTCTTCCCAAATTAAGAAGCCTTTTGTTGCCACCTGTTGTCATCAAGGTCGAAACATCCGACTGCACACCGCAGCGAGTGATGTAGTACAGTTGCTTCTCGTCCTCTCCAGTCTGTGTGTGTTCAAAAATGGGACCTTAAACTCTATTTTTCCTTCAAAAGAAACGCCAACTTCAGTATAGATACAAAGAAAGCACTGATTCTAAGAGAATATTACGAGAATAATACGATTATATTATTGTATTGGCTTTCGGTGCTTTGTCGAAACTCCTTGGCCCGACGACGTAAATAGTAGCTCCGTGCCCACTTTGCAATCCCGCGTGCAGGCAGCTGCTTGAATTGAATTGAATTAATGCCTTATTTTACGTGGCGAGACTCAGGCCATTAGGCCTGTTCTTCCCTCTGACCACACAAATTTTGCTACGCTCCTTTCACCAACTAGCAGAGAAAGGAGGTATTTCTTGGGCGAGAAACAGGCGATTTGAATTTAGCGTCATTTAGGCTTGAGGATCTTTTACATGCAAGTAAATCTACTAACATGGAACAGCCGGCTTTACTTCCCCTCCGATGGAAGGCGTACGAAGGATTTTTTCGCCCTGAAAAATCCACGGCTTCGATCGGGTTTGAACCCGCCAACTTGGGTACAACAGTCCGAAACGCTAACCGTTACACCATCGCCGCCGCATTTCTGCTTGCTCGGCGACTTGCAGAAACGGACGAAAAATAAGATCAACAGAGGTGACACATCACGTTTTTCCACAAATAATTAATGTTGTAAATCAGATAATAACGTCGACGAGTTATCACAGTCTTATTATACTTTCTCGCTACTTCTTACGCAGTAGAGAGAAAGTTATGTAATGCTAAGCAAAAAAACGGCAAATTTTCGTCAGAAAAGCTTTTATTACAGGGCCTTATTACCAAAAAAGTGTATAAATGCAATTGATAAAGTTAGAAAAAAAAAACACTAACACGTAGTCAGAATTCAGGTTTTGTTGATCCTTGGTACCGAAAAATTGAATATCGGCAAAACGTGTCTGTCCGTCTTGTCTGTGAACAAAGCTACCGGCAAAACTGCTCTGCAAATTTTTTCCAAAATTCATAAATCGATCTGGCTGAGGTTGCGGTCCCTTGCATTTTAAACCGATATTATAATTTCCAAGGGTTCTTTATGTTAAGCCTCTCGGACTGATGCATATACACGAAGTTATAAACGTACAATAGAGAAAGTTATGTGATGCTGCGGCAAAAAGACGGCGATTTTTCGTGAGAAAAACACGTATTGTGGACCTCCAGATACCGAAATATGAATAAATCCTTCCCTAATAAGTTGTAAATCACTCCCTATAACAAGTTATGTATTCAGATTTGACGAATAGGGAGATCTTGATACCGAAAAAGTGATTTTTCTCAAAACGGCACTCGGTCTGTGAACCCCACTCACCCCATACGTAGGCTCTTTTTACAAAATGGATATTCCCCGGTCGCTCTGGCTTGACACAAAGCTTTGCGATTGGCATTTCAGATATTTTCTCAAAAATTGCTCCAATTTTTTTCTTTAAAGTTTCTAAAAAATATAGTTAATTACACTTAGAAAGTAGTATAAGTACGTTTTTCACTGTTAACTCTGAATTTTCTAAAAATTCAAAAGTTCGAATTTCCCCGGCTTTTTACTGCTATTACAAAATTGAAGATGAGAATTTCGTTCAAATGGAATTTCTGCACCTTATTTAGTTCTTTTATTAAGTTTTTGAAAATTTTAATACATTTCGCGTAATTTAAATAATGCAGTATTAAAAAGATGCAGATTAAAAAAATAACAAAAAACTAGATTTTCTCGAAAAGGCTCCAAATTTTTTCTTTGAAGTTTGAACATGGATAGTAGTAAATGTGCTGTATGATATGACATAAACGCCGTTTTGCTGTATTGTTTTGTTATTGTTTTTAATTACAAAAATGTTTCTGACTTGTCTTTCTCGAGGTTAATGTTTACATTAACGGCGATTAGTTCACATTATTGCATTTATGAATACATGTGCTTTAAATGATGCCGTATAAAGTTTTCACGCAAACCCTAAACTTTTATGTGAAAACCAGCTCCAAATTCTGCTTTACAGAACCCTCAAACGCCATTTTCCCTCTCAAGGCTCCAAATTCTTCTTCAACTAATTGGACTGTTTAATATGCCATAATTATGTATGTATCTGGGGCGAAAAGTAGACGGTTTTTCCCCGAGGGTCTCTGGTTGGAGGTATCGGAAGTCGCCCTCGCGGCAAAAACATCTCGTAACGCCCGCGGTGCATACAAAGCTTTATGGTTCATTAGTTCGTAACTGAATCAAACGAGCATTCGAAACATTTTATAGCTTTTCTTGCATCTAGAGTGTAAAGACGCATTGTAATAGTCATTTGTCAATTTGACATCAGGTGAACAAAACAGAATGTGTATCTAATTACTACTGCATACACGTTGTTGGACTGATTTGTTCCGACAAAATGAAAGAATATTGTGAAGTTCTCGCGGAATTCATAGCAGAATGTAACACAGCATACGGATGGTGATTTTCAGTAAAATTCATAGAAATAAATTAAATTCATTTATTTATTTATTTATTTATTTGTTTATTTACGTCAAAACAGTAAAAACTGTGACGTGCTATGGCAAGAAGTTAAATTCAAGTTATATTTATGACCAGAAGCAAGACTAGGGGCCATTTGCTCAACGATCGGGGAAACTGGACAAAAACCTGATCGAGATTGGGGTCATAGACACAGAAGATGAAGTTACAATACTTGCTACAGGTTCTTTAGAAATATACAATCTAAATAGCAACTAATACACAAAATGTCGTTGTTAAAATTGACATTACTTTTCTTTTGGATGCTCGGTATAGTCTTTAATTGTATAGAAACAATCATGCAGCAGAAAAGATTTTTGGGACTTAAACTTTTGTATCGAATTTAACCGTTTAAAGTCTTCTGGCAAGGTGTTGTAAAATAATGTACATGTATTGTAAGTGAATTTTTTGTAGTGAGGTGTTGATACTGTCACCTGATGAATATGACTACTACGTCGAGTGTTGTAGGTATAGATATCAGCGATTGCTGAAAATATACTCCTGCCTTTAAGTAAGTCACGCCTTTAAGCAAGTTTTTTACAAAAACCACTGATTCATATATGAAGAGAAAAGGTAATGATATATACCTAGATACCTAGATTAATAAAGACAGGCTTACAAAGATCACGTGGGTGGGATTAGCTTATTATTCGTAAATTTTTTGTAATATAAATGTCTGGGAGCTATAATACGTAATTTTCGAATTACTCTTGCCTGCTGCCATCTATCGCCGCCCAAAGTACATTCATTTGACATTTTCTTAATTTTTCAGTTTAGAAATAATAGAACGAATAAACTATTTTCAGAATATTAAAGAACTGTAAAAATGCGTCCTAAATAGCAATTTTCTTTGAAAATGTGGAGCAGTTTTTAAGAAAATGGCGCTTAAGCGCTACAGTATATTCGAAATTTTAAGCACTATTTCACAGAAAAGTTTTGAGATACCGAAAAACATCATTAGAAGTCATTGTTAAAGCACATTAATACATAAATACAGTAGCGTTTACAAATTGCTGCAAACGTGCAGAGACGGCGTGAGAGATATTTAAAATAAATACATTTGTGTAATTCTTTAAAAAACAAAAAACTACCCCGAACTACAAAACAAAAAACTATCCGTCATTATAAAGAGTAAAATTAACACTTTCCTTCGAAAAGTTTGAAAAAAAGAATTGGAGCATTTTTTGAGAAAATGGCGTTTCAGCGCTTCTGAAATTGCAAAAGTTTGAGCTATTGACATAAAATGATTGAGTTTTCGAGAACCTATATGTGGAATTATTTAAAGCACTTGTACTCATAATTATAATAATGTGAGCAAATTGCTGCTAATGTAAATATTAACGACGCGGGAGAGAAGTCAGAAACATTTTTTTTAATATTTGAAAAAAAAAAGAATGGAGCAATATGGCGTTTATATCATCTTATAGAGTACATTTAGCACAATCCCTACCAAAAGTTAAAAACTTGTTTTTGCAATTTTTTTAAATTGCACATATTGCACGCAGTATTGCGCGAAAACTACTAAAATTTTCAAAAAAATGTATATGACTTTCATGAAAGAACAAATTATGAACTACAAATTTTATTTGAAAAATCTCTATCTCTAATTTTGTTTCTGTAAGAAGATCCCAAAAACATTGAAACTTTTGAAAATTTCGAAAATTCAGAGTTTAACTTGAAAATTGGACCTGTGCCACATTTATAAGTGAATTTTACTCTATTTGTATAAGAAATTTGAAGAAAAAATTTGGAGGAATATTTGAAACAAAAATTGAAAATATCACAGGGGCATCATGCAAAGTACCCCAAAAAACTAATGAATGATTACAAAATCACAGTGTTCCGACTCAAGCCAAATGGGCAGGGGTTTGTTCAATTTGGAAAAAATCCTTGGCATGGTTCAGGCGCTAGTGTTGTTCATATACACCAGATAGACGGAGACGGTTGAACGTTGAAAAAAACACTTTTTCGGTATCAGGGTACCCCAAAACGTTTTCTTTGAAATCAATTTTCCGCAGTATTATATAACTTTTCCTATAATATGTATATTACTCCGTATATACCTACGTATACGAGAAAGTAAAAATTCTTTATTCAATACTTTTGCTTCTGTAATAACTACATATTATTGTTGACTAGTTTGCGCCACAAGATTACCGGGAATTTTAAATGTAACCGGATATCAAAATTATAACCTTGTTACAAGTCATTGAAATTATACATGAAGATTTTTTTCAATATTACTTCTCTTATTTCAATTACACTTTTATCGTTCTTCTGTTGGTCACCATTGCAAATTGACACTTCATACTACCGTCAGGTAGAGGCTAACTTGCGACACCTTCATTGTCAGTTGATTAACCGCGTCTATATCAGTCACAAGAAAATATTTTTTATTACTGCAACACTTAGGTCGTAGTCAGTGCTTTAGAAATATGTGCTTAATTTTTACCTTCCCATTTACATATGTATATACGGAATATATGTAGTATAGGGAAAGTTATGTAATGCTGAGGAAAATCAATTTCAATATTTCAAGGAACGTACATGTTTGGGGTCCCCTAATATAGAAAAAGTGTTTTGTTTTTTTTCAAGACGCCCGTCCGTCTGCCTATCCTTCCGTCTGTCTGGTGTATGTGAAGAACACTAGCGCCTACACCATGCATACGAGTTTTTCCAAATTGAATAAACCCCTGTCCATTTTGCCAGAGTCGAAAATAAGCGATTCTGAAAATCATTTATTAGTTTTTGGGGAAGTAGTATTTTACATGACGCCCCTGGGATATTTTCAAAATTTCTTAAAAATGGTTTCAAATTTTTCCTTTAAATTTCATCTAGGAATATTGTGAAATTCACTTATAATGATGGCGTAGTTCCGATTTTCACGGTTAACTGTGATTTTTTGATAATTTCAAAAGTCTGAAATTTCTGAGGTGTTTTCCCACAACAACAGAATGAAGGTAGAGATTTTTTCCTTCACGTGAAATTTATTCTCAATAGTGTTATCTTTCAGTAAGGTCAGGTAAACTTGTTTGAAAATTTTGGTAGTTTTCGGCCAATGTTGCGTGCAATGTTTGCAATTTTAAAAATTTACGAAAACAAGGTGTTCTCAAAACGGCTCAAATTTTTTCTTTTAAAATTTGGTAGGGTTTGTGATAAATGCACTCTATAAAATGGCATAGACGTCATATTGCTATATTATTTTGTTTTTTAAATATTACAAAATGTACTTTTTTTACTTCTCTCTCACGTCTTTAATAGGAAGGTTGCCTTTTATGTTTCGGGATTTGGCAACCCTGGTGTTGCAATCTGGCAGCTGACAGCTCTATCGTAAAGTTGGATGTTTTGAGGTTATACGTACTCAGAACGTTATGACATATGAGCGCTATTTGTGTTGTTTACAGTAACTTAAAAGATTCATCTTGGCCCAAAAATGAAATTAAATTGTGAACATTTTTGTGTAATTATTTTTTACAACTTTCGAAGTGGATTAACTCAGCAACAGTGCATGGATGGACTTAATTCAATTTTTGGCGATGAAGCTCCATCAAGGACCAGTGTTTATCGATGGTATGGTGAATTCAATCGTGGTCGTAGTTCACTCCAAGACGAATTTCGCGAAGGTCGTCCAAAATCAATTGTTGTTCAGAAAACCATTGATGCTGTGCGTGAACTGATATTGCAAGATCGTCATGTGACCTATCGTGAGATTGTGACAACCTTAGGCATTAGTGGTACCAGCATACATTCGATATTGATTGAACATTTGACCCTAAAACAAAATTTGTTTGCGTTGGATCCCACACAATTTGTCAATCGCTCAAAAAAAGACTCGTGTCGATTGGTCGAAAGAAATGCTCAAAAAATACGATCGCGGTGCGTCGAATCACGTCTATGACATTGTGACAGGTGATGAATCGTGGATTTACGCATATGAGCCCGAAAGTAAACAGCAGTCGACTGTATGGGTGTTTTAAGATGAGCAAAATCCTACAAAAGTTGTTCGCGCACGAAGCACTTCCAAACAGATGGTCGCCTGTTTTTTTCGGAAAAACTGGACATGTCGCAACCGTACCACTAGAACAACGCAAAACAGTCAATTCTGAGTGGTACACAACGATTTGTTTGCCAGCTGTCTTCCAAGAAATCAGGAAAACCAAACGCCGAAGACAGATCACTCTTCACCACGACAATGCGAGCTCTCACACATCGGCCCAAACAACTGCATTTTTGAGCACCCAAAACATCGATTTGATGAGTCATCCGCCGTATAGTCCTGACTTGGCACCGAATGACTTATTTTTATTCCCGTACGTAAAAAACAAACTGAGAGGTCTACATTTTTCGACACCTGAAGAAGCGGTTGCTGCATTCAGAATGCATGTTTTGGAGATACCACAATCAGAGTGGCAAAAGTGTATAGATCTTCATGGGGAATATTTTGAAAAACAATAATGTGATTTTCGATGTTCGTTTTTGTTCTCTAATCCTGAAATATAAAAGGCAACCCTCGTATTTACATTAGCAGTAATTTTTCATATTATGAGTTCATATGCTTTAAATATTGTCAGATAAAGCTTTTCAAAAACTCATACATTTTCTGTCAAAATTAGCTCAACATTTCGCAATTTCAGAAACGCCCAAAGCCATTTTCTAAAAAAATGTCTCCGAAGATTTTTTTCAAGTTTTCGAAAGGATAGTGCTAAGTGCTTTACAATGAGGTAAATTTCATTTCGAGGTATTGTTTGTTTTTTAAAAACTACACAAATGTAAATGGAATGCCGGTATACACATTTCCAGCAATTTGTCAATCCTATTATATTTGTAAGTTAAAGTGCTTCAAATGAACTCTAATGGAGTTTTTCGAAAACTCAAAAATGTTCTGGGAAAAAGTTCTTCAAATCTCGTATTTACTGTTGTCCGTAACCATATTCTTAAAAACGGCTCCAAATTCGTGAAAGAAAATTGTCCTTTAGGACGATGTTTTACTGTTCTTTAATATTCTTAGTTTAATATTTGCGTTATATTATTACGAAATCGAAACATTAAGAATTTTTGAAAAGAAATGTACTTTGGGGGGAGAGAGAGATGGCATCAGGCAAGAGTATGTGGCAAGTTTGAATAGCTAGCCGAGACCAAGGGAAATAGAAAAAAAATACGACAAAGTCTGTGCCACTCTGTAGGACCACTAATTTTGAATGTGGAATATTTTGGGTATAATAAAATCAAAACTTGGTGTTTCAAGTTACCCTCTAATGTTGGCTAACTTAGGAAACACATTTGAATTCTGTTTAAAATGACATTTATTATTAGGTAGTCTAATTTGGGATACATATCTATACACTGTAGACATTGTGAAATGATAATTACTGATTTTCACAATTAGATGGTTAAACGTCATTAAAAATAATTAATGATAAATGATTTATTTTGGGGCGAAGTAAATTTAAAGAAAGGTATATTTAAAAATCAGGAAACCAATTATAAAAAATAATATAAATATATTTAATTATATCTCATACAAAGAAAATACTTCAACACATAAGAATAAAGAAATGTCTCGTACCGTGTAGGCAGCTGGCGGTTCATAAGTAGATTCTTCAATCGATTTATTTTGTTTTGTGGAAGGGTTGCATGCAGGTTTCTTATATTTCTGGACTACTTGTTCCTCTAACTCTTCACTTAGCTCATCTGGGGTCACTCTTTCGCCAGGAGACCGCTCGCTCCATTCAGAGGTTTGTTCGTCTGCTCTTGGTCAAACTCTTGAAACTTCCCTTTGCAATCATATTCATTAATCTCAAACCGAATTTAATATTTTTTCTTTTATTCCTATAAAATAACAATGTTGGGTAATTTCGGACAATGTCCGAATTTACCCGCATCTGGCTCTCGTAGAAACTTCCCATCCACAAGATTAGGTGGGCATCATTGGCACATGGTCCAGGAGATGCTGGACATAGTTGAGGTTGTGGAATGCACATAAGCCGAAAATAGAAGAGAACTTGTTAAGAACTGTACAAGGGAAGTTTTACAATGGCTGTTTTTAAGCTAAAGCTTACGTTAACTATTTTTGTTACAGATTAACAATTACCAGCAAATAAAACTTCCAAAAGATGAATACATATCAACTTTGGCGTGAACACTTCGGTGCTGCTTTCGTCTCAAACATGTGAACGAAGCCGATACAGACAGTGTTTTAAAAAAAGTCGCAAAACGTTGCCGGTGCTTTGAATGTGTTTGTCAATGCAACATGGCGGCCGCGTGTGGTGTGGCTTTTCAAACGAAGTGTCCGTGTTGTGCTTGCGAGGGGCTGCGTGGGACGAGGAAGAGCCGTGCCGCTCCGCGCTGCCCTGGCCCGTCCGTCGCCCTGGCGCGCGGCGCGGCCGCCCTCATCAGCATTCCGTTTGAGGCCGCGCCCCGTCTCCCCGACGCCCGCGGCCGAATTGGCGCCGGGCGCTTTGCCGGCGGCCGAGGGCGCCAGGGGCGGCAGGGGCGCAGGTGGGCAGCGTCGGGCGCGGGTGGAGGCGGGGGAGAGCAGGGCGGGGCACTCGGAGGCACGAAGGGGGGGGGCGGCGACTACGTAGGTAATTAGTCGCAATGATTAATCAGTGTTGTGAAATGAGGGATCCGGAGCCGAGCTACATTCGCAGGGAGCGTTTTGCATCTTCTACCCCCCTCCTCCGAGAGGAGAACCGCTGCACTCGGAACATGCACTGAGATCCTAACGGGCCTCTCAGTGTGTTGTATGCGCGCGTGTGTGTATGAAAGGGGAAAGGGTGAGGAAGGGCCCGTCGCCCGAGCGCCGCCGAAGGGGGTCCCCGCGGGGGCCCCGGCTGTCGCCCTGAGAGCAGAAGCTGCGCCGACACGCGTGGGAAGATGCGCAGAAGCCGAGTCGACAAAGCATTCGCTTGGGCTTCTAGTGGAGTTCCAGTCTGGGTTTGGTATTTTGTACACAGTCGAGTTTCATTCCACCACTTAACGTTGACGACGGCAGCAGTGACTTTGATTAGAGTGAAATGATTGACAAGGTTTTGGTGCCGTAAAATGTGGTTTCAAAGGTAATGTTGAGAATGACGTCGTTCACAGTTTATGATTGTGGTGGCGGAACTAAATGCGACGCTGATTATCCCAGACACTGTCTCAAAGAAGCGTGGGAACTTGATATTCCTGTGACTTTTCACGTCTTCGTAATGCAAATTGGCAAATCATAAGCAACTTTTAATGATATATGATAGTTTAGTAAGAAAATGACTGTCAAATAAAGTAATGACTATCGTCTATTTTCAGAACATGTACCATGAAGATCAAAGATATATCAATATTGAAAGTTTCTAAATTTTAAAAATGATCGTCATTGTTCGATGCAAATATTATAACGTATAATTTATTTAGACTACATGTCCGCCAGAGAGTAGTCATAGACGAATACAAAAAAGGCCTATAAATACCATTGGATACATTCCCATTTAGCACAGACATTATGTGTGTAGGTTTGTTAGTACACGACTTGTTGAGTGCAGTATTTCTCAGGCATCGCCTTCAAATTGATCAAAGAAAATTACAGACACTTCGAATAAACATTTAAAATACCTTAGCAAAAATGTCCTGTGACAGAATGTGAAAGCAATGTTTTCGGCCGTCTGAAATGCCCCCTCACAAAGCGTTGTTTCAAGAGGGTCAGAGTTCTTGTTCTGCAGCTTTCGGCGCAGCTTCACTTGTGGTCCAGAACCAGCAATGGACTGCTCTCGAAGTTCGAGCGGTCGAGTAACCAAATCTTAAGTTCCGATCTCACACTTGCGTAGCAAGTAACTACTACTTAAGAGACAAAATCGTTCCAACATTCGTGAGCCTCCGAGGTGCATAGTTGTCTGCTGCTACATCACAAGGACACCTCACATCCATCTTATGACCAAACTAATTATCAAGGCCTCGTTTGTGTGGCCTTTGTTTTGCCTCGAACCGAATACCACAACAATAAAGAGGGCAGGATTTTCATTTAAAAGTTTTGAGCTTCTAGAGATTATAATAAATTCCGATTTAGTTCTTGAAAGGGAGAAACCTGAAGAACTTGCCCACGTTTGAATTTTGTTTAAGGTTTCTTAGATTATTTTACTTGTTTCTCGGAGATCTTTGCCGCAGCATACAATGAAGATATCATCAGCGAAGAGAAATAATTTACGTGGTGCCTCTGTGATACTACTTATTTCATTTATTGCGATCAGAAAAAGGAGCACGCTAATAACTAAGCCCTGAGGGAGGCCATTCATCATTTCTCTGCGTGTTGACATTTTCTCAATTCTCTCATTTTCTCTTTCATCCGTATGTTTGTGGCATAAAAGTTTTCAGAAAGCCAGTAAGTTGCCTTTAATATTCATTGAAATAAGATTACGTAGTAGTCGGGGTTTAAAAATAATTTCGTAAGCTTTTTCAATATCAAGCAAAACAACAATTGTATGCTGGTTAATTGCTAGTGCATCACTAATTTCTGTGTCGATGCTTATTAGATGGTCGTTGGTTGATCTACGAGTTGTTGTCGAAATCCATTTTGGAAGGGAGATACTAAGTTTCTTGTTTCTAGGAGCCATCTGAGGCGGTTGTCAACCATTTTTTCTAGTACTTTGCAAAGAGTAAGTCAATGATATTGGTCTAAAGTTTCTGGTTTTAGATGTATCTTTGCCTGGTTTCGGTGCAGCAATTACAAGAGCTTCTCTCCATTGTTCAGGAATGAATTGGGAGGTCCACATGCCATTATAAATTTTTAAGAGGTATTCAATGGCACATTTAGGAAGATTCTTCAAGAAAATATTAGGTATATAATCAGGACCTGGTGCAGAGTTTTTACTATTTTTTAAAACATGAAGGAGCTCATCCATCAGGAATTCACAGTTAAATGAATCATTGTTGTTACTTAGGAAGTTTTGGATGCTTTTCTGAGTGGCTAGGAATATAGACGGAATTAATTTACGAAAGGATGGATCATAGTTATTATTGCTGGAATTGTTGGCAAATGAATCTGCTAGAGCATTGCAGATTCCTTGACCTCCCCTGTATTTTATTCCGTTTTCTTCTTCTAATATTGGAGGTAAGCAAGTTGAATAAGAACCGCTAATTGATTTTATTTTATGCCACATAGTTGCGGACGGTGTTTGGCCCGTAATAGATGTAAAATCTTCAAAAGATTGTAGCATAGTATGTTTAAGAGTTAAGCGGGATTTAGCTCTAGCTTTCTTATATAAAATGCCCAGTTCTATCGATTTATATTTCTTATATTTTCTAAACGCTTTCTTCTTTTCTTTGATGGCTAACGTGCAATTTTCATTCCACCGTGGGACTTGAGGGTTCCGGATAATACCCGAAGTTTTAGGGACTGCCAGGTGAGCAGCTGAATCAATTAAATCTGTAAAGGCTTGGATGATTTGGTTAGTCCATTCTGGTGCCCACTCATTTATATCGGGAAGTTTGTTGATATTATCGACATATGATTGAAATAAGGTCCAGTTAGCTTCGGTAATAATCCACTTCTGATGAGTGCGGGAAATAGAGTATGGTTGAAAATCAGAGAGGTGAATAAACAATGGGTAATGATCGCTGTCATAAAGATCATTACTAGAAAACCAAGAAATTAGAGTTCCAATGTCGTTGGGCTCCGTGATGGTCACGAAAAAAGAAACTTTTCACATAGAATCGCTTCACTTAGGAATAACTCCACTTCTACCACGTTTAACATCTGACTGACAACCACCGAGTCAGTGGACGCACGCACAACGTGATTTTGCACGGAGCGGACGGAGCGTCTGACTACCACGGCAGTCAGGGCGCGACTGTTTCGCTTTCCTTGATAGTCGCAAAAATATTACAGAAGATCTTTACTCTCGAGAAAGACAAGTAAAATTCCCCACAGCAAGAAATGCAGCAAATGAGGAGTGGAGGGTTTTGGAGGGGTAAGGATCCAGCTTGGTGGGGTGCGACATTTAAAAACTTACTTGTTCTCTAAAGAGTGTTGGATTATTTTCTGCGTTCTTACGTACCTAAAAAAGCAATTCCTAGACAAAAAACTAATATCTTTACATTTGAGTAATAAATACGATTTCTTACCATTGCAGACAATTCTGTACTTTAGACTTTACTGCTGGTTGCATTTGACAAACGGCTAGGGTTTTTTACACCCTTAATAACTTTCTCGCACTTGCAAACTTACGAAGTGAATCCTGCGCCGGAAAATGGACACAAAAACTCTTATCGCCGGGCTCTGGTAAAGAAATAGTAGACAAATTCAATTGCTAAATACCAAAAATTCCTCCAACAGTTGGTGTAGCTAGAATCTATGTTTTTGGGTCCTTGATACCGAAAAGTCGATTGACGGTAAAGCTGCTGTCTGTCTGTCCGTCCGTCTGTGCGCAACGCTAGCGCATAAACTGTTCAACCGATTCTATCCAAAATTGATATTACCAAATCGTTCTAGGTGATGTCGCGAGCTCGGGAATTTGAAAGCAAACTTTTAATTTTGGGGAGTACATTTCATGAAGCCCTTGGGGCATTTTCAAAATTGTTAAGAAAATGGCTCCAAATTTTCGGATTAACTTTCTTATTGTATAGTGCAAAGGACTTAAAAAAAGGTCATGTACAATTTTTTGAAAAACCGAATAATTTTAGTGTATTTTGCGATTGAAATTTACGAAAATAATTTACATAAACAAAGAAATTTCTCCAAAATCGCTCCAAATTCTTTATTTAAATTTTTACCACATATGTAATAATGAATGGTAATAAATATAGCGTTAGTCACATTTTCGGGTATTGCTCGGTTTCTTCGAAAATTGCAAAACACTTTTCAAAACTTAAAAATTGAAGACATGGATGTTTTCCTCAGACAAAGAAAGTAGTTGTAGAAAAATTAACTTTTCAAAAAAGGTCATATAGATTTTTTTAAATGAGTTGTTTTGTGTCATTTCTGCTTGAAATTATTGAAATATATAACACAGCAACTAGAAAAATTTAATAAATGAGATGAAAAATAGTCCGTTTAATTTTAATTACAATTTCTTGTTGGAAATGCCGCAGTTAATTGTATTTTTGCTTTCTCGCACTTTCACTTTATTTTATTCTTCAAATTGCATCCTCAATGTATTGATTGTACTTTGTACTTTCAATCAATGGAGTTTCAAATACGTATTCTAAATACATTTCGTATTTGAAAAGTTTAATTTTGGTGTTTTTGGGCGCATATTGTAGAGATGTACTTAAAAAAATACTTCAAATACGGACGAAGAAGAAGAAAAAAGCGCTTTTTCGTTATAACTCTACATTGAATGACTATTCGGAAACTAGGGGTTTATTGTCTGACGATTTGTTTGGAAAATCAATTGTTTTAAAAGGAAATTCCACTTATTTGTGTAAGACATATTTTTTAATTATTAGAATTTTTATTTCATTTTTTACAAATAGGTTTTAAATAATTTCGATGTAATTCGAACCTGTCTTGACTCCACGTTGCCAGGTAGTAATGTTGGTATTCCGCTGATAAGATGTCCTACCCCTCTAGATTATGAAATAATCCTAAAAAATGGTTTGTACTTATTGTTTTTAAGTTGTGAAGTAAATTTAAGAAACTTTTTTTCATACATTACTGTATTTATTCAATATATTGATCGCGTCGAATTCTATTTACTAATAATTGGTGTTCTAGAGTTACGCGATTTGAAAACCTGCGCATGTCCGCCATATTTAAAATTTGTCCAGTGCTTTCCCGTACCTGCTGGTGCACATCTTTAAGCGCGTACATTGTTTTTTTATTTTTCCATCTTCTTTCTTTTACTATCATATGTGTCCTTCATTTCCTGCTTTGTCAACGGGGGGAGAGGCTTCGGTTAAGCCGCGGTGAAGGCCACCTCTACGGCAAGGGAATCCGGAAGATCAGTCCCCTGGTCCTCCAGGTTGGGGGTTAAGCGAATGGGCCAGCAACCCTACCTCGTAGAAACCGAAACGCTACGTTAGCTGGAATCAATACAGCCTCGGGAACCATAAATGGACATCGACAATGGCTACGAAGTCGAACGTTTTCTTTGGGAACATAAAATGTGCAGAGCCTTTCAGGGAAACTGGAGGAGATTGATGAGGGCATTAAAGATAAGGGATTGGAAGTGGTTGTTATTACGGAAACGAAAAAGAAAGGGAAAGGACAAGAGGAAGTTAAGGGACATTTACATCTATGGAGCGGAGTAGAAAAGGGAGAGAGAGCAAGGGCAGGAATCTCTTGGTTAGTAAAGAAGAAGTGGAAACATAGGATTCAAAATTGGGAAGCGATAAATGAAAGATTAATAAGAATAAAAATTAAAATATGTGAATTACCCTTGTAGTTATTGGAGTATATGCCCCTACAAATGACTCCCTGACTATGAAGAAGGGTGCATTTTTTGAAGATCTAATAGAAGTGATGGATGAAATTTTGACCTCCAGTTTTTTAAAGAACATAATTTTATATACTGCTCTCCTTGTTGGAGGCCTGTAGAAGCAAAGTAATACACTTTTTTACCGTAGGAAGATGCACTGCAGATATGTCACAAACATTTTCAACGGAATACACCTTTAATTCAGTCAAGGAAATAGAATCGACATTATTTCTAACGTAACTGCAAACACACCCCTTTATGCGATTCCTTTTTTCTACAACCATAGCCTGCGAGGTAAAAGTTTGGAATTCGGGAAATTCTCAGTTCATAATGAAATAGCCAATGCTCTGCAAAGAAAAGAACATCCATTTGATTGGCATCGCTCAGTTAGAGCTGCTTGGACACAGGCACTTGTTTCCTCGTCGCATGTGCTTTGTTTGAATTCGTTGAATTGGACGTTTCTAATAAAAACCGAGGTGTCAGTGGCGCAGAAAATGCAGTTTTTCAGTATTTCGAGAAATTAATATGTTATTTCCAATAACACGAGAAAGCACCGCTAGTTTCTATTGTTTTAGTGCCCAAATGTCGAAATATTGTAAAAAAGTTGAAATTTTTTCTTCTTGTCAAATTCAATTTTGCGTTTGTTTGTATCCTGCTCTAACGCCTCTCACGGTCCCTTTCACACACTATATCTGTGATAGAGCAGCTCAGTCTTTAGGTTCTTCTTCTTCTGGGAATTAAAATGGCTACTGTGTTGGGTCTGCTCAAACTCGTTCAAAAATTTGAAAACTCTCGTACAAACGTTTGTTGCACCCATCAGTTCTTTGTCAAGTGTTAGGTTGATTGTACTTCAATCTATACAGCGAAGTTTTATGAGATAGTGAGAATACGATAAATGGATGTTCCGAAGAATCTGAGCGAGTGACGTGCTGTTTCTAAACGCACATCTTCTTCGTGAAGTAAGCAATTCAACTTGTATTTATAGAAGTTTTTAATTTTGCGCTTAGTATTTTAACTAAACATTTCTGAAAAGATAAATGTCATTACATCTTTTTCAGTCTATTTTAATTTGTACTATGGCGTAATTACGCTTACGTTATCATTCATGTGTTCTTTTAAATGGAAAAAGTATGTTGATCAATTTAGATGAACTAAGAGTTGTCGAACATGCTACGTACTGATCAGTACATAACGTAATTACATGATAACTCATGGTACAACCCTTTATATTTTTCATGATATATCACTATTTTATTTCTCGCACCATAATGATACACATCTGCGTAATTAAGACCGAAATGGACAAATATGAAAACATGAGTTCTAATTCAGTAGTCTTTATTTTATTTAATCTCCCTTGTGTGAATGTAAAATTCAACCCAACATTTTCTGAAATTTCATTTTAATTCTTTATTGAACTATTTTTTTAAAAAAAGAAGCATTTAAGAATGAGAATTAATGTACAAATATGAATTCATATGATTCATTCCCATTCATTTAAAACCAAACAAAAAATATAATTATCTATTTGTTTGTTTAATACTATGACAAGAGACAATTTGCTGTGAAGATATGAAGTATTAAGTTAACACTTTACGTTACTTATATATTATATTCTCGTATAATGTTAGACCATTTTAAGAAATTGTTCTCGTATCATTTATACACCATCATTTATACACCGTATAATGTTAGACCATTTATATACCATCACAACCCACTGATTCCCTTAAGTGTGGTTTACGCTTTGCAAGTGGCTCACTTCCTTGCCACCCCATCAAATGCCCTTCGCCCTTCGGCGGCTGCTGCACGCGTTTAAAGTTAACTCCGGAGACTAAACTGCTTTTATCGACGTATACAATGGGCGGCGCGGCGCGGCGCGGCTGAAGGCCCAAGTGGAGGCGGAGAGGCAGAGGCAGAGACGGCGGGCAGGGGATACTATTACTGAGTTGGACGGGAGGAGAGAGAGCTCAAGGCAGGAGGAAGGAGAGCTGCTAGAAAACGCGGCCGCGTGGGGGAAGCCGAACGCCGTCGTTTGATGTACAGTAGAGTTCCGAGTTCTCCGGCTCTGTGACGTCATGCGATAACGCTGTGGCAATCAGTGAGCTACGGAGAGGGGGTGGAGTGGGGATACGGGAAGAAGGTGAAGGCAGAGAGTGGGGAGGAGATGGAGAGTAGTATTCAATTAAAAACATTGGTCTTACCTAATCACTGTAGCAACTAGATGATTTTGTTTCTTTTCTTTATCGCATGCCTCAATTACACTTGCTATGATCTCCCGACCTTCACTGTGAATTGTCGAATTCGATTTCCGTTTCGCCATTTCGCGTGTAACATTCGCGCACTCTGAATCACAACTGAGCTGATGTTTGCGAAACCAATGCAGTGACCGAGTGCCCGCTCGCTCTTTCCTACAGCCCACGTATGATTCACGGATGTCAGTCAACCAAATCCTACAGCCCATCGCCTTATCGCGCTCCCTCCTCCCCGCGGAGAAACGTAGACCCCTCTCACAGGGCCGGAGAACTAGGCGAGGCGCGCTGCGTGGGCCCGGGGCCGGGGGGCGTCCTTCAGTTCACAAAGCTATTTGAATAATCCATCACCACAGCAACACTTCATTTGCATGATGCATATTAATTGTTTATCGGGTTATCTCGTGCATAGTATTTTTCATATTCCCTTTCATTGAGAACAGGAACACTAGCCCACCGAAACTCCAATAAAAAAACAGTGCGCTGTTTGTTTGTATACTTGCGCTTTAGGAACGCAGTATCGATAGAGAAGTGTGTTGAATATGGATAAGGGTAGTGCGTGACACGCAACCCACATAAGCCCCCTTTTTCCATCCTGCAATCGCTTTACACGACAGAGATCTCGTGGTTGCATGCAGTCTTCTCTGTATGCTTTAAAACGTATTAACAATGTAAACGGCAATGCCTAGTTCCTGGAATCTCTCGTGCAATCGAATTCGGAAAGACGAAAGATTTGCTGTGAGCGAAACGTGATTTTGTAAACCTGGAAGTGCAACGTGTTTGGAACGAGTTGAGCGAATGAACCCGCGTGAACGAGAGAGGGCGCACAGGCAGTGAGGACGGTCAAAATGCAAGAAGATGCGTCACGTAAAAGCGGCAAATGAGTAAAACTAAGTTGCATTTTTAAGTTTTTGAGTTGAGCAGGAGTTAATTTAAGTAACAAACATAACATTAAAGTAGCAAACTTAATTTTTACTTTCTCGCGCTTAAAAAGGAACGTCTTAAGAAGAGAAAGTTATTTAATGCTGCGCGAAAAAACGATGAATTTTCGGCAAAAAATCTCATTACAAGTCCCTGATAACGAAAAAGTGGGTAAGTTCAGTTGCTGAATATAGAAAAATAAACTCACCCGCTGTCAGCCAGAATCCCTGTTCTTTGGGTGCTTGATACCGAAAACTAGACTGACGGCAAAACATGGCTGTCTGTGAACAACGTTAGCGACTAAACTATTGTGCCGATTGTCTCCAAAACTGATATGCCCTAATAGATCTGTCTGTTGTCGCCTAATAGATCTGCCCGCCGAAGGGCGACGGGCATTGGATGGGGTGGCGAGGAAGCGAGCCACTTGCAAAGCGGAAAACCACACTTAAGGGAATCAGTGGGTTGTGATGGTTATGTATAAATGTTACGATAACAATTTCTTAAAATGGTCTAACATTATACGAGAATATAATATATAAGTAACGTAAAGTTTTAACTTAATACTTCATATCTTCACAGCAAATAGTCTCTTGTCATAGTATTAAACAACGTTATATATGTCTCTTGTCATAGTATTAAACGCCGTCCCTTGAATTTGAAAACGATATTTTATTTTTTGGGAGTACTTTACATGAAAGCTTTGGGACATTTTCCAAATAAAAAAAATGGTGCCATTGGTTTTTATCAAATTTTGTTGTTGGATGTTCTGGAGCACGTTTAACAGAATGGAGCAAGTCTCATGTTGGTTAAAAACTCTGATTTTTCGAAAATTGCAAAAATTCTAACTTTTGGTCTCTTCCTACCCTAATTGAAATATTAAAGATAGATATTTTCCTTTAATAAAACAATTCCTTACAGATAGAATATGAAATACTTTCACGTACAATGGATGATTTTGCGTGAATTTATAGGCTAGTTTTAATTTTTGTTTAAACAGTTTTTTCTCAAGACGTCTCCATTTTTATGAAATTTTGTCAGTGGATAGTCTGAAGGGCGTTAAGAAAATGGTGCAGGTCTCATTTTGGTTGAAAACTAATTTTTCGAAAATTGAATGAAGTCAAAATTATTACGGCGTCTTTCAATATCTAAATTATGAAGATAATGAAATATGTTTATTAAGAACACATTTTAAAATAAGGTCAATTGAATTGTTCGAAAATATGAGAATTTGTAGAGTAGTGGGGCGTCAAAGTTAGTCAACCGTTCTGAAAATCTTGCGGTTGTTGGTTGTAATTTTAGATGTGTTTTGGGGCAATTGTTTTAGAAGGGTTTTGTTGGATGCTACGGAAATTAAAATGTATATATGATGTGATATTTCTCTGTTTGTTTCTTATATTGGAGCTTTTGTTATATGTTAACAAATTAATCTTTAAGAAATTATTTAAGATCTGTTTGAAATAAATCTAATAAAAGAGAATGTTTGTTCGCTGTTGGTTTATGCGTTCCGTACCGGTCATCCGATTGCGATAAAACTTTGTCAACTTATTGCTTGCACTTCCAGGAAGAATCCAGGCATACTACGATGGGAATGCCTGCGAACATAGACGTGCGTTGATGATAATTTCAAACTGACTCAAGAGCTCAGAATAGAGCGCTCTACGTTACGACACTTGACGCCTCTCGTTGCACACTGAAGTGCGATTACAAAGACGTCTTTATTGCGTATTATGCCCCTGCGACTGTGAAATTTCTCCCGAGAGAGACAGAATCAGGGAGAGAGAAACAAACAGAAACAGAGAGTAGGAGAAAGATAGAGACGGAGACGGAAAGACATGGAGGGACAAAAGCACACTTGCGAGAAAGTCTTTCACCTATTGAAATGTTTGCAGAGCGTGGCGTAAAACGTGATTAACAGTCACGTGACCAGTAGCATGTGAAGCGTAGTACAGCAAAGCATTGGCAGGTTCTTCACTCGTATGAAATAAAGATTTGCAGCATTCAGTAGCCCGCTCCTCGTCAACGCACTGTGATGCTACTTAAGTTAGAATTTGTATATTATTTCATTTTTATTATTATTTATTATATTTATTTTATTTAATTTTATGTTGAGTCCTTTAATTGTATTAAATGTGAAAACCAATAGATAAGCGGTCATTGTGGTTGTTGTTACCTTTTGTTGTAACGCCGCACGAATAACTAAAGGGGATAAGGATGGCTACTTTTAATTCGCGCTAATAAAAAAGAATCCTTTTATATATTTTAAAATATTACAATACCATATTGTTTAATAACTACTATTATATATTTTTAGATCTATTTGTTTGCCAAAGCTATCGTATCTGTTAGCTAAAGTATCGAATTATTTATTAACTTTTAATTATTTTACTTCCTCGCATTCGGCTTATTTTTGGCACCAAATGTTCTACGATTTTAAATGAGTTCCACAAAAATAATTTAGAGAGAAATTGCAATATACGAGAAGTGTTAGGTGGTAAAATTCAAAAGTTTTGTTCCAAGCTGATTAAAACAAGACAACTGGAGATGTCGGCAGTCCACGAAAAATGTATGTTAAGACGTTAAAATATGTGAGTCTTGTGGTTTGTAGAAATGCAGATTGTTAGTGAGGCAGAGATAAGAAAACACGTGAGCTGAAAACAACACACAATTAACTCTAGGTTAATCATATGTTTGTGTAGGTTAATACATTAGTCAGTTGAGAAAAATCAAACCACAAGTGTGTACAGACAACGGCACCATGCCAATACGTGTCGATACAACATTAGCAACAGAAGAATTGTCACAACCATTCTTCGCAGGGAACACACACTCTGAGTTCTAATACAGATGAAATCATGCATAATAGGCACGAGGTTTCACTCATAGCAAAATAAAGAAAAAATAAGTAAGTTATAATAATAAGTAATGGGTGGAGCGACGTTGCGCAGAAATAAATAATCTAGAGTAGTTTGCCAAGAAAGCTGGGTAAAAAACCTTTTGTACCACAGTGTGCACATAGCGGAAGAGAATGAGACCTGCAGTGTGTGTCCGTGCGAGCGCCAGCGCCTGCCAAGCGGAAGGGGGGCGGGAGGGGGCCGCGCGGGTTGCGTCCGCACAGGCGCTCCGCTCCCACGGCTGTTTATTATGCGCCTCTCCAACATTACTTCTAATGCTGTATACCATCTGCATGTTTAAAACTCGCTCCACTTTTGTTGTGAAGGATCGTGTTATGTTCAGGAAATGAGATGTTGTGCGGCTCAACATAACTGGTGACTGTGCCACTGTCGCCTCCTTCCCGTCGCCTTGCTGCGCTGGCCGCAAGCGTATTTTTATTATTATATTTATTATATATATTTATTTTAGTATTTCGTATTTTTTGTTAAATATCTTCCCCAATTTTGTATTCTCAAGTTTGAGAATGGCCGTTTTTCTCGTCGGTTTCGTTTCTCAACTAAGTCACGAGAAGAATCTTGCCAGCCCGACTGTTATCATTCAAGCATGGTGCTGGCGAGGACGTAACTCTGGATGTTTTAGCGCAGAATGCTTAGCGAAAATTACTTACATTATTTAACACGTGAACTTCGTCGTGAATAGAATTTTGCTGGTACACTAATTGCCAGGATGCGGTAGGGAAAAAAAGTAACACCATTAAAAGCGCGGCATGGCAAAAGTAAGCACCATTAGCCGCGGTACCAAATAATTTTTGGCTTGTGCTTAACGTTTCCCGAGATTGTTAATTATGTTCGCATGACCCCTAGCGGGGTCTCGTTGAACTACGAGCTTCTGGTGTGTTGTTCATTTGGGCTTTGGACTTCTCTCCCCCGTGCGGGCACGGGGATCGGGAGTCTGGGTATTTGGAAGACGGGTTATTTTGTTCATGGAGAGAAATGTTGTTTTATTAGGGTTTTGGATGACAGGGTGGAGAAGGGGAGGAACAGGAATGGGAGTGGATGATTGGATGGGGAGAGAGGGAAGAGGTGAGAAGGGGATGGAGAAAGAAGGCGGTGGAGTGGTCGACGGCATCCCCAGCTGGGCCAGTTATATTTTACAGCTTTTTGACAGTTCGTTAATCGTTTGTCTTTGCCCTCTGGCTTAGGTGATAGGAATGGGAAGTTGGAGGATGTCTAAAGGATTCTGTTTCCGGGAGTGTCGAGGTGGGTTTCTGAGGCTGAGGTGGAGGAAGGATTAAGTTACGGAATAGGCTGTTGTTAATATTTTTTGGATTTGGGCTATTGCGGAGTTGAGGTATGTGTGGATTTGGGGTATTTTGTTTTGGTATTGTATGGACTTGTAGATGATATACATTGGTGGACTGAAGGTGAGACGAATGTTGTGGTTTTCTACGCGGGTTAGTTTGGTGCATTGGTGTGGGATGTAGCTAACCAGGTGGGATGTGCATATGTAAGGATGGGGCGGATATGGGAGTTGTAGGTTTGGCCTTTTCTTTTAGAGGGATTGGTGAGGATGGAGTATAAGGTATTGGTGATCCAGGTTGCTATGACTAATTTTGTGGATGTGATGGGACCAAAGGAGTCTGCGGGAGAAGGTTATCAGATGTAGGATATTTCTGGTGTCCAGAGGATAGGTTCGTTTGTAGTGGTTAGGGAAGGAGGGTAGAATGGGTATGTAGCTAGGAAGGCGAGGTCTTGGGCATGAAGGAAGGTGTGTACTCCTGGTGTGGGTCACTAATATAAATGGAAAATAGGATAGAATAGGAGCACAGCGCCCCATGGGACGCCTGCTTGGATTGGATAGTTGGGAGAGTATTTTTGATAGGTGTTGGATATGGAAGAAGCGATGGTTTAAGTAGCTCTGTAGTAGGATGTCGATATGATCGGGGGTATATGTTCAGATTTCCATGAGAAGGATTGGGTAGGAAACAGTGTCGTTGGCTTGGGTAAGGTCGGTGATGGTCGTGATAGATGGGATTTATTTTCAGTCTTGGAGTTAGGTATGATGGGATCGAGAATAGCTGTCACGCGGTTCTTTTCGAATATTTCACTTTGAATGGTTAATAGGCTGATGGGTCGGTGGTAAGATGGGAGTCAATGACCTTGCCACGTTTGGGATCATGGTAACGCGAGCGATCTTCCAGACGATGAGGAAGAAGGACAGTCTGAGGCAGGAGATCAGGATGTGGGTGAGAGCGTATATTGCGTTTTGTTAGGTGGGCGAGTTGGGTTGGGAGGACTCCATCGGGTCCAGGTGATTTACTGCAGTTTATCTTCTTAAGTATTTGCTTTACTTCCGTGTTGTTCGTCGTCCATGTCTGTTGGTACCGGGTGGAAGGGGTAGAGTTTCATTCAAGTTTTAAAGAACACTGTCTGGGATTGGAATGTTGGTGGGAAGGAAACGTTCGGCCAGGGATTGGGAGAGGGTATTGGTGATGGTTTGAGCGACGAAGGTTTGGGTGTTATTATTGGTTAGGATAGGGAATATAGGAATGGGATGGTTCCTAACTGCTTTTATGACTAAGAATATTATTGGGGCTGCATCTGTCAGATAGTAGGTCATCGCACTCATTATTCTCATGATGTTTCAGTAGATCTTGTATTAGTTACTATGTCATTTTTAGTTCTTGTTTGTACTCATCTCGTCGGCATTTGTAGTATTGTCGTTGAACTCGTCGTTTTTGTCGTATGATTACATCAGAGAAGGAGGGGTGAACATTTCTGGAGTAGGATGTGATTTTTCGGTATGATTGTTTTTGTGTTAAGTTAGGTGATCTATGGAGTATAGGGATTGAGTGGCCGGCATCTGATATCTGAGGGGACGTGTATTGTTGTATACAGTATGTGTTTAAATGTTTTCCAGTCGTTTTTGTTATTGAATGGGGTTTGGGAAATGTGTAGTTGGGGGTTGAGGAGATTGTGAAAAGTATTGGGAGATGGTCAGATATGTTAAATATACAATGGAGAATTGTTATTAGTATTTGGGAGGAGTGGAGAATAATGTCAAGGATATCGTGGGAATATGTCGAGGAAGATGGGTAGGGTCAGTAGGACTTTTATTTGGATTAGGGGGTTGTGTTTATAAAATGCTCTATCCGTAGTCCTGTGCCGTTACCAGTCGTGCAGCCCCATGAGGTCGATTTGTTTTCGAGGTCGCCTGCGATGAAGGGGTAGGGGAGGTTTTTAAGGCTGGGGCTTTGTAAGAGGATAGCAGAAATGTTTGGGATGTGGAGGTTCCAT
Source organism: Gryllus longicercus (assembly GCA_038098605.1). NCBI lineage: Eukaryota > Metazoa > Arthropoda > Insecta > Orthoptera > Gryllidae > Gryllus > Gryllus longicercus. The sequence continues at coordinate 912,453 of JAZDUA010000038.1, read as the reverse complement.
GGCGACTGTGGTGCATTCGAGGGCGGTTGTTTGAAGGAGTGATATATCCTTAATTGGGGATTTTGGAAGAGGGACAGGAGGTATTTGATGTCTTGGATTGTTGATTGTGTTGTTTGTTGTGGGTTGTTGCTGGGTTTGAGTTGGATTGATGGCAGAAGCGTAGGATTCCTTTTTGTATCTTAGGTGGTGGATGTTTTGGAATGAGTTGATTGGGCGTGGGTGGTCTTTTGGCTTTTACTGTGAAAGTGCGTTGTGGGTCGTAGGCTGGAGGGCTCAGGGAGCAGTTGATGCGTTTTGGGGCGAATGGTTTGTCAGAAGGACGGGAGGGACAGTCTTCAGCCGAGGGGGGATCAGCGCAGAGAGCTCTAGTCGCTTGCCTCCTGCAATAGTTCTTCGTGGGGTACAGTCTTTGGCTTGCACGTCGGACAGTTCATTGAATATGACAATACAACAAATCATGCTCGGATATTCCAGGAACGAGGATCTGACAGTGAACTGTTACATTATCAGGCTCCGATCAATACAGCTTTCACTATTTGAGTAATAATGAGTTGGATTCAATTTAAGAATATGCAAATTCAAGGATTCAAAGCGTTCACGAAGTTACGTAGATTGTGGTTTTCTGTATTTACTGCACTGCAACTGAATTCGCCCGTGGTGATGATGCTATCGTAATGACTTTCAAGTGGAAAGGTGCTCTGCCAGCACTAGTGTTCCGGTTTTCGGTGGCCAATGCACTACTATAGACATGCAACGTTTCACACCTATCATAATTTGTACTCATAAAACATTGAATACCAGTCGCCTATGTGGCGGATGAATGTATAACTTTGCATTCTAAATCACTCCGTATATATGGCTACCCACCACCCAATTCATTAGTGCCTTTCTCTGTAAGAATCTTGACGAATTATTGTGTAACGTGGTATCGCGACAAAGTTGGATGAAAATATGTGGTTTGAACCACGATTCATTAATCATTATTGCATGAACGTTTATTTCCGAAAATATTGCAAGAATTTCATGATGATGTTTGCCCAATAAGTGGTCACTTACGTGCACTGTAATTAGATGATGAGGAAAAGACCCTTCAAAAGAGACGGCTCAAGAGTTGTGGGATTTCCGCTCCGGAGGTCCCGGAGAGGTCCAGGCAGTGTGGAGCCGGGTCCTGGCAGGAGAGAGGCCACTTGTCGAGGAATGTGGTTTTCCCGAAGGGTTTAAAAAACCCAAATAGCTTGGAATAATCTTTAGTTTTCTATTTATAAAACTAAAACTTACTAGTGGTTTTCCTTCTGTATTTAAAAACATTTTTTTGCAATTTATTAAAGGCCTTAATTTTAAAAAATATTATAAAAATCTAATAAGGTTGTTAATCAAATTAATTTAAATTGGGCAACCTGCGACAAATACTGCCACAACTATTACAAAATTTCAAAATAGTAGTTTCACAGTTTATTCTAACTTTGGAATTGTTATCTTATTTACCATCTTGGGTCCATAGATTTTTAGACCAAACTTATCAAGACACTCTCTTAAGAGGTCTACTTTTTTAGTTAAATCTTCCCTTACAGTAATTTTAGTGATCATAAAATGACCCTTTGCTCGAAAGTCCTCGACACGTTTGCTATAACTGATGAACATCAATTATCTGACTTTCTCGTCCTTCACTTTTCCTGTCCACACGATGGCTCATATCAATTTCACCATAACTTATATCCACTTTCAATGTCTGAGCAACTTGAATTCCTATATCATCTTGTAGCTTTGAAGCCGAAAATTCTCAGCGAGTTTCTGCGTTGATAATGCTCGAGTTTGTCAGTTTAGTGCCAATAGAATGCTGCAATAAGTGTATTAAATTATTCTTCCAATCAACTTCCTCTTCAATGTTGTTAACTTCTTACCTCAAACTGGAAATCATAGGTTCTAATGAACGTTGGATGAACTTCGACGGTATCAGTAATCAGGGGCTGCATGAACTCGCACATCTTCCTCAACGAATTCTTGTCTAACGAGGGGACGTCGGAGGAGGAAACGGACTTCGTACGCGTCATCATAATGTTGAAAATGCAAAACAAATAAAACAGCAAGGTAGAAAATACGATAAACTCGATCTCTTGATCTCGCTTGAGTATGTGGAATATTAAATAGTTAAAGAACGAAAATATCAATGTAACTATTAATAGCAAATACTGAAAAAAGCAAAGCAAACTCCAGAAATGCAACAGAAATGCAGGAGACTTTGTTGCGCCACAGTAATAATTCAAAATTTAAGTGCTATTTTGTAACATCAATGTGTCACTTGAGTTAGCCACCAACATTAATTTTCCCAAATATAAGAAATTTACCAGCCGAATTCTCGTATGAGCGGTCATTTTTAGATTGATGATACTAAGTATTTAGAGAATCCCTGAGGTTGTGTAAGGAATGGCAAACCCGAAGTAGAGAGTGATGTTGACAGTAAAATTAAAAACTGAGCAGGGCTGGATTTACCTTGGTGGGTGCCCATGTGCTGATTTTTGGTGGAGCCCCCCCCCCCCCATATATATTATATGCAGTTGGCGGCTGACAAAATAAAATCTATGTGTCAAATATGTTTAATTAAAAAAATTTTGATGAAGTCAGATAGAATACGATCTCAGTAAAAGTAAAGTTTCAATAAATTTATTGCATTTATAAACTTTCAAATTCAAATATATCTAATCAAAATAAAAGTTACGTTATTCATAGTATAAAATCAGATCGGCTTAGCCACAAGAGCAAGTCGAAACCGGTGATCATGTTTGAAACACGATATTCGGTTAGATTATGTGCGTTTAATACTGAATAAATCATAAATAACTTTGAATATATACTAAATGAGTAGATATTCTTGAGACTAAAAATGCATCATGAAATCTAAATTTAAAAAAAATACCAATTACTACATAACAATGAAATTAAAAAGTTTTTGCAGAAAAATAGATCAAAATAAAAAAAATAATTTTTTATTTGGTGGAGGCCCCTTTTTGGTGGAGTGCCCTGTGCTGCAGCACTGTCAGCACATGCATAAATCCGGCCCTGAAACTGAGCAGGTCAAAAGAAGATAAATAGGAATTGACAGGGACTAATCCATTCGTGAAATTAAAACCAATAATGTTGAACTAAACTTACCAAATGCCCCAATTAGACCGGTGTAACTCAAATAGTTTATCGCTTTTCTATCCAATTTTTCTTCCCGATTCTCCCTACTAGCCAATCATAAACTATCTTAGGTGGCGGTATACATCCATCGTTATATCGATATACAGCGTATGTACTATAACATAAATACTTTAATTTTAACATAGCTTTCAGTTATCTTCAATATTCGGCGCATTTTGGAACTCTGTTAGGCATAATTTCACTCGTGGAATAGTGCTATTAAATACCACTCAAACTTTGAAAATTCTCAGATAAATCCCCTACTCGCTTCTCGAGTTGGGAATCTATCGACAATTTCCATAGCAGTCGTGGTATTATCTATGATAATTGTATTTCTTCTTCTTCTTCTTCTTCTTCTTCTTCTTCTTCTTCTTCTTCTTCTTCTTCTTCTTCTTCTTCTTCTTATTATTATTATTATTATTATTATTATTATTATTATTATTATTATTATTATTATTATTATTATTATTATTATTATTATTATTATTAATTCAAGAACAGTGGTATTATATATATTCTAGATTTATATTCAAACATAATATCCACGTTCTGAAATAATAATTTAATTCGCCATGCGTTGATGCACTTACTTTTAGGTGCCCTTCTCCACCTTCCCGTCGCGCAGAAAGCCCTGTGCTGCTGGCCTAGCGCATCGCATTCGCCTTTCAGGGCAAATCGAGCGCGAAGGCGCTGCTCCGTGAGCTGTGATATCTCGACGACCGTGGCCCGACCGCGCTCGTAATACGCCTATTTCACAGAACTAGTGTGGAAAGATGTTTTCCTTGCTTTAGCATGTCCGAAAGCAAAATTTAGATGTGTGAGAATTACGACACAAGAGATGCTGGTGTTCATACGAATCCAGTCGTTCTGTCGTATCATAAAAAGTTATTGAAATAATTTACCTCATAATATAGACTATGTACGAGATCATTCATTTTCATTGCATCTAACGTTCTAGAGATAGAGTTACTCAAACATCCGATGAGATTGTCATAATTCACGTGAAACTAATTTATTCGCGATTAACGTCGAGATTGGTTATATTATCTGAATATGTAGTCACTGTATTGCGAAGACAGCAGTTGCAAACTGTCTGTAAGCAGTTCTTAATCGGTGCGCTCAGTCAATTAATTGCAGCGATTGGCAAAATTGCCGAGCCAGATTGCAGAGTCCGCCACGCCAGAGTAGACACAGAGCTGAATCTGTGCAGGAATAACAGCGTTCAGGCAGCTGAACAGTGTTGTAAGCTCAAGACCAAGGAACTGTAGGCTGAATCCCAGCATGCCAGATTTTAATGACTCAGGACTTTTTTGAATTGAATTGAATTGAATTTGCCTTATTTTACGTGGCGAGACTCGGGCCATCAGGCCCGCTCTTCCGTCTGACCACGCAAATTTCGCTACGCTCCTTTCATCAACTAGCAGAGAAAGGAGGTATTTCTTGGGCGAGAAACAGGCGATTTTGAATTTAGCTCAGAGGCGTCATTTAGGCTTGAGGATCTTTTACATGCAAGTAAATCTACTAACATGGGACAGCCGGCTTTACTTCCCCTCCGAAGGAAGGCGTACGAAGGATTTTGTCGCCCTTAAAAATCCACGGCTTCGATCAGGTTTGAACCCGCGAGCTTGGGTATAACAGTCCGGTACGCTAACCGTCACACCATCGCCGCCGCCAACTTCCAGGACTTCATATCTAGTGCTTGCGGGCGCGTTAACTGTGAAGGTCATTAGTCGCATAAGTGTAACGCAGGTTATTTCGCCCGGGAGGTGGCGGTGTTCCTCCCCCCCTCCGAAGCGACCTACGTTTTACCGACCGTCAGCTAACAGTTTCTCCCATCAACTAGGCTCCAATCTCCCGACCGGCCTTTCTTTTCAAAGCGTCTCCATGGCATCAACTAGAGGCTTGGAAAGTCCAACAACCATCGAAGACCTCTTTTCCACGGATGGAGTGATGAGTTGTCCTTCTCGTAATTCAGGGAGAAAAATCTTTCTAATATTTGGCTTATTGTCATTCCACTGAGAATTGCTTAGGACATAGATTGTGAAGCTATTTATTGCAATGACGTATATCGTGCTAAAAAGTAAAGAGCGAGGCCAACGTTTTGTACGGCTTGTGCATCCTGCTGTAACTCCTTGCCATTTGGTCTACACTTGGTTGCATTATGGTAAGAATTTATCTCATTATTTTTGTTAGTACTGCCGTCAACATTTGAATCATGTTGGGTAGATAACAAGTTTCTTTTTGTTTTGCCCTTTGAGATGTAAGACAGACGAGTCACAGGAGGCAATTTGGAAGACATATCAGTAAACACATATTTTGAAGAATATTATTATATGCTCATTACTTTTAGCTCCTCCGAAATACGCTTCTTATTGTCCATTAGTGTTCTGACAATGGTAACCTTATAATCAGTAAACAGGGCTTCTGCCGGTTCGACTGATGTATCTATCTGTTATATTGACAATAGATTTTTTATAGGTTGAACCAATTTTTTTAAAATTTCAAGAGGACTCCCGTCTGGTTTCTCTCTGTTGCTTCCCCAGCGCACATTGCAGCTTCCATTGATTCCAGCGCACATGGATGCTCTGTGCATTCCGCACTTTCCAGCTTTTATTTGGATGAAAACTCTGAATAGACATCTTCCTGTGAACAAAGGCAACGTTTCGTCAACAGCATTGCGAAATGTAGGACGAAGCACCTGGAGGGAGAAGCGTTGAGGACCCCGAAACGAAGCGAACTTGTTCAGCTCGCGTGTTCTTCTCGTCAAATCTAATAATGGAGTGCAATTGTAAAAATCTGTTCTAAATCTAAAAGTGGATTTGTATATTCCTCTCCCAAGCAAATTTTACCATAAATACTGCACAGAAACATTGTTGGCTTGATAGACACCCATAAGTAGAAGAACACCAATAAATTCATTCATCTTTGCTTCATTCGTCCCTTCGATATTTCTTCTTCTGGCATCTTCATTGACCGAGAAAAAAAAATTTAAATGCTTCCTGCAAAATATGAGTTTTACCCTCAGGGGTAACCCCAAAGGAAATTTAACAATATTGGCAATGGGGTTTTTGGAGTGCTGCCACCGAACATACAAATGTTTTCTTCCAGATTTAGAAATCATCTCGATTCAAGGATCACTTGCTGTACTGTCCACGATAACCTCTTCATCTTCTGTATCATCTTCATCTTCACTTTATTCATATGATGCCAAATCATTGAACGATTCTTGTATTTCGCTTTGTGCCAACCTTTCTGCCATCTTCAATCACTAAGCTGAATATCAAGTAATCTCGCTCTTACCACAGTTCGGATCAAGGTGTTTATAGAAGTCGAAATGATGAGCATTATAATAGTATAACCAACGCAAAGAATAAAAATTTCTCATCAATTAAAAAGGGAAAAATAACTACAGAAGGAAAAGCCCTACAAGAAGAGTCTGCGTCTTCTACCAACGGGGGAGGGGGCACTCGTCGAACCTGCTCTAGAAAAAAGGCTAGAAAAAAGTACAAATTTTTTGGATCTGTTATGGAAAACGAAGAATAAAAGTGTATCAACCATTACATTAATTCTCAACACTTCACAGCAATCGAATACGTAATTTGAAACCAATAACAACGTCGCGACCTCCTCAAGCCCCACCCTGGCGTTTAGTAACCCTGGTATTTCCAGGGTTAATGCGCACGAACGGCAGCCGTCATCATTGCCTCCTGTTATCAGTGTGGCGTTACAACAATGACCGCTAATTCATAAGCGATACACATTTTGCCAATTAGCATTGTTGATACCACTAGAAAGATTATGAAAATGGATAGAAAAATATAAAAATAAAATGTAATAACTTTATATCCATCAAAATTACTCGGTTTTTACGTGCATTTCAATATTTTATTGTGTAGAGCGAAATCATGTTTGTTTTCACATTAACCTCAATTAAAAGAAGCAATTTAAAATAGGTTTTAAATAATTTCTAAAAGATTAATTTTAAAACTTATCACAAAAGATCGAATGTAATAAACGTACAAAAATATGAAATGATTTGCAAATTGTAACTTACGAAGCACGCTACTGTCTGCCATCACAATTCATTTTAGGTTCACGACACGCAGTAAAGTCAGAGTGGCCGTTAATGTTACTTACAGAATATTCATATCTTCGAAAAGTTCAACATGACTTCATTGGATGATCTGTTTTTGTAAACACATTTCATTAAGAAAAAAATGTATTTTCGCAATTGTAACTGTAGAAAACCCAAAAGATTTTTATTTTTTTAAATTTTCGAAACAATAGGCATATTGACGAATACGGGAGCTGCCCCATGCTCTTAAGTATCCTTTACGCTAAGGTACAAATTTAATAAAACCATTGTGTGTGGTTTTTAAGCAAAAATAGTTTAAAGACAATAAATATTGCCTATGTTTGAAAAAAGTCGCCAAAAATACTAATGTTTTTGAAAAATTAAACATTACATTATTTTGAGATCTTTTTTGACAAATATATTTTATTATGAATTTAATTTGATATTTGTTGTTATAGGAAGACGCCGAAAATATTTTGAATTTTTAAAATTTTCACAAAATCAGGGTTGTTAACGAACCTGACACCTGCACCATTCTCTTACGCGGCCTTCACAGTATCCAACAAAAAATTAATCAAAAACGATGGCCACATTATCGGCCCTCTCGCAGCCACTAAGTTTGCGCAATAGTCTTGAATAATCGCCGTCGTGACACACCCTGTATCCACCAGGGCTTCTCTTTATCTTCCTAAACAATTCACTTTAATCATTGGGCATTTCCTGTAGATCGCTTTGTTGTCTTTACTCCGCTCCCAATGTTCCCGCAGCCACCGCGCGCAGAGTGCAAATCGGGACCACATGCAAGGCAGGAACACTTCCATCTACGCGTGCGCTGGGACGCCCATTCTGTGCGAAATCTCTCCCACAGCAGCCACCCGCACTGGAACGTTCTTCTCTTCGTCTTCTTTCTCCTCTCCGTCCCTTCTCGGTTCTTCCATTTGCCTGTCCGTTTTCTCCTCTCCTCCTTTTTCCCTACCTCACTCTGCCCTCCCTCCTCCGAATTCTCTCCCTCGCGTTTCCTCTCTGCGATTACGCGCACGTCGTTCTTGTTTTTCGGCAAACCCGCGCCCATCTCATAGCCGGTGACAGGGGCTGCAAGTCCATACACCGTCTTGTCGCTTACGCGGCCGCTCGCTGCGTCGCCTCCGCCTATCGCAGCCACCTCCAGATGCCCCGACCCCCGCCGTTCGTCCACTAACGCCCTCCCCCTTCTTCCTTCCTCTCTTCCCCACCTCCCCCCTCCCCTCCCCTCTCCCCAACACGTCATCTCCCGCCTTCTTCCCTCTCTCCGCGCTGGCAACGTTGGACGCCTACGTGCAGTAATGCCTCTTTGCACTTGGCTAATGATTTACAATTTGCACAGTTACGGCGTCTGCCCACAACACTCGTTTTCTCTACCACTCGTACAATCTCAGTTCCATCTCGCCGCCTCGGATATGCGAATTATTCTAATTCACATGCAGGTAACTGAATACGCTCGCCACACAGTTGCAATTCTCAATACTTTCACAATACTCTGTCAATAATTCATACGCGATTCGGTCCTTCGTAAAGAATGGCAAATTTACAGACAATCAAAATGACAATCTCTTGTTCTACAATGAGCATCCGTCTCTACTACTCGGCCGCTCGTGCAACAAAAAGGGCTTGTCCGCCCTATTTATGTGACAGCTTTCTGAGGATAGGAGAGGTGTGCCGTCGTGTCCCTCCCCTAAGGGCCTGCGTGACTGCGCCTGCCCTCGACGCGGTGTTGCGGGGAGGAGATTCGAGATCGCTGTTCTACTGACCACCGCGGCGCGCGTACTCCGAATCTGGCGTTCTCGCGGCGACGCCGCTCCGTGGGCGGTTAGTGGCCTACTGGGCTGAAGGCTACGGAACTAACAGCATAAACTGCTTTTAGTTTTTAAATAGTTCACTACTTTATAAGGTATTTCTTGATAATTTTCGAATGATGTGTGGGTTGGGCACCTTGCGCTTCCCTCTCAATTGCGAACTCGGGAGGGACGAAGGCTCTGCCCGTCGGAGCCCTCGGCGCGTGCGCAGTGCGCGGGGTGCAGAACAAGTTCATTTATGGAGTAACTGTAAATGCATTAGATTATGACCCCTTCATTGAACGATCATGTGAAGCCTCAAAAATGCTCTGCTCGGCTTCCTACGTCAACGAACTATCGCGAATGGTTACTTATCATAAACTCTTTAATGTTCTTTTAACTTCTTAACTAATTAACTTTTGTAATCGAAATAATCACGTGTGAACCCCCGTTTATCACGAATCCTTATTTATCAAATGCTGAAGGCAAATACGGCTGTGCTAATAATACCTATCTATGCTACAACAAACAACATGAACATTTATACCACTTAAGATTCGCACAAGTCTATATAATACAATATCAATTTACTACTCCCTTTAATTTCACATGCAAAGATGTGGAGCCTTACGGTACGTTGTATATTTTCATCGTTATGAGCTCTTGTACATCTAACTAGACATTCCATAGTAAAATTGGAAATGTCTCCTCGCCCCCCCCCCCCCCCCCTGCGGTGCACTGCCCCAGCTGTTCAAACACTCCGAAGCACCCCCGAAAAAACAAAACACAAAAATGAATAAGAAATCAAAAGCGGAACCTCTCAAGCGATATGAAACGCCAGCAGATGACGGCCACAGGCCCAGGCAAAATGCACGCGCCCGGTGAATGCTGCCTGGCGAGGCGGAGGACAATGGCGCATCGACCGCGCCCGGCGCAGCCACTGCAGGTCGTACTCTAGTATCTAGTGGCTGCTTGGCTGCGTGCAGCGTTTGCCATTCGCCCAACGGTTTCTTCTCGCTGCGCGCTGGAGAGAGAGGCACGGAATTCTACGGGTGAAAACGGCGAATCTTTGGCAAAAAACGTCTTATTGCCGGGACCTCGTATCAATAAGGTGGACAATTCAGTTGCTAAACACAGAAAGTCTCCTCGCCAGGGGTGACCAAATACGCGTTTTGTTGTCCTTCAGACCGAAAAAACGATTCAATGCGAGACGCCCGTCCGTGAACACCACTAGCACCTCCGCAGGAAATCGGCATTCCCCAAACGATCTGGCTCGACTCGAGCTATGCGATTTTAAAAACATTCATTAACATTTGGGGTACTTTGCATGAACCCCAGGGCCATTTTCGAAATTTTCTTTAACTTATTAAAAGAATAGAGTAAAAAGAATTTATGTAGATGACATATGTCCCTTTTTCAGTGTTAACTCTGATTTTTCGAATTTGAGTTTCACATCTTTGAATTTTTTCGGCGTCTTTCATCAAATAAGATTTTACTACTTTTTGCACACTATTGAGCAATAGATTCAATTTTACAAAAATTACAATATCAATATCTTCTCGAAAACAGTTTTTTAAACGTTTCGAAGGAATAGTGCTAAATGTACTCTATAAGATTATATAAACGCTATTCTAATCATTTTGATTTAAAAAAATTGCAAAAATGTTTTTTGACTCGTCTCTCACGCCGTTCATAATTACATTACCGGCAATTTGTTCACGTTATTGCATTTACGAGTACAAGTGCTTTAAATAAAGTCCTATAAAATTTCTCGAAAACTCAAAAGTTTGCTGTGAAAGCAAATCTATAGTCCCGTATATTCAGACACGTTCCACCACCATTTTCTCAATAATGGCTCCAAATTTTCTCGTCCAACTTTTTTTACAACAATATATCTACTTGCTATTTCGCCTAAAGGTATACTAACAAATAATTTCAAGAAAACTAAAAAAAAATAATTACCTCAATGAATTCTAAATTACGGACAGAAAGCAGTAACCCAGCAAACATGTCAAGCAATAGTTCGCTAGTTTTTGAACAAATTGAGGCTCCCATTTCGGTCTTGGAGTCCTAGTGAAATCTCTCACCAGCGACTGAGCTCTTTCCGTAACGTGGCAGGAGTGGGCAAATTCAAGCCAGCACAAGCTGCTGAAGAAATAATAATAACTCCACCTCGAGGGCACATGACCTTGACGTTGGTGGTGGAGCTTGAGTCGCCCAATGATTTTGATCGCTATGCCGGCAACAGCTTAGCCCCTGGTTGGGCCTCCCTTGCCGGATAGGTTGCTGGGGAGGGGCCAGACGAAGAAGTACTCCAGAAGAGGGGCTCAACAACAGCAGAAGAGGACCTACAGAAAAGGCAGTCCACGGAAGACATGAAGTTGGCCTCAATGCGGCCCTCCTCTCCTCGAGGGTAGATACGGGTACCGCCATGCGTCTGAGAGCTATGTCAGTGGTAGCCTAGGTACTGGTAGGGCCTCCCTTGCCGGATAGGTTGATGGGGAGGGGCCAGACGAAGTTCTCCAGAAGAGGACCTCAACAACAGCAGAAGAGGACCTACAGAAGAGGCAGTCCACGGAAGACATGAAGTTGGCCTCAATGCGGCCCTCCTCTCCTCGAGGGTAGATACGGGTACCGCCATGCGTCTGAGAGCTATGTCAGTGGTAGCCTAGGTACTGGTAGGGCCTCCCTTGCCGGATAGGTTGATGGGGAGGGGCCAGTCGAAGTACTCCAGAAGAGGACCTCAACAACAGCAGAAGAGGACCTACAGAAGAGGCAGTCCACGGAAGACATGAAGTTGGCCTCAATGCGGCCCTTCTCTCCTCGAGGGTAGATACGGGTACCGCCATGCGTCTGAGAGCTATGTCAGTGGTAGCCTAGGTACTGGTAGGGCCTCCCTTGCCGGATAGGTTGATGGGGAGGGGCCAGTCGAAGTACTCCAGAAGAGGACCTCAACAACAGCAGAAGAGGACCTACAGAAGAGGCAGTCCACGGAAGACATGAAGTTGGCCTCAATGCGGCCCTTCTCTCCTCGAGGGTAGATACGGGTACCCCCATGCGTCTGAGAGCTATGTCAGTGGTAGCCTAGGTGCTGGTAGGGCCTCCCTTGCCGGATAGGTTGCTGGGGAGGGGCCAGTCGAAGTACTCCAGAAGAGGACCTCAACAACAGCAGAAGAGGACCTACAGAAGAGGCAGTCCACGGAAGACATGAAGTTGGCCTCAATGCGGCCCTTCTCTCCTCGAGGGTAGATACGGGTACCGCCATGCGTCTGAGAGCTATGTCAGTGATAGCCTAGGAACTGGTAGGGCCTCCCTTGCCGGATAGGTTGCTGGGGAGGGGCCAGACGAAGTACTCCAGAAGAGGGACTCAACAACAGCAGAAGAGGACCTACAGAAGAGGCAGCCCACAGAAGACATGAAGTTGGCCTCAATGCGGCCCTCCTCTCCTCGAGGGTAGATACGGGTACCGCCATGCGTCTGAGAGCTATGTCAGTGGTAGCCTAGGAACTGGTAGGGCCTCCCTTGCCGGATAGGTTGATGGGGAGGGGCCAGACAAAGAAGTAATCCAGAAGAGGGGCTCAACAACAGCAGAAGAGGACCTACAGAAGAGGCAGTCCACAGAAGACATGAAGTTGGCCTCAATGCGGCCCTTCTCTCCTCGAGGGTAGATACGGGTACCGCCATGCGTCTGAGAGCTATGTCAGTGGTAGCCTAGGTACTGGTAGGGCCTCCCTTGCCGGATAGGTTGCTGGGGAGGGGCCAGACGATGAAGTACTCCAGAAGAGGGGCTCAACAACAGCAGAAGAGGACCTACAGAAGAGGCAGTCCACAGAAGACATGAAGTTGGCCTCAATGCGGCCCTTCTCTCCTCGAGGGTAGATACGGGTACCGCCATGCGTCTGAGAGCTATGTCAGTGGTAGCCTAGGTACTGGTAGGGCCTCCCTTGCCGGATAGGTTGCTGGGGAGGGGCCAGACGATGAAGTACTCCAGAAGAGGGGCTCAACAACAGCAGAAGAGGACGTTCAGAAGAGGCAGTCCACAGAAGACATGAAGTTGGCCTCAATGCGGCCCTTCTCTCCTCGAGGGTAGATACGGGTACCGCCATGCGTCTGAGAGCTATGTCAGTGGTAGCCTAGCTACTGGTAGGGTCTCCCTCTCTGATTAGGTTGAAAGCGAGGAGTCAGACGAAGAAGTATCTGGGAATTAAAGAATGTGAAACCATCTCGAACGACACAATGAAAGAGATAATTCGTAGGGAGTATTACAGAAGTATTACTCGTCCTGCAGTCCCCCCTGAACTACAGAAATATAATATCTATAATTGATAGTTTTGCGGTGCCTGTAGTCGAGTACAGTTTCGGACTCGTGGATTGGTCTGAGCAAGAAATCCGAATCATGGATCGAAAAACCAAAAAACTGCTAACAGTGCATCGTGTCGCCCACCCTCGAGCTGGTGTACATAGACTTAATGTGTCACATAAGGAAGGAGGAAGAGGCCTCGGAAAAAGTGAAGCCTCCTGACACAATGCAAAAGTCGGGACGGGAAAGAATGTAGTCAGTCATCGAGATGACCCTCTAATGAGGCAGGTCATAAAATGAGGCAGGACCGAAGAATGGGAAACAGAGACATTGTTAGTGTAGCAAGAAGCATTGCAAACAAAACTATGCAAGACTATCAGAATAACACACACACACTGAACTACTGAACTAAATATGAAATGTGAGGCACAAAAAAATGTTAAAGAAATCGCGGAGAAACAAACCACTCCATGGACAATATCTAAAACGAATAGAAAAGGTGCATATCAATAAAGATCAATCATTTATGTCAGTTAAAAGGGGAAAAATGAAGCCAAAGCCGAAAGCAGTTCTAATTCGAGTAGCTGCTCAGGATCAGACGTTGAGAACATATTATGATACAGCGGTTCTCGAAATGTACCTTGATGATAAAAACCGCATCTACCAGGAACAGTAGAAACCATTGATCATATCGTCTCAGCTCATCCGATTCTAGCGAAGACCGAACACTTGAAAACACACGACATGGTGTCTTGTTACCTCCACTGGATCTGCACCGCCCTCGAAGTTCCAAACACGTGACCAACGTAGTGCGAATAACCAAAAGCTGTGACGTCTGTGGGACTCTGTTCGCAAGACCAACAAATTCAAACGCATCGCATCATGGCGACAAACAAATCGTTATTCGCTGTTTGGAGGAAAGTCCTTGTAGTGTACTTGTAGATGTTGCAGTGCCTTGCGAACGCCGTAACCAAGGAGAAAGAAACGCCTTAATTAAAGTGTTTAGAAATCGAGATCAGCCAAATGGGGTGTAAAAACGCAAGTCGTACTGATTATCATCGGGGCTCTTCTTTTCGAAAGATTTGAGTAAAAACTTGGCTAAACTCCCACGTCTTTCAAAAGACTGAGAAATGCAAGAATTGCTTTATTGGGAACAGCACACATTTTGCGCAATGTATATTAGAGGCACCGACAATCGCTAGATCTGCTCCTTAGGCAGCTGGTTGCAATCTGCAGTAGATTTTATATTCAGCTGACTCATAACCTCTTTAGTCTGATGTAGAGAAATAATAATAATAATAACAATAATAAGAGTACAATACAAACCTAGGATGCAACAATCATACAATCACTAATATTAGAATTATAACAATTATTTCAACTCTATCATGCTATACAACAATTATATGTTGGTGATACTAAAAATCAATAAAAGCTTCATAGATATTGGCTAAATTATATTTAAAAAAGAGCGTTGGTCGCTTTCACTACACTTTATTTCATTACACTACATTGTTTTGCTTTGAATTACACTGACCAGCACTTCACAGCACTTAGTTACTAATTTAACATCTATTACTCTCAGCTTGTTCCCTTATTCCTAAAGCTTATAACAAGGCTTTGAAAGTTGTTGCGGGTAAAGTGTTCCAATCTCTAATCGCTCTGATACAAAATGAAAATTTCCCAAAATGTACTTAACACCCAAAACGTAATTTTTATGATTTTCATTTTCATATATAGTGTACATTTACTCCTTTCGGGTATATTTATATTCATTATATTTTCATTCATTTATTATTTTTGAGTATTTGACTACTTTTTCACATTTATTTGAAGGATCATCTCTCTCCTATAGTTGGCAAATCGGTGGAAGTTTACAGCTTCTATCCGACAAGCATAGCTCGTACGATGTTGCCTACGTCACCGAGCTTAAACATATTTGAATCACATGACCGTGCAGAAAGCAACGGGCGGCGTGTCAAGATTTTGCAAGGCCTACACACAACTAGGACCCACTGATGTTGGGAGCTTCTGTGTTTCCTTCCTCAGTGAAGCTCTGGAAGAGCGCCGACGCCTCGTCGTAACCTCCTTGGCTCACAGGCGTTTTGTAAACGCGACGAATATAACTCTGCGAAACCACATGTGCAAAGCACATGGCACAAAGCCTGAGAGCACAATGAAAGCTTTCAGTGTTGAATTCATCCTCAACATTGGAAGTTCGCTTGAAATGGTAACAAGAAAGCAAGAACAACTACATACTATTTGAGCAAATTCTGAAGAGGAGGGATTTTGTAAACTGCTCATAGTCACTGATTTTTTTTACTACAATTGAATTAATTACTCACTTCGAAATGTAATTTACAACAAAGTTAGGTCTTGCGTAGGTAAAAGTCTAATGGGTTTATATCTCACACACATTATAGTTACACTAAAATAGTACACAGACAAACAAACATGTCAGACACCCTTACTTCGTAAAACTGCTGGAATTTATTTGTGGATGCTCCAAGGTTTGTTGGTAGACATCGATTTTATTGGCAACGTTATTACTTATGTAACGGGTGCACGCAGCTCGCTACTCCTTTATCTGTATCTTATCTGTTTTAAGAAAGTAGTAGTATTCTTCCCTAAAAAACTCTTGAAGCCCGTCTACATTTGCTTTCTTGTATTGCCGTACGTATCGTGATGCCATTCCTTGAAATATTTTCGTCTAAGTCAAGAAGAACCACTTTGTGATCGCTAATGCCCTCACCAACTTCACAAGATATGAAAAGTTCTTTCGGCGTAATTAAGTAGACATCCAAAATCGCATCCTGCCGCGTCACATTCCAAACTGCCTGACTTAATACGCTGTCCGAAACCAAGTTGTTCACAAGTGTTCGGACTTTCTTCTCGGCCTCCCTCCCTGTTTTCGCTAGGAATATTTAAGTCTCCTCCAACAACACTAGGATGGCCATTCTCGTTTCCCGTTCTGTGAATGATGTTATCTAAAATGTCGTATCCATCATTCGGGGGCATATAACATGCAATAATTTCTATTGTGGTTCCTAAAGTAGTAATTTCTATTTCCATCATTTCAAACTCTATTCTGACTCAATGTAATGTAATATCCATATCTGCTTTGACGCAAATAAAGTCTCCGCCCTCTCTACCACTTCTATCCCTCCTAAAGATATAGTAAAGAGAATGAAAAATTTCAGAGGATCCGATTTCCTCAGTTTGCCACGACTCAGTCCCTATCACTATGTCGGGATCGCAGGCATCAACTATATTACAAAACTATTTCTTTATTGATTATACTACGAAAATTCATCAGCAACAATCTAAGAAATCCTTTTCTCACCTGAATATGTTCTCTAGAAGGCGCGTCTGTCTCCGCCGCCGTCGTCTCCGCCGTCGTCTCTGTCGTCGTCTCCGCTGTCGTCTCTGCCGCCGCCGCCGTGGCCTCCGCCGCCACCATTACATCTTCCCTTGTCGTCACTTTCCATGAAAATATGTGTCCAATAACTGGTCATGCAAGCACCTCTGTAATTCAAATAGAGTCCTAATTCATCTTGTCTGAACCTACGATTGGGGTATTCTTTCTAGTATAATATAATTTCTCGTCATCCTTTGCCTGAAGTCGGCAGTTTTCATGGTATCCAAATACTGCCAGCCTGTGATTCTCTGTTTCAGTAGGATGTGTCTATAGCTATATTGATTTGACGCCAAATATGAACGAAATATAAATGATATCTAAATATGACTCATTACAATATTAACAATTATTTGTTAAATACAACAGCATTGCCTTCGTTAATAGTTTCTTCTGAAACGTGACCTGAGATTACTTTTACTTTGATCTGTGTACCTGTGTAGATATTGTAGATAACTCCGACGATACGTTTTCTCGGATGTTTCACAGCCTTTTTACAGTTATTCTCGTGTATATTTTGTATTCAGGGATCAACGAACGTATACCTCCGCACTTTTTACAATTTACTAATAACAAAACTATTGATAAGAACACCTGCCTGCAAGAATTTTTCTGAAAACAGAGGCAAAATTTGACAAAGATATGCAGCTAATATAAAAAAATCATCCCCGTCAAGACTAAACTCCAAACCCACCAGCTACGAGTGGCTGCAGACAGAGCGGTTATTCGATCAACGTCATACAACGGTTTGAGTTGGCATCAGTGCCACTTAACAGGTGAAACGGAGGCTAAAGCAATAGAAATGTGGGGGCGAAGGTGCGGGTAAGAGGAGGGGGGGCTGGCTGGAAGACGAGTGAGCCACAGAGGACGAGCGTCCGGAGTGGAGGGCGTGGGCGGGCGTGGCTCGGCTTACAAAGGCGGCGCCGCGGGCGGTCGCGCGGCTAAATATACGCAGACGCGCCGCCCGCCGCCGCCGCCGCCGCCGCCGCCGCCGCCCGCCGCCAGGGCGGTGCGGGGTTGTCAGCACAACCCCCTGCCGTGGCCATGGCCGGAGCCGCCTCCAACGACATCAGACTTCTCCTCTGCGCCTCGTCCCGCGCGTCGCCTCAAAGTCGCGCTCGCCACTCATAGTTCTAGCACTGTTTGCTCACTTGCGAGCAGGAGCCTCCACCCACTTTTACGTCCTCCTCTAAAGCGTTTGCGCCTCCCCGGTCGTAGGACCGAGCCTTCTAAGGTTAAAAAGGTAACATAATTGAACAGACACTAAAAAGCGGAGTCTTGTCTTACATAAATACGAGTATTCAATTGAGCTACTTGCACCCTATTCCATGTCCGCGTGCTTTAGTGGATGTCTTTAGTAAGCTTACGACATTGTTCACGAAACATTAAACGAATATAGCGTTCTCCGCCTCGTTCCCTCATTTGATTTATGTTTTCTTGTTTCCTTTACTTCTACTTTAAAATTGTATTACTGTCACAAACAAAGTTACCTTACTTATGTTTCTACAGCTGAAAATGTAATTTCCAGCTTTAAGAATTTTGTTGACACGAATGAGACATTATAATGGAGCATTTTTCCTTGTCTCCACATTTGAAATTGTATCAGATAATTTGCTTATCTGTTATTTCTATTTATTTATTTCTACTGTTTTACTTGATAAGATCTCACATTGCAGTACGTTTCTGAAGTAGTGATATGATGTAAATTCACTATTTAGTGCGTGACGTTATGTTTGTCATCCAAAACATGGTGAAGAAAATCACTTAAAAAGCGACACTAGATTGTCAATACAAAGATAATTATTTCTTGCAAAAACACGTTAAAATAATATAATCAACAGAGTTCGCCGAATCTTCATCAAAACCCAGAATAACGTAGGTCTGAGTACTGCGCATTCGAAACCACCGCTAAGATGAAATCGGTGCCAACGCCCGACTGTAAATACTGCGCTGGCGCTCGCTTTTAAACATGTCAGTCAGGGATTTTGTGGTTTTGACTTTCCGTATACCACGAGTGCCACTGGGTCCTATCCAGGCCGTCCTCCTTTGACTTTTATTGAAGATTTATCTGGGTACGCAGCCCTTTGCATCGTCAAGCAAGAAGGCAAAAAAAAATTGGTTAAACAATTACCATTTACATACAATTACCCACCACTTTCCACTTTTCTTCACAAGACTAAAATTTTATGTTCGTTTATGATTTTGAAGTTGCACTGGTTCATTCAAACAAAGAGGCTTTCTATTTGCAAAGAGGCAAAAATTGCAGAATTGGAAACTTGCGTGTGATTGCTGTAAGTGAATTTCATGATATTTTTGAACTTTTATTTTTTAGGGCTCCGAAGGTAAAAGATCAAATATTACTATTTAATTTAATATGCATGAATTTAGAGGTCATATGACGTAACACACAGTTTATCGTATTAATTATACTTATTTAGTAAAATCACAATTATAATATTGAAACATACAGGTCGTGGATAGAAAGATATTCATGATACTGAAGTGAATTAGTGTCAGTTAAAATATGTTGTTTTTCTGCAAATTACATTTTAAATTTTATTTTACCCACGACTTCGCGAGCGTCATATCGGCGAAACTTGTAGGTACTTGTTGGTATCATTAAAAGTTCTTTCTCCTCGACAACTGTGGTTGCGGGAATGCGGTTTTGCCACGCAAACAAGGAGTACTCTTACTAAACAGTTGATTTCTCTTCAAATATCTAGTAGCCTCGTCCTCATGGTCTTCGGAACGAACGTACTTGCATGTAATGTATCTCGTTGATCTGCACTTCCAAAAAGCAATTTGCACTGTGTATAAAACAAGGAAAGAATTCTCTAGAAGGAAACACTTCGTCGCCCAGGGAAACTGCGCAGAGCGCTGCCTGCGTACCTCGTGACCTTGTCGCTTGTTGCCAGTCATTGCATCCACGTCCCACCGCTTGGGCCTCACATCTACCCACTTTGGAAGCAAATATTGCCAGCATTAGGTTTTAAATAATAATAATAATAATAATAATAATAATTATAATAATAATAATAATAATAATAAAGCCGTAATGAAAATAATTGAAGCTATTTAAATGAGGCTAGAACACTGCAGAGTATTGTTTTTAAAGAAAATTAAAATCCATTTCATATAATTAAATGATGATTTTGATGTAGTTATATACATGTATTTACTTTCAAGCATATCGACTTGTTGTATGTGAAATGTAATATTTTATATTAATACATACACTTATTAAAAATTGAAAAATTTAAACACAAAAATGTAACAATTTTTTCATTAAAATTAACAGTAATTGTGTGTCTATTAAGTGTAATTGAAAGGATTATTTATAATTGTGAGATGTTCCTAACGCATCACATCCATTTGATATGTTCTTAAATGTATAAAATTTGAGAAGCTGAAGGGCTATTAAAAGCCAAATACCAATGCCGAGGGAGTTACGTAGGCCCCAGAACAAATTGCAATATACTAGAAGAAAATTTCATGCATGAGAATTAATGCTACATGTACTACCAATAAATTATTTACAATTATTTATGTTCTGCGAGAACACAGGTGGAAATGTTCTGCTAAGACCTTTCAACATTCGCTACTTTGCTCCTATTGCACAACTGTTCAAGAGGAAACAAAATAAGATTTCGACGAGTTTACGCGCAGCTGTTGGATTGGAGAACATCGGGGTTTTCGCGAAGCAATAAGGCATGGCGGCGAAAGTTATTCGTTTTGAGAAAATCCGGTAAATGTCTGTAAATCAGGCGGTGACACACAAAGACACAGTTTGTTCCTAGTAAGATTTTCAAATTTCCTTGGTACGCGCTAGCTTTACGGTCTTGTCCCATCCTCTTAGAGGCTGCCATCTATCGCCATTGTAAATAGTTTTTTTCTTTTCTCAATTTTTGGGATTCTTAATGGTTGATTTGTAATATTAAATTTATAATGTTATAGAAAAGTAAAATAACGTTCTATATGGCAATTTTCGTTTAAAAAGTATGAGCCGTTTTTAAAGAAAAAAATTGTTTAAGCTCAAATGTAAATGCAAATTTTGAAGCTCTTGTTGACAGGAATCTTTTTAGTTTTCGAAAAACTTCATTGGAAGTCTTTTTAGGTACTTCCTCTCAGATACGCAATAGTATATACAAACCGCTAGAAATGTGCATATTAACGGAAGAGACATAAAAATACTTGCACTTTTCACATATGAAAAAACTAACACAAGAATACAGCAAAATGAATTTTATGTCGTCTTAAACAGTGCGATTAGCACTATTAGTAAGAAAAATTTGAAGACAAACATTGGAGCCGTTTTTGAGAAAAAGATATCCCTGAAAAAATAGAAATTTGAGCTCATTTTTACGGAAAACTATTGAGTGTACAAGGGACATTATTAGATATAATTTAAAGCACATGTACTTGTAAATGCAATAATGTGAACAAATCTTCACTGACGCAAATATCATCGACGTGAGATGCTAGTCAAAAATATTACATTTTTTGTAATTTTTGCACGACATTCCTCGTCGTTTCTCTTTCCACATTCCTGTTGAACGTTTTAGCTGATCCGGAATAACTATGCAAAGATGTTGAACTGCCGGATGGTGAAGCGATGTGGGCGTCCGGTCACACTACCAGAAGTTTAAAGAAACTATTGGAGATACAACTTACTTTCTCGCGTTATTGGAAACAGCTACGTAATATTGAAAATTGAATTTTCTGCACCACCACCATTTATTAACTGTTATTGAAAACGTCCAATTCACCCAATTCAAAGCACCTGTGATGCACATTGCGTTTATTTCGATACTCAGGAGCAGCAATAATTTCTTACTTTGACAAATGAAACAAGCAGGTATACATTTGAATGTACGTTACGTACAGTAACCAACAAATTAATCCGAATTCAAGCTGTTCTTTAGAACATTTTATTTTTACACGGGAAAACATACCAAACGTAAACTTTTATAGTACTTCTAGTACTAGTAAATTATTATAATTTATGTGCCCCCCTTTATTGTCAACTTCATTTATTCTCTTAGACATTGACTCTACTAAAGTTAAACACTGAATTCTTCGTCGAAACCAGTCTCTGACAAGTATTTTAAGAAAGTTATTTTGTATTGTTCTTTTTGAAAAAACGAAAGCTTTTTTTGATGTTTAACACGAGGACCCTTTGCATAGAAATTATTTAAAACTTATTTGTAATATATGAAACAAAAATTATCCATCAAATTTCAACTTTACTCAAATAACTCTTGTTAAAAAACGAATCTCTTGATTTGAATGAAGCTTACAACATGCACGGTGTTGCGCCTTGGATGCATTCCCTAAAAAGTGGAGAAACGTCTGCCTTCAGTTTTTTCGTTTACAACTTTTCAACATTTATGAATTAAATCCAGGAAGCACATTGCATTCAAAATACTGTAAATATATAACAATTTTGTATTATATATTTTTATTACAAACGTATATTGTCAATTACAGTAAATTATTAATTGAAATTCATACAAATTTCTGCACAATAAATATTGTAATGTATAAACATTTTCAAAAACAAAGAAATGGAATTTTCTCAAAAACGACTGACTTTTCAAACAAATCATCAGCCACTAAACCCCTAGTTGGTGAATATTTAAAACCTGCAAAGGAATACACTCATTCAACTGGCGTGGATGATCATGTGAATTCTTTAAAATACGTATTTGATGTACACGTCTTGAAACACTGACTAACCTGCGCATTACGAATCGTACAAAATTTGGTGGAAAAACTAAATATTTTCAAGCAAACAACACAATTTTGACAATTATGACTTATTTTCATGCAAATAAATGCATGATTCTCATGCAGGTTCATGCATGTCCCAACAATATGACTATATAATTCACCAAAATGAGCTTCCAGGTCATTGTAGTATTCCATTCTGATATTCCCTGAAAGATAGCAGTATTTAAGGTGGTTAGAGCGAGATACATGTTACGTTTAACATGCCTTTTTATTGTATTAATCGAAAGATGGGAGGTTTTTCTATGTTCCAATAGAGTTTGAATCAATTTTACCGTCTAGTTTTCGCGTAACGACGACCGTAAAGTTTCTGGTTTAAAGACGGGCTCTTATGGTGACCTGACAGATCTAACCTGAAATTTTAAATTTGTGTCAATTAATTGTTGAACATGTTTTTAAAAACTCTTCTTTAATTAGCTAGGATATCGACGAATCATTATAAACAATTTCAAGGACATCTACCATTTCAAATGGGAGAATGTCGCAAAATTATAAGCCTATCAGTCCCAAGGGAGCTTCCTAGAAGCGTGAAGCGTTTCTGTGACGCGCAACTCGGCAACACCGCGCGCGCAACGTGCTCATTCAAATCGAGGGAAAGCCCCTGCAAGAGGTATATAAAACTACAAAGCCATTAACAGCAAAACCGAGTGAAACCTAGAGGATATTTTTGGCTATTTAATTACTAATTAATTACCATAAAATTAATTTAATTGCTATTTACTTGGCAAAAACGCAGTGTTTCCACAGCTTAATTTCGTACCAAGGTAGCAAAACATTCATGATTTCTACTTCCTTAAACAACAAAAACTACTAAAAATGTTCTGGCTATTTAATAATAATTACAAACTAATATAAATTTTCTTGCTAATTAATTAGCAATTATATATAATTGCTAATTAATTACCAAGAAATTTATTTAATTGCACTTTACTAAAAAAGAAACGCAGTGTTTTTCTAACTTGATAACAAGGTAGCAAAATATTTGTGGTTTTACCCCCTTAAATAACTAAAACTACGAAAATGTTTTTGGCATTTAATTGCTAATTAATTACCAATAAATTAACTCAATAAAATAGTGCTTTTACAACTTGATCAACAGGGCAGCAAAATATTTACAATTTTTGTTTTAAGAGTGCCCTATTTTGTCAAAGAACATTATAAACATAAGAAAATACAATTAATTACCCTTGCAAAACAATGTAGAATGCATTTGGTTGTCTAGATTTCATGTCCCGGAGTATACAGAAATTGACTGCGATGTAATTACTGACAGAAACATTGCTTAATATATCAAATCTTATTGTCTTGTCAAAGAACATTAAACACATGATAAGAAAGTTCAGTTTTTTGAGGCTATATTTTGGTGATTTTCAAATAATCATAAGTTGTTTTTTTTAATTTATTTTCTGCCTGTTCGGCATAATATGCCTTTCAGAGTTTTTAATTTACAATTTATTAATACACATAATTTTTGGCCTTTCGGCTAACAGTATTTGAGGAGGGCCACACGGCTACCTCGTAAACAAAGTCTGCAGAGCAATAATTCAAAAGAAATTCATTTTAATTTTGGTTTATTATTATTATTGTTATTATTATTATTATTATTATTATTATTATTATTATTATTATTATTATTCACCTTTAATTATTCTAATTTAAGGTGGTTTAAGAGAGTCTTTGGGGTATCGGGAAATAATACGGGTTGGGATGGAAGCATTTTTGCCTAGATTAAATATTTGTGCACTTGTACACGTCGGAAGCAGGGTGAAAAATCTGTTACTCATCTGTTGAATATATTGGTTAATGGATGGAATGTTTAGCTCTCTGTGAATTTGCTTATTTGGAATAAACCAAGGGGCTTGTACGGCTTTTCGTAGGTACTTGTTTCGAATGATTTGTAGTTTCTTTAGATGTGTGTTTGGTATATTGTTCCAAATTTGACAGGCGTATGTTAATGAGGGACGTATTATCGTTTTAAAAATTGATAGTGCGCAGTCCAGATTAAGCGACGACTTGTTATTAAATATGGGGTAAAGTTTGTTAATTTTTGAGTATGTTTTATTCGTTATTTTTTGAATATGGTTTTTCCATGTTAATTTTTGATCCAGTAATACACCCAGATATTTTATTGTTGAGCGTTTCATTATCGAGCCAAGGAATTGCAGTATTATTGATTTTAATTTGTCCTGGTTGATGTATTTTTCTTAGTGAGAATATTTTAGGCTGTAATTTGGTAGGGTTTATGGCAATCCTCCATTTCATTGTCCATTCGACAAAATCATTTAAGTCCGACTGGAGATCTTTGCAAGCGTTGGTAATGTTGCATTAAATAATACGGTGTCATCTGCATAAAGTGCTATTTCTGAGTAAGTCATTTCTGGATAGTCTGCTATACATATGTTGAACAATAAGGGAGAGAGTGCGGCACGCCGGTTTTGATGATATGTGCTCTTGAGTTATTGTTATTAATAATAGCTTTGAAATCCCTCTCTGACAGAAAGCTTTTAATGATATTTTGGAGATAATCGGGGGTTTCTAAGGTTTGCAACTTGTAAAGTAGCCCAAGATGCCACACTTTATCAAAGGCATGTGCGATGTCGAGAAAAATTGCAGCTGTGTACATTCGGTTATGAAATGCTTCAGCAATGTACTCCGTTACTCTTAGTAGTTGATGGCTTGTGGAGTGGTTTGGACGGAATCCGAATTGTGTATTTGGTAGCGCATTTGTTTCGGTAAAAAAATTAAATAGTCGGGATTTTATAAGTTTTTCGAACATTTTGGCAAAGGTCGGTAACAAACTAATTGGTCTATAGCTAAGAGGATCTTGTGGATTTTTGTTTGGCTTGCAAATTGGTGTATAATAGCAGTTTTCCAGGTCTTTGGATAATGGCCTAATCTTAGACAAGCATTATAAAGAGCTGTTAATGCAGTAATTGCATTGCGAGGTAATTCTTTCATCATTTTATTATTTATTAAGTCGTGGCCTGCTGATTTTCTCGGTTTTAAAGCCTTAATTATTTGGTATGTCTCAGACGGGGATATAAATTCAGTTTTTGTTGGGACGGAATATCGCGGAATTGATAAATTTTCTTCCACTTCTAATTGGAAGTCAATGTCGGTTACCGGGTTAGATATAAATATTTTCTCAAAATGGTCCGCTAAAGTTTCAGCTTTTTGGAAATCCGTCGTTGCTAGTCCTGTGTTAGTAGATAATTGAGGGATAGAAGATTTTTCTTTTGTAATCATTTTAATTGTATTCCACATTGTCCTGGAGTTTGGAGGGATGCTGCCTAAAAATTTTGGAAATGTGTACACCTCACTTTATGTAATTCTTGTTTAATTTTTACCGATATACGATTTAATTTTTGTTTCACAGTTTTATTGCGTGAATATTGCCACATTCTACAAAGGTTATGTTTTTCTTTAATTAAATTTAGGAGTGGTTTAGGAATCGGAGTATAATTTTTGGTGAAATTCCTAACTTTAATAGATGACCTTTTGACAGCATTTTTAATTATGTTTTCGAGAGATTTGATACCATTGTCTATTTCAGATGATGTTTTAAGATTCTTAGGATACTGACATTCATTTGTTAGAATGTTTCTATACGTGTCCCAATTTACTTTTCCCTCGATAATTTTTCCGCTTTGATGGGCCTGAGGTTCAGCATTGAACGAAATTACTGGATTGTGATCTGAGTCTAATTCTGGTTTCACATTTTGGTAAATCGGAATGTTTAAATTTTGTGTAATAACTATATCTAGAATATCAGGAACTACATTTGGGTTATAGGGGTAGTATGTGGGCTCTGGAGGAGCTAGTATATTTAGATTTCTTTGCAGTGCGAATTTATGAAGACGTTTCCCATTATATGAAGTACTGTTACAGTTCCAAACTTGGTTTTTACAATTCAGGTCTCCTGCTAATATTACTTGCGATCGTCCATCAAATAATGCTTTCAAGAAACTTGAGGGAAACTTTTTGTTGGGAGGTTTATATGCTGCAATCAAAGTTATGTCAGAAGAGACCAATTCAATTTTGATAATAATAGTTTCTATTTTATTTGAAGATGGGGATTGTATCAGTGTATGTTTAATTTTCCTATTGATGAGAATTGCTACCCCACCTGATGCTATTTGAGAAATTCGATCACTGCGGTATGATAAATATTTTGGGATCGAAAATTTTTCTACCGGTTTTAAATGTGTTTCTGAAATACAAGCAACATCTATGACATGGACTTGTAGAAAGTATCTTAGTTAGTTCTCTTGGCGCTTTACGCCATTTGCATTCCAGTTGAGAATTTTGAAGTTTTCTATTTTATTTTGTGCCATTGATATGAACAGAAATAAGTCTTTGAACCATTTGTTGCAACTGAGGAATGATTGCAGAAAGAATATTATTTATAATTGTTTGGATTAGGTTTTCGTTTATTACATTCACATTTTGGAGAACTGGGGGAGAATTCCTGTTATCTGGCCTAGACGGCTGACTAGCGCGATAAGCGAAAGAAGGCAAGGGCGTTGAATTAAGCGGCAGAGGAGGAAACTCTTGAGGGGCATAGTGATAAGGTTGCGTGTTCTGATTTAGTTGGTGATTAGAGAACTGCCTATTTGGCAGTTTGTGAGCTGAACATTTTTGATTAACCTGATTCCAATTATATTTTTTAACTGCTTCTTTGTAGGCTTTGCAGCCTTTATAGTTAGCTTTATAGTTTAGGTTTATCACATTGCGAGTAATGATGGCTTTCTAAGCATCTCACACATCTAGGTCGCCTTCCGCAATTTGCCTGTGAATGACCGAAAGTCTGACAATTTTTGCACATGATGGGAGTTTTAGACTTTATGCGAATTTGAACTCTGACAATGCTGTATATAAATTGATTTATTCTTAAAATTGCTTTGTTATTTTCATTATCCGTTAAATCGACCGCAACGGTAGTTAACGGTTTACGTTCTCTTCCGAACAGTCTAACAACTTTTAATGCTTGAAAGTTTTTCGAAAGTTCGTTAAATATTTCCTCTTCTGAATAGGTAATTGGCAGATCTTTTATAACAACCGAAAAAGTTTTTTGGTTAGGGTCCCTATATGTGTGATGCTCGATTTTCTCTTTTTCACAGAATTTTCGGTATTCTCTATAGTCCTCTATTGAGTTGAATTTAATTTTAATAGTGTCTTTATCTAATTTAGTAGAAAAATTGTCTTTTGTAATAGCTTTTAGTTCACTGATAAATAGGGGATAGTCGAATACTTTATGGACATAAAAGGGGGGTATTTTAATGATGGATTCTTCACTTTCTTCCCTTTCGTTTGGTGAATTTTCTTCGGTCATATTTTGAAAACCTTGGTACCTATTTTTGAAGGGCACATTGTACGGTATTCTTTTAGAAGCATTGTTTTCATCTGGTAGATCTACGTGCATGCGTTTTAGACTTTTACTGTTTTCATTAAAACCACTGGTTGACTGTTGACTAACTGATTGCTGTGGGGCAACACCATACCTAATAAAATAAGCATCTTTAGTACTTACTGGCTGAAGGTTGGTCAGAGTCCCTTCCGTTTCTCCATCCTGCTGCTGGGCGGGCGGTTGTGACGTGTTGAATTGTTCCAGGGGTTGAATATTTTCCATTTGGGGTGGAAATGGAAGTACATCTCCATTCATTGCTGTGAACTGATTTGGTGTGTCACCATTTAGCACGTGAGCTGCTGACACTAGTAGACCCCCAGCGCGGGGGGACTTGGTGAGAACATACAGCTTTCGCTGCAGCACTAAATTTTCACTGACGACTAATATATTTTGTTAAGCACAATAAAAAAATACTGTTTCACTCAAAAAAAAAACACCGTTCGAAGTATGGGGAGCCGTTGGTAGCGGCGTCCGTTTTTACTTGCACTAAACACGAGTTTGAGCGTAACACTGAAGCACAGCGGTAAGCGGAGCGATGCTAGCTCTACGACGTCTAGAGCGAGAATGAATCATAAGTTCCGTAATAGTCATCGAAAATTAAAGAAAAGAATAGTGTCTTAAAGGCTTGAATATCTATTTTGATTTCAGCAACCAATAGTTTGCGCCACCTTTTTTGTCTAGAAAGTGGTCAGGATCATAAAATTCAGTGAAAAAATAAACGTTTAAAAAATCATGCAATTTGGATGAAAAATAACTAAGAATTGACGTTTTGAAAAAACCCTTGCATTTTAGGCAAATTTAGGCTTCTTTATCACTTTTTGTCAAATGAAAGTATGAGTTTTTGCAGTGTTAATATTTTTTTAACAAAGTCATAAAATTCAGTCAATTTTTCAAAACGTTCAAAGTAGAGGTTCAAGCTTTTAAGACACTTTTCTTTTCTTTAATTTTCGATGACTATTACGGAAGTTATGATAATTTGAAAACCACCGAAAAATAGCCTCCAAAAACTGAACTTTTTTATCACGTGTTTAATGTTCTTTGACAAGACAATAATATTTGATATATTAAGTGATTGACACATGCCACATGGAAATCTCTTTTGAAGATTTTATCTCCAATAATATTATAATTTTATTATTGAATATTTCAATAATACAGTCCTCAGAATTATATAATGCAGTAATTTCATTTTATCTTTAGTTTGATATGTACTTTCCTCAATAATATGCTTCTAAACCAATATCATAACATGATATAAAATTATACTGAAAAGCAGTAAATAGTTTCGATGAATTACCTTATCGCACCACTGGAAATAATATGGCACATTGCAATTGCCAAAATAGTTATAAAATTTCAAACAAAACTATTAAAACACTAAAAATTGATCATGAAGTTTAATTACAATACTTTACACAAATATATTGAAATACCTACAAATACATTGAAATATACATCAAATCACTAGGCATACAAATTGTAGAATTAAATCAAGTAAAAGTAAGGTAAAGGCCCGTAATTGGTGTTAAATATGTACAAAATATATTTCATTAATTTCAGTCAGAAATAACGCAAAAAAATCTCGTGTTTTCAAAAAAAATTGTACATGACCTTTTTTGAAGATCTAAGTTTGTAAGATAGAAATCGGAGACAAAAATATCTATCTCGATTTTTGAAGATTTTTCTTTTGCAATTTTCGAGAAATCAGTCATGTAAACGAACATCAGACCTGCCCCGTTCTCTTAAACGGCCTTTGCACTATCAAAAGCAAAATTTAATCAACAAATTTGGAGCAATTTGTTAAAAAAAATTAAAAATTTCCCAGGGGTTTCATGTGAACTACTCCCTAAAATTAAAATACCCGTTTCAAATTCCGGGGTCCATGTCATCATCTATAACGATTGGAGAATATCAATTTTAGAGAAAATCGCCTCAACGGTTTATGCGCTAGCGTTGTGCACTGACGGATGGACTGACGAACGGACAGATACACAGTTTTGCCGTCAATGGATCTTTCGGTATGAAGGGCCAGAAAACATGAATTCTGGCTGCACCACGAGTTAGAGGATTTTTTTTCGAAATTTAGCAACAGGGTTTATCCTCTACTTCGTTACCAGAACCCGGCAATAAGGGTTTTTCTGACGCAATTTCGGCCTTTTCTGGCGCACGATTTCTCTTTTCACGACAACTTTATCTTCTTACGAAGAATTTGTAAGGCGAGAATGTCAAAAAGGATAATCAGAGCGGAGATAAGGTGAGTCTGATCGGAAGGAAAGCAGCAGTTCCAACGGAGGAGCGCGCAACAGACCAACGAAAGGAGAGCGGACTTCAGAAGAAACAATTTGGAGGCAAATTCAAAAGGAAGGAAGAACGTACTCATTTGTAATAAAAATGCTTAAGATCGCTTCTAAGCAAAGGAATGTAAGAAAAACTAGAGGATTAAAGAATTATTTTTCAGGAGATTTTAAAAATACAAGCTATGATTAACATTGGAATTTTCGTAAATGAGTTGCTAAGGTACTAGTATTTACGACTTTCAGGTATAAGAATAGGCACGTCATGTAACACACGTACGTGAAAAGTACCGCCAACCAGGTACGTCACAATATATATATATATTCTGATGACCCTCCCCTAAGGCAACAATAACTTCCACGCAATCGCCCGTTGGGATGGTTCGCATCTATCGTGTAATAATATCTCAGGACAGTGGGACTTTTAGGGTGTTGAGAATAAGAACACATAAATCTGTTAATAAAACACGTTAAACTGGGGTTAACAATCTCAAAAACCCACTTCGTCTCTTCCAAATCGCACCAAATTGAAAAATACACACAATTTGATATCCTTACAATAACATAAAAACCTACTAACAAAATAATCCCCCTAATAACTACAGGGAATTCCCTTTGTAACTCTGCTTAACTAAATCTGTTATTATTGCTATTTACACTGAACATGAACAAAATGTACAATTTAGGATACAGGTCTCTCCCTCAATGTTACACGTAAAATGTGTGCAAATGCAGTGGCAATGCATAACAAGAATGAATATGACCTGTTGTTCCGTCCACGACACAAAGCCCTCGCGCAAAGGCGGGTGGTCGCTCCCTCCCTCTGGAGACGGCCGCTCCCGCAGGGTGCGCCCGCCGCACCCTCGCCGCACCCGCGCCGCCGGCCCCTCCCCCGAACGGCGCCCCCTCCCGCTTTCCCGAAGGGCTGCAGCCTTCTGGCTGGCAACGCCACTTGCACTTGTGCCAGGAGAACCGCGAGAGGCACAGGCAGCACCGCCTATCCATGGCCGTTTCGTTGAGCAGTCTCCGCGCTCACGAACGCGTTTTCATGTTTTGCGCTTCGCGCACGTAAACCCGCTGCCTTCGGCACGTGTACATGTAAACCTGCCATCGGCGGGTACTACAGAGCGGTACGGACAGACCCGACTCACACCGTCAGTCACCTGCTGGCGAGAGACTGTGTGTGCCGCCAACACATACTCCTGCGGTCAGGGCCCACCTAGGGCCCGGTCCGTGCTCAAGCTGCGGGACATACTCTCCCCGCAACCAGCGAACTGTGTGGGACGCCTGCGTTCCAGCTTCGCCCGGGAGAGGAGCACCGCGGGTCCACGCATGCCGCAGCCACCCAGCATAAGGTATTCGGCAACGCCGTGTGCCCATGGAAGGGTAGTTCGATCAACAAAGTTCACGTCACCTTCACGGTGATAATTAACAGACGTAACAACGAACATCCATTTTATATCATTCATTCAATTTCATTTCTGTAAATTAACATTTCATTTCTGTACAATCAATACTTCATTTGTCATATCATCCCATCAACATAGAATAGTATTTAAGATAAATAAACGTATGTGCAATGAAATTCTTGTAAATTCGTCATCCTCCGCCTCCCTTCTTAACCAGCGCCATCCCTCTCCCCCCCGGGCACCTCCCGGCCCGGCGCGGTGTAAAATTTACTTTGTATAGAGAAGGGCCTTTCTGTCCGCAAACGCCCCCTCCCCGTTCCAGGTATTCTTCCTCCTTCTCTGTACACCTGTTTACAATTTCTTTGCAGACAATAGTGCTTCAAAATGCCTAGAATGGCTTTGAATTGAATTCTTTTGCCTCCCGTGTCCTTAATTCCCTCGCTCTTTTCTTCTACCTCGTTCTCCCCGGCTGACGTGAACTTGACCTACTTGCGCGGTGCTCGCTGTATTTTTGATGCCCGTCCTTGGAGTGCGCTGGTCTCGGCGTCGACGCCGCTCGCTTCCCAGTTGCTGCGATGCCAAAGACGGGACAGCCTGGTGCCTTGATCTCTCGGTTCCGTCCTCTTCTGCCCCCTACGCCCGGTTCCGCCCTCGTCTTCTTCGTCGCCTACGCCCGGTGTCTCTTACTATGTCACAGGATAAGTCGTGCGAATTCAATCTATGCAGGTCTCTCGCTCGATGCTGATTGCACTTTACTAGACCTCACTACTTCCCCTTATTAAGTAAATAAATTATGAATTAATCATTAATTGTTTATGTTACGACAGTCATTAGTTTATGTAGCTTGACAAATCTTTCTAATCTTTTGTGACAATTACACTATTTACCGCTCCGTGTGCGAGAATTCATTACTTTGATTATTTACAATGCCAATGAGAAGACGACCAACCATGAGTCGTCGAATTCAATCAAATGTGCGACGAGCTACATTACGTGCAAACCGCACTCATAACCAGCGACAGTCAAATAATAATAATAATAACAATAACAATACTTATTATTATTATTGTAACGATGATAACCGTCGCATTTGTGTGGCGGAATTGCGATGTGGAGGGGTGAAAATGGAGCGAGCAGGCGCAGAGCTCCTCGCGACGAAAGGCGCCACTGCGCAGGCGCAGAGCTCCGAAGCAGATCATCTGCCTCCACATCAGTGGCACTTGGGGAAGCGGGAACCGTTAGTCATTGTAAGGCGAAAATGTACAGTCGTGCATCTACAGGATTCTGTCGTGCTAGTGGAAAAGTTGAATTGCCGCAATTAGTGACACCACCAGATCCATTACGGCCATTAGTTTTTGGATGGGAAATGATTCTAAACACTTCTCGGCCAACATTCAAAAATATAAAAGTTGGTTTCAAATGACCTCATTTGACGTAACGCATATTGTGCAAGACAATTTCATGCTCACTTAGAAGGTATTATACGATAATAGTATCTGATAACATTCAAATTTGTGTTCGTATCACAAATACTGTAACAAAAAGCTTAAATAATTGCAGAAACACGGACAAATTTATCATTTACTGGGAGCCTCGTTACAGATTCAGATCACCAGTTTTTACATATGTATTTTATTGGCAAATCAGATGCGAAATTGATAGGCGTTCTGTTCACAACGCAACAGTGAAGTGAACCATTGTCCAAGAACTACAAACGTTTCTTCATCAGAACAAGTTAGTCAAAATGTTCAAAATAGCATTGGATTGGATGCCATGCGGCAGCCATAATATCGTCGTTAGAGCTGACAAAACACCTGACGGTGAGTACCCAAGGCGGTTTAATTCACTTGATTAAATGAAAAAAGTTAGTGCTTTAAATTTTTATTCATATAGACTCACGACTCTTGAAGGTGAATCCAAAATATCCGTCCCTTTCACATTTTGATGTGTCGACGTCTTTTCCATCAGTTTGCAGTTGACATGTATGCCAGAATCGAGACTGAGCAATTGGGATACTTCCGTTTGGGCCAATAGCAGCTTAGATATGAGGAATACATTCATCTCTACGATGCTATTAATGCAGATGTGTAATGCAAACGACGTGGGAAGAATGACAATTTGCCGACTACTTCCATTGGAAGTCACATGCACGAGTACGCGCAAGATGCGATGTCGTTTGTTAGCCAATATGGCTGGCCAGAACAATTAATTACATTCGCCTGTAACCCACAATGAATCGTAATCAAGAAGGAATTGCTACACAGCCAAACACCACTTGATAGACTTAGCACCACTGCCAGAGTTTTAAACAAAAATTAAAATATCTAATTAATTTAATTATAAAGCATCCTGTTATGGACAAGCCCGGTGTTGGATTTACTCTGTTGAATGGAAAATATGTTACATGCACACAGTTTAGTCTGGTTAGTCTGCAAAATACAGGTATTTGGAATTACGCGGTAACGGCGGCAAGTAGCTGACGAGATCAGGGAACGGGTCAGGCGCGAGAAGGCGGCGAGACCGGGCGAGAAGACGATGGTTAGCGTTGAACAGAACTCGAAGGAGAGCGGAGCGGTGTTGATGCGTGCGAAGAAAAGGGAACAAAGTGAAGTTAAATAACGGAAGAGACATCATTAAGGAGTGAACTAAGTGTGACAGTGGTCGGTAGTAAATAATGTAAGCTTGAGGAAGCGGAATAGGTGACGGGAACTGTGGTGACAAAGTAAAAACTATAGACCGCATGGCTGGTAACGGCAGTGTATAGTTGCCACGTGTATACGTGATTGTGAAAGGTAAACAATGTAGAACTGGTAGGTTGTGCACCAAGGGAAAACTGATATAACCAACAAAGGATAGGTGGACAGTGATATTGGGTTAGTGCATACCCGATTTGAAATACATTCACAACGGTCGGGGTCGAAGCAAAGGTGTCGTTCTGTAATCGTCGCGGAGAGCTGGGGCACAGGCCCCCAAGCGGAGGTCTACCGGAGCCACTGTCGACAGTCCGACGGGCGCCGTGTCGCGCCGAAGGCCGCCGATCGCCGAGAAGAAACGAACGATTTTGGTAATAAATTGTTCGTTTAAAAAAACTGATGATTAAGTTCTTTCTAATGTTCCCATCAAACCCTCAGAAGCACATACACGAACCAAGACACCTGTCCCTTATAAAAATAAATGTATATACGTCACAATATATATATATATATATATATATATATATATATATATATATGATCCCGGGCACGTTAATTACCAGGGTCATATCCCATAAGTGTAGTAAATGTCTTTGCTCAGGAAGTTGCGGTTTTCCCCAAGCAGGTATTTTCCACCAGCGGGCCACCGACCCAACCGGGACAAGCTGTCACCTCCCGACCGGTCTCCCGGCATGTGAGGTAGTGTGCGTGCAAATGTGTGTAAGGTGTTGAATAGTACAAGCAATGAGAGGGGAAGATAGCGCTCGGTCCGTGGCCCGTTTGGTAGGGAACTGTTTTGGTATTCACGTGGTATTGAACGGAGAAACAACGGAAAACTACCGGTCAAAGCAGCCTGTCGCTAGAATTCCCATCCACACAGCGACTGAATTTGACCTAGCTGACCAGTGAGTGTCAAAAATCCTTCCACCGACGGCACTCGAACCTAGGACCTCCCGTCAGAGGGACTGCGGTGACATCAGTTGATGCGGCGGCGATGGTGTGACGGTTAGCGTACCGGACTGTTGTACCCAAGTTCGCGGGTTCAAACCCGATCGAAGCCGTGGATTTTTAGGGCGACAAAATCTTTCGTACGCCTTCCTTCGGAGGGGAAGTAAAGCCGGCTGTCCCATGTTAGTAGATTTACTTGTATGTAAAAGATCCTCAAGCCTAAATGACGCCTCTGAGCTAAATTCAATCTCGCCTGTTTCTCGCCCAAGAAATGCCTCCTTTCTCTGCTAGATGAAAGGAGCGTAGCGAAATTTGCGTGGTCAGACGGAAGAGCGGGCCTGATGGCCCGAGTCTCGCCACGAAAAATAAGGCAAATTCAATTCAAAAATTCAATGCGCTGAGCCATATCCGAAGGACACGGACAGAGGATACGGAGAGAAAGAGGGAGAGGGATGGAGGAAGAGGTAGATGAAGGACAGAATGACTGACAGGTTCCGCTAGTAAACTCTAAATTAATACCCCGAACTGGCGCACACAATTTCAAAGTATATTTAAAGTCAACACGATTTAAAGACGGAAAAATTGTCAAAATAGTTTTTATTTTTTAACTGCAGCCTAGTAGCCAAAAAAATCCTAAATAAATCCACAACAATTTATATTTTGAAAGGATCTTTTGAGAGTTTTTCGAGCGCTTTCAGTGTTTTAAGTCAGAGTATTTTAAAAAAATATTATTGTGCTTGAATTTGGGGCTAGTAAAATATAAAAAAATAATTTTGTGATAGTGTAAATTATTTTCTTATTTTTCACATGCGTTTTCATAAGATAAGATAGTGTTAAGTTGAGGAAAGAATTAAAATTTTAAAAAAAACGTTTTTGGGCTGTAGAGTGGTGTGGGTTGTGGGAATAAAAAATATTTGTATGTTAGTTATACTGTAATGATTCATATGTCATAGGGTTTAGGCGAACTATCTTGGAGGTATCCATCTCTGAGGGCTAAGGAGAGAGAGGGGGAGATGGACAGGGAGAGAGAGATACGGTATGAGAAACGGAGAGAAAAGGAGAGAGGTTTGGAAAAAGAGGGAGGTAAAGGACAACATCCGGCACCTACCTACTGCCAGCTAGCGGGACTTTCCCCAACCGGGTTTCTTCCCCCAGCGGGACAAGATGCACGTTCCCGACAGGTCTCCCGGTATGTGTGCTTGTTTAGTGCGTTTATATAAGTGTATGTATGTAAGACTAGGACAAGGCAAGTGTTCCCCATCTCACAGACAGATTATATATTTGTTTTTGATACAGGAATATTAACTTTCGGAGATATTTTGGTATACATAGCTGATTTTAACTTGCATCGATAAAACCCTGTTAAGCTTGGCAAAGCACGTCTACAGAGAGCGGGAAAAATAGCTTTCGGCTCAGAGATTCTTGTCGCTTTCACGCCAATCTCATCACCCTGTCAAAAGGTCATGAGGGATGGTGGTAAAGCCAAACCACGTCAATTGCATTAAGAAGCCGTTTTAACGACGGCGAGAACTTAGCAAGACAGTGGAGAAAAAGAAATCGTGATGACAGAAGTTGCATTGTTTTGCATTTTGTAATTGTTTTGCAATTATTGAGCAACGCTGAATTTATGCTGCATTGTTGCTGAGCGAAGGGAATGGAGGGTGTGGAATGTAAACGAAATTTCCAGAAACGAAGGAAGGTTGTTCCATTGCGCGAAGCATTTCGTCTTGACCGTGCCTCCGAGGGGCGTGGTCGCGTCCGCCTCAAAGCGTCGCCGGGCGGGCGGCCCGTCGCCCTCTCCTCCCCCGCCACTCCCTCCTCCAACCCTTCCTCCTCTCTCTTTCCTCCGCGACGCCGTTCGTTTTACTCTCACACCTTTCCTTCCTCCCCACTTCCAGTTTTATTTCTCCTTTCTCGCTGCCTGTTTCGTTCTAGCCCATTTCCTTCTCTCGTCCACTTCACTCTCCTTCGTCCTTCCCTTCCCCTCACTTATTCCTGCATTTGGTTCTTTCTTTAACCTTTCCTCCCCTCTCCATTGCCCTTCCTCCCCGTTATCTCCCTTTACTGCTCATCTCCTGCCTCCTACTTTCTACCACGTCTCTCCACTGACTCCCATGTCTCTTCCGTCTGACCTCGCAAATCTCGGTACGCTACTAGCGGAGAAAGGAGATAATTCTTGGGTGACGAAACAGGCGATTTGAATTCAGCTCAGAGACGTCATTTGGGCTTGAGTATCTTTTACATGCAGTAAATCTATTAACATGGCTATACTTCCCCTTCGTACGAAGGATGTTTTGGCCCTAAAAATCCACGGCTTCAATCTCTCTCCCTCCTCTCTCTCTCTCTCTGTCCCTCTCTCTCTATTTTTTATTATATTTTGAAAGGTTGGTTTTGGAAGGACAAGAATTAATCGTTGATAATTCTATAGCTTTTTTGACATTGTTCACAATAACTAAAATTACATGATCAATGTCAGAAGAAGTAATAAATGTCAAATGATATTTTTTTAAGCATTGCAAGTAAGAAATAGTATAGTCCAGTTAATTCTTTCTTTTGTGAGGGAATGCTTATATTAATGTAATGCTGCAATTTCATGAAAAGATATTCGAGCTAGATTGTGATCAGAATTTAAAGCAGGACTACAATACTGCATTATCTGGAAACTTATATTTTGGGAAACTACAATATCCAGAAGAATCTTAGAATCAAGAATATGGAAAATACTCGTAAGTAGTCTGAGAAAGAGTATGAATTGACCAATTATTCAAAATAGTTTGATTATATAAAAATTGACATTGAAGCGAAGTAGTATTACATCCCCAACTTGATGTTTGACATTTAAATCACCGAGTAAAAGTGTTCTTTTATCGTTGTTTAATAGTAATTCATA
The DNA here is from genome assembly GCA_038098605.1 of Gryllus longicercus. NCBI lineage: Eukaryota > Metazoa > Arthropoda > Insecta > Orthoptera > Gryllidae > Gryllus > Gryllus longicercus. The sequence goes on along the minus strand of JAZDUA010000038.1, from coordinate 874,244 downwards.
AGTCATTTTAGATAATTTTTATTAGGTGGTTTCTACGCTGCTATAGGGCCTACAGAAAAGAAAACAGCGAGAGTTACTAATTAAACAGCTAAGAGTTACGAACATATATTTGAAAATGTTGCTTTTTCATCTACGTATAAAAATTGCTAAGCCTCCTCCAGCTGTGATAGACGTTCTATCTTCTTTATATATTATATAATTTGTAATATTACATTTCTTGGAATGAGTTAAATGGGTTTCTTTAACACAAGCAATATCTATTTTGACTATATACTCGTAATAATTGTTTAAATTTAGCTAGTTGACGTGGCCTATTTCCATTCCAATTTAAAAATTTGACTTCAGTCTGAACCATTATTAAATATTTGTGGAAATTTATGGTATTCAATTAATCGGTATATTCGGGGAAGTAAAGATTGGTTATAATGGGAATGTAAGAATTACAGTCTGAACTATTGGAGATAAAAGAATTAAAAATGTCGTTAAGATAGCGTTGTGATTCTGCTAATATTGAAGGAAGATGAGGAAATTTATTCATATACATAGAAGGAGAAAGAGTTATTGAAGAAGTCGTAGAGCACTTGATGGAGGAGTGAAGTTTATTTCTTGAATACTTTTGATTATGCAAGTGTGTAGATGAAGGTAACTTTAGATTCGAATTTGACACTACATTTGCATTTGATATTAAAGATTGTTTCTTAAAGAAAATACATCCTCGATTATTATCAGTATGATTCTCGTAACATTGCAAGGTAGACTGTCTTTTTTATTTTGAATCGTGTCGTTTTTAGTTTATCTCACAGTAAGATTCTAATGAAGTTAGCTTGTGTATGGTTCTGGGTTTGACAACTTTTACAGTGTATAGGAAAACTTGATTTGAAGTAAGATATTATAATGTATGCATTAGACAATTCAGTATTAATTTCTTCGTTTGAGTAGGAAATAAGAATAACATGTGATATTGCTGATAATGTTTGCTGCATTGAATCACCATAGGAAAAGTACCTAATTTGATTTGTATAGCACTAATCGTAAAGAACAGTTTTGAAACAAAAAACGCACACCTTTGCGACCCCACTCCCTCCCTCCCCCCCCTCTCTCTTCTCTTTCTCTCATGTTATGCGACCTCTGCAACTTGCATGTCCTTGGCATTTGGGGTCGCATTAACCGTGGCGCTCTCTTTCGCGAGGAGGTGTTCGCAGGGCTCGGCGCCGTTTTAGCTTTGCACACGCGTCTGGCACTGAGGGGGACATGTGGCGCGCCTAATGTGTTTCCTGGACTACATCTATCATACTTGGTCTGCCTTACCTTTGATTTCGTCACACAGCAATAGAAACTGAGACCTAAGCAATGGAAATCCATTTTGATTCGACCCGAAATCGAGCATGGGTTGTCACCACGGAAAGCTACCATGCTGTTCATGGACGGGTAAATATGTCTTCTTCTACAATACTCGAAAGTAATTGAAAGAATGTGTTTCATTGCAAACGATCTCACAAATATTTCCCATTACTAATTGCTAATGATTTATTAATGATTAATACATATAATAAAAAATGATTATTGGAATATGTAAAAAGTATTAACAGTATAAACAAATCGCAGTCGGGACCAATTTTATTCCAATCTTGTGTTAAGTATCTTAACTATTGTTAAGTGTAGAGTGTTGTGAATCTGCAGCCCAAACGGAGACGGGGGGGGGGGGGAGAACGCGACTTTCCCTCGCCCGTCAGTCGCCGCGGCCTCACCGCCTTCGCCCCTCCGGGAGAGGACGGACGAAGGCGGGCGGGCGAAGGCGGGCGGACGAGGCCGGGTGCGCAAGTGCTTCTACCCACCCAAGCGCTTCCACGGAACCACGAGTGTGTAACCACAATATCATCCGCGGCGAACCCACATAAATAATAATAGGATAATAATAATCTTAGGAGGAATATGTGTCAAGAACGCAGTAAGAACCGAATAAGAGAAAGATTTAACTTGTTTAAAATATTATATTTTCTACGTTAGTACTGTATTTTTCTTCCTTCTCGAAACCAAGCAAATGTAGCATTTAGAGTGTTAACATCTCGGTTTTAGTCAGTTGTCCTGTCGGTTCGAAGTGAGTCCTACGCCGCGTTGCCTCTGCGAAGAAGTAGCTCTCTGCCCATTTCCTCTTGAAAGCCCCCTTCGCCTGCGCCCAGCCGAGCTGCGCGCGCTGCGAAAGCGACACCGCCAACCGCCTCCGCAGTCGCGCATTTCCCTATCGGGCGCTTATCCCCCCGCGGCCGCCGCGAGCACGCCCCCCCCCCCGCCGCGAGTAACAAGCCCTCGATGGGGAGGGGCGCGGCTCCGCGCTCGGCCCTCGGGCTTCGCGTCAACATTCAGCATTTGAACGAAAACAAACGGGTTTTCGCGTTTTTGTATCTGAAATCATTCGGTTGGCTGTCGGATATACGAAATGACAAATCTGACTCCGACAATATGAGAAACTTAAAACGAAGTCGATGCATTGACATTCATCGCCTTAATTTTCTTGGCGAAATTACATTTTCCCATTCACTAGCAAAACAAATGAGCAAAGGTAACGGTGTAGGAGGTGAATAAATGGCTTACAATGCAGCCAGCAAACAAACTGCCTAGGGATTATATTTTTGACGAATCATGCGTTTGATCTTCTCAATAAACATCTATCGTACGAGCTCGCTACATTCGGTGACGAATAAGTTTCGGACCACGCGACCGAAAAACTCACTCCGGAAGTCAGTGGTCGCACCGAGCGGTGCAGGCTGTCGGACGCAAACGGTCGCGGGATTTTCGCGTGACGGACGCCCACGCCGGCGAGGCGTTCGCCCTGGCCTGGGCGGCTGACGTCAGCTCCGGGGGCGGGGTGCTGCGAACGCCGGTGAGGGGCGCCCACAGGCCGCAAAGCGCTGTGAGCTCCTCAGAGCCACCGGCACTTCGGCAGACACTCACGAATATCACCCGGAATTTCTCGTTCAGATTACGGAAACCAGCAGTCGGCATGCGTCTTTAAAGCTCTTAATTTCTCGAAAATTTTGTTATGTAACATATGGCCATATGCATAGTATTTATGAACTCGTCTCTTCACGCTTGTTATGATGAGCTAAAAAATCTATAGGATTCCATTTAAAAAATCAAAGTGGGGCCAATATCTATGCAATAAAAATGAATAATAGAACAATAGAATAACATTATGCATAACCATATGTGCCCCTTGCATACAGTCCTTTTAGTGAAAACCGCATCTCAATATCTGCAACGGTTCAGCAAAAATTGAAGGGAAAATCTTAGGTGGGCTACGCGGTATACATCATATCCAAACTAATCCAACTAAAAGTAATACTTTCACAATCTACATAAAATCTTTCAACCTGTGGAATATGTAGAGAAATTTTAATTCTATATGATGCTTAATTAAACGAATTTGTGAAAAACGATACAAAATCATACGGTACTTTCCACTGAAATGTCGTATATTTCTACAAACATTTAAGAATTGAAATAGGATAGCATCTAATGGAAGAATGTTTCATTTTATTTCAGCTTTTATTTTTTTATATTTTATTCTCAATATTCTATTTCATTACTTATTGGATTATAACTGTCTTATCTGTTCGTCACCGGGTAAATGCATGCGGTGCATACATCGCTACATACTGAAACCAATCTCGTCTTATGTGAAAGAGTTTTATACGCCTATTCAGTGTGGATACGTGCTAAGTCTAAAAATGACTTGAAAAATTTCCAAACAAATCCCACGTCACGTCCAATGGTTAATGCCTAATGGTTCATCTTCAGCAATCAGTTTCGTAGGGAACTATAATATCATAATATTATTGCAATGTTTTTCATCTTCAGCCGTACAATTATTTTCTAACTTACACAATGTTTAATGCTTTCATCTCTCGAAATTAGGTAAAACTGCAATCTCCTCTCTCTGGACAAAATCCTGAATTCCTAGGGACCTCTTACAGTCTTCTCCAATAAAGTTGATTACAATCTAAACCTAAGACGACATACTTAATACATTCAACCCTACATCCTCAGAGAAAACAAAAAAGTGAGAGGTTACCCAGCAATTACTTTTTAATAGCTTATTTGTTATGTTAATTATTTGTACAATTCTCATGTGCATACTCCTCAAATTTGTAAAGTAGTTCTGATCACTGACTTTGTATAATTTAATACAACATATATTATTGGCAGTGTTTATAAAATTTTTCGTTTAATAGAGTGTTTTCGCCTTCAAAATATTCATAACGTTATGCTTTGAATTCTTGCATCATGTTGTTACAGAATTTGTATCTTATTCGTTCAATGTCTGTTATTAACACGTTGTTAGGGCTTAATGAAACCAATTATAAAAAAGATTAAAGAGGTGGGTAAACACTCATTTTGACTTCTAAAATTTCGACAAGGGATGTGGGGGAAAGAGTCCCCCATCCATATCTAATTGAAGGTCTGTCCTGGTATTCACGAGAAATCGATCGCAGAAAACCACGGAATGGACGAATCAGGGCTCTCGGCTTGTAAAAGTCTCATGAAGGCAGTTGCTTTGTTCCTTCCAAGTTCGACCCAATTCCGAAGGTTTTTCGGAGTTAAAAATAGTCTTGCGCCGGGAGCGGTCCCTTCGGGCTCTCATTTTCTTGCTTAAACACCTCGCAACTACGTTAGCACAACACGCTACATCATTGCCCTTCTTTTTCTGTGGAACGCATCTTCTGTGATAGCTCCGCTTCAACAACGTTGAATTCGCATCATCGATGACCGGGAGGTCGCTGGGTTTGATACCCGTCCCTAGCAGATTTTCAGGACTAGCAAAATATCAGGGTGGAATTCAATTACTGTCAGAAGGAAAATTCTAGCTTCCAAGTGTACTGGTCGGTGGTTTCCTGTGATTTCTCCGAGAAACGCGAGGCGACTGCCCGAGCAGTTCTTTAAGAAATGGGTCGCGCGAGATGCTGTTTGCCCTGATCTCACCTCTTACTTACACTCACACGCATCGCCCTTGTCAGGAGACCGGTCGGGAGCTCAGAGCTTCTCCTGGCGCGGGCGGCTGCCGCTGGGGAGATACCTGGAAGGGCAATCCCGACCAGCTGACGAACAGGTTGAATTCCCGGTGGGAGAGAACCACAGGCACATCCCGGATATATCATGCACCACACTTACGTGACTCTTCCCAAGAGAGTAAGAGGAGGTAACGGCGGCCGGAGCGTGAAGCCCTTGGACCGCTTCGGTCCGCGTGCAATTGCACAGGGGCACCTTTACCTTTTTGCACTTTACAGCCCGGTATCAATAAATACGCACTCCATTGGAACAGAAACCTCAGAAAATACCTACCGCAATACCGAACTCAAAATATCTCGTGGTTGTTATTCTAGTCGTAGAAATATTCCAAAGCGCTTTAAAACATATGTGGAAACGCAGACAGCAGGGTCAGTGGTAGTGAGAATACGAGTAGTAAGGCAGTACTTTGTCCGGTGCTCCGAGAGCCCGGCAGGCAAGAGTCTGGAGTTGGTCTGGCTTGGATTTGACCCCTCTGCTCCGCTAAGCACAACCTCGACAATTGCGGCTCCTGTGCAGCGGCTTTTTGGGTTAGTAGTCGTCGGTATTTCTATTATTACGTTTGACACTAATTTGTTCCACAATATTTTTACATTAAATATATAAAATCACTGGAATTCAAATCAATTTAAAATAAATATTTGGAAAACTTCATTATGAAAATAGGAAAAAATACACATTTTCATTAACAGTATTGCCTGAAATACAAGTATTCCAAAAACGAGTTTTTGGACGTCGCTATGAGTATTCATAATAGGAGTAAAGTGAAATTAATTTAAATATGATGTTTTGAATAATGATGCAGGCACAAATCGCAAACTTTCGCAGACTGAGTTAGAAGTCGCATTATTTGTACCGCGAAATATATGCATAGAAGACTTAGTTTGCAACAGGTGACCATGAACCCAATTGGCTTATAGTCCACGAGAATGTATACGTGGAGCTCATTTTGTAAATAGACTGATCTGAATATATCGTTGAGGAAATTTTAAAGTGAAACTATGACAGATCACGTAAATCTCGAAAACAATGGCAGGGGGAAAACGTGTTTTCAAATCGAGACTAAGAATAATACTAACATCAGAACTAAAATAATGTTTTGTATTCTTTAATTAATTAGATCGCTGGTGAGGTAGATACCTTCTATTATTATGATAAATGAAGACGTTGTCTGGTATCAATACTTCATATTCAGCTTATGATAGTTTCGATTGCATAGCGATCATCCTCAGATCTAAAGTTTGAAATACAAATATTATTTACAGGATGTAGGTATTGCATGCACGATGCGTAAGCAAACTGGGTCGTACATACCTTGCAGCTTCCGGGCCGAAAACAAAGTTCTTCGGATTTTTGAGTGTGTGTCTTGTTTAAGAACTCAGCCGGTCGGCAGCGGGAGGGGGGAAGAGGGGTGGGGTGAGGGTGATGGGTCGAAGACGCGGGGGAGCCGGTGGAGGCTTGAGAAGCGGTTTTGTATTCTGCAGATAGCATAGTTTATGCTCTAGACATGAAGAGATCGAGATTGGCGTATTCTTGTGAGGAAAACAGTGAAGTAGTGCTCAAACAGCACGTGCATTCCCTTCCGTACTTTCACGCAAAATTACGGGAAAAACAATCGAGTTTTCGAAAACTGTAGAGTCGATAGCACAAAAAATGGGCGATGTTCTGAGCCCAACATCACCACAATTTGCGCACCCCTGCCCCACCCTGAGGGACCGAGCAGAGCAATTCGCTTTTGCTTTATTTCAGAGAGGCGGGTGTATGCATCGTGGACATTAGAAAATGGCAGCAATGACAAAATATTTGATGGTAAATATTTTGTCATTGCTTTGCATTTTGAAACGCAAAAAAATTGAATAATCCAGCTGGTATATTTGTGAATATTATGTTCATAGAAACCATTCATAATCTTAATATCGTAGACGTTACATATCTCAATCCATCTTTTTCCATTTTCATTTATGGTGTCTTCTCCAAATCACCGACTGCTTTGTCCTTTATTTTTTAAGAAACCGTTTAAGAAGCAATTTTTAAGAAACCATCAACTCGAATCCTTATAAGTGTGATACTGGTCTGTAGAAAATTACACCCTAGACCTACATCGAAGAGATTTCAGAAAAAATTGAAATTTACAAATTATGGCTTACCAAAATCTAAGATTATTGCAACACATACTATAATCGAGAATTTCCCGGGAGCGGTGCGTCCTAGGTCTCTTCCACCAGGTTCGCACGCCTCGTGGAAACTCGACTTCTTATTGAGGACAGGGAAATTCTGATGTAATATGGGGGACGGATAGATGGCAAATGGGGAATGGTGAGGGATAGTTCGGGCGTAGGTGAAGGGTAGCTGGGCGGCAGTGGGGAAGTGAATGGGTACAGGTTGAACATGGATTATAATTTCATTCAGTATACTACTATATACGACTTTTTTTATCGTTCTTTTACAATTTTGCAGAATGAGATCTATTACGTTCTCCCACTCCATAGCACGAGTGGTTAAAAAAGAGCAGAAGCTTAAATCAATGTAAAATTAAATTAAGAAAATACCAAAATTATCTTTTACAATAAAATTAAAGGGTATATTTTATTTTCTTAGCAATTGAATCTCAACGGTCACCAATATTGGAATGATTCCTCTCGCTCAGCACTGGGCCTATGCTGTTGTGAATCACATTGCGGGTGATGGGCGATCGCAGATACGTGCTACTTACAATTCACTTTTAGTTTTCGTTCAGTTATCGTTTACAAAGTGGAAAAGTGTTTTGGAAAGTGTCCAAATATACTTATTTATAAGTATACAAAAATCAACTCTTAGGTAAGAAACATCACAATTTGTTATCTAGTGTGAAAGAACTACAGATGTGTGAGCGTAGGCTTTCAACCCCGGAATTATTAACTATTGGGCAACGCCCTAGGCGCAGGTGCCTATGTTTCAGCCGCCATTCTGTGCCCTGCCTCCTAGAGGAAGGCCACGGGTGCGAAGGGCGTGGCGTCTCCCGGACAGCCAAGAACTTGCCTACGAATGCCTTAGTTTTTTTAAGCAATTGAAAAAAAAATCTTGAAAAAAGTATTCTGAGAGGACGTTTTAACTTTTTTCGTGCATAGCCCACCTGCACTTGGACGTCTAGAGAGTCCCCATCCAGGAATCTCCCCCAACGTAGCAACGCCCACACCCAAGACAAGATCTACGCCGCCTCACTGCTCTCCTGACATGTGTGGTAGAGTTATGTATATAAGTTTGTGGCAAGAATGAACAAGGAAAGATCGCGCACCGTCAGTGATCGTATGTAAAGCCCGCTATACACGGTCATTTTTGCATCATTTCTCGTCGGTACAGACAAGTTACGGACCAGACTGGATGCAATTTGTACGGAAAAATGAAGCATGCTTCATTTTTCCGTACAAATTGCATCCAGTTTGACTATGGCGCTCCTGGTGTTACTCTATGGAACTTTCTTCGATTCCGTGCCCTGGAGAGTTGCTCGAACATTAGAGCGTTTTGTGCTGTTTTGGTTGTGATTTCGTGAGGTTGAGTGTTCAGCGACGCCATTTGTGCGAATTTATGAGTTCCAGCGGATTTTTACTTCCTCTTAATTTCGACGAAGTTTCAGTCTCTCTTTTCTGCACCCAGGATTTCATCCAAGTACAGCGTTTCTTTCTTTTACGTTCTGCTTTTATTATAGCTGAAGCCACAATAATGTGAGCTGCCGCCGTAGCGATCATTGCTTTCCTTTCCATTTCAAAATCAAAAACCACAATACTTCACACGACTCTCTACCACCTTCACTGCGAATACGTAACCATCTGATCATTCTTCCCGCGTATTGCAATTGTTTACGTACGTGCGATGTTCAACTGTTTAACTTCCAGCGCTTTTTGCGGCGTGTGGAGGAAGTATTTTCATCACGATTACATACAGAGCAGAAATGATCGTGTAAAACATCGGAATCACGTTCATCCAGTTTCGGTACCGAAACAAACGCACATCCTTTTTCCATCCACTTTCTGTACAGAAAAATGATGAAAAAATGATGCAAACATGACCGTGTATAGCGGGCTTAAAGGTATTTATCGGAGAAACCAGGGAATACTACTCTTAAGAACAGCCGACATCAGAAATTGTAGTCCAAACAGCAGCCGAATCCGACCTAGATATGTAATTAGTGTCGAACATCCGCCACCGTCGGGATTAGAACCCTAGCACTCCCGGTCAGCGAAGCTGCGGAGACAGCAAAGGATGACACTGAGCTATCGCAGCGTGTTTGAAGAGCAGTGAAAAGCATAGTAAGAGCCGCATGGAGAGCCGGCCTTTGAGCAATAAGCAGCTCCTCATACTGAGAGGCCACTTAGAAAGGCGAGTCGAAACTCGTCAAAGGGCAACAACACCACGTGACGAGCTGCGTCGTCATCCTTTCCTCCCCTGCGGGCGAGCTTAGATGAGCAGACGTCACTAGGTTGGGAACTCCCAGGCGAGTTTCGACTCGCGAAGCGCCGGAAATTCGGTAATCGCCCTTCCCCCCGCGTGTCGGGTTTTAGGACACGTCAAAGGCGGCGAACATTCGCCGAACACATCAGCTGCTCGGGATTGGGCGATCTGCTCGGCGAATGCCGAATGTGTGGAGCCGCCCTAACACACGTTCGGCGCACGACTTTTCCTCGTTCAATAATGCCTCCTTACTTGAATACACACTCGAACGTGCACGCACAGCTCCACTGCACATGACAGGCGACCGGTGAGAGGCTCAGATCTTGCTCTGGATGAGCAAGTGGAAGAGCAAGTGGATGAGCAAGTGGAGGGGCAGGCGCGCGACGGGTCTCAGGGCGGAACACCGCCCCCCCGGGATATAGCATACACTACACTTACGTTGTAGTTCACGCACCTGAGAGCACGAAACAATCAATCCATAACTATTCGCTCAATTCGATTACGAAAAATGAAAACAAAAACCATCATTTTTTTAGAATGAGTCATTTACGCTGTTTTACCCAAACTACTCCGAAAATAAAAGAACAAATTGAAGTTTTATTTATTGACACAAAGAAATTACCAGTAAAGACCTGTTTTTAAAAAATCTCACTTTCAGTTGAAGAGCCGCTATGCTCTAGCTTTACTTGTGCGGATTCTGCTTTTCGCTTTTGTGAGATGCAGCCAGATACATTCGTCCAAGAGAATATTCGTCATGTGTTTACCTTACAATGGCGAAAAATATTTCATAATTTTGCATTAGAAAACAAGGACGATGTGTTTTCAGTGATTAAACGGTGTCTTACTCAATACCTCTAGTCATGGTTCCTCCGACTTTTTTGGATTGCGAGAAAGCTCCTTCAATGAAGCGTAATAATCCAGTCACTGTTTCTGAGAGTCATACTGAAACTTAATATAAGTTACGGAGATAATACATTCGATGACACTGAGTTCTGTTTAAAAAATTAATTGGAAAATTCATATTTCTTAAAAACTCCTCAAGGAAGTTCTTTAAAGATTATTCAAAGACGTGTTTGTTAGTTTGTCTTAATAGCTCGTTTTAAGGAAACAACATCCATTCATAACATTTTATAACTATCAAATTTATTCTTCTTTAAACAGTTGCGAATATTAAAATATTTAAGTCAATAGTTAACTTTAATGAAGATTTCCACAAGTAAAAATAATTTAAAAAATGCTCTTCATATTATTTCTATTATTTATTAGCAATATCACTTATTACAATTTGCTATCATTATAACTAGGAAGGGATAGCGGTGATCTCGTCAGTAGCATAATAGAACATTGTCTACTTTTGAAAAATGTAGGGAAAATATTACCAATTATATCTCTGCAATAATATTTCACATGAGATGGTCCCTATTCCTTTTCCACAGATTATTACGATAAAATTTTTAAACTTTTACTAATTGTATAAACAATATCAACAATTACCATTCCGCAATGATACTTTACTTGAGACATCCGCTAGAGACCTTTAATTGATTGACGAAACCGTTGTTTACGAATATAGAACGAATATATAGAAAAAGGGGGCGATTTCAATCCCATGACGCGTACCAAAATGTTACCAACAGACGTTTTGCCGTCATTCAATTTTTCGCTATCAAGGACTCACAAAACATGCTACATAGTATATATATATATAGTATAATTTTTATTACATATATATATATATATATATATATATATATATATATATATATAGTAACGGTACAAGCTCATGCGCTGAAAACTTTCCATGAAAAAAAGGGGGGGAAAGCAGACTCCCGCAACGCAGCTGCGAAAGGGGGTCGTAGGTACCCGCGCCCGTTCGGCTATTGAGGCGAGGGGTTGTATGAGATTTTATGGCAGGACACCCCCGCGCGGCGCCGAAGGAGGGTCTGGCGGCAGCCGGGTCCTTGCCAAATGTCAAGTGGGTGCCCCCTTTTCACCCACGCGACCGCTCGTAAAATGAACCCCAACGCTAAGGCCGCTTGCCCACGCCGCCACAGAAGCGCGCGTACGTCAATTATCAGGGCTCTTCGCCGACGACGGACAAAGGGACCGAAGCAGGTACCTGCTGCGGTCCCTTTGTCCGTCGTCGCCGGAGGGTCGGTGAAGAGCCCTGATGATTGACGTTCGCGCGCTTCTGTGGCGGCGTGGGCAAGCAGCCTAAGTGCGCCCTCTTGGGAGACAAATTTACGACCCAACTGTCAGCGGTGCACGTGCGGATGCGAAGTAAACAGGCCTGAAGATTTTTTATAACAGCAACGGACATTCTGGCCGTTGAGAAAAGGGCTCCCGTTTGATTGGTTAGACACAAGCCTCCACCCTGCTCCGCGAAATTCAACCCCGCGTATAGGGAGGATACACGCTGTTTGAGGGAGGGGGTACCGAGGTTTGCTGTTACCAGGTCGCCGCTCTGTAGTCATTCGATTTGATAGTTCGGCCACGAATGGTCGATTCGATTTGATAGTTCGGCCACGAGCACTCGATTCGACTTGTTTTCTTGACTCGGCCACGAGTGGTCATTGGAGTTCTTAGCTCGGCCATGAGTAACCATTCGATTTCGTGACACGGCTACGACTAGTCACTTGATTTTTTTTAAACTTGACTCCGAGTATTCACTTGAGTTCAGTAAGGCATTGACTGAAACTCAAGTTATTAACTTCACTTCGCTTGCTCACGACCTCACGTAGCATTCGAAGCCTCTTGCGGAGGAAAGTTGACCCCTCGCGCACTCCGTCAGAAATTCTGGCGAAAAGGGATGCAGTCTCGCGCCTAAAGCCAACCGCGTTGTGACAATCGCCCGCGACTGCTGATACGGAAGTTGATTGGCTTCCAATCAATCATCGCCGATGAGCACCGTTGCTGCCTGAGGTTGGTGACGCTGGTTGAAGTTGTGGATCCCAGAAAACGCGGCGACGTCAGATGGTCACGCTGGGAGCCCCTGTATTCACCGCCTCTGCCTGGAAGGGGGCGGCTCGCTCCAGAACGCAGGCCGACGACTCCACCACCGGGCGTGCTGTGATGCCCGCCGACAGAAAACGAGGGTAATGATCCGCTTAGCTCCCGCATAAATGCGGTCGAACACTTGCTGAGCGAAGCGGGAGGGGGGGGGAGAGGGTGCCCTCCGCACAAATATTTATGACGACCCATTGCTTTTTGTGTAATTAATTTAATAGATGGCTAATGTTCTAATAAAAGAAAGGGTCGTTTTTTATTATTGTAATTAATGTAAATCATCACCATCATCAACATTTTAGAGAGTAAATGTTTATTAATGCAATTGTTATGTCTATTATTATTGAAATTCCCGTTCCCGTTCCAGCCACACGACTCGTTGGGTTACAATATGTGTGTGTGTGTGTGTGTTGGCTGCTTACTACTAATTAACATGCTATACTTAACCTAATGCATGGGTGGGGAAGCCAATTTGGCACTTCTGTTTACAATTTCAACGACTGATTTCAATAATACATGGAACATGTATTTATTTTGAATTCGTGTTGGTTGTGTACGATTTAGCTCGGGGTTGAGTGGATTTAGTGTGGGTATTTATGGTAAGGTGAAATAGAAGATAGAGGCGAGATAATAAGGTTGGCTGTGGGTTCGATGAATAGTTCTTCATGGAATTTGTCATTGGTGACAAACCAAGGGGTGTTGATCATTATTCTTAGGTATTGATTTTGGAAAATTCATATTTTGTGGATATATGTTTTTGCGACGTTAATCCAGATGGATCACTTGGATAAAAGATGGGGTCTTAAGATTGTTTTGTGTATTATTATGGCCGTATTATATGGTAGTGAGAAATTTCTATGGATAATAGGATTTAGTTATAGTAATTTTATTTTTACTTGATTGACTTTAGTTTGTATATAATTTTTCTAGTAAAGTTTCGTGTCTAAGTTGAGTCCAATATATTTAATTACACTGCCTGTGAGTGCCAAATTATTGGTTCGTTGTATAATGTTAAGGGAGTGGGAAGAGAGTAAGGTCTGAAGGTGAATATTTTGGCAGCGGTTTTTGATGGGTTAAGTTGGATTTTTAGTTTAGCGACCCAGCTAACGATTAGATTGTATTGTGTTACGTATTTTGTAAAGGTCAAGTCCTGAGGTAAATAGAGCCGTCGTCCGCAAAGTGGCTATTTTTATTAAATGTAGTGTTGGTGAACCTGCTGCATAGATATTGGAGAGTGTGGGACATAGTGGTGATCCGTGGGAAGCCCACATTTATTTGCCTGGGGTTTCAGTGATGTTTATTAGCATTAACAGAAAATGTACTGTTGGATAGAAAACTGTGGATAGTTGAGGTGATGTAATGAGGGGTTCCTACGTTTTTTTCTTCATTTATAAAGTAGCGCCTGAAGCCATGTTCTGTTGAAATCCTGGATTATGTCAATAAAGATGCCTATTGTATGAGGGTTTTTTTTTCTGGAATGACGAGTATATGTGTTCTCTGATTCTCAGTAACTGCTTCTGAGTTGATATATATTTGGTAAAACCGAATTGTTTGCGGGGATAGGCATCAGTGGCTCGTAAAAATTGGGTTAGACGTTTCAGAACAATTTTTTCAAATTCTTTGGCTAATGTTGGCAGTAACCTTATAGAGCGGTAACTATTTGGAGATGTTGCAATTTTGTTAGCTTTGGGAACAGGAATAATTATTGCATATTTCCATTGTTGGAGAAAGTACGAATTTCTAAAGCAAGAATTGTATTTATATAAGTGTGTGATTGCAGGTAAAGGTACATTTTTTATTATATTTTATTTTCAAAATATTTTTATTATATTTAATTTTTTATGAATTTTTTATTATATTTCATTTATTATATATTATTTTTTATTTCTGCAGGGAATGTATATAGCATTATTGGATGAGGACCGTAGCAGGGTGCAATTTGGTTTCCATCAATTGTGTTATTTTCGGGATGGGGATTGGTTGTGTTTGTTTTAAATGTTGACGCAAAAATAAGCGGCTTACTCTTCAGCTTTGTGCATTGAGACGTTTGTCCGTTGCGTTGTTTAGTGTAGGCATAATTGTCTTTTTATTACGAAAGTTTTGTAAATTGTCACAGTGTATTTTTTTAGTGGTGAGTTATTGTACTAAAATGTGAAATTGTTGATTGTGGTATATTTTGATTAATCTTTTGACTATGTTTGTTATGATATTTAATTCCTTTTTAGTGCAGAAATTTTTAAATGGGTCCAGAGACGTCTGGTTTTGTTTTAAACTTGAATTGCTTTTGTTATTTCGGGTGGGAGCTCTTGATTTTTTTTTAAGGATGGTTGATCGTTTAATTGAGCATCTTGTACTGTACTGTGTTTAGATGCGTAAGAGCGTATTCAATTTCGGTAGGGCTATTGAGTATTTTGAAAGGGGTGATTTTACACTTATGATTTTGGGAATTGATTTCAATTTATTCTGTCTGTGTTAGGGTTGGGTGCTGAAGCACGTTGCGGTGCAATCTGCTGCATAGTCTTTAGCACTGGGATGTGGTCTGAATCTAATTCAAATATTGGGGTAGAAAAGTGAGTTACGTTGGAGTTGGTAATGCCAACGTCGAGAATGGCTGGATTTTAGTCGCTGTCGAATGGATTTGTAGGTTCCACGGAGTAATTAATTTAAGTTTTAGTTGGTCAGTGATTTGCGATAGTCTGAGTCAATTTTAATTGTTGTGGCGGCGGCGGCCCCAATTAGTATTCTTAGCGTGTAAGCGCCAATTAGTAGTGTATTGTTCGAAGGTTGAAAACAGTTTTTTTGAAACGGATATCGTTTATTTTCGAAGTTGGGCGCTTCCATGCGGACTTAATGTTTCGTGTGTTGCTGGCTGCGGCGCTCGGGAGCCGGCGCTCCCTCCGCGGGAGACCCCGCCCGCGCGCTGCCCGCCCTCGAACACTCTGCCAACGAGAGTCGTTTTTAAGGGAAGGATCACCGCTTCTTTCTTCGATCGGTTTTTAAACTTTCCACGCCCACCACGCCAGACATATTCATATTTCCAATTGAAATGGAACACCTTATACAAAAAAAAAAAATCAAGAATCTAAAACACACGAAAATTACTTTACACTTTAAATTAACATTAAAAATAAAAAATGTAAAAATAGTTCACAGATTACTACGTAGCACCTGGAAAATAAAGATATTGCTAACTTACTAACTAAAACTACTACTAATTAATTTATCATTATTTTATAATTATTGCACAAAAAACACAATGTTTTCAGTAATAGATCTTAAGCTTGCATTTGGATTCCAAAAGCATTTCCAATAGGACAATCGTCCGATTTTAAAGCCCTTGAATTCATTACGTCACACACATTTACCAACTTAATAAAACTATATATTTACTGTTCATGAAGCTTGAGATAAAATATTGCCTGAGCAACATAATTTGACAGTAGTTGACATGCAAGATGAACTTTTTGACGAACCCTCCCCATTGATATACGCAGATGTGAATTTTGGACGCCATATCATTTCCCCACAGTTCAGGTTGCAAATCTCGCAAGGAATCGTCTTTCCTAAAATGGAGACTGCACATAGTGTCATTCTTTTCATTCAATGAGTCGGCGCGCTTACAAACACGAATACATTTTCTTCTCAGAATAGTATCTTGCAGAAACGAATGATACTTTCGATCACATCCTTTTTTTTATTGTAGTTTTCGCACACTGCCACTGCACAGTTAGACATGTTTGCCGAACGAAATAAAATTCGTACATTAACCTAACCTAACCTCAACTTGTAAACACAAACACCGTCACACACGCACACTCTAAAACATATTTTTTTTACTAACACTCTAAAAACCCTTTTAAGTTAATGCTGAATAAACTAAATACCAATTATGTATATTTTCGGGATCACCAATATTTCACAAAAATACACAGTGCAAAAAAATCCGAAAAAAGCAGGCTTAAGTGGCTTAAGATTTCTTGACTATGACGTCATGCGCAGGACGACCAAAATGTATTTCACTGCGTAGTCCAATGAATACTAATGCTAATAAGAAACGGAATTGATCATTCCTCTTACGATTTCAGTTACATATCGTCGAATTCAAATTGGTTTTTCAAGTACAAAATTCTGTTGAGTTTTACTGGAGAAAAAATATTATCATTTAAAAAAAACAATGAGAGAATACCTTTTTCTATAAATACAAGTAAACGTTTTAAAATTGGTTACTAGAATTTAATCTACTTTTTATTTAAATTATTTTTAATATCATATTCTCAAATTTTTAGTTTCTCATTACGTCAATCTACTTCAATCAATTAATTTTTAAATTCATTGGTGGAATGGTGACCATTTTTTATAACTAAAAGGACGAAAAAATTTAACGTGAAAACGTGAAACGTAAATAAAAGAAACGTTTCATTTATTCAAACAAAAATATACTAATTATACTTTCATGCCTTTCAATTATTTATATACACGAGTATTTTTCCTTTGAATAAATAGTTTTCTCAATATATCGTTTTCTATCAATATATTGGAATTTTAGTAGCCAGAAATATCCTTCATATTGGATTTTGCAGTTTGTGCTGCAGCTAGAGTATCATTCAATTTCTCATTTGATCAATTAAATTATCATATTAACAAACAATACAAACACTAGATTTACACGTTAGTTATAAAATATCGAACAAGAGGACAGGTAGGAAGAGGAAGATCAGAACCTGCAAAAGAAGGCTTGATCTTACCAAAGGAGAGCGATTGGTCCCCTTAATGTTAATGTTAAATGTTAATCACTTTAATGTTCGGAAATACACAGATAATATCTAGGTCCTGCAGCATTACATTCTTTAAATACAAAAAAAAATCTCACAAAAAATTAAGACGTAAACGACATAACAATTGTCACTGTCTTCTATTCTTTCGCAATCTATAATTTAATCACTATTTCGTTTTGGCGTAACGAAAAACCTGGCGTTTGTAAGTGCAATGCAGTGCAGGGAGCCATAGGGCGAAATTCCGCCCATTAGGCAGATGAAGGCAGACGTGCGATTCGTTGTTTCTCTGGAGGATTTCGGATTTGGCGTCGCAATTTTTGCTTAAATCATCAATAATTGGCCTTTTTGTTAAATATTGTGCACGTATTGATGTTTCTGAAAGTAATCCACTACACACTGGAATTATAGTTCTGAAGCACTGAGTTAGAAGAGAGCAAACACTCCAACATGAGCCAAAACTGCACAAATCAACAGCACAATCAACAATCATCATTGTTGTGATCTGTGTTGAAATACGCGCGGCTGACCCCGATATTCGGCGTTTCTAGCCTCACATGACTCTCCTCTCGTGGCATGACAAGAGCAAAAGGTGGAAAAACACGTTCCACCGAGTACTTCTTGTGCATGAACGAGGCCCATGTGACGAAGAATTTGCTGTAAAAGTACTTGTTTATATAGCACACTTTTCATGAATTCACAGTAAGGATCTACAGCAATGGCTTCTCTGAAACAAGTTACATTGAAAGTTTCTGCATTCTTGCGAAAAATTAATACAGTTTCCAAAAATTGCGTTAAATTAAATGCAGTGCGTTACAGCAGAAATTCAAAAAATTCAGTTTTATTTAATGCGATAAGTACTAAATTTATTTATTTGAACACTGTCAAAGGTTGTTTCAGTGATACTTCTTTTAAATATTCAGTTATACTTTCAACGATATTTGTTTATAATAATCGTAAAATACCAGCTAGAATCTTCTCAAAACTCCAACTTTTCTCCTTTTAGACTTTCCTTCACGAATCAGAAAACTGCAATTCAGTGAGATGCGGTGACGCTAACCGCGGCAGGTGGAGACAATGGTCGTGGTGATTGATGACGAATGGCCGCGAGGAACGCACGGGACAACGCCAAGGAGCCCGGCCGGTCACTGCGGCGCCAGTGCGGCTATTTACTCAGGGCGATCGATAACGCGTACAATCGATAGTATTTCGCCTTCGTTATGTAAAGATGGGAGCCGCCTGGCGGTCGAAGGAGGCGGGCGGTGGCGGCGGAGGCTGAATATTTCACGGGGCGAGGTGCTGCGCCCGCGGAGAGTGCGGGTGCGGGGGGGGGGGGGAGAATACTGCGCCCTCCGCCTTCGCATCGACCGGAAACAGCCCTCGCGCGCGCCCTCGCGGGCGCCGCTGGCGATTCCTGCGGCCTCGAGGGCGGCCATTTTATTTGTAGGCGCTGGCGGCGCGGTCGGACGGGGGGGGGGGGGGGGCGCCAGCTGCGCTGCGCCGCTCGGCGCTGGCGCTGTGCAACAATGCGACTGCGCAACGGAACTGGGGGATTATCTGCGCCCCCACAAGGTCACGGCCAGGAGCCTCCACATCGCACCATTAACTCTTTCGCTCCAAAGCGACACTTAGGATCTTCTTCGAGGTCCACGTAATCAACACACACGTTTACTAAATTTATGTTAATAGGGCGGTTATTTGACGAATGAACAGGTGATTAAAAAACGGGCTGTATTTTTCTCGGAAAGCAGCAGGAAAACAATCGTTTTTGGAAAAAAATTGTCAGTTCTCACAAGAGTAATTTTTACACTCATTGGATTACACGTCACGTATTATAAAAGTGTAGTTAGCAATATAATATTTGAATTGTGTCAATTTTGGTGAATATTATTATTAAATGAATACTTGGAATTGTTGACGATTAGAAGGCGCGTTCGCCCGCGAGGCGCTCGCGAGGGCGCTAGCGACCAACTACTTGCCGCCCCCCCCCACTTTCCCTCCAACACCACAAAGCGCACGAGACGATTAGCTCTTTTAACTAACAATAATACTTTCCTGTTAAACCTCCTAACCTGGACGTAGAAAATGAGTGTTATTATTCATTCTTAAGTAACAGCTTATTCAAAATGTTTCATTTTAACTTATTTTTAAAAAATTGAAAAATGCTTGGTGAAATATTTCATTTTAATACATTTCTTTGTTTTAAGCGAGGTGGTTGGAATTAATATAGTTTTGCTTGCGGGAAATAACTGTCATGTGAGTTGCCTAAAAGATTGTCATGGTCAGGTATCAAGTGACCTATCGCACTCTGAAGCAATTTCTACACTCATACGTTTAAATCTCGCACTACTTCCTCTGACGTCATTCCAGCACGAGACTGACCGACAAAGTGCTATAGATTACACCAAGTGCTAAAACTTTTATTACGCTTAGTGTTTCATACCAAATAGTCAGTGCAAAGTTTTATGGTTTATGCCATAGACCCATACACAAGCCCTACACACACTGCACAATGTAGCCATCAACGGCGAGATGCCTGCAGGGCCGACTTCGCTGGAAAGCAGCGCGGCGATGGACACCCATACACAAGCCCTACACACACTGCACAATGCAGCCATCACCGGCAGGATGCCTCCAGGGCCGACTTGGCTGGAAAGCAGCGCGGCGATGGACACCCATACACAAGCCCTACACACACTGCACAATGCAGCCATCACCGGCGAGATGCCTCCAGGGCCGACTTGGCTGGAAAGCAGCGCGGCGATGCACACCCATACACAAGCCCTACACACACTGCACAATGCAGCCATCAACGGCGAGATGCCTGCAGGGCCGACTTCGCTGGAAAGCAGCGCGGCGATGGACACCCATACACAAGCCCTACACACACTGCACAATGCAGCCATCACCGGCGAGATGCCTCCAGGGCCGACTTCGCTGGAAAGCAGCGCGGCGATGGACACCCATACACAAGCCCTACACACACTGCACAATGCAGCCATCACCGGCGAGATGCCTCCAGGGCCGACTTGGCTGGAAAGCAGCGCGGCGGTGGACACCCATACACAAGCCCTACACACACTGCACAATGCAGCCATCACCGGCGAGATGCCTCCAGGGCCGACTTCGCTGGAAAGCAGCGCGGCGATGGACACCCATACACAAGCCCTACACACACTGCACAATGCAGCCATCACCGGCGAGATGCCTCCAGGGCCGACTTGGCTGGAAAGCAGCGCGGCGGTGGACACCCATACACAAGCCCTACACACACTGCACAATGCAGCCATCACCGGCGAGATGCCTCCAGGGCCGACTTCGCTGGAAAGCAGCGCGGCGATGGACACCCATACACAAGCCCTACACACACTGCACAATGCAGCCATCACCGGCGAGATGCCTCCAGGGCCGACTTGGCTGGAAAGCAGCGCGGCGGTGGACACCCATACACAAGCCCTACACACACTGCACAATGCAGCCATCACCGGCGAGATGCCTCCAGGGCCGACTTGGCTGGAAAGCAGCGCGGCGGTGGACACCCATACACAAGCCCTACACACACTGCACAATGCAGCCATCACCGGCGAGATGCCTCCAGGGCCGACTTCGCTGGAAAGCAGCGCGGCGATGGACACCCATACACAAGCCCTACACACACTGCACAATGCAGCCATCACCGGCGAGATGCCTCCAGGGCCGACTTGGCTGGAAAGCAGCGCGGCGGTGGACACCCATACACAAGCCCTACACACACTGCACAATGCAGCCATCACCGGCGAGATGCCTCCAGGGCCGACTTCGCTGGAAAGCAGCGCGGCGATGGACACCCATACACAAGCCCTACACACACTGCACAATGCAGCCATCACAGGCGAGATGCCTCCAGGGCCGACTTGGCTGGAAAGCAGCGCGGCGATGCACACCCATACACAAGCCCTACACACACTGCACAATGCAGCCATCAACGGCGAGATGCCTGCAGGGCCGACTTCGCTGGAAAGCAGCGCGGCGATGGACACCCATACACAAGCCCTACACACACTGCACAATGCAGCCATCACCGGCGAGATGCCTCCAGGGCCGACTTCGCTGGAAAGCAGCGCGGCGATGGACACCCATACACAAGCCCTACACACACTGCACAATGCAGCCATCACCGGCGAGATGCCTCCAGGGCCGACTTGGCTGGAAAGCAGCGCGGCGGTGGACACCCATACACAAGCCCTACACACACTGCACAATGCAGCCATCACCGGCGAGATGCCTCCAGGGCCGACTTCGCTGGAAAGCAGCGCGGCGATGGACACCCATACACAAGCCCTACACACACTGCACAATGCAGCCATCACCGGCGAGATGCCTCCAGGGCCGACTTCGCTGGAAAGCAGCGCGGCGATGGACACCCATACACAAGCCCTACACACACTGCACAATGCAGCCATCACCGGCGAGATGCCTCCAGGGCCGACTTCGCTGGAAAGCAGCGCGGCGATGGACACAGCGACGCGGCCACGCGCCCCACTCAGCCGCTCAGCCTCCGTCCAGCAAGACGCGCTCTTCGGGCCGCACCACCGCCTCCTGCGTCGCGCCGGCGAACCAAAGGGCGCTCAGAGCCACAGGGAGGGAATATGAAAATCTCCCACTGAATGAGCATATAACGAACCCGGAGGAAAGGGTTCGGCGAACTTGGTGAAATCGATGAAGGTCCTGCAAGCATTAGATTTCCTTATATCCAAGAAAACTACAACGACCAAATAATCCCAGCTAATAGAATTCCACCAATTTATGTAGCTAATATCGCTCTCGGCAGCAACTTCATAAATGAACTTTAATCCAAAGTCACAAAAAAAATCGTTACTGATGTGAAAAACAATAAAATTAAAATAAATTCAGGCTTTGCATCAGACTTAATTCAAACTTAATATTAATTCAAACACAAAAAAGCTTTCATACCTATATGGATTCTGCTAAAAATAAATACTCAATTGTCTGCAAACGCCTTCATCCAACAATTTCCGAAGCCGATATAAAAGAAGACAAAATCTCAACACCCTCAATATTAAAAATAACAAGGCTGAACAAAAGTAATAAACCAATCGCAGTAGTAGGAGAATTTTGGGACGCAGAACCCATTGAGGCAACAGTAACTATGAACACAATTTGCAATCACAGAGTCATTGCCGAAAAAAGAAGATAACCCAAAAGCTCAATACAGTGTCAAAGGTGTCTACACTATGGCAACATAAAAAATAATAACTATAATCATAAAATTCACTACGCATTTTGTAATCGTACATGCACCGGCAAGAATGAAGATCCGCTTTGTGCTAACTGCCATGGAAGGGATAAAGCAGACGTTAGAGACCATTCTTGCAAATATTATAAGGAAATCAGTGAAAAAATACCTCGACTACTTACGAATAATACAAATGGAAATCAAAAATCCTCTTCTTCTCCGCTCTCTTCTCATTCCCTCTCAGATTTTCCGAATTAACCGAAAACTAATTCAATCAGTGATTTCACTCACATCTCTAATTCCCAAAACCAAAA
This sequence comes from Gryllus longicercus, assembly GCA_038098605.1. NCBI lineage: Eukaryota > Metazoa > Arthropoda > Insecta > Orthoptera > Gryllidae > Gryllus > Gryllus longicercus. Next base: position 851,424 of record JAZDUA010000038.1, on the reverse strand, counting down.
TCAGTCCACAAATCCTTGACATCCACGTAATAAGCCGAACCAACCTCCAATTCATACTAATAATTCAATTTACCCATTTTTAAATACATGCGAAATATTGCATCACCTGCCGGGATTCGCTGCGCGGGTTGCGTCATCTGCCGGCGCCCCCGAACTGGGCGGTTCCGGGCTACTAACGAGTCGCGTAGAAATGTGAAGCAAGTGCCGGTTGTGTCGAGACTAGCGCCGGCCAGGTATAAATTCGCCGCTGCCGGCGGCCGAGAGTAGTGGTCAGTAAATAGTCAGTCAGGCAGTAAACGGCTGCTACTCAGTCAAGTAGTAAGTAGTCAAATAGTAGAAGCAGTAGGCAGTAGTCTGTCTGCAGTGGAAGCTGAAATGTGAAGTGTGCATCGCGTTAAACAGCAGTGCAGTGGACCCTGGTGTGCGCAGTTAAGTGTGGTCTGCGGAGTGAATTGAGGTCTGCGCAGTGAATTGTAGTCAGCGCAGTGGACCGTGGACAGGGCATCGGACTGTGCGATAGTGTAGAAGAAGGAAACAGTGTAAATAAATAATCAGATCGCAGTGAACAATGTAAATAAATAATCAGAAGAAGTGAACTGGGTAAATAAATAATCAAGAGAACGGAGTCGTGTGTAAGGAAAATAATCAAGTGAAGAACACAAGGAATGTGTAATATATCTTAAATAAATCAAGACATTTTAGTGTAGAATTGTTTACATAATAATCGTTTTTGTTAAACATTACTTGTGTGTTTTACAATTCACCACCGAGAAACGTTACGATATAATAACCGTATGGAATTCACCAACGTCAAAAATAAAGGACATACGTTTTAGAAACCCTATTCAATCTTCAAACAACACCTTACTAATTGGCAACTTCAATGCTAAAAACACTAATTGGGGCAGCCGACACAACAATCAAATAGGCTCATTCTATCACAAATCTCTAACCGATTAAATCTCAAATTAATTGCACAGACTGAGCCACCACATTATCCATTCATTCGCGACAAAACACAGACGTTCTCGACACCGGCATTACGAAATCCAACATAACTTTTTTCTACCCCAACATGTGAATTAGACTCAGACCACATACCCGATCTAATAACTACACCGCAGATTACACCGAAACATGTTCCAACATCCAATTTTAACACAGAATAAAACAAGAACTAATTCCAAAAAAAGATAAATGCAAAACAATCAAGAACCCCATCTAAATTGGACATGCTCTCACAAATCTCAACACAATAATTCACACGAGCATGCAAGCGGCACAACTAGACCATGACTATTCTTTAAAATATATAAAAATCAACAGCTCTCACGTGAAACACTTAAATCTTTCGAGGTGGAAAACAAAACCAGACGTCTGCGGACATCCCCCCTTGGTTAGTCACCTACGACTAACTCCACAAAGAATTAACCATCGAACACATAGCCTGTCATATTAATTACTTTGCCTCCAACTTCTAATTCTCATACCACAATTTTTCTCATTAAAAGAACTCAACCTCGGCCAAAATTCTGCACAACCAACCCGAACCCAAAGCAAATGTCATTTCCAAATACTTGAATATATAGTATTAATTACTTGAAAACCTGCCTCTGCCTCCTCGCTGACTCTGCTTGTAGAGATCGTGTGTGTCTGCGTGCAGACGGCGACATCTGGTGAATCGCTAGAGACTGCGTCCTGGCAAGTGTTAAGAGCTCTGCCTCAACGTCACAATCGACGATTCCTCAAATTGTTGCTTTCTTGTTTTCGAATAACAATAATAACAAAATTGCATTTGTAAGAAATGACACTTGCTTCTCATCAAGATTACGATCATCACGAGAATTATTGGTTTTTGGCAGGTCTCCGCCAGATCCTTCTACATTGCTCTCGCTTTTCGCCACTCCTTTCTTTCCTAGCCACTCGTTTCTCACGCTGAGCTTTGTCGCACAAGAACCAGCGCGACGTACTTTGTACGCCAAGCACATTTTGTTAGAAGAATGAACTGCAAGGCCTGAATACTATTTGGATACCGTTTTTATTTCGTTTTATTTGAGAAATATACATATTACAACTTGAAACAACAATTAATTGATGCAGTTCGTTGGATGCAAATTTCTTGCGCCAGTTAGTAATAAGTGTAGTAGTAATGGTAGAAGTGCGGCTATTTGCGCTTCCACAAATGTGAGAGTGATTTCTTAATTTTGTTGGTAAATTAAACTTCATCATTCATGGTCATCACGACTTCCAGTTTTTGTAAATTTACTGGCAAGCGGTGTTTTATTCCATTTTTCTAACCTTGTTTTTGCCAATGAAAACATCTCTACGCTCAAACTCGCTGCGAGAATAATCACTAGCACACTCAAGCTCAGAACGCGAGTCATATTCAGCCTCGGCCACGATCCCTTCTTCCTCAGAACCACTCGCAGCAGCGCAAGTTTCCTCTTCTGACGATTCCTCGTGGACAATAATCATTCACTCCGTATTGTTCCTAATGCCAAACAAAATAAATTAGTTTAATTAATGTATGAATAAAAAATCCGGTATTAATTAAATGAAAATGTAAAATTCACATTAGAAACCGCGCGACGTAGAAAGTACGCTAACGAGCGCTTTCCAGCGGTAACGCAGTCATCTAGCCACTGCAGTAAGTCTTACGCAACGGAGCATCGAGGATGACGTGAGGTTAGGTAAAATGTCGGAAAGTGCGCTGTCATCTTACACCAATAGCGATAACCGTTCCAGTGGCGTACAAAGTACGCCAGTGCGAGTAACTAAGGGCTAGAACGATTGCTCAAACTTCAATTGGAAATCACCCCATGACAGAATGGACAACGTATGAAATCTGTGCAGAAAATGTGGACTAAAGGCAATCTACTATTGGAGGAAACATATCCCGGAGAAAATGATAAAAAATAGTCAATGTAAACTCTGGAATTTCAAGATCCGGACTAACCATATTGGTCGGATAATATCTTGACACATCTTACCGTTGCTGAAGAGATGCAATATTAACTAATAACATTATTACCAAGGAATTTATTAACATCGTCAGGAAGTAAGAAGTTGTCCATTAAAGCCTAATATTTATGAATACAGGCCCATCTCATTGGCCCGACTTTAAATAAATGCGAATATACCTACTTAAAAAACTCGTAATGATATTAGTTTTATTTCGATATATTTTGACAAAACATTAGATTCAATGCCCATTTTCGATTTCTTCGATCAAATATTGTATTGTAAAGTGTATAATAAACGACCATCCGGAGAAGTCGAAAAACCTTCCTCTTCCATTGCTTCCTCTCTCACAAGACGAGCGAATAGAGCATGTCTTCAATCTACTCGTTTTTTCTCGTATCCATACTAGTAAGTACGTATATAAAAGGGGGCTTCTGGACCAGATTTTCATATTCAAAAACAGTTTTTCAATTGTAAATTATTCCAATTTTTTCAATGAATGCCCTGTATTTTTATAACATTTTCCTAAATACCTCCAATATTTAATACGTTTTATCTACGTTTACGCGTTGAGAGGCACTGAGATGTGTTGACATCCAGCATCAAATTTTCAAAATCGAGAATTTCATAATTTAAAATTTTTATTCACTTTGTATGAAATATACATAAATACTCATAAACATAGATGATATTAGGCGTTAATAGATAACTATTGAAATCGCTAAACCAGATATTTTGAATACCGATGCTACATTTTATTTCAACAATTGAATTACTATACCATATTTTATTTCCCTACTATCAATATCACTGAGAGCAGATTCCACCAAGAGCCGAGTGAAGTTAAGAGTAGTTCCTGTGCGATAGTTACTCTCGACTAGAACGAAGTGCTTCGAGACGCTTATCCTCCCCTCGAAGGCCCGTGAGCGAGAGCGGCTCGCCATTCAATCGCCATTTAGTCACCATTTATGCTATCAAGTGATAATATGTGATAAATACTTCTATAATAGTAACAAGTGTATAGAGGTTTCAATTCTTGCATTACGGAACCGAGTAATTAAGAAAATGTGAAAAATGTTTGTTTGACAATGACACCTATGGGAAAAGCTGGTGAAGAGTAAAGAGAATAGAAAGCTAACTAGGGCGAGGAATGATATCCTAGGCTTCCGCGGCCGGAGTCATGATCTGGGCACCTCAGCCTTCGTCCCCGACCAGCCCAGATTTGGGCGAGAAAGTCTGTGCCATTCTATAACACTATTAGTATTTTTATTTATTTATTAATTGAAATAGCTAATTTTGTACAGCAAATTTTGTCTGACGCAAAATCTCTATCATCTAATTAGTAGTTTTGAAATGTTTTTGCAATTTTCAATAAAAACGAGCAATAGCCGAAAATGGGACTAGCAACATGTTTTTTACCAAACCTTATTACATATGTGGAGACAATTTAAAGAAAAAATGGAGCGGTGTTTGAGAATTGTATTTTGGGAAATTTCAAGTGAAAATTACCTCAAAACTACTAACTTTAACAAAAAAATGTACATGCCCTCTTTTAAAGACCTAATTTTGTACAACAAACTTTGTTTGAGCCAAAAACCTCTATCATCAGTTTTGTAGTTTTAAAACTTTTTTTGCAATTTTCGAAAATTGCGGAAATTAACAAAACTTAGATCTGAACCATTCTCTTGAACGTACTTCGCATTATTCAACAAAATTTAATAAAAAATTGGAACAGTTTTTTAAAAAATTTAAAATGTGTTTCGGGCATTATGTGAAATACCATCAAAAATCAAAATATCCTTTATTAATTAGATCGCTGGTGAGGTAGATACCTTTACTACCGCACGATTACATAACTTTCTTTTCTTAGGAATTGTATGCAAAAAAGTGAAAATTATAAAATAAAAATTTAAATGCCGTATAATTGGAATATCTTCACAAATATATGAATTTTAAAAAAATCATTCAATTAATTCAATTCTAAGCGTTGAGATCTCATGATCGCAATAAAAAATGGGTCAATTTTCATTTTTTTCTCTTTAAACATAATAGTATAATGACATTAAGCCTAGTATTTCAGACCATGATTGTTAAAAATTATTTTAAAAAATCTGTATCTGTACTGATATATAAAGACGGAAGTGCATTGACATACAGCTCGATAATCTCTGGATCTACTGAATTAATAGCGATGAAACTTTTGTGCTAGCTTCCTTGAAAGGTTTGAAGTATTATAGGCATCAGAGATTGCATCAGTGTGGAATGGTTCGCCTGCGCGTCGCCAGAGCGTGGCGGCTGAGATCATCAACGCGCAGAATTACGTGTCTACAGGAGAAGACTTTGTTTATTTCACGTGCACTCAATTGTCTAATCATAAATGTATGAATTTAATATATTGTATGTTTAATATAATATATTAATTCTAAATATGAATTTAAGAATTATTTTGCACCAATCGAGACCTATGAGGTGTCATTCGATGCGTGTCGGTCTCCTGATGGGGAACTGATAATTTGTTTTAGGATCAGGATAGAAAATTCAAAGAAATTATTGAAAATGCTAGGAATTAAACAAACACCTCCTAAATCGATGTATGTAGGTGGCTTTGATTAAATACTAGTATCCGAAGAAATCTTCTGCTTAATAGCCATAATTTTCTTTCAAGACATTGGTAACACTATTGTTGACGTCTTTAAGTGAACAATTGAATTACAAAGTGAATCGCAATGCAGATTGCATTTCAATTTTGATTTGAATTTTCGTATTTTTTTCTTTTCCTTATTCATACATATATACGAAGAAAAGAGAATGTTACGTAATGTTGCGCGAAAAAAAGGCGGATTTTCACAGAAAAAACCGGACCCTGATAACAAAAACGTCGATAAATTCAGTGGCTAAATTAAAAAAAAATCCTTTATCATGTGGTGTAGTCAGAATCCCTGTTTTGTGGGTCCTAGACACCGACACATCTGTCCGTTTGCTCATCCGTCTTTCATTTGTTCGTCTATCCGTTTGCTCATCCGTCTTTCATTTGTTCGTCTGTCTGTTTGCTCATCTGTCTTTCATTTGTTCGTCTGTCCCTTTGCTCATCCGTCTTTCATTTGTTCGTCTATCCGTTTGCTCATCCGTCTTTCATTTGTTCGTCTGTCCGTTTGCTCATCCGGTGTCATCCGTCTTTCTGAGAACACTACTAGCACCTAACCTATATGCATATTTTTTTTTCAAAATGGGTGTTCCCCGATCCATCTGGCTGCAATTGAGGTGCTGCGATTTTGAAAAAATATTATTTAAAATTTGGGAGTACTTTACATGAAGCACCTGGGACATTTCGTATATTCTTTAGCGTAAAATGCGCTTAGAAAGGTAGCGTAGGGCCAATTTTCCGGGAAACCGCTGAATTTTCGAAAAAGTTTAATTTTGAAGTTGTAGGAAGATTAAAAAAAAATCAAAGACAGAGATTTTTCCTACAATTGAAATATGTTGTCTATTATTAGTTCTTTCATTAAAATTATATACTTTTTTTGAAAATTTTAGTAATTTTCGCGAAATATTGCGTGCAATATATGCAATTTAAAAAAATAACTAACACAAGATTTTTTCAAAAATAGCTCCAATTTTTTCTTTAAACGTTTAGTAGGAATAGTGCCAAATGTACTCTGTTAAGTATTAGAAATAACGATAATGAAATTGCAATCCACCCAGTTCGAAAGACGAGCCGATGGCTAGGGACCCCTCTCAAAAGCGTAGGAGATTGGGATCGGGAACACAAAAATTGCACAATAGAACGGAATAAAATGAATATTAACAATTTCAAGATTAAATTATAATTAAAATAGCATTAAATACTTTGCATATCCTTTTGGTCCATTGTTGTTCTTCGAATGATTTTTCCTGTTGTCCATATTTCGCGGGACGCCTAATTTCAAATATTCAAACGTTCAATAATTTCAAACAGAAATTACGCGAAACCTGCTACAAAAAATTGTACATTACCTTTTTTAAGGTAATTTTTACTTTTGGAAATAATTTATATCTTAATATTTAAAAATTGGTTATGACTGTTTAGTAGAGAAAAATGTCAGAATCCATCAGTATTGATTTACCTTTACCAATCTTTCCGGTCTTTTTTTATTGTAATGTTTTAAATTCTTTTCCCACTTTCTCATGTTACCTCCATCACTCCTCTTTAATATCCGCGCTTAAAAGGATTACCACAGAAATGCGTACTATGCATGGTTATTGCCTATAGCTTAACGAAAAACTTCCAAAAATACTTCCAAAAGATAACTAATTTTTAATGGTTCGTTTTAAAATTAACTGTAAGTTTTCCAATGTGATATTATATTACACGCACGACAAAGGGGCTTTGGATTTTTTAGAAATCTGAACCTAATATTATTCACTTCTCAAAATAAATCTAAACGAATTAACAAATTATTAATTAAAAAGCATGTATAAACTAAAAAAGTCAAACTCACTGTCAAATGTCGTTGTGGTTTTTTTAATATTTCGCCATAAACTGAAAAGCCGCCCAAAATCGCACATGGTTTGGTGCATATCGCCCAGTAGGCGATATTCCGCGAAGTCAATTTTTGTCCCGCGGCAGAGAGCAGTTTTCCAGCCCCAAAATGGAATTTCTCTCAATGTGGCAACCCTGTTGGAGCGCGGCAATTTTGAAATCAACTTTTCAGTGCATATTGGCCCGCAAACTAATCCTATCTCTCAGTCGGAACACTTTATAAAGTTACATAATTTTTGAAATAATATTGTATACATGTATCTGTATCTTGTACTTTTGTCAGTACAATGTTCAGATTTCCAGGATGAAAATCTGTACTTGGAATCTTATAAATATTCAATATTTTAACAAAAAATGAATATAGACTCTTACTTCAAACACATCTTGTATAACTATTGGATGTGTTTACTTCCTGTTACTGCAAACAATAACGAAAAACGAATCGTGGCCCTAAGCACACCAAAAGTATTATTTTCTGCCTTGTTTCAACTCAGTGGTGGGGATGAAAGTAGGTTTCAGAGTCAGCACGACCTTGCAAAATATTCATAACTGCCGTCATAAAATTTCAAACTTCATTTTCCTTCCGGGGAGGGGGCGAAGCATAGATAAAGGTCATTTACCTTAATGACCTTAATGAGTAATCATGACGCACAGATTCTTTCATTTATTTGTTTCGAGAATTATTTGTTTTCACAAATGTAACTGGTCACAAGTATGATTGAATTAATTCGTTACTTGACGATTATTTCCAAATATCAACACAAATTATTTCCATATTTTGTTTTTATTAATCTCTATCCACCATGCTTTTGTAAATAAGATTCTGTAAAATGTAACAAGACAATATTGTATTAATAGTAGCTAATAATTACATTTTTAATCGCTCGTAACTAGTATAGGAAAAATCCTCGAACATCAGACCAGCAGCCGTTTCAAAAAAAAAACTATCAGAGAAAAATCCATTTTAATGTGAAATTATGATATTACAGAATATTGGGAAGTATTATGACTATTACGGGCACTAGCTGAAGGCCCTAGTTGCTGTGGTACATATCATAACATTTGTTTATTACACAGAAAGAGGAATTACATCTATTTCCACCGTATGCGGGAACCTACGTTTCTTTATTCTATCTCCCCTGCACCCTACCCCTCGTCTGTCTCTCTGCCTTCCTCAAGGGGGCGGACGGGGCGGGGAAGGGGACGGGGGAGTGAGCGGAGGGGGGAGGGGGCGGGGGAGTGAGCGGAGGGGGTGGAGGAGGGGCGGAGCGGGCGGGGGAGGGGGCCAAGGAGGCGGGGGAGGGGGCGGACGGGGCGGGGGAGGGGCGGGGGAGTGAGAGGAGGGGGCGGAGGGTATTTCGGTGCTGTTCCTCCGCGCTGGGGCCCTTCGTGCGTGCGCGCCTTGCCTTGCCTTTGCGCCGTCGTCCTTCTCTTGTAACATCTCCACTGTCACTTTTCGGGGAGGCAAACATTAATGTCATATTTGTATCGGTTTTTTTATTTTATTCCCTTTTTGTTACACGATATCTACACTCATCACTTTCTAGAATGTGATTTCAGAAGATATTTCGTTTGCGTCTTCCGCTCCGCGCCGAGTGCTCGGCTCGCTTTACGAGCGCCGCGGGCGCGGGAGCCGTTCGCTTCGCGGCGCGCTCGCACATGCCACGAGTGTCGGGTGTGACGCATGTGTGAATCTCCCGTCGTGTGTCGTCGTCAAGAGCTAGTGGCTCAGTTACGGAAATAACACACTGAAAGATATGAAGGGATATTTTTGTGTAAAATGTTGGTGCATGTTTGAGATGCCTAAATTAAGGTTCTTTGAAGTTTTTCTTAGTACAATAAATGCTATTATTTTGATTTTCTTTGGGAAAATTGTGGGTACTTTCTCTATTACCTATATGTGTATACCGAGCACGTTAGTGAGATTTGAACTGCATAAAATAATTCATTCTGACACCTCAAATATCAACTACGGACACTATTTTTAATAATATTGTATTGATTTGTCATTTTCTTTTACCTTAATTGGTGCGATCAGATACATGTAGTTCGTAGATTTTTTATTTAAAACGTAAGAATTCGCTGGCACATATATACATGTAACATGAATAAATTTTCATTTAAGTACACTTTAGTTTATTGTTAAATGTTTACGTTTGTGTGGTATTTATTTTAAAACTGGTTTCTGTTGCACATGTCATGTGAGTTTGAAATGGTAATGCTGGATTTATATCTAACAATTTTTTTCTGAAAAGAATCATTAGCATTCTAGAAAAAACGAAAACTCAAATAACTTTTCAACTTTCAGAAGATAACAGCAGAAAGTGATGCATAATGAATTTAAAATAAAACTGCCTTGTATCTTGATTACTCATTACAACAAAAGTAAGCGGGTAATAATCGTGATAGTAGTTAACATTTGCATGCAAGCTGAATTTTTTTGTGCGAAAACATGCAAAGGTTATCATGGAAAACAATATGGATGTAGTGTTTTTTTAGAATACTTTAAAAGTAAACAGCAAAAAATTGTGTTTTAGATGTTTTAAAAAATTATTTTCATTCAATGGATTCAATATGAAGTATTTTGTTTTCCTAATGACGTTACTCTATTCAACCACTACACCTAACCTTTTTTCTAATTTAAATGCGTCCTAAAATATGAATCATATGAGTTTGAGGTCGTAAACGAACTAACGAAGATGTAGGAAATGAGTGGTTAAAATATTCCATATTAAAAATACATTGTTTTTGTAAGTCGTGAGAACAAGTTTGAACTTCAAGAAATTGAATGATAATCAAAAGTAAATAACTAAAGAAACTAGATCAAACACCATGAGTTAAGGTTTTGAATAGCTTGTCTCGCTGTTGTAGCAGTGCTCTTATGGAAAAATTATTGACACAAATAGATGACACTCTTCCAATCTAACATTGTGTACAAATGAAGCACGCAAAATTCAGACCCTAAAATACAATAATAATGTTATCTGCATATGAAATAATTAAAGAATTATCATAAGCATTAAAAACGTCCGTTTCTTTCGTTAGCAATTGCATACACGATTTCCGTGCGAGGCAACGATCTGTCTTCTCGCCCTCTACTGAGCCCACGCGGGCTGTTGGGGGCTGGAAGCGTATTCACACTGTTCGCAACGCACTATCTCTTAGACGTTTCGTAACTCTCATGACTTTTCTAAGCGCTAACGGGCGACAAAGCTGCTCGCCAGCGAGAGAACTGCATCTTCTACCACAATTCACTTTCAACGATTCGCGACCCGCTTTCTCTATGGAAAAATTACTTGAACATTTCTTAGTGAATTGAGTGACTTCTTTAGAAGGTATCCTGCCTCACGGAGCCAATTGACGCAACGTCGTTGCCACAGCCCTCACACACTTCATCCACGCGATTTGGGCGATCTCGAAAGTGGGTCGCAAGTAGAGATTCAAATCGTGGTACACAGACTTGACGCCCAATTAACAGACTGTAAAAGCTTATATTTTAACGCCGTGTACATACTCGCAGATTTCACATCCGGAGTAGAAATTCAACTTCTCAGCGTAGGTAGACGTCGACGTATGCGCCCCTGTTATCACATTGGGAAGCCTTCGCCGCGGCAGGTGGTCGCAAACCGAACTGATCTTCCCTGAGCTGCTTGGCCAGCGCTCTTGCCCTCCCCTTGGTTGGCAATCCGTTTGGCCAACATGGTTTTAACATCTGGGCAACATGTCGTTTTGAATTTCTATCCAGCGAAAATGGACTATTTTGCGACGTCCACAAGTCCAATGAAGATGACGACGACAGCGCCATTTTTCATCAACGCAAGCGCCATCTATCGAAGGTCGATGGTGGATTGACTATTCAGTGATTACTGTCGCGTCAGTTTAAATAGAGCGTTGAGCGAATAGCTCGAGCACCTCCAGAAATTGCGATTCGGTGCCAACCTACACGGGGCTTCCCTCTCCGCACCAGCCGGGACCCACTTTCAGCTTCCAACAGGATAAGGAGAGATCGCGCGCGGACAGTGGCCCTTTTGATAGCGTGCTGCTCCGGCGTTCGTGTGGTACCGATCACAGCCACCGGCCGATAGAATTCTGTTCCAGGCAGGGGCAGAACCCGACTTGGCTGAATGGCTGGTGCCGAGAATCCTGCCACCGCAGGACTCGATCCCAGGATCTCCCGGTCTGTGCACTGCAGTGACATCATTTCCTGTCCAGAGCCACCTCTTCCGGTCCGGTATATGGAGTGGTTCAGTGTACGTAAATGTGTGTGTAAGGAGTGACAATAGGACAAGAAATAGGAAGGAAATATCGCGCACTACCTGTGCTGGTCTGTAGCACACTACGCCGGCATTCGACTGGTACTGCTAGGAGAAAACAAGTAAAATTGCTGATCAGAAGAGTCAGCTACTATGATTTTCTTCCTGCCTGCGGCGGCGCGAAGACCCGAGGCGAAGGGCAGCGCGGCTGCGGGGAAGCCCCGCGGGCGCTAAGCGGCACGTGTGCGGAACGGGTGCTCCACAAGGCCCGCTTCTCAGTCCCCTTCAACTCGGACGCTACCGACTGGGCGGTTGTTCCTCGTTAAATAGTACAGCGGTAAATAGGTATTTCGTACAATTATGTAAATAGATTGATCGAATGAATACGAGCACGTCCACAGCTTTGGTCGTGTTAGTCCCATTAGTGTAGTGAATGTTTCATCCCCTTGCTGATCCGCATCTTGAATTGCGCTACTCGCTGCGACCTCACCCTCGAGTTTCCTCGCTCCAGCCGGGGGTCACGTGTGGTAGTATATTGTGTGTGTTATTGTGAAAGGGGAGATGATAGGAAAACAAGGAGAAACGAAGGGTCCCGCGCGATTCATGGCTCGTTTGGTAAAATACTGCTCCGACATTCGCTGGGTGTTGATAGCAGAAACCAAGGAAAACTATGCATCAGCGATTTTTCAGGGATAATAATGTTACGTGTGTGATGCATTACGTTTTTAAGTTAAGATGAATAGCATGATATTTCACAATAATCCACTACAACATATTACATGTACAGATATTACATAAAATATTTCAATTATATTTCCAGATATATGTTTAAGTCTGTGTTCAGGGCGAATAGTGTATAATGTTCCAGGATATGTGAGGACTAAGTTTTGGATCTCCAAACTAGGGGCCATTTTTGAGAAAATGTCGTTAGCTGAAATCTTCAAACCCAACCCAATAATAAATCAACAAGTTAATACACAAATGTTTGAATTCATGAAACAACCACCCATCACAGTTCCACACCCATTCATTTCATTTCACCAACAAAAACGCATTATGTCACTAAATAACAAATACAATTCCCGGACACGACAGCATCTCTAACCAAACACATAAACAACTACCATTCAACTGTATTGCAACTATAACAGGTATCTTCAATGTTGAACTACGAATTGGCTACTTCCCCCAAATTTGGAAACGTGCAAATATTTTACAATTTAGTAACCAAAAGCTAATCAAAATGACATTTCTAAATGAAAATTCAAATATTGAAATATTACAACGTTTCCAATCTAAAAGCTTAAGAAAATTTGTAAATGCTCCTTGGTACGTATCAAATTCCACAATATACCGAGACTTACAAATGACAACAATAAAAGAAGAATTTAACAAGACCAGCGCAAAATACTTACGACTACATAACCATCAAAACATTTTTTCCATTAACTTACTAGACAACAGTGGCACCACCAGACGACTTAAACGATATCATACTTTAGACCTGACATATCGACTATAAATTGTTGTTAATCTGAAAGAATGTAATATTAGGAGTACGGTCAATTGACCTAACTCCTCGCATGTTATTAAAATTGTATGCAATTTTGCCAAATGTTTATACCCAAACAATTTGCAAAATAAAATATTATTATAAATAAAAAAGTCTCGCGTTCAACCAACAATTCCCCCTTTTTACGCGATGTGAATTTCTTCTCTCAGAACAAACTAAACATCTTCGATTCGTATCCAAAACGTGTATTGATACATCTTTCGAACATATATCTGCTAACATTTCTGAAGTCTTGCAATGCAATAGTTTAATGTTTCGTTCTTCTATATCATCCTTAAGAAAGTTCAATTTTCTAATATGTTTATTTCTAGAATTCACGCGGAAATTCTTAGTCCAATCAATGACAGATTGACTATCTGTGTACGTTAATAGGCTTCTTTACAGAATCATCGAGTCGTATTTCTTCAATAAGTGTATCCACTATTCATCACATATAGTCTCGCCTAAAGCGATTAAATCAGCCTCCATAGTTGATAGTATAAAGGGTTTTTTTGTCTTTTTTTACTCTTCCAGCTTATGATGTTCTCACCATACTTCAGTTCTTCGTTTGAACCGACGCAACTCGTTATTTGCATTCTTCTTGCCTTCTTGCATTCTGTGACCGCCTCTTTCTACGCCGTGTTTCTTTGAGAGGTCTTCGTTTGAATGAATTCTTGTTCTATCTTTTAGATTTGTTGTTACTATTTTTTACACTAAGAAGTCGGCGTGCGTGGTAAAACATGCTTTAATACATCGACAAACTTCATAACTTTTACAGATTTGTTACAAACTTCTCTTTTCAATAATACAAAACTATCAACATTTACGCGTAACATAAAAACGCCTGTCTCTTCTTTTTTTCATGCCTCGCGTACAACCAACAGTCTCAACGTAATATGAAGAATACGTCTGATATTAACGTCGCACTCAGTTATTGTAAATGCAAATGAGTGCGTATTCGGTGGGAGCAGTTTGGGAGGCAGGTGTGAGGGAGTGTCGCTGGTGTGAGGACGGCGTCTGTGTTGCGTGCGGGGGCGCAGGCGAAAGCGATGGGAAGAGCGGGGGAGGCAGACGGAAGTAACCCGGAACTGATTCCTCTTTTTTGAATTGAATTGAATTTGTCTTCTTTACGTGGCGAGACTCGGGCCATCAGGCCCGCTCTTCCGTCTGACCACACAAATTTCGCTACGCTCCTTTCATCAACTAGCAGAGAAAGGAGGTATTTCTTGGGCGAGAAAAAGGCGATTTTGAATTTAGCTCAGAGGCGTCATTTAGGCTTGAGGATCTTTTACATGCAAGTAAATCTACGGACATGGGACAGCCGGCTTTACTTCCCCTCCGAAGGAAGGCGTACGAAGGATTTTGTCGCCCGAAAAATCCACGGCTTCGACCGGGTTTGAACCCGCGAGCTTGGGTATAACAGTCCGGTACGCTAACCGTCACACCATTTAGCTGAATTCCAAGTGCAGATCAGTGTCATGCCTGTTGGGCGCCGGGTGTCGGGTCGGGGAGAGAGGAGGCGACATCCCAAGTCTTAATCCAGTTTGATCGAATTGCCGCACTGTACTTTGAATACATATCAGTACTATCAGCGGTGAGATCAAAAGAGGGAGGTGGGGCGAGGCGAGGAGGTGCAGTCAGCTCTCACGTCGGCAGAGTTGGGGGCGACGGGGGAGGGGGTGCAGCGGCAGAATGCTGCAACTGCGAGTGCTGCAGCATTGCTGCAACTGCGAGTGCTGCAACATGGATTATGATGCCAGTGGCAGCACTGAGGCAAACAATCGCGAGTCTGGAGACGGAAGCGGCAACGAGGCCGAGACGTGGTCCAAATCCTTCATCTGGTGTAGGAGAATTGACGGTCTGAATGCCCAAGACAGATCGGGAGCGGCGGGGGGAGACTTGGAGCGCGTGTCCGCGTGCGAGGGCGGGGGCGGTGGCGGGGGCGGGGGCGGAGGCGTCTGAGTCGACGCGTCTCGTCCGCTATTGATTCAGTTAAATGTTAACACAAGTTCAATAATGCAGGCGCCGCCCATCGACCGGCGCTGATGGGATCCCGAAGGCCGCGTCATCGCCGCGCCTCCTGCATTAGTACCGAACGCGCCCGCTGCAAAATGCAAGCGCCTCTGCATCGCCGCGCTTGGACACCCGTACGCCCACTCGGGCGGAGGGGGCTGAGCTTTGGGGGGACGCTACGGTCGCTTTTGACTGCACCTATTACCTGGATACACTTACACGAAACATTGTTTCAGGGCCAACAAATCTGCTCTGCAACGAGGATGCTTTCACTGAGTTCAGAGAGAATCCTGTATTATTTCAGGGTCGGAAGGGTCCTGTTTGATAAATATTGTTGGAACAGTTTTGTATGTATTTGGAATTTTATGGTAGAATTAATTATACTTTTGCCAGCTAATTGTGATCCTAGGCCTGGACTCCGTTTTTACTTTACAGTATTCATACACTATGTGATCAAAAATATCCGGACACGTCCAAAATGGTCATGGAGGGTGCTTTCACCCCTTGTTGTTTTGAGTGGCACTATCACGGCACAGGCCTACGTTGATGTTTTAAACAACTTCTTGCTTCCGACTGTTGAAGATAATTCGGAGATGGCGATAGCAGGGGACACAGCATGGGCAGATATCGGTAAAAGATTACAGAAATCAGATTATAAAAGCAGAGGAGACCATCCTTGGAAAATACGATGTAGAAAGCATAGAACTGATGTAGGCAAGTTCTCCTTTGTGAATCGCACTATAGAAGACTGGAATAAACTACCTGCAGAAGCACTAGAGGCTCTTCCTTCTAATGTAGCCAAATTTAAAAATATGCTTCATTCCATCTAGATCATCTCGAATAATACTGGCTGAGACATTTATCTTTATTATTATTATTAGTAGTAGTAGTAGTAGTAGTAGTAGTAGTAGTAGTAGTAGTAGTAGTAATATTATTATTACTTTTATTATTATTATTATTATTATTGTTATAATTATTATCGTCATGTCCCTAATACAGTGAAGTGATGTGAAGTGTAGTGTAGTGTAGTGAAGTGTTATGTAAACTAGAAGTGAGTTAGCTGACAAATGACTCAAAATGACTCAAAAATGACTAAATTTTTTTCTTTAAACTTTTGGTAGGCATAGTGACAAATATACTCTACGAGATGACAGAAACGCCATTTTTCTCTATTCTTTTGTTTTTTCAAAAATTAAAAAAATATTTTGACTTGTTTCCCACATCGTTTGTATTTATGTTAGTGGTGATTTATTCACATTATATATTGATGGTAATCGTACGATATATGGATGGTGATGTGTTTTAAATAATGTTAGATAAAATTGTTTGAAAGCTCAACCGTTTTCTGTGAAAAGTGGCGCAAAATTCCGCATTTTCAGAAAAGCTCAAACGCCGTTTTTTTAAGAAACGGCTACAATTCTTTTCTTCAAACATTTTGAATGGATAGTGCTTATTGCACTATTGAATATGACGTAAAGTTCAATTTAGCATTCTCTAATTTTTCAAAAATGATACTTTTTGTAAGATTTTTCACACCACTTCCAGCAAATTTGTAAACACTATTATACTTGAGAGTTGTGATTAAATGACTTTATATGAAGTTCTAAGAAAACTTAAAAGTTTTCTGTAAAAAAGAGCTTCAAATTTCGAATTTACAGTAGCACTTAAACTGCATTATCTTAAAAACAGCTCTAAATCTTTCAAAAAATTAGCATTAGGGGCGATGTTCAGTGATTTTTAATATTCTTAAAATAATATTTCCGTTCTACTCTAAAGAAACCGAAAAATCGAGAATATTCTAAAAAAAATGAATTTTTAGCATGAGTATAGATGACAGCTGGCAAGAGTGTGTGGCAAGTCCGAATAGTAGCCGAGACCAAAGGAAATAGAAAACTAACACAAGTCTGCGGCATCTGCCGTACCTCCAGTTATTTGTTATCCACGAGTAGGGTCGCGAGAATAAAGTATTCCCACTACCTTTCCTACTTTACCTTGCGTGCCGGAGCTGTTTCTTTCGCTACACAGCTCTCGAAAGGGAGACGATTTATAAGAAAGTATCCGCAGTTTTACTTTCGCCTGGGGCGGGAATCGATCCCGAAACCGTCCTACAGAACGCTGTCCATGAGCTACTCTTGAGACAATTCTTTGGAATAATATTGTTTAATAATAGACTATGTGAAATATATTAAAATAATACGTGTTATTAATTTTGTCAACCCGTTTAAAAATTCCGTTGGCACCCAATCTCTCGGGGAACTTTTCGTTGCACTTGAAAGATACAGCTCTTACAACTACTCTTCGGTTCCTGCCGACTGCAATTAGTTACCCGTTGTAACATTTGCGGGTCAAGAGAGGCGATGGTCAACTCCCAGCCACTCCGGCAGCGCTCACCCACGACCTCCCTGTGCCTTGCAGGCGGCTCATAACTAACATCAACGGTCATGGATGGCAATTTGGGAATCATAGTAGACATTTGTAAGGTTTCTACGAATTACAAAGTCTACTTCGGCTCTCGTCGTAAGTACAAAATTGAAGATCCACCTTGACTCTCTTGTTGAAATAATTTATTTTAGATTGAAAATTTGTACAGAAAAAGGTTAAAATAGTTAATTTAAATAAATGTAAATATATTTGTGTGAATTAAACAATATTTTTGGGAACCAATTTAGTAGGCCCCCTTCCGGATGCCCCTGGTAGCCATCAAACTCTTCGCTTACCGTTAGGTCTACTTTTTAAACATGTGTAAATTGTCACTGGCGTCCTTGCAATCAGCACGTAGCCCTGCAGTCTATGCTTTCTTTTGACGAACACTTTTGGAAGAGACTTTTGGATCCACAGAAGGGGCACTGCGCATCCCTAAAACTCCGCCATCGTTCGTCAAAAGGAAGGATGTAAGTTGGGTGGTGGGACTCAGAAGTGGTCAGAGACTCAAGAAAAGACACGCTGATCCCTTTTGACCAGAAGGGATTGCTTATGACAATCATAAAGTTAAAAAACCTTCTTTGATCACGTCATTGAGGCAACTGCAGAGATATAACCATCAAATTGTGTGACAGTCATTACCGCGTTCAAGTTGATTGCCCTTGGTTGCATCAACCTATTTAAGAATTCGTTAAACACTGTAGGCGGTGTGTTTTCTTAACGACAAAATAAACCTCTATTTTTTCATCACAAAATAATGAGAAAATATAAAATGTTAAATGTTTGACAATTCTATATAAGGATCATTTCCAATAAACCATTTTCTATATTTCCTTAAAATACCCACAGAGCAAAAAAATTCTGGCAGTGTATGAAATAGAATTATACTAATTTTTTCCTATAAGACATCATTTTTACAAACAAATTTCGAATTTTGAAGTGTTTGAAATCATTGTCAGAAGCATCGAGATATAGAAAATTATGTTTTATA
Organism: Gryllus longicercus; assembly: GCA_038098605.1. Taxonomy (NCBI): domain Eukaryota; kingdom Metazoa; phylum Arthropoda; class Insecta; order Orthoptera; family Gryllidae; genus Gryllus; species Gryllus longicercus. Next base: position 832,714 of record JAZDUA010000038.1, on the reverse strand, counting down.
TAGAAACCTAAAGTAATTTTTTAATAAAGAGAATATTTAGTCCTCTGCTGAGTTAGTTAATAATGGTCGACCAAAGCTGACCTCCGCATAAAGTAAAATTCTCGAAACGCAAACATGTCCTGAGGGATCGACCGACGACTAAACGCAGTGTTCTGCCAACACGAAGCCTATTGTGAGTTGGCAATACGAGATAATCGCTTTCCATTGGCTTTGCAGTTAACCACCGGAATTGGGTTCCGCCGTTGCAAAGTGGGTTAGGACATAATTTAAACCTACTTTCGCACTTAGGAACAATACACAGTCGCATTGATGTCCAACGTTCTATATACAATTTTCGTAATGCAACAAGCGCTCCCCACGCATTGCCACTAGAGCAATTGCAGTTAATTGCAACGCCAAAGCGAATTCCGAAACAATCATGTCACATTACTTGAACATTGGGATTTATTTACTCTTGGGCTTACAAAGATGATTTCAAAGACATAAATATGTGAAGAATACAATAAATGCAATAAAATAATAAATATTTTTAGTTAGAAAATGGCATGCCTGGTTTGCGTGCGCGCTCCGTCGAAGCAGTTGTCGAACGCAAGCTGGAAGTCGGCAGCGAGTCCATCGAGATGGCGGCGACAGAAGAGAGGCGTTGGGCCGCCCGCTCGCTCGCCAAGGAAATGGACAGCGAATCTTACAATTGAGTCTACCATTTGAAAACGTCTTTTGTCCACTTTGTAAAACTACCAGCAAATAAAGTTTTTTTATCACCTCGATTTAAGGAAAGTACTTTACTATATATGTGAATCAAATACCTGAACACATTAAATGTCATAAAACAGCAGAAAAGTTAATATTTTGTTCATTATATTGAAACATTATTTGAACTCGAAACAATTTGAAAATGCATGAGTTCAGATATTTTGAAATTGAACAGAATGGACAGGAGACATTTTGGTATCAGAGCAGATATACTTTAATTCTTAGTTTTAATGACAAAGCATTTTATAAAGTAAGAAGTAAATAATTAATAAGATAGTTCAAAAACTTATTTATTTAATGAAACAAAAACGTAATACACTTCGGTTAAATGGTGTACATAAATATTGCATTTAAAAATATTTTCATTTCACTTAGAAGAAATCAGAAAACTCAAATGTTATCAACATCCCCTCCTCCCATATTATGGCCACCCTTCTCATAGTTTTCCGACTATCCCTCAGAAATGTTTACACCACTTCACCACCACAAGGTATCTACAAAATCATCGACTCTCGTCTTAAGTACAAAATTACAGATCCACTCTCTCTTGTTGAAATAATTTATTTTTGACTAGCTGACCTGGCAGATTTCGTACTGCCTCAACGATAAATAAAAGACCTAAACTTTTGTATAAAATGATTTTAAAACAAACAAATCGAATCCGTATTTAATAAAAAAGCATTTTTTGAATAAAGCATGAAGTTTTATTATTATTTTCGACTCATCATGTTGCTTACTTACAAAACAGAGTTTTCCTGAAATACTGGCTATTTATAAGGTTAAAATTTGATATTTAGATACACACACCCTGTTATGATACAGTCTGTTAATCAATTTAAAGCTTTCTCATAAACTATATTTTTTATTTTGTTATATGGTGCGTAAATAAACAAAGAAGACGGTTTTTCGACGCGCGAACACGCGACGTATAATTGTCTATGCGCGAAACAGGGAAACTCTGAGTTGATACCACAAACCTTTAACGACTGTCCTTGCGATTTATTTATGGTCATCGCAAAGGCTAGATGTTCTCGAAATTGTAAGTGTTTAAAATCGAATGGTAAGTCTGTTGGAATCATCGGTATCCGCGGAATCAAGACATCCTCTCCTTTGTATTTTCCTTTTATGACTGTTGCCTCAATGACGTTGAATTCTCGGCTATCCGGGAGACGCCGCGTCGTTGGCCGACGTTTCGCCTGACATATCGCAGGCTTCCTCAGGGCAGATGCCCAGAGGTGTCAAGCATATATTGTTTTTAAATGAGTAGTTTTTGCGTTATTTCTGGTCGAAATTAATGAAATATTTACAGGTTTCACACACACTACGGGTCACGAAGAAACTTGAATGAATGATATTAGAAATAATTAACGTAATTGTAATTATAATTTTCCAATTAAAATTGCTAAGATTAATTCTATGGGTGCTTATTCGTCCTGTTACTTTACTTAATTCTTCAATTTGTATTCTCAATGTATTATTGTACAAGTATATAGTTGGTCTGCAGACGGTATACAGACTTGCGACGTTCGGAGGCAAATAATTTTTAAAGAGCTGTGTTGTTTAGGTCATCATTTATAAAATTATAATATTCTACAGTGTAAGATATCATGCAACTGTGGAATGCAAGCAACACCACCAAGAAACAGTACATTTAGGTGGCGTTGGTGCAAAGCAGTAACAGGGGAAGATGTGTTCATCAAAAACAAGTTTTCAAATACGGTTATTTTCAATTTTTTGAAAATATGAATATTTTTATGATAATTCGGAGACAAAAACAATGGTAGGTCTGAATTTACATGACAATCAGTTATTATTGTCAAATTTGTGTTGATACTTCCTTGAAAATATTTAGTTCTGTTCTGTAATTGTTGAACAATCCGAAATTAGTAGGGTTGGGCAGTATTTAAATACTTCAAATAAATAAATGCATATGTTTGATATCATTTTATATTTGAAAATGTTTATACATATGGTCACATTACATTGCATTATTTATTGTTCAGAAATTTGTATAAGTGTCTATTACTACTTTACTGTACAAGACAATATAGTTGTAATAAAAATATTTAATACAAAATTGTCATATATTTACAGCATTTTGAGTACAATGTACTTCTTGGAATTAATTCTTAAACGTTGAAGAATTGAAAAAGTAAAACTCTCGAATAAACGAACCATAGTTGGTCCGAAGGCGGGTTTGATCTACGTCTAACGATCGGGGCGGAAAGGCGCCAGTCGGCAACTCCGTGCGCGGAGCGCGCTTCATTCTAATCGAGGAACGTTTCTTCCACTTCCCTCGGGGGCCATGGAAAGACCCTCTTCTAGGAAATCTTGCCTTTGATATTAGCGAGATTTTCAGCGAAGCTGAAATTCGATGAATATGCACAAATATGAATTTTGCTGGTTAGAAATTAGATTGTAGAAAAGTTTTGAATTTTTGCATCTTTCGAAAATTCAGGGTTTTTAACGAAAATGAGACTTGCACCATTCGCACAAATGTCGTTCATACTATCGATAAAATAAATATAATCAAAAACGTTGTATTTTTTGTTCTTTTGTTTTGAATATGTCCCAGGGAGTTCTTGTAAAGAAAAACGAATAGCTAAAATTTCAAAAGATTAGTCATTCATACATTTTTATAATTTTTTGAAAATATTGAATTACATAACTAGTATACAAAGTATTACACAACAATTACTAAAGGCGAGAAAGTATGTGCTGTTATAGAACCACTAGTTTTTTTATTGAATAATCACATGTCTTTGGCCCACACAGTTAGGCAGCATAAGCTGAACAAATCGAATGTTAAATAGAGAAAATGAGTAGCTACACAAATACAGCTCACTCTTCTAGAAGAAAACTATTTCATGTGGTTATATACGACTGAGAAGGAGGTTATGGAGGGTTGGAGAATTGTCTTCGTAATTTGCGTTTTAGTCGGTTACAATGGAAATAGTTTAAAGCAGAATATGATTCCAAATATGTTTCGATTTTTTGATAATATAACTTTCAAAAAATAAAACAAAGCTACTTACAAGAACATTTATTAAAAACATAAATATTAAAGTTGTGAGAAGTTGCGTTTTCCATCTCTTGATATTCCGTGGAAGCATTTAAGCTTCATTAGCAGAGGGATGCGTCAATTTCGAGTGGATCGAACACTAGCGCTTTTCACCGCACAGTCTTCGCACCGGCTTAGTCAGTGCAGGTACTCAGAAAGTTCACTAAGTGTGCAACAGCGAAGTACTTGTTGTGTTGTGAAGTGAAGTACAATCAGCGAATATGCAGTGCGAATATACATAAACCAACAGCCACTTATCAATTATAATTAACGGTGAGCCCTCTTCAGCCAGCTGTGACCTCGGTAACAGCATTGCAGGAGCCATGGCAACTCTATACGGCAGCGAGTATGCCATGGACAGTACCTCCAGCAGTCCAGAAATTCAACAACATCATCTCGTATTCGAAGCTATCCCGAGCTGCCAAAACCCACAGTTTGCATGAAATATGGAGAATGGGCAGTTTGTAACTGTTCAAGGTGCCGATTGCAGCTCGCAGCAGCTCACCGGGGCCGGAAACCTCCAGGTCGGTAACCTCCGCTCAGCAAAGACGCAGCTAGCGGCGAAGCAGCCATTTCCGACAACAACAGTGAGTCGCTAACAATTACTAACAGTGCTAAAAGAACCCATAACTCAGAAAATAGACCTCCCCCGCCAAATAAGAAATCAACCCCTTCAGATTCAACTCAGTATAATATACCAGTGGGAAACAGATATGCAGTGCTACAGAAACTATTAGATTAAGACAAAATATTTGAGTATGCCAATGTCACTCCGCCCCAAGAAGACGAGAATCTCAAAATCCCTCCCATTTTTATAAATAATATCTATAATATCTAGAAATTCAACAGAGAGATTAAAAAAAATTAACCAGCCAATTTACTACAGATAATAACGGAAACAGAATTAAAGTAATGTTTAAATCAATAGCAGACTTCAGATCAGCCATCAAGTACCTCATTGAAATTAAAAGACAATTTCACACATACAAATATCCAGCCAATAAAAAATTTTCTGTCGTCTTCAAAAATATTCACCCAACGATTACACTAGAGGAAATAACCGAAGACCTTCAGCACAAATCCCCGTCCATCATCAGTGTAACAAGACTTTATAAAAATAACGTGCCCATTCCAGTTATTGCAGCGGAATTCAACGGTAGTCAAAGTATCGAACAAGTGCTACAAATTAATAAGATCTGTAACATTAGTGTTAAGCCAGAAAGAAGAAGAAGGCCAAAAGGTCTAGTTCAGTGTATGCGGTGCTTAGACTTTGGACACACGAAGAATAACTGTAACAATTCAATCGCGTCCATTTTCTGTGCACAGGATCATTATTCTGTTAATTGTCCTCAAAAAGACTTACCTGCAATCTGTATAAATTGCAATGGATCGCATAGAGCTGATTTAAGATCAATATAATGCCCATATTATAAAAAACAAATAGATACCCCCTCAAATAACCCCAAATCAGGCAATATTAAAAATAGATTAAGAAACAACCCCACTACAACACTTACCTCACAAAACTTTCCATTTCTCCCCACATCTAACAATATTCCAAATTTCACATTTGCTCCAAACCCTCCCCAAAATACAAATCGAAACAACCAACCTAAAAATAACCCATCCACACAACCTCCTCTTATAAATAATTCTAATAATAACTCTTTCATTCATTCCATTATTAACTCAATTACCTACTTAGTCACTATTATTAATAATATCATCCCAAAAATAGTCAGCAATTTACAAGCATCTCTCTCAGCCTATTTTAACAACAATAATGCAACAGTACCATAAAAATAATTTAAATCTGCTCAACTGGAATACGAATGACATCAACAATAAAAAAATAGAACTAACTTATTTTCTAAAAGATAACAAAATAAATCTAGCTTGCATAACGGAAACGTATTTAAAATCAGATGTTACATTTAACGTAACAGGTTATGTGTAGTCAGAACCGACAGATCAAATGCAAACGGAGGTGGTGTACTAATACTAATAGAAAAATCCATACCATTTATTAAAATCAACCTTCCACACACCCCAGGTCTCGAAACTATAGCCATTAAATTCCCTTTAAACAATATATTAATAACACTTAATAGCGGTATACAAGCCTCCGAAAACAAAAATTTCTGATTAGAATATTTCAGCGCTATTCCAGATGAATTCGCCCACTCTTCTGATTGGGGATCTTAATGCTAAAAACACTATATGGGGATGCAGAAATACCAACTCAGCAAAATAATTACGGACCTCAAACTTCAGTTAATTATCCAAGCAGAATCCACTCACTACCCCACAGATCACAATAAACACCCAGATATATTAGATATTGCAATTTCTAACACTCAAACCATTTTTCACTCAGCTCCCTTTCTTGAACTAGACTCAGATCACCTGCCATCATCTCAACTCAACAAATCACGTCCCCTCACACTCCAATTCTCACACAACATACAAAACATCCACTGGAAAAAATTTAAGAACATAATTCAAAAACAATCACACCACTTTAAAATATTAAAAACTCCCTTAGAAGTAGAACAAGCTATAGCCTTCTTAAACAATATGATAATTAACACAATCAACATTCTTAATAATAATGCTCACTCCCCAACCATTAAGCATTTCAATAAAACTTTCCGAAAAACATTCTCACAATTATTACAACTAGAAACAAAACAAGAAGATTTTGGTGCATCATGAGAAACCCACAGCTTAAGAAAGAGTTAACTTTACTGTCCAACAGCGTAAAAAAATCACTAAGGAAACATAAACAAACAACTTACAATGATTTAATCCAGTCCCTAAGCACAAATAACAACACGTTGTGGCAATTCACTAAAAATATCTTGAAAAAGAAAGCAATATAACCCCCACTAACAACTCCGACGGGCAAGAAATTCGCTCCTTATGAGATGCATTAGCCGATCACTTTGCTAAATCATTCACTCCCGATGCCACCCCAACTCACCCCTGCATTCAAACATACTCCAAATAGCACCAGCCCCCACCTGTAACGTACCACACAAAATCAACTTCATCTCCCCAAATGAAATCATTAATATAATTAAGAATTTTTCGTTAAAAAAGCCCCTTGACACGACAAAATAAGTAAGAAAATCTTTAAAAACTTACCTAATCCCACAATAGCATATATCACCAATATTTACAATTCAATAATTAGAACTGGCTACTTCCCCGTTATTTGGAAAAATTCAAATGTAATACCCATACCCAAGCCATTCAAGAATCTCACCAGCTCTGACAAGTACAGACCCATAAGCCTTCTTCCCACTCTATCAAAAATCCTAGAAAAATTAATTCTTAAAAGACTAAATTCCCATCTGAACAAAACTCAAACAATCCCAAAGCACCAATTTGGCTTCACTAATAAAGTTTCAACTTCTCATCAATTATTAAGAATCACGGAGCACATACACACGGCATTTCACAAAAAACACCATACAATAGTTACCTTTTTAGACATTTCGAAAGCTTTTGACAAAGTGTAGTATCCTGGATTAATATTCAAATTTAAAGAAATAGGTACTCCTAACAATCTAATTAATATCATTAATAGCTTTCTCTAAGATAGAACATTTTCAGTCACAGTTAACAATCATACATCCAATCCTCGCAGAATTACAGTTGGATTACCTCAAGGCTCACCACTGTCCCCCACACTTTTCAACATATACACAGCCGACATTCCCATAACATCACATACGCACATCGCCCAATTCGCCGATGGTACCGCAATTTTTATATTCAATCATTTAACGTATCTAATTTGTAAACAACTTCAAACACATCTAACAAAATCGATGAATGGTCTGTCAAATGGAAAATCAAACTCAATCCTACAAAATCATGCGCCAAAATATTCTCATTAAGAACATTTTCAACCCCTACTCTACTCCAAATAAACAATAACCCAATTCCATGGACCTCACACAATGAATCTGTCAAATACTTAGGGCTGAATCTTGATACCAGACAAAATTGGAAAAATTACATAACAGTAAAAGCACAGCAAACCAAAATAAAACTAATTCAACTAGAGCCACTCTTAAATCGCAATAGTAAGCTCTCATTAAACAATGCCATCACCATCTATAAATCAATAATTAGTAGACCCCTAATGTTTTATGCATGCCCTATCTGGATCAATGCCTCTGAAACTAACATCTATAAATTACAGATCATCCTAAATCATTTCCTCAGACTTGCCACTCATGCACCCTGGTTCATCTCAAACATTCAACTGGACAAACAATTTAATTTACCTCCTTTAGTTGACCATTTTGCGCTCCTATCTAACAATTTCTTCTCCAAAATAAACACAATAATCCAAGCTACCCATTACGACCTAGGCACCCTACCAGCTCCCAACTAGAATAGAAAAATGATTTCCATTAGATTCATTCCTCAGCATATTTTCCGAACTCAATTAATCACATAGGTGCTCCGTGAGTTTCCTATTCATGCGTAGTTTGATTTAGTTGTAAGATTAGCATTTAAGTTAAATATAAGTCAGAAAATACATATGATGTAGTATAAATAATACTGAACTATGTACTAATTCGTTCACTAATAAAAATATATTAAAAAAATATGGGTAACTTTTCCATTTGTATTTTATTTCTTCACAAAATTCTGGGAATTGCATCCACACACATTCTGTAACTTTTGCAGTTTTTCGGCACTGAATCTTTAATAAATGTTTCTACTTCAAAGTTTTAAACATTACCAAAACGACACATTTTAATATTGAAGTGATGCTCACAAGCTATTATGAACCTAAAACAATTGCTATCTTTATCTTAAGAAGGTAACAAAGTGATAATTTTGTGGCCATATGTATCTGGAATTGGTTTAATTTGAATTTATTCTTGTGTAGCATTGGTTATTTACTACACAGACACGAGAGAAATATTTAAAGAAAATTGCAATTTTGTACGAGTTTTACTGTTAATATGTTTACTGTTACTGTTACTGTTAATATTAATGTTACTGTTAATACGTTAGTGTTACTGTTAATATTAAAATAATATTTCCGTTCTACAATTAGAAAATCGAAAAATTGGGAAAATATAAATATTAGTGGTGCAGCACATATTTCTCGCGTTAATGAAAACAGCTTCGTTATATTGAAATATTGCAGTTTCTGCGCTACTTACCCTTCAGCTGTTTTCTAATGAAAACGTGCAATTCAACATAGAAGCGAGCAACGCACTACAGCCAACGTAGCGTTGTCAAAACTATGTGCATTCGCTTGGATAATAATACCAACACAGTAATTAAAATATATGCGATTGACATCAAAATAGTTACGAAACTTCTGGCTGCTCACTCCAGAGTTGCCTTTTGTCGTCAGACAGTTCTGACTGTGTTTCATCATTATTATATACGCAGTAATCTTTTTAGGGATCAGATGATATTAAATGGAATGGCATATGTTAACGGGCATTCTGAAGAGTAATTTATAAAAAAAACCTGCGAAATTCATCGCAAACGGAAGTACTGGCTCTCGGTCTAGGAGTTACACCAGCACCAGCTGGACTTAATAAAACGGCTGTATTTTATCACCGCCAACATCTCGACGTTCGACATTTGCCCTTCTTTTTGCTTCTCAAATATTGATAGAGCACTGTTAAGATATTTCTAATAAGATTTGAAGATTGCTTAAAAGAAATACATTAATACACTGAGGATAAAAATTAAGTAAAAAGCAAAGGACCTAATCTCTTTCTGTTATACGTAAACGATATACCCTCGTCTATTAAATATGGAAGAACAGTTCTGTTTGCCACTAACAAGAATGTTCTTTGCAAAAAAGAAATAATAAATAGTCGATTTTAAACGTTTCAAATTAGTTTTGTGATAACAAATTAATAGTTATCAATGCATTTTTGCATTTCAAATCAGTGATCGTATGCTTCATAGAAAATAAATAATATACAATTATCTGATGTTAAGGTAACAAAATTTCAATTCAGTCAAACCTCAATACATATACGAGAAGAAACCTCAATACATGTAAGAGAATTAAACACCAAATTAACTTCATTGTGTTACGCATTCCAAATTCTGTCAGCCTTCATGCTGCTTGTTGCGTGTATTTTGCAAATGTTCATTCCCGCCTGAAATATAGCATAATATTCTGGGGAAACTCATCATGTACTACCCAAACCTTTAGATTGCAAAATATAATTATTCGAATAATGAAAAAATGCTATCTGCGTGATCCTTGCAAGCCACTCGTCATTGATCTTGAAATCTTACAATTGCCGTGCCTATTTATTTACGAATGCGTAATATTTGTCAGAAGTGACTTACTTAACGGTGGAAACATATTTTCATGCAATATTGATATTTATAATTACAACACACATCGTAGAAAACCCGTTCATCAAGTTTCTGTATCAACAGCTCACTACCAGAAATCCACATACAATATTTTGTAACGAATATTGCATCACCTAGCGGGAATCGCTGCGCGGATTGCGTCATCTGCCGGCTCCTCCCCTTCCCCCCGAACTGGACGGTTCCGGGTTAGCGCGAGCCGCGTAGAAGTGTGGCGCACGTTCCCGATCGCTCGAGGCGAGTGCCGGACAAGTATCAATTCGCAGCCCGCTGGCAGTAGTAGACAGAGTAGCAGTCGGAAGGAAGCAGCCGCGAATCAGTCAGTATGTAGCCAGTGAATAAGCAGTCAGTTTGACGTGTAGTAGGTGAACAGCAGCCTCAAGTCGGAAGCTGAGCTGTAAAATGTGCATCGCGGTGAACAGCAGTGCAGTGGACAGTGATCAGCGCCGTGAATTGTGGGCAATGCATCGGACAGTGGTAGGCGTTTCGGACAGTGCGGTAGTGTAGAAGTGAACAGTGTAAATAAATAATCAAAAGAACAGAGTCGTGTGTAAGGAAATATCTAAGTGTAAACACAAAGACTGTGCAATCTATCTGTAAATAAATCAAGTATTTTAGTGTATCGTTAAAAACAACAAAATAAACGTCTTTGTTAAAATATTACCTATGTCTTAATTCACCGCTAAAAAACGCTACAATATATACGTTACTTTACAACACATTGCCAGATGACATTAGACAATTGAAGTCGGTACCCAAATTTAATTTTTAACAAAGTTAAAAATAATACATTTTCTGTTGCATAAGTGTTTCTCAAATTAGTTTCTACAATTAGAGACTATACTGATCATCAAAAAGAATAATGTTTCATTTAGCAAAATAATGATATATAATGAATTAGTATACATTTGTATTGTATTTTACTTAATGTGTTTGTAACAAATAATGTATTTCAGCTCCCGGGTCAATGATCTCGATCAGGTTTTTGTTCAGTTTCTCTGATACATTTAGCAAATGCTGAGATGGCCATTTGTTTTTTTTTTTTTTGACGTAATTGTAGCTTCACTAGGCACACGTTTTGTTAAACTCTCCTTTAACGCAGTGGTAGGAGTAGAGGTAACGGCATGTTACCATTTTGTCAGCAATGCAGAAAAATCAAATCTGCTGTTTCTATACCGTTGCAAATAAGTTTTCTATAAGTCGCTGAAAAATCAACTGTTTTTTAAATGTTATTAATGTCGCGCTATAATTTAATTAATTAATTAAATTTATTTAATGATTTATTTAAACTTTTACTCATCCTTGAACTACTTATAGTTAAGATGATAGGAAGGGATTCTGGAACTCAAGAAAATGTGCGCAGATGATCTTCTCCCCCATACGTAAGTAGATTTTTTTTCTGTTTTTTGACTAAAATAAATCTTAATCTAAATCTAAATATTCCTCAATTTTACTCGACATACGGTATATAACACCACTAACCCGTGTCGACTCGCCCTCCTGTGACCTTCCACGCTTTTGAATTGCACTTCGCTGTTCGCGGGGCAGGATTAATGTCACGATCCTTTCCACTGCAGCCCTCCCCTGCCGAGTCTCCTGCGGAGCGCCCTCCGCGCTGTCCTCGCCGCGGGGCACCGGCTGCCGCGCTCCCTCACAAGCACAAACACAAACCCATCTCCATGAAGGTTATAACAACCAGGCTTGCACATGCCTTACACTTCTTAGCTATTAGATAATTTTTAGTAATCCACTCATACGTTTATTACATTTCCTCATTGCGCGGTTAAGAAGCACCGAGAAATTCAGCTATTATCACTGTCATTTCACCACACATACGTCTTAAATTTTAGTAGAGTGTGTATTTTTATAATAAAAATGTTTAAATAGAAAGTGTTAGTGAAATATACTGCGAATTCTAGAGCATATAAAAAAGTGTTAAGTAGATAAGATGCTTTTTTTGGTAATTAAATTTTGGCTTTGAGTAGTAATGATAGTTTAAGTAGCATGTGAGTGTTGAATAGAAATTATAATTCTTGCGATAACATAGTGACCATTACAACATGCGAACAATAAACAAGGATTCGGTTCAGTGAGTCGATTCCCCTCTAGTGAACCGGTTCAGTGAACGACACCATAAACTCCGGATATACCTTTTACTGATAAGAATGTGTGATTTGATGTAACAGAAATTAGACGTTTGCGCGTTTGGTGTCATCTGGACCACTGAGCCCCGCCGCCGCCGCAAGACCGCACGACGTCACTCGAGGGCGAGAACGCCCTTCTACTGCAGCTGAGCTCAGACCTTTGCAACACTGGTAAGGTTCTTCAGGAACTAGTGGTGCTGAAGTAGCACACACTTTCTCGCCCTTAGTAACGCTTACGTATTTAGTAGTATTTGTATTGCAATTTCTGTTGAAATTAACACAGTCTTAATTTCCTTGAAAAACTCATTACAAATTGAAGAACATTACTTGAAAAAACTATATTCAAGCAAATATCAACACAAATTCGACAAATAAATCTGCGTTTCATGTAGCTAAATCATATCCCAACAATGAGGCAAAATGCACAGAAGTAAATAGAACCACTTATCTTACCTTCTCACCGTTCAACAATCAACTTCTCAAACATCCATTGCTGCACTGTTGCCCAAGGCAGCTTACGGTGCAAATATAAAATTAATTGGTGCTAATAAAAGTGAATTCAACGACATGAAGTCGATGTCAATACCACAAAAAGAAGTGTTCAATAGACTCGAAATATTTACAGGTTCTTCTCCAGGATTTGACGCAGTGTCGTAGCAAAGTTTGAAATATATTAATACAATACAAATGCTAAAAATAAATAATTTGAATAATATGCTGGTATATGCACTACGATCATTATTTTCTGCTTGTCGTTAAGAGACAGCTTCCTACTATGTTCCGCCAGAGGGCGGCAGCGGTGCGGTGACACCGTGTGATGGCACTCTACGTGTTTCTTCAGGCAAAAGGTTTTTGTGTAGTTAATTTTGTTGTAACTCAAATGAATGCACCAGATTGCGTTTAATTTTAATTCAATTTGCATTCAAACTGAGCTCCAACTGGACTTCATTATACCTGGGCGTTGCCGTGGGAAGCAGGGCGCGTCCTGGGTCAGGACAGGTGGCACGACACAGGCACAGGGGCAGAGACAGACAGTGTCAGAAACGCAGAGAGATAAAAATAGAAGCAGAGGGACCCACAGGTACTGAGAGACAAACTGATAGGGGCAGAGATAGAAACAAAGACAAGCACAGACCCAGAGAAATACTAGTAGGGAAACTGAAGGAGAGAGAAAGATACAGAGAGAGACATGTAGACACAAGGATTAAATATGAAAGAAGCCAGGCAACGCCGGGTATTTTGCTACTTTCATCAATTTCAAACAGGTTTAAATAATTTATAAAAGAATAACGTGTAAATGTATAACAAATGATTGAATTTAAGAAAAAAACAATTAAATATTTAATAACATACAAATTCTAACATACGAAGCATCCAACAGTCTGGAATCGTTTATGAAGGCTAGTATATTTGCAGCGGGCATTTAATTTTGACGCCAAATTACAAAAAAAGTACCCAAATTTTCAAAAAATTCAGGATGGCCTCATTTGAAGATCTATTTTTAATAACACAATTCATCGAGAGAAATAAACTGAATTACAAAGAGACGCCGCAGAGGAAGCGCGGGCAACGCGAGCGGCCAAACTCGTATTCGTCGCCAAAATACACAAAATACTTATATTTTCAGAAAATTCAACAAGACCTTATTTTATGATCTCTTTTTTAAGAAGATATTTCATTTATTTCAGATATTTAATTTTTTCATTAATATATGTATTTCATTAATGTATATATTTCATTAATTTCAGATATTTCATTCATTTCATCATCATTTCATTCATATTTCATTACATTATAACTTTGTTACTCTTCGTTGTAGAAGTTGTAGAAACATTTTTGAACTTTTGCAATTTTAGAAAAATTAATAAACATTTTAACGAACATGATTTTCTTAAACGTTTTTTATACTCGTATTATTCAACAACAAAAAAATCAAAACCAATGGAGCCATTTTTTCGAAAATTTGGAAAATATCACAGTGCTTTTATGTGTACTGCCTCCAAAATATAGGTTTCAAATTTAAAGAGGTCTCGACATCAGCAAGATTACTTGGCGAATATCAATTTTGGAGAAAATCGGATAACCTGTTTAGCTGCTAGCGTTGTTCACAGACGGACAGACAGACAGACGTTTGTCGTCATTCGATTTTTCGGAATCAAGAACCCCCAAAACATGGATTCAGTCTACACCAAGAGTCAGGGGGTTTTCTTTCTAAATTTAGAAACCTGATTCATCCACTGTTTCGTTACCAGGGCGCGGCGTAAGGGTTTTTCTTCCGAGAATTAGCATCTTTTTCCTGCAGCATTACATAACTTTCTCTCTCCTCCGTAGCGAGAAAGTAAAAACAGTGCATGGTAATATCCAACACTTTCTAACTTAATAAATCTCATTGATATTTGCCGACCCGTGTAATTTTACTTCTAAGAGTGTGCAACTCTAATGAGAAAGTTTGTTTCGTTGGGAAATATAGCATATTGAAGTAAATTTTGCTTTTGTGTATAAATATACTATATTTGATTATAAAAAATACAAAATCAATAATAATAGTAACGCATGTATTTGATAGCTAATTATGTGATGCTAATGAACAAATTCAATTTATAAACCCGTCTATTCAGCATTTAATCTCCACCTTTTTGTCAATTTTCCCGGCAAAAGTTATATTAGAAAAAACTAGAAATACAATACTAATATTGTACAGAATAAATGAGTTTCGGTTGAAAAGAAAGGGTGTTTGTAATATCTTTTTTGGCAGTATTGTGTGACATTGCTATCAACCCGGAGAGGTGGTCTACTGCGTCGACTTATGCCACTGCAGTGTCTCTGTCCAAGCGGTCCTCTTGAATGATTGTTGAATTGAATTGAATTAATGCCTTATTTTACGTGGCGAGACTCAGGCCATTAGGCCTGCTCTTCCGTCTGACCACGCAAATTTCGCTACGCTCCTTTCACCAACTAGCAGAGAAAGGAGGTATTTCTTGGGCGAGAAACAGGCGATTTGAATTTAGCTCAGAGGCGTCATTTAGGCTTGAGGATCTTTTACATGCAAGTAAATCTACTAACATGGGACAGCCGGCTTTACTTCCCCTCCGAAGGAAGGCGTACGAAGGATTTTTTCGCCCTGCAAAATCCACGGCTTCGATCGGGTTTGAACCCGCCAACTTGGGTACAACAGTCCGAAACGCTAACCGTTACACCATTGCCGCCGCGTTAGTGATTAGTGATTTTAGCCGTGTCAACGCCCGCCTGGTGCCGCCCCAGCCGGGAGAAGCTCTGAACGTTGGTGTAAGTAGAGGCTGAAAGGGGGTCAAGGGAGAGGAAGGAATGATCGCTCGTGGCCCGTTTGTTAGGGTACCGATCAGAGCAGCCGGCCGCTAGAATTCTCCTGCAGCGACTGAACTCGGCCCAGTTAACAAGCTAGTGTCGAAAATTCCTGCCTGCATCAGGACTCAAAGCTAGGAAAGAGGTATTGCTTGATCCCCCGAGCCACCTGTCCCGTTAGGAACAGACATCTTGCTAGTTTACATTTGTAGGAAATGTATGTCGGGAAACGGAAACTAGAGTCAATGGCATGAAATCCTGCCTGCCACGCCTGCGCAGCACAGACAGTTTGATTAGCGGTTCGCTCTCCCGCCGCCGCCCCCGCCCCCGCCGCTCTCTCCGTTCCGCTGTCGACCACTCGATTCGCGGCGACGCCCCCTCCCCCCCGCTGCGGGCGCGCAGGGCGCACACGTCGGGCATGGGGCTGTGCAAGCGCCCCCTGCAGGCAGCAGTACGGCCTCGCAAATCCTGCCCTTTGACAGGTTGTCTCATTCCAAACGAGCAACTGTTATGCTTAGCGTACCGTGTTCCGTGACCTGATAACCTCATGCAATTGTGTATGGTGAATGGTCAGTGTAATATATTGTATCATGTACATTCTAATTAAAAATATGTTTTGTGATGTCGAGGCGAGACGTGGCTCCAATTTTTGTTTCAGAAACTTATAACGATAGCCTGCGAGCGTTTCTAAAGAAATATGCAGATTTAGTTTTCAGTTTTGGGAAAATTTGGCTGTCTTGCTTACACACAGAATATAAAAATGTACTACAAAATCTTTAAATTACGAAAGAAACCGTTCAGCCCAGCTACGGAATTACTTAATAAATCATGAAGCCGTGAAACGTTTTGACAACAAATTCCTTCGTTTAGAGACACTGAAAAACAAACAAATACTCTATTATTTTACAAAATAAATTATTTAAATGAGAAGGTTAAGAATCGATAAACTCCGCGATTTTTCTTTGAAATAATTTAATTTTATGTGCCATAATACGGGTCTTTTGAAGGTTTAATCTCGAATAATGACGCACTAGCAATACAATTAATCACCAGCCAATTAATTCATTTAATCAATTAGTAAATACTTTTTAAAATCCCGTTAAGGAAGACGTCAACTACCAAAACTACTAGAATCACTGTCTTGCACATTGTCAGACATTACTAGCATCGTTGTGGAAAGTAAAATGAACGTCCAGAAATTTTCGTGCAGTACAATATTGGTAAGTGTTTATTGAAATGTTCAGTTTATATCTTTTGTTTAGAATAGGTAGCTTTTTGGTACTATTCATTGTAATATATCATCATTTTGAGAAAACATTCTCATTTACTTTATATTCCTCGAATATGTTTTCTAATTCCACATTTTTCTGCTTTGCAGTTTTTGACAAGAAACATCTTGCTCAGCTCTTCTGAAACTTAATACAATTGGTTTTTGTCGTTTACTAATGGTAAAATAATATACACTTGAAATCTTTTCTTAGATATATCTTCTTGTTTACAATCACTCAGCCAAATAAAATCTTATTATAAAACGAGTCAAAGTATTTCGATTTGAAACATTGTGAAATATATTCATTGCCAAGGCTTTCGTCTCCCGATAAGGTTATTTGTGAACGCTCTTGCGGTTCTTTCATTATATAGTGTTCACGCTTTTGGTGTATTAATTCACAATTAGGCAAAAAGTGTGCATATATTTGTTGCAATAAAGGGTTGTTTGTTAATGGCTATCTAATGATGTATAGTAACCTCCAAAATCAAAATATCCCTTTGAAAATCGCAGGACCTTGAGTTCCTTCGGATCAATTGAATAATTCCAATTTGGGAGAATATCGTGGTTGTGGAAATGGTCTAGGCTCTAGCGTTGACTACAGACAGACAGTCAATCCTTTTGTGCCGTTTATGGCGTTTTTATCTCGCATCTAAAACAAAGATGCTGACAACGCAAAATGTTAGAAGAAGTAATGTACTGCACACAAGAACAAGATTTAACCACTTTTTCGTCAACAAGGCCCGGCAGTTTGAGTTGTTTGTCGAAACGATTGCAATACTTTATTTTTTTACAAAGTAACGAAAGTAAAATAATAGAACTATTTTAGGTTATTATTTAGATAATGACTAATAAAAACAGATAATTCACGGCACTATACATTGCACGTAATTGGAACGTTGCTCACTTTTTCCTGCGCTCCAGAGAAGAGCGCGCATCGGAGAGCTGCGCATCGACTCCGTGCGTCTCAGTCGACAGGTGAAAGACACTTCGAGCGATCGATCGGTGGAGGGGAACTCTCTCTCTCTCTCTCTCGCTCTCTCTCTCTCTCCCTCTCTCTCTCCCTCTCTCTCTCTCTCTCTCTCTCTCTCTCTCTCTCTCTCTCTCTCTCTCTCTCTCTCTCTAGGGGTATCAGAGGGGCCGTGCGTTCTCCGCTCTGAGGCGATTGCGATGAGGGAACCCTCCGCGCCAGTCGCAGGCGCGCACTATTTTCAGCCACGTAACCGCGTGTTTTGACAGCTATTGTGTTTTGTGTTTTGACCGTAGGGGGCGTGGCTGGTGATTAACACGCACAAATTATTCGCTATTATTTCACAAGCTTTGGTGGACTTCTCTTCACGCCGTGAAATCGCCGTGATATTGTCATTTCGTCAAAGGAAAAAGTTCAACAAAAACATATTGTTAGTGAGCAACTACTCTTTAACGTTCGAGAACTCGCGCCTTCACGATGTATTTCTGCATCTAGAATTTTTGGCCTTTCAATTTTTTAAATTTTAATTACTTTTTTAGTGTTGTACATAACTTCGAATAACAATGAGAGAATATATACAGGGAAATATTTCCTTATTTCAAAATCTATCTTTAAGGAACCAATTTCATTGAGGAAAATGTCTATCTTCGTAATTATTGTTGTGGGAGGAAGACGCCGAAAAAAATTAAATGTTTGCAATTTTCAAAGAGTCACGGTTTGCAACGAAAATGTAACCTCTAACATTCTCTTAAACTTCCTACACACTATCAACAAAAAATTAACCAAAAACGATGGTGCTATTTTTTGAAAATTTTGAAAATGTCCCAAGGACTTCATGTAAAGTACACCCAAAAATTAAAATACGGGTTTCAAATTCAAGAGGTCGTGACACCATTTAGATCAATTTAGGTATATCAATTTTGAAGAAAATCTGAAAGAAAAGGCTGAACGCTTTAGCCCCTAGCGTTGTTCACAGACGGAAGGACGGAGACGTTTTGCCGGCATTCAGGACCCACACAACACGGAATCTGGCTACACCACGCGCAGAGAACGCTTCTGGGGAATCCGGGAAGCCCCGCGTCTCGTCCTTGGGAGCTAACGCTTCAGCCCACGCGTTGCGGCCTTCTCTGTCCGCTCAGACCGCTCTGAGGAAGACCACATTTTGGCTGGAACGTTAGCCACCAAGAGAGAGGCGGCAATGCCGGATAGTCCAAAAGATATTTCTTCACTTCGTTTACGTCAGGATTTTTCTTGGGGTGAACTGATAATACCATCCGTAATTACACGGTATATTTCCAATTCTTCCATACTCCTAACTTGCCGAGTTGCCCAAGGTAATTTTATTACGTTTGTGTAAGTTGTGATAGAGTATTGAAATGGACTTACTAGATATATTTCTGATTATTTTTAAGTTCATTTATTAAATGTAAAATCTGAAAAGAACTAATACAAATGCAGAACGCGCGTTACGTCTCCGTCAACCTCTCCTTCCTCATTTTCACTCCTGTTGCACGAGAAATTCTCTCCCCTCGAAAGGAGCTCACCACCAAAGACATTTCTTTCTTTATTTATAAGTAAGGAACGTTCCTTGGCACGATTCTAAGCTCAAATTGAAAGAACATCCAGTTATCTCCTTTTTTCCCCCGTGTCATGGATCATCTTCCGCCTTTCCCCTGACCTCAGATGTGAGGCGCCTCTGTCAGTGCAAACTTGGCCTGTCCGAAGATTGTTGGCAGCAGCCATTATCCGTGATTAATTGGAAGACAAACGCTCGTTTACCCGGCAATCATCGTGCCGCATATTACGGAAAAGGGAGACGGAAAAGACAGCGAATATACCAGCACCTAAGAAAGGGATATTTATTTATTATATTTTTATTTATTCGCGTGCATTGCTCGCTCGCCCGCCCGAGCAACCCGAGCCTTTGAAAGGCCCGACCATGCGCTGGCCGCCATGTTGCGCGGAGTGCGAGAAAGGTCTGGAAACAAGTGATACAAAGTGACAATTTTCAGCGTTAACCAACCAAAAATTACACATTGAAGGTATATAAGATGCAATATTTAAGACAAATGCATCATAAATCTGTTTCAATGCTTTGAAACGAGATGATAATTTTGGTAATTGCCTGTATTTAAAATTCCCTCTAATATTGTGACGAAAACTAGTGTCTGAAGTTCATTGGCTGAATCCGGATACGACGCGCTAGAGCCCTCTCCCCTGTACCGGATGCAATGTGCCAGAGGGAGGAAGGGGTGTTGTCCGGGGCCTGTTTACCGCCGCCCGACTACGAGGACGACTGGCGCGATGCCCGGATTGGCCCAGATCGCCAGCCAATCAGAGGGACTCTTTCGCCAATCACGCCGCACCTTCCCTTCCTGAACGTTATTGTTGTAGTTCACACGTATTTCGCGTTTTACTGATATGTGTAAGTGGCTGGTGTGTGTTGCGTCGGACCTTACTCAGTAACCAAATCGACTTTCTGTATTGCTATGCACTCAAATTATCCTAGAAGAGTGTTTGTCTTCTTTGTCCTATAGTGAGGACGTGACGAGCTAATTGTTTTAGCGTTGCCGGAGCTTCGTTGGTTTTAAATACTTGATACGCTTTGTTAAATAGCAGTTTCAAGCATGAGTGAAAGACTCGATATCAAGTTCCTACTAGTGTTCCCTACCAACTCAAGTGTACTTCTGTGCTGTAGTTCACCATGTTGCCGCAGCGTAGGTGGCCTCAGACCAGCAACACGTTTTCGGTGAGGAAGTCAAGTGTTCTGTTCTGCGTCAGGTCCATCTGTTTTGAAGTTTTTTCAATGTGTGGTCTACGTTGATACCTGTCGTCAGCGTAAACTAAAAGCCGCATTCGGGTGTATGGGGTGTGTCATTGACAACCAGCGAGAACAGAGATAGGACGAGGCCCTGAGAAACTCCGGCCGCATTCCTCCACTTTGCCCACATTTACCACGAATGCGCGGTTTGACAGGAATATATCGGCCTGAACATCCTTCCGGCGGGAACACTAAATGTTAGAAAAGATGAGATACGATTATTTATTGATATTGCAAAGGATTCAGTTCGTATACAAAATGTAAGGATTGAAATCTGAGGAGGATTTTAAACAATAGATTTCTCGTCAGCACAAGGGGTAATGAGAAAAATTTGCGAATGAAGTAGTAATTGTACGTTACCACCTCCAGCGACCCCCAGGCAGAGAATTCCACTGAGATAACGGCTGGATCATCCCTTCTGGACCATGAAACCATCTGTCGTTAGAAGCCAGACTTCTGGCAGTGGCTCCCCGCGATACGAGATCAGCAGGGTTGTCTTTAGAAGAAATATGTAACCAATCCTCCACCTGGGAACATTGTCTAATTACAGCAATTCTATTACAAATGAAACCATCTCTCGCTACAAGCCAGACTTCTGGCAGTGGCTCCCCGCGATACGAGATCAGCAGAGTTGTCTTTAGAAGAAATATGTAACCAATCCTCCACCTGGGAACACTGTCTAATTACAGCAATTCTATTACAAATGAAACCATCTGTCGTTAGAAGCCAGACTTCTGGCAGTAGCTCCCCGCGATACGAGATCAGCAGGGTTGTCTTTAGAAGAAATATGCAACCAATCCTCCACCTGGGAACACTGTCTAATTACAGCAATTCTATTACAAATGAAACCATCTGTCGTTAGAAGCCAGACTTCTGGCAGTAGCTCCCCGCGATACGAGATCAGCAGGGTTGTCTTTAGAAGAAATATGTAACCAATCCTCCACCTGGGAACACTGTCTAATTACAGCAATTCTATTACAAATGAAAGCATCTGTCGCTACAAGCCAGACTTCTGGCAGTGGCTCCCCGCGATACGAGATCAGCAGGGTTGTCTTTAGAAGAAATATGTAACCAATCCTCCACCTGGGAACACTGTCTAATTACTGCAATTCTATTACAAATGAAACCATCTGTCGCTACAAGCCAGACTTCTGGCAGTGGCTCCCCGCGATACGAGATCAGCAGGGTTGTCTTTAGAAGAAAT
The DNA here is from genome assembly GCA_038098605.1 of Gryllus longicercus. Classification (NCBI taxonomy): domain Eukaryota; kingdom Metazoa; phylum Arthropoda; class Insecta; order Orthoptera; family Gryllidae; genus Gryllus; species Gryllus longicercus. The sequence goes on along the minus strand of JAZDUA010000038.1, from coordinate 810,795 downwards.
ATGTAACCAATCCTCCACCTGGGAACACCTAATTACAGCAATTCTATTACAAATGAAACCATCTGTCGCTACAAGCCAGACTTCTGGCAGTGGCTCCCCGCGATACGAGATCAGCAGGGTTGTCTTTAGAAGAAATATGTAACCAATCCTCCACCTGGGAACACTAATTACTGCAATTCTTTTACAAATGAAAGCATCTAATTGATTAGTATCATGCATCCAATGCAATACTATAGTGACGTCTGTAAGTAAATGTACAGAGTTGACCTTACAAACTACAGACCCAGCGTTATAAACCTTCATTCTTCAGCATTATAAAACTTCGTCCTAAAACATGTCTCTCCTAACAATGGTTATTATTACATTAAATGATAAAGTTAATGTTTGCTTTTTAGAGACACTGGGCGCATTTAAAGAACATACTAAATTAAAGGAATTGTGTTGGGTCTATTAGAAGGGGCTGGCAACGCCCATTCACGGGGACCTTCACGCGGGCGATCCTTGACAATTCTTTCCTTACCCTCTCCACTGGATTGGTCTGCGGGCGTCTAATGCTCGAGAGAACAGGCTGAAGGTTCACATCTCTCATTGCATTTGTATCTTCCTGCCGTTTCAAAGAATGTTCTTAGTCTATGTAGGCAGCGGCTGGTATTGTCTTTATTGGCGGAATAAATCTGCCCAAATTTTGAAAGTTCATTTAGACAAACCAGCGTATGACGATTCCCTAATTTGGATTTGGGCAACGGTTCGTAAAGATCTAGAGTAAGAAGTTTATTTTCTCTGATTGAGGTGATAGCTTGCGAACTTCCTCTTGAGAATTTCTGTTGCGCAAACTGGCACGTGGCCTTTGACCTGCATGGGCCGGCCCTTCCCTGCCCAGACACAGCTTCAGTCGCTTTCATCTATCATATCTGGCCCGCAGAGTGGATGGCAATGCCAAATAATACCAATCGTCATCTGTCGTGGTATCCGGACACAGTATGTGATAGGATTTTCCTTGACTTTAACCAACACTACTTTACCATCGAACTGCCTCTGAAGTGGGCCCTCCTCCCATCTCCCACCGTCTTCATCTTCCTGCTCCAATTCTCTCTCTCTCTCTCTCTCTCTCTCTCTCTCTCTCTCTCTGTTTAACCTTAGCCATTTTGGGGTCGTTATCTTGCAAACGACCTAGGTTCTCCCAGGTGAGACCGGGCATACTCATGATGTCTTCCATAATGGGTGAAGCCGAAATTCAATTTTCCCTTTACACTTCCAGTATCCACTAAGGCCTTTGTGATCGCACCACAACATTCCACCTGAAAAAGAGGGCCGTCTCTTACTGGGTGCTTCGCTTGTAGTATTATCATCCAATGGCATTTGGCGTCTTTATTAATAATTAATATGGTTTATTAAACTCACAGATTCCTCGGCACTGCATACGACATTGTGACGTGATTGAATTTCATGTACCCTTAGGATCAAGGGCAGCAAGGAGGGGGCAACTGCCCCCGTCACTGTTGGGACAAAGTTAAAAAAAATATATTAGACATTTAATTTCGTGTATATTCAAATGTATGTTTGAAAAAATTACTTTTTTCTGTATTTGGAGAAGAAATTTAACAATAACTAAGCGAACATAAATTTTAAATGGCTAAGCTAATAACATACTTTAATAAATTGGTGAACTTTAGTTCAGTATTATGAAACACGATGGAAAATGTTCAGTGTTACTGTGAATATCCCGTATTAGTAAATTATCTTTCAATTATTTTGCTTATAAACGTTACTTACTTAAAAATTTGTGCCTAAAATCATGAGTCATATAACTCTCCAATTAACTCTCAAAAAGAAAGAGTATTTCGCTTTTATTATACACTTATAATATATGGTACTCACATTTTAAAATATAAAACAAAATCCAAGTAGCTACAATATATTACAGTTAAATACATATATTATAATTATATCTTATGCATGAAATTCATATTATGAGCAATACAGATTATTAACTCTACAACCGCACACTGGCGTCTTCTGGATCCCGAGACAGCCGCATAGCGCTTTACGTAAATTTGAGTTTCACCGGTTACTTTCTCTCATTCTGCTTACAGTTGCTCTCAATACCCGAAAATAGAAGGTAATTCGCCGGTGGTGCAACTTGGGTCTATCGGTACCCAGTGTATAGCTTCAAATGGTTCCGCAAACAATAAACTGGAAGAACAACTCTTTCTATTATGCTTTTCCGATGGGACAATAGGAGTTCACCTTTTTATCCCATCTGATTGTCGTGTGATGATTTCAAAATGTATTCGTAACTGTTTAAACCTGAAAAAAGGTAGAAAGAGAAAAAAATAGTTACATTTAGCTTTTTAGGATTTAATTTTTTTCTCTTGTTTTCATGCATTCTTAAATGAAAATAAAATACGCTATTGAATCATATATAATTTTTTGAATCTTTCGTAAAAATACAATTCTTTGGTGTTCGTGAGACTCCAGTATGCAATAGAAATTGCACAGAAGTGACAAAAAACACGTGTGCAGTTACAGGGTTAAAAGTAAATTGTTTAATAAATGTATGCTGCTCTACGCACTGTTTTTTAAATTAATATTATTTAAACAAAGATAATTTAAATTATTTTTTATAAAATTATTTATAATTAATATTATTTTTATTTAAAAAATTGAAATATTAATTTAAAAATCTGTGTTCTTCTTATATTTGAGTTGAAAATTTAGAATATGTATCTCTTATATATTGTAATATTGTAAATACTTTTAAATAATTAAAACAATCTTCAATAGAGTACCTTATTTTAATAAATTGGAAACTGCATCATTGAAATTAAATGGAATGAAATAGTTTGAAAACATATTTTATTGTAATGTACTATACACTTTGGAATTGCTAGGGACATGTAATATGATTAAATAAATCGTTATAATAACCAATTTCCTAGCGTTATTAATATTTCGAATGCTTAAAAATACGCGCTTCTCACGAAACAACGTTTCGAGGGTCCGCGGTGCTAGAAAAATCAGGTTTTCTAGCATTAATTCTCATCTACCGAAGCGTAATCGGCAAACGGAAAATTTTAGGCAGTTCTCTAAGTAGTAAAACGATTTTCTTTAGCGTATATTAAAAAAAATTGTCAACGCTGCAAAACTTCCGGATTCAAAGTGTCGCCGCCGTTCCGGCGTTTTGTAGAACATGCAGTGCGAACATGCAGGTTGTTAGAGAGCAAAAATTACGCGTTTACAATTTTTGAAAAAATTAGGAAATGAAAATATATAAATGACTTCGATTAAAACTGTTTATTTTATTATATATTGCAAGTATGTTTTTCTCTTATAAAGTAAAATATATTGTAAAATAAAATGTAAAAGATAATGAATGCTATTTGTTGAGGCTGCGTAACATTGCGTAGATGATTGGGAGAGCATTTGCAGAAACTGCACCTAGAAGTCCTGTCCATCGCCTTTCGGTGTCCTCGTCAGAAGAGGATATTCTGTGAAGAAGACACGCAATCGACACGATTATCACCTTCACATACGAAACATTACGTATTGAAGAGGTTGTCAGTATTACCTGGTTCTGGTACATTCCAATCATTCGCACCGCTTGTAAGCGTGATTCACACGCACGCTAATGTGAGTAAACGCTTTGGAAATGTAATGCCAACTTAACGTTACTTCGCCTTCTTTCAAGAGCGAGGCGAATTTCTAAGAAATTGCTCGCGGCTCCAGATTCTCAAACAATGCGATCTCGTCGCGTCCTATGTGGAAAAACTCGGATTCAGGGAAATTACTACAATTTGCAAAGCTTCTTTTTACCGGCAGGCTGGGAAGTGGTACGATCTACCAATCACTTTTTCAAGCAGTTCAAAGTTTGTATCAAAGAGTTTCAAACTAAATGAATTGTGAACTAAATAAACTAAATGAGTTTCAAACTAGATGTATTGTTTAGATATTAATGTTTTCGCTTGTGTGCTGACGAAATTCCCTCCCTCTCTAGTTGTTTTAGGGATAATTCAAAAATAGTTGCATATTATTGCTTCCTCCAAACGTCTTTGAAACTATTAGGAGTACTTGTTAACTTTTAACTGGTTTAACCGATATTTTTTTCTAAATCTTTTCTATACTTAATTGTATGAGTCACAAAAAGAAATTTCTCTAAATTTTAGTTGAACCTCGTAGTGTTCAACCTAATATATATGTGTTTAATTTTTAATATATCCCTAACTTGAAATTAATACGTTTAATCACTCAAATGCTGTGAGAGCATTCTTCTTCAATAAACTCCTTCTTCCCTGGCTTTCACTTCTGTCTTCTATGTGAGAAACCCTTCACCCATATTTCGTATGTAGTTTTCATTGAATGACCTTTTTGTTATGCACTTTTGTACTAAAAAATTTGAAAATTATCAGGCAGAAGAGCAGGCTAAATGGACTGAGCCTCGCCACAAAAATACAATTTATTTAATTTATTTTCATTTATTTATTTTAATTTATTATTTTAAATTGTTTATTTATTTAATTTTATAACAAATATAAATATACAAAAATGATAGTTTATTATTAAAAATATTTTTGTTTTCAGAAGGAAAAATTGTATTGTAAGCTAGTTTCCGCGACTAAAGCTTGCATGACACAAAATTACTTCTGATTCTGAAGAAAAAACGAATTACAGTGGGTATTTATTGATAATATTTTAGATTTCATGGACAATTCTAACATAATGCTGTATCGTTTTCCAAATGCGTTATATTACGTTAACTTCCTGGCAAGTTCATTTTGTACATTTTTAACTACACCTCGCCCACATTTATATTATGTTTTTATATATATATATATATATATATATATATATATATATATATATATATATATATATATATTGTAACTCAGAAAAATAATTCGTTTACTGTTTGAAAGGTTTATTAATGGAAATCAATCAACCTGAAAATCTGTGTCTTTAGAAAAAAAGGTTGCAATGGCTCAACGAATTTGTGCCACCTCGGACCAGTTAGCTCGGACAGGAAGTCAGGGTGGCAGGCCGGAGTTTGGCAGCCGATTTCCGGGTGAATATTGCAGAGCGTAATTAGCGCGGATCGTTATTCGGCTGTCTCCGCTATGGCGCGTACGTTGCTGCGCGCGCGCCATCTGTGCAGTGATCAGTTAAGCTTCGCTCGCAGCTGTTGCCGACAGAGGGCAACAGTGTAGTGTAGGAGCCTGCAACTGGAGCTTTCACTTAAAGAAGAACATATTATTAAATATTTGTAGGGTGCCTGCCTCACAAATATGATCACCCTCGCAAGAATATCATAGAAGAACTTTCTTAGAATCCTTTGAATTATATATTATGCTCGCATACCAGACACCAGTATATTAAATTTTGTGTGTAGAAAATCGCAATATATTGAGATATTCAACTTAATGAATTTATAAACAACGGTGGTATGTTCCTTAAGTCGACCCCGCCGGAGTAGCCCACAAAATACTCGAGTGCGAAAATGGTAAGAAAGAAATTTGCCTTTACCGGTCTACTTTTTCATAAAAGAAGTTTAAATTAGTACAGGTTCGTATGGAAAAACCCTCGCAGGCATGTTTTATTAAGTTATTTAAAACCTTATAGGGTGAAAGGCCTTTTTACTTTCTTCCCCTTACTAACGTAAGAAGAGAAAGTGTTGTAATCATTCGCCGAAAAACGGCAAATTTTCGCCACAAAAACCTTTATTCACGGGCCCTGGTAAGAAAAAAGTAGATAAATTCATTTGCTAAATATTAAAAAATCCTCTAACACGTGGTATAGGCATAATCCATGTTTTGTAGGTCTTTGATACCGAAAAATCGATTGACGGCAAAACGTCTTTCTGCATGACCGCCCGTCTGAGCATAAACCGTTCAGCCGATTTTCTCCACAATTGATATTCCCCAATCGTTTAAGCTGATGTCACGAACCCTGAAATATGAAACCGATATTTTAATTTTGGGTTGTACTTAAGGACGTTTAAGGGAATGGTGTAGGTTTCATTGACATTCCTAATTTTTCCAAAATTGGAGAAAATAATATTTCAAAATTGGAGATAATTGTTTTTTCTCAGAAAAAGGCTGTTGCTCAAAATTAGCTCTTCGAAAAAGGTATTGTACAATTTTTTGACGAAACGAATACTTATTGCAAATTTTGCGATTGAAATTTACAACAAAATTTTTCACAAAAACCGATTCAAATTTTTTCTTGACATTATCTTTACTTGTGTAGTAAGTGAAGATAAAAAATTTTGTTCTAGTTTCATTTCCGGGTATTGCTCGTATTTATGAACATAAAAAAAATTAAAACTACAAAACTGAAGATAGAGATGTCGCGGGTTGAGGGGGAGAGGGAGGACCCCACCAACTCGTGCAGGAAGAAAAGAGAGTATCTTTTAAATAAGTTTATTGACTTACCCGCGTTGTGGACCCTACGACCTGGGAGCGGGTGGCGTGACGACGGCTGGCTTCGGCAGGTTGACGCGAAATAAGAGGGGGGAGGTGCGAAGTCCTCGCCATTTTATAGCCTCGGAACGCTGGCGTCGGCAAATGACAACTGGTCACTTGCCGACGGCAGCGTGTCGCGAGGGCCGTAAAGCCATATCGCGACACCTCAGACAAAATCTGTTGTACAAGATAAGCTCTTTACAATTGACATGTACAATTTTTTGGAAACTCGACTTGATTCGCGTATTTTGCAATCAATATTTACAAAATAGTCACACAAAACGCTCCAATTTTTTCTCTTAATTTTCAGTAGGTTTTGAGTATTTTGCGATTTAAAATATTACAAAAAATTCTCGAAAAATCCGCCAAATGTTTTCTTTAAAATTTCTTGTAATTATATATGTAATTAGGAACGGTAAGAAGTATGGCGCTAGTCTCATGTCCTGGTATTGCTCTGTTTTTTCGAAAATTGACAAAAACCTTTCAAAACTACAAAATTGAAGATAGATTTTTGCCTCAGACAAAGTCTGTTGTACAAAACAAGCTCTATAAAACATTCATGTACAATTTTTTTGAAAAAAACGAGTAATTTTTGCGTAATTTGTGCTTGAAATTAATAAAATACTGGTATATACGTTTCATACCAACTACGGGCCACGAGAAAAATATATGAATATGTATATATGATACGAAAAATAATTAACTTAATTTTTATTATAATTTCTTATGGAAAATTCCAATATTAATTATATTTTTCCTTCATTTTTTTACTTCTACTCAATTTATATTCTCAATGTATTCATGTATTTCTTTTTAATCAATCCGCAAAGCTTAATAGAAATTTCCCACTAATGTCTCTTTGAGTGAGAAGCTCTTGTTTTGTTGAAATATCTTCTCCCTGCCGAGAAACCACGGAGTCTCTCTTTGTTGAAAAGCAATAGTGTTTATCGCATTTGAATGGTCGAGGATTTTAGAAATGAAACGCTATCGTACGATGAAAGGCATTTCACGAATGTTCGTAATTATTCTGTTGTCAATTGTTAGTGAAATATACTGCGAATTCTAGAACATATAAAAATGTATTAAATAGATACGTTGCGTCTCTAGTAATAAAATATTGGCTTTGAGTAGTAACAAAAATTTAAGTATCATGTGATTTTGAAATAGAATAGTAGTTTATGCAATTTTTTTATAATGTTAAGCACGAGTACATGTTTTGAAAACGAGCGACTTTAGGAGCGAGTTTTCAAATTTGTACGAATGTAATAAAGCAACATTATAAACTAGTTGCATACTATATTTTTTTATACAGCATTATACATTTATAAGAGAATAAAACTTAATTTTGCGAAACAACTTCCTTGTGTGTCCTCGGGTAGTTGACATCGTGCGAGTAAACGGTGGTCGGCTGTTCCGTTTAGCTCTACCTCCCCCAGATTCTCTCGCTAGGATTGGCTGAATTTGTGATGACGCAATTATTCGTGATATAAAAATCTAATACTTCATCATTTGTGCCGTAAAATGCCCGATTATGAACGATTTCGTGCAACAGAAAAGGTTCTTTTATAATGTTAAAAAAATTATATTTATTGCGGTAACATGATGAATATTACAACACGCGAATAGTAAACAAGGATTTAGTTCAGTGAGTCAATTCCCCTCTAGTGAACCGATTCAGTGAACCAAATTATTATATTAAATCATTTTATATGAAGTGTCCTCTTTTTTGGTAAAAAAATATACTCTGTTCCCATAATGGAAGTAACCCTAATAAAACGATATCTTGGAATGTTTTCCACACAAAAATGAATATGTTTTATATGAAAGTGACATATTGTAAATTGAATGTTATCAACAAACTTAGCATAATTTCCTTTCTTTTAAGATCGCTGCAACGCAGGACGGATAAGCTAGTATCGATAAAAATCATTTGTCAGAGTGTTAATACAATTTTCCAACAAACTATCCTTCCTTTAAAATTGTATGTACTATGTCAATCTCGAAAATAAGTGATTCCTATTAATGGCGTGTGAAACTTGTTTGATTTACTCAAGTGTTAAGAAATGTTTATTTAATTTAAAAATTTAAATACGTTTATTAACTTTTATTTTCTGCTTTAGAAATAGTGCGATGTAATTTACCTACTATAAGCAGTACACATTCTTCAAGGAGTCATAATTTGTTAAATGTAATACGTTGTTGGATAAAGGAGAAAATTAGTTATCATTTGTTATTTTCTTAATGTTCACATTTCATTAGTTAATGTTCTTTTCTGCTTGTGCTATAACTGTACTTTAAATCCTTATATGCAATTCAAGTAACACAATATTATTTCACCTTTGAAATTGCAAGAGATATCATTAAATGGATATACCAACAAATAGTACAAATTCATATGCATAATATGAATAGGAAACTGCTAGCTAATTTAAAAGATTTTAAGATTTGAAAAGTCTGCTGCCGAATATACTTGAGCTGGTTAGTTTTATGGATTTTTTTTTCCAAAGTTTACGAGCACTTAATTCAAGGGATATTCTAACGTTTAGTGCATATTCATATACATAATACGTTGAAAGGAAACCGTCTTGGGCGCTTGTTTGAAAGTTCTGATTTGAATGTTCTGTCGGAGAACGTACTAGAGCGGTTGGATGGTTTTGTTGAAACATTCGTAGCGGAAGTGGTCGAACACTTAATTCAAGGATATATCAACAAATAGTATGTAGTGTTAAGAATTGTATTTTTAAAAGAAACTGTGTTCTGCTCGTTAGTTTTAAAATTAAAACGAGTTTCATGGTTTGCCTGGAGTTATATAGTATTTCACTTTATAATTGTTATAACAATATTAATTATTAATAATAGCAGCAAATTTTTGATCTTATTTCCTTATAATTTGTGTATAAGAAGTTTTTTTAACTTTCATTTTTGATTTTGTTTTAGTTTAAAAATTAAGTTGAGAGTTGTACCTTGAATTGAATTTATTATTTTTACAATACTAAAAATTAATAATTAATAATTAAATTAGCAATTTTGGTGAGCCTGTAAATAATGTACGAGTAGTTTTGTTCTAATATCAAGTTTCGATTTTGTGTCTGCTGGCTTTATTCTAAAGTTGGCTAAACATTGATTTTTGAGAAAAATACAAGTGCCTAACATTTGGGAATAGAGCATTTAATTATCCAAAAATTATGAGCTACTCTTTGTGTGATCTGCTATAGTGCGTCAGACAGCTTTACGGATGTAATTAAGAGAAATGTAGCAAAGAGAGAAGAACCTTCGACTAAATGAACTCCCCGCCTGCCTATGCCCTTGCCCAGTTCTTTTATTAAGTTGTGCTAATCTCTGCAGAATCAGTGCATTCAACAGATAGAAAATAAAGCTGTTAAAAATTTACAAAGGAAATCGCCTTCAAATGAAGTTAGTGCGTTACCCAACAATGGTCGCGAGTCTCTAAAATTCCGTTGCTTATTTTCCCGGATACGCGGCTTTTCATCCTTTAATTGTTGTATTGAAAGAACTATTTATCGTTTTTGAAATTTGTCACAATATTTTTTTTATCCTGTGTATTTGTTTTGTTAATATAAAATGTGTATTTATTATAAAATCAAGATATCACTTTCACCACATGAGATTTTTATAAAGTAAGTCTGCAGTATAGATTGCCCTCCTAATGGCTACAAGAATATTTGATTACTTGGGAACATAGTTTTATTTAATATTACAAACGCTCTATTGAAAATAATCTAATTTCTTTTACTATCAACAAACTATTTAAATTTGTATTTCGCTAAAATAATACATCATATCTAAGACTTCAGTTCAGATTCCAGAAATCAAGTGTCGTACAAATAGGCATAGTATGTTAATTCCATTCCGAAAACATACACAACTGCGTCAAAATTTGAATGCTTTTTCGCAGTATTATCGAACTGATACTTTATGTAATTCGATTAATCTTTGAATTTTTTATTTGTTGTCTTCGGGTGTATTTAACGATGGCCTTTTAAGAACGTTACCTACATTAACCCAAGACCACGAACCAAGTAATAAAGAAGCACAAGGCAGCAGTCAGCGAGCTCAATTTCTGCAGAGCAGCTCACTGGAGGTCGCGTATTCTGTCCCCGCTGCGTTGCTCTTTGGCGAGAAAGCTGCCCTCGGCCAAGGACCTCTGCGCCCCGCCCCGAGCGGCCGTCGCGCGAACCCGGGCCGCTCCGACGCGGGTTGCCTTGGACAAGAGCTGCCGCTTCAGCTACCTTCTTACGCTAGCTGCATCCCAAGGAAACTAGTTGTTTGAGATACTTTATTATCCCTCTAACACACAGGGACATCAAGGAGACGACAACTTCTTAGTCAGGCAGTTATGGTCTTAAAATCTGATGTGAAAATATAAGCAATTTTTCGGATTTTCTTAGAAAGTACTGTAAATGATGCTTTACTTAGCAATATCTTAGATATTACAGTTATATAGCATTTTTATTCGTGCAAGCATGATGAGGGCACAAATACTCAAATTAAATTTTTAAATGCATTGATGTTATTTTCTATAGAATTTTAAACATCACAGAATCAAAATATAAGAAGCAGACTTGTATTAAATCAGTTGATCAGAAAATACGCAGGAAAAAAAGAAGAAAAATAGTGTGTCACTACTATTCGTAAACGTAAAAAAATACCGTGTACAGGAAATCCAATACAGGTTGATTCAGTTTTCGTTGCTAATACGCCGGAACCTTACCCAGATGTTATGTACAGACTGTATTTGCCAAAATTGGATACTCTTTGTCGTTTAGTTTTATAAATATTCAACGTTTTACTTGGGATGATGCGCTTTCGCTCGCGAATCACGGGCTATGTCAAGTGAACGAGCGGGTTCACCTCGCAAAGGCAATGACTCCTTGAGAAGCTAGTTCTTGAACTATTTCCTCTTCACTGCAGTTTAGTAAGTCACTACAAACTACAACACCTTTGCAGGTATTCAGTGTGCCGTGAGCACTTACTTCAACATCTATAGTGCCTATTTTCTTCAATTCTAGTAACTTTTTACCTTGATTGTCATTAACTGTTTCTACCAAGAGTCCAGATGAAGTTTTCTGTATATCTTTTACGGCAGATCCAGCGCAGGTGCTAATACTCCTCTCTATTATAAACGGGCTCACTTTATCAAAATTTCCTTCAGTTCTTTTTACTGTGAGGTACTTTAGTACCGCTGCGGTGTTCTTGAACAGGTCATCATAGTTTGTTGATTTTCCAACTTTCATTCTTTTAGCATTAAACTCCGGGCTTTTTTCTGGACGAGGGTTTTTAAGGGTTCCCTCAACCCTAGGTTCGCAGACTTCCATACGAGTCCCGCGAAGCTTGCTATCACTCGTAGCACTATCTGCCAGCGGTGCCGAGTGATCCGCACCCCTGGCATTGCAGTCGCTGGTTGACGACGCCCGGTGGCCTGCTTGCGCACCACCGACCGCCGGTACTGGGGCTCCGATCCCCTGCACCGTAACTGTTGATCCTGACAGATCCTCCATCTTGGGTTTTTTCTTCAGGGTCACCTTCCCGTAGCGTTTTTGAGCTACCGCCAGCTTAAGGAAACGGAAGGAACAAGGGGGGACAGAGAAGATAGAGTTAGAATAGAAGGATAGAATGAAAACGACTCCCTAGCCCTCGCAACCTAATAGCGTCGGGGCGGAAACACAAGAGTTGGCCGATACAAGATTGGCCTACAGGACAGAAAACAGATGTGTGCCACAAGTAAGTGGAAGCAATGACACACAGAGTTAGTGGGAATGACGGGATGTTTGGGGGAGTGACAGCGGGCAGCTGCTCCGATTAGTCGCCTTCTACGACAGGGGGAGGTCCCGTGGTGCTATTCTACTAAAATCCCCGACACCACACGGGGATATTATTATTATTATTATTATTATTATTATTATTATTATTATTATTATTATTATTATTATTATTATTATTATTATTATTATTATTATTTCTATTATTTTATTCATAGAGTTAGAATTACTACTAATATTAATAATTGTAAAGTATGAAATATAATTACTGAATTATATTACAAATACAATTTAAATTTTTCTATCAAATTAATGAATTTGGAGCGCGTTTCAGGACCAAACATTTTATAAATCAAGCACTGTTTATTCCCATTCTTTTTGTATTTCTTTAACAACTCATATTTACGAAGACATTGAGAAAGAAAACGGGAAAGTAAAAACTAAAATGTCCAGTGTGTACTTCCAGTCGTTTCCGTGTCTGCTAGTGATCCGATAAAGGCGAAAAAATTTTGACAGATACTTTCTTTCATGGACGATGTCTTCGACATTCCAATTTGCTTCATCGATGTCTTGGATTTCTTTCTCGCAGCTGTGTGCGCGGCGCCTGTCCGGGCGGCGGCGCGCCTTATCGCCTGCAGCGCCTGCCGCGCTCATTAATAATTCCGTTGCTCTAATCCTGGCGGAGACGCGCAGCCGCGCCCTCGGACGGAGGCTCCCACGGACTAATTAAAAGTTGCGCGCACCCTCCCCCGGCGGGCCTTCCGTTCCATCTGCCCTGCGAAGGCCCAGTTTTGGCACAACAGCCCGGCGTCCATGAAGGGCAATCAGAACATGACTTGTTGCTGAAGATGGTGGTTGAGTACAATTACAACAGCATGTCTTGTTTATATTTTAGTTTTCTGATGAGAAAATGGCATTACGAAAAACATTCAACAGCAGGCCAATAGCAAAAAATACGTAGTTGAAATTTGTAAACCAAGATGACATCCAAGGTTTATAACCAACGGACAAATGGCAAGGGAAGTGTTTGTCGATTAGCCTAAGTATAATGTTGCTGGTACAGTTTGTTTGCTTTCTCTCAGGCCACGCCTCTTCGGAACGCTGATGTCTTCACTCGCACTGCGGCCTCCCGTCCCATCTGCTTTCGAAACGGCGATAGCTTTTTTAAATACTTTCATTTCTTTTGCAATGTTGTACTGTTATGTCGATTTAACCCTCGTACCATATCTGCTATTTACTATCAAATAGTATCCGTGGGGTCTTTTTGAAACCGAAGCTTTACTGACAATTATAATTGGTAAACACGAACGTATACGGCAATATACTGGGTGTAAGTAATTGATTGTGAGTGAGGATTTTTGACGTTCATGACAAGATATTTCAAATGAGAATGGTAAAATAAGAGTTGTTATGTTACGTATACCTTAGGTCAAACTGGTTTCGTGTAACCAAATAAAACTAATAAAATTTTATAATTATGTGAATATATTGTGGTACCTGCTTAATATATGCACAACGACATATCTAGAATACTGAAATGACCCTGCAAATATTCACAAAAATATTACCAAATTAATGAAGATGGAGTCCAAAAAGACCCCAGATATGGTATGAGGGTTAATGCAATCATACATAGGAACCAAAAGTCTCTTTTCACTGTCAGCAATCGTTGCGGATGTAATCCTCCACCGATCGCTTAGAGCAGTCAAAACAGATTAGCTGTATCCCAAATTGGCGGTTCAATGCACTTACACCAAGAAATAGCATTTCTGGTTAATAGTTTTGTTCTAAGAAATTATTAAGCGTATTACGAAAAGTATTGATCGACATGGCCGTTAATGAAAATAACATACATGATTGAAATAACCAACATACATATGGCGAGGATAATTGTGATTAGACTTGCTACTGGTACAGTTTTCCCCCCTGCCTCTATCTCTCGGAAAAGCTCTTATACAGCTTTTTTGAATTTTTGCTGCGGGATAAAGAGAAAATTACGAATTATGTGCGAAAAACGAATTTTTGGCAGAAAAACTCTTCTTGCCGGGACCAGATAATGAAATCGTGAATAAATCCAAATCCAACTGTCTTATTATTCTCTGTCATAAAACGTACCGTACATCTTTGAAACATCAATGATGCTTCCGAGATGCTATCTGCTCATCTGCCCTCTTCATCTTTCCATCCTCTTCTGTCTCAAATTGAGTGTCTCCCCTCTTCCTGAACGCGCTCGCCCGCGACTTTTTTCCCCCGCCCTCCCTCCAACCACCAGCGATGCCTCCACCGCCCCTCCCGACGAAAATATGCAATTGACACCAGCATAATTACGAACATTCGTGAGATGTCTTTCGTCGTACGATAAGAGTTCCGATAGCGTTTCATTTCATCACAGACTTCTAAAATCCACGACCATTCAAATACGATAAACACTATTGCTTTTCAACAAAAGGAGCGTCCATGATTTCTCGGAAGAGAGAAGATGAAACCAAGTGCTACACAGATTCTTCACAATCGATGCGGCATTGTAGCGACATTTCTATAAAGAGCTTTCCGTATTGCTTGAAAAGAAATACATCAATACATTGAGAATACATGTTCACTAGAAAATAAAAAAGCGAGAGAGGAAAAATAGAATGAATATTCATTACGATTTTTTCAGGATTCATTAGCATTTTTAATGAGAAATTATAATTAAAATTAAATTAATTATTTTTCATATAATTCGTTCAATTTTTCTCGTGGCCCATAGTTAATGTAAAACCTGTATATATTTCATTACTTTCAAGCAGAAATTACGCAAAAACTACTCGTTTTTTTCAAAAAATTGTACATGACCTATTTTAAAGAACTTATCTTGTATAACAGACTTTGTCGCAGGCAATAATCTTGATCTTTAATTTTATAGTTTTAAAATGTCTTTTTAAATTTTCAACAAACCGCGCAATACTCGAAAATCAGACTAGCACCATTTTTTATCGTCTCTTCTTACACAAGTGATGAAAATTTTTAAAAAAAGTTTGGAGCGGTTTTTAAGAATTAGTTTTGTAAATTTCAATCGCAAAATACACACAAATTACTCATTTTTTCAAAATTAGTACATGACCTTTTTCGAAGACCTAATTTTGTACATCGGACTGTCTGAGACAAAAATCTCTAAATTCAATTTTAAAGTTTTAATAATTTTCCAATTTTCGAAAAATCGGGGACGTTAACAAAACTGAAACCTCCAGCATTATCTTAAAGATCCTTTTCACTATTCAGCAACAAGATTTAAAGAAAAACAATCGAGCCATTTTTTTGAAAATTTTGAAACTTTCTAGGGATTTCATGTAACGTATCCCCCCCCCCCAAGATAAAATATCAGTTTCACATTCCAGGGTCAGAGACATCAGCTAGACGATTGGGGAATATCAATTTTGAAGAAAATCGGCTGAACGGTTTATGCGCGAGCATTGTTCACAGACGGACGGACATGCAGAAAGACAGACGTTTTGCCGACAATCGATTTTTCGGTATCAAGAACCCACAAAAAATGGACTGGCAACACCACAAGTTTGGGAAATTTTTTACTACATTTAGCAACTGCATTTATCCACTTTTTCCCTACCAAGTCCCGCAATAAGGGATTTTGGGTGGAAAATTCGCCGTTTTCCGGCGCTCTATTACAATACTTTCTCTTCTTACGTTAGTAAGTGCGAGAGTTATGGCGGTGGCTTCTGACCGCAGCCTTTGGCCCCACGGACAGGCGAGCGATAAACGGGAGCTGGCTGAGTCTGCTGGGGGGGGGGGCGGCCTTTTGCCCTGTGAGGCGGACGAGGTAGGTGTGGGGTCCGTATTGGTAAGATATGACCTTACGTCAAACAAGTTGGTTATATGCAATGAAGCAGTCACAAGTTGCAATTCTGTTCAGAGTGTAATAAATGTTTTTTTTAATTGTTATAAAATTCATTTATTGTGAGTCACAAGCTCCATTGTTGGGCGTTTGCAGCTTAGCATTTAAACTGTTTTCCTTTTTGTAAATGAAGGTCCTAGGAGCGGCCCTATCCTTTTTAGAAATATACTTATGAATCAATCTTTTGACATCTTCCTAAAGTGAATGTTCACTGTAATTAAGAGCTCTGTATGTTTCGTACTGCAGTTTCAGCAAGCAATATTATTGGCAAAAGTGACTTTGTCTGAAGATATAAATGTTTATCTAAAATTTCAATGTGAAAGGGTTTTCCCTGCTTTTTGGACTCAAATAAAACTATTCTTGAATATAGGTGGACTTTTTGTGTTGGACACTTTGATGGTTCACGATCTTAAGAGTCAAGGTAGTGTTCACCATAATCTGCTCCCTTCCTCGTCCTTGTGCAGCTGCTCGCGGGGGCGGCACCTCGGGCTCTAAAACCTCCCGGATGGCGCGGTCCCTGTTCAGACTACCCGCAACACGTATGGGATAAGATCGCGCATTGTAGCCAACGGCACCCCCAAGCAGTCGCCTTTGGCTTTCGACCGCTGCGGCGCGACAAGCGCTGGCTGGCAGTTTGCGCTCGCCTCGGAAGCGTCCAACACGCGGGGCTCCTCGAAAACACCACCTTCGCCCACACTTTCAGAAACACTCGAACTCGAAAACTTCTCAGAGAAGGCGGCAATATTTTCTTTATACTTAATTTCACTGTTTAAGATGACACATAATTAATTTTCCTGTTTTCATTTGTTTTTTCAAAAATTACACAAATGTATTTGTTAAATATCTCTGACGCCTGTAATATGCACATTGGCAGCAATTGGTAAACACTATGGCATTTGTGACAAACAGAAATGAAATGACTTCAAGTAAGGTTTTCGGAAACCAAACAGCTTTCTCTGAAAAGAGGTTCAGATTTCGAATTTATAGTAGCGTTTAAACGCCATTTTCAAAAATTGCTCAAAATGTTTCCAAGAAAATTGCCATTTCGGACGGGCGTTTTACTGTTCTTTAAGATTCTTAAAATGATATTTCCGTTCTACTATTCGGAAAACGAAAAATTAAGCAAAAATGTACTCTGGGTGGCGATAGATGGCAGCTAAGAAGAATATGTGGCAAGTCCGAATAGATAGCCGAGACCAAACGAAAAAGAAAACTAGTACGGGAAAGTCTACGCCATTCTGAAGCACGATTAGTTTAATTCCGAAATATAGTGAAATTCTAATCGATTTAAGTGAATAATATTAACCACACGTTTACAAATTATAAGTTTATAAACTTATCTACACTAGTCTTCACATTTGCACTTACTTGTGAAGTTATAGTCGAAAAGGTAACACGTATTCCACATTTGTGCACTATACTCTACATGAAACAATGTAGCTACTTCTTGAATAAGTATGAAATTGGAAATTTGGAAATTATAAATCTTCTATGTAAATGTTTTGAAGAAGTGCATCAGTGCGTACAAAAATCTGTGTGTCAATATGTCTGTCAAAATTCATCTCCTTGACGAGTATAAATAGTGTATCACTGGTGATTTAAAAATCATCAATTTAATGGGAACGTCTGTCAAGGTACATGAAGTACTGATGTTTTACCTGCTAGTGAGACGTAAAGACAGAAAAAGTGGCCTACCAAACTGGAATGCACCCAGAATATAACAAAGTTCTTCGTGTGCCGTCGATTGACCCTGACAACGTAATCCTACCATCGCCTTACATGAAGCCAGGACGCATGAACAATTTCGGGAAGGCACTAGACGACATTCTTTTCGGAACATGTGAAACACGTTTCTAGAGTTGAGATATGCGAAAGTGAAGCAAAGTTTGTTCACAGATCGACAAATAAAGAATGTAATTGCTAGCAGCCAATTCCAAGACTTCATACTGGAAAAAGTGCATGGATGGCATTCAAATCAGTATAGTAACCTGTTATGTCCAAAATACGTACATTCATAAAAACAAGCTCATTGCAATCTTCCACAGGTACAGAGTGACCATAAACAAGCGAGTTCAACAATGTTCCAAAAGATACACCGACAAAAGCCAAAATCGCCGTCAACCAAGATGATGTCCAAAATTCACTGCAGTTGTCGTAGATTTCCAAGTCCAGGAGAGAGAGTCCGTTTCACTAGCCGCTTCGTAGTCACTGCCCACTCTAACACCGCAGTCCCCTCTACTGGCGGGAGGCGCTGAGTGTCTCCGCCGCGCCGGCTGGCCCTTAGCTGCGTCCGTCGCCCTCTCCTGGCGGTGCCTTCAAAGGCGCGCGGGCGACTGCTGCATCACCAATTTCCTTGGAAATTATAAATCTTCTATGCAAATGATTTGAAGAAGTGCAGCAGTGCCTACAAAAATCTGTGTGTCAATATGTCTCTCAAACTTCATCTCCTTGACTCACATCTTGATTTCTTCCCCGAAAACCTAGTTTTGTCTGAGACGAACAAGGTTTTCACCAGGAAATCTTGATGCTGGAGTAACGTATCAGGGCTAAGGGATTTCAGCAATGTTGACTGATTGCTTCTGGACACTTCAGCCTGACACTGAGCCAAATGCTCAACACTAACGCAAATATAAAGCACAGAAATTCAAACCAAATACCTTTAATTATTTTCAGCGTGTATGTTTTTTATGTGTGTAATACACCTTGAAATAATATTATTATGTGCTACACAGTATTCAGTGTGAATGTAGTAATTATGTGCCATGTGATTGAATCTATTTTCTTAGCTAATTCCACCTTTATTAGTACTCCAACAAACATTTTTGTAGAGAAATATAAATAGTTGATGGAGTATATCTAAAAACGGTGGGTGATAATGTCCAATGGTTTGCATATTTTGAATCAGCACGTTTCATTTATCTCAAAACAAGTGTTAGGTACTAAGATATTCGCTGTTTTTATTTTCTGTGTACTTTGTTGAGTTTATTGAAAATGTAATTCAGAACACATTCAATAACACATGTTATTTTAATACAGTATTTCTGGAAATTATAAATCGGCAGGAAAAATTAAAAATGCTTCAGATTGATTCCCCATTCTATGTGAATTGTGAATTCGACATGATTGTGAAATTCGGATCTGCAGATAAGCCTTCCTTGTTTACATTCTGGCGGGAATAGTTCTCCTGGTCGGTAAATGATGAAATATCCTCCCTTACATTTGTTCTTACTTGATCTGTTATGGAATACGATTGATTCTTGTGGAAACCTTTTTAATCTATTAGGTATATCTTTATTTATTATCAGTTTTTCAACTAGTACACGAAGTCTGCGGTGACTCTTTCAAGGTATCACACAATGTTTTGTGGCAAACATGTTCCTCTGTTCTCTTTAATAATATTTAATATGTAATGGTACAATGTATAAAAGACATATTCTGAAGTTCTTCGTTTTGGCTCTGAAACTGTCACACATTGTTGTGCTAGAAATGCTGACTATTCATCATAACATAGTGTACAGAACTTCTCAAAGAGCTCCCCTTTCAATATTTTTCGGCATTGCATGGTACTCTGCGTTTACAGGGTACATTCAGAAATGAATACATCCAGTGTAATACATTGATGCTGTTATCTTCAGCAAAAGCGAATATAACACAGCATGCGTGAGCTTTGGCGGATGCAACGTTGTTTCATCCGCCTCGTTTGGGCGCTCCAATACTGGTTTTCCTACATTTCTAGAGCTTGTATATCCATTAGCTTCGTCTACAGCATGTGTCTGAAGAGAACGTTTGAGTGACCACGTACAATAATTTCACTCATATTTTCACTCATAGTTGTATACCTTTATATTTATATCAGCTCTTAAATCCATACCTGAAGTGGGGAAATACTTTTCGTTGGATTGACGATAACAATGCTGCGACCCAAATGAAGACGAAACGGTGGTGTAACAAGGGAGAGGGGAAACGAAACGAGAGAAAAGTTAAGTTAAAAAGCTACTTTGCATTTCAGCAAACTTTCGAGCGGGATGTTACCACTGGTATCGGGAGGTAAAAGGTAAGCGATCTACCCTCAGGTCGACACCACTGGTTGAATGCAACGCTCTTGGTTTTCCGCTGCCGGTGCGGGCGGTGTTGCGAAGGTGTGCGCCGGAGGTGTGAGATCGGAATCGGCGCACGGTTTGCTCGCAAGTCACTTATCTTCAATGTCACATCGCACAGTTGAGCGATCAATACGAACACGTTTATTGGAATCCATAGACCCACTTGCAGGTTGAAGGGTGAAAGAGAACGTTGTCGGGTGGCGACGTCGGATTCATTGTATGTTCATTACGCGTGAGCGTTGCTCTTGAACGCGAGTGTGAGTTGTGAGCGTGGGAGGGGGCTGTTCTCCCGCTAGCAGGTGAAATGCTGCACCGACCGCCTCAACTCGCGCGGTTTTCCCATCCAGAGATCTCCCACCAGCGCGGACCCGCCCGAAACAGGACAAGCTCTCAGTTCCCGACACATGTGAGAGAGAGTGTGTAGGGGGATAGCACCGAAAACTAGCGATCAGAGCGCTCCGCCGCTAGGATTCTCCTCCAGGCAGAGGCTGCCCTGTCCTAAATCCTGCCACCGCCGCAGCCCCTTCCGGGGGGAGGCTTTGCATTGACTTGAGTGCGCGGAGGAGCCGCAGGGGCGGAGGTGGGCGCGGCGCGGCCAGCCGCAGTGCGCCGCAGGGTGCGGCAGCCGAGCGCGAGGCGATTTAAAGCCGCTTGACACGCCACGCCCCCCCCCCCCCTGCCACACAGCGCCGGGGCTTACTTTCATTTTCTGCTCCTTCCCATCTGCTGCGCAAATGGTCGAGGGTGGAGTAATTAATGTGATGCGTACTTAAGAACATTTTTTCTCGAGGTTTCAACGGGAATAAGTGTGCAATAGCTTTTGACACAAAATACGTTTTTATTAGAATGTGTCTTTGAGTTTCTAGCTGACTAATTGTTGGCCTCTTTGCCCATCTACATGCTTGTCTATTAGCTCTTTTGCACAAATGATTGTCTTTTTGTTCGTCGGAATATAAATTGGTGACAAAGTTGTAATCATATAATGCATTATAAGTGGTATCAGTCATAGGACTGTCTGTATGCCTGCTATCCTGAATAACCTCCATTTGTTTCAATCTATAACCTATTTTCGTATGTGCGTGTCTCTGTCTGCATTTGCCTCTGAATTCTCAACCAAAGTTTAGATTTCTTGCAACTTAAATTCTGCTTAAATCTTCGTCCCCTGCAGTTCTAGGAGTTATTATAATTCTAACATTTCTCCTTATACATCTCACCTAAAAATTTAAAACCTTTCCTCACCACTGACTCCAGAGTTCACAGCGCTACTTGAACTATTCCCACGACTTGGGTCAAAGCTCAAAATGCTCTACCGTGTATAAGCGGAGAGCATAAAGCAAATTCTTTCTCTCGGTTTTAAGCAGAATTTATTTTTGATAACATTAAATTTAAAAGTTTTTTCCCTCAAATTTTAAATTCAGTCGTTTATATAGAGGTACATGTCAGTACAGTGTTTCGGAATTTTTTACTTCCAAGTTACTGTTTAAGCAGTGCAGAGAATATAGTGTAATACTGCTGAAAAAAATCGAAATTTTCGGTACAAAAACTCTTATTGCCTGGACCTGCTAACAAAAAAATTATCCCTGTATACATTATATTACTTCCTCTAAGAGGTTGTGAAGTCTGAATCCATGTCTGGGTCCTTGATATCGAAAAATCGATTCACGGCAAAACGCCTGTCCGTCTGTTCATTCGTCTGTGAACAACCCGAGCAGTTAAAGCGAAATATGGATTTTCACCAAAATTGTTATTCCCTTGTCGATCTATCTCTTGTGGTGGCCCTTTCAATTTGATTGTGATATTTTAATTTTGGGAGTAATTTACATGAAATCCTTGTGACATTTTCAAAATGTTCAAAAACAGGAACCAATTTTTTTGACTAAATTTTGTTATCAGATTGCATAATTGAAGTTTAAGAGAATAGTGTAGATTACATTTTTATGAGTTTACCGAGTTTTAGAAAATTGAAAAATTTCAAACTTTTTTTGGCGTCTTCCTACAACTATAATCTAAATATTAATGACACGAGAGACTAGTCAATAAAATTAAACTTTTGAATTTTTTGAAAAATCAATAGACTAGAGAAACATTGCACTTATGTCATGTAGCACTACACCCATTAAACGTTTAAAAAAATTGGAAATTCTTTTTTATTATTGTTTTAAATTGCACATATTGTACACAATGTTGCGCGAAAACTTCCAAATGTCTTCAAAAATGTACCTTAAGGAATGAACTAATTATAGACAACAAATTTTATTCGAAGGAAAAATCTCCACCTTCAATTTTATTGTTGTAGGAAGACGCCAAAAAATCAAAATTGGCAATTATCGAAATTTTAAAGTTAACCGTGAAAATCGGACTTATGCCATCATTATAAGTGTATTTTACTCTATTCTTACAAAACATTTTAAGAAAATATTTGAGCCATTTTTGACACAATTTTGTCACAATATCTGCGGTGATTCATGAAGAGTACCCACTAAAATTTAGAGAATGATTTTCAAAACCTTAGAATTTCGTCAAGAGCCATATGGGGTGGGGATCTTTCAATTTGAAAACATCTCGTTTTTGGAATTCTTTAATATTGCAAATATTGCACGCTATATTGCTCGTAAACTACTAAAATGTACAAAAAGTACATGACCTTATTGAAAGATTATGAGCAACATATTTGATTGGAAGGAAAAATCTCTTTCTTCAATTTTGTAGTTGTAGGAAGACGCAGGAAATAATTCAAACTTTTGAAATTTTCTAAAATGCAGAATTAACCGTGAAAATAGGATCTCTGCCACCTTTACAAGGGTATATTACTCTATTCTTACAAGAAATTTAAAGAAAAAATTTGAAGCCGTATTAATGAATATTTGAAAATAAAAATAAAAAATTAAAGAAAGTTCAAAATCTTAAAGCTTCGACTCGAGGCTGATAGACAGAGGTTTCTTCAATTTGGAAAAATTCCTACGCATGGTTTAACGCTACTGGTGTTCACAGATGGATGTTTAAAAAACACATTTTCGGTTTCAGGGGTTTCCAAAGCGTGTATTTCCGCTGAAATTTCGCAATCTATTTTCCTCAGTATTATATAACTATATTACTCCGCAAATGCGTATGTCTATGGAAAAGTAAGAAGAGGTGCTGCCCCTGTCATCTGAAGTGAATGCAGATGTGCGTCACAGGCGCTGTGTGTGATTTGGACTCTGCAGTATTACGTAATGGTTTACAATAATACGAGAAAGTATGTGTTGCTGTTGCACCACTAGTTTTACGTAGCATTGTCTCCGATAGAGTAAAAACTCTTAAAAAATTGCACGAGTCTCATTCTCTTTGAAATCCCTAAATGTTCGAAAATGCAAACTTATAGTCGACAAAATCTACAAAGAATTCTACAACTACAATTTTGAAGATAGCTTTTTTATCCCTAATAAAATTTGATTCTTAAAGGCAGCTCTTGAATCAGATCACATTCACGCAAAAATTGTGTAGTTTTTGCGTAATTTTGCATGACAGGCAATTTTGAAGTAGTTTTAAACAATTATTTTGCAAAATGGCTCCATATTTTTACTTTCTCGCCTTTCTCCCCCCATATGAAGGAACTTGCAGAGGTGAGAAAGGTGTGTGCGTTCGTAGGCCTCCGCGGCCGGAGTCAATCAGTTTTTGGCTCCCCGGGATGAGCCGCGTCTCGGTCAGTTGTGCTGGCTTCAGAGGTAAACTGCTCTCCAGATGGCCGAAGCGCCAGCGCGGAGAGCCAAGAGCGAATGGGGGTGGGAGGTGCGCGGGAAAACGGCAAATATTCGGCACCTTATTGCCCCGCCCGGGCAACGAAGTGGATACGTCCTGGTGCTAAATATAGAACAAAATCTTTTAACTCGTGAAGTAGGCAGAATCCATGTCTTGTGGGTCCTTGATATCGAAAAAAAAAAAATTGACCGCCTGTGATAATCTATCTGACCCTCTGTGGCCAATGCTAGCAGCCAAACCGTTCTGCCGATTTTCTTCAAATTGATATTCCCCAATATACCCCATATTTCCCCTGAATGAACTCAAGGCTTTTGGAATTTTAAACGGATATTCCGTTTTTACAGCATTACATGATTCCGAGAATTTTCAAAATTTTCTAAAAAATGGCACCAAATTATTCGAGCAATTTTTGTCTTTGGATATCACAAAGAACGCCTAAGAGAATGATGAAGGTCTCATTTTCATTCAAATTCGATGTTTTTAAAATTAGAAAAGTAGTTGCAATTTGCAAAATTGCAATTGTAGTTCTTCCTACACCAAAAAATATTAAAACTGGGACAATTTACCTTTATGAAATGGCGCAAAATATTCGCAATTAAAAACAATTCAACTTCTTTCTTGAAGACCGCTCCAAATTTCCTCTTTATTTATTGCGGATGGAAGAAGGAGGCTTAAAAGAAAGGCTTCGGTCTCATTGCCGTTGGCCTGTCGAAATTGTCGAAAATTTCAAATTAGTAATTGCGAGAACCAAGTAGCACCACTAGTTTTAATTTTTTTCGTCGTATGTAGCAAAGAACTGTAAAGACATAGGTGCTACTCCCTTATTTCGATCAAATATCTGAATTTTTGAAAATTACAAACCACAGGAATAATATTGCAAAGTACAAGATTGATGATTGAGGTTTTTTGTACAATGTACTTTGTTCTAACATTGTTTTTAAAAAACAGTAGTAATAGAATCATTTTACAAGTTCTAGAAACTGCAGGATCGAATTTTCCATGTACTTATATTTTATCAATTTAATTTACTTTCCAATATATGTATATTATTATTGTCTTATGTATGTCATATTGTAATTATTGTCTTTAAGAAACTCCCTGTTTCAAAGTCTAAGTATAATACAATTGGAACAAAAAATTACGAATACAATCAAATTTTAACACACTATTTGCATTATGTGTTTTTCATTTTCTGTTCGTTGCTGTTTTGTAAAAATGCGTTATATTCATTTGCGATGCAATGTTTAGAAAGCGGAAAGTGAACCAGCGATTGAGGCCATAGTTTTCAAGCAAACTCATAAATATCAATTTCAGCGAGGATTCTGAGTGGGTTGAAAAAGCGAAGTAATTCGTGTTCGAGAAAAGAGAAAACACATAAAGAACGTGATCGGATGAAAAACTCGACAAATTTTGGCATAAGTGAAGTCAATTTACGACATGTAAGAATAGATCTGAGACGTCATAGAGAACCCTCGTTTTACTGCTGATATGTTATCGCAGGGCGAGAAATAATGAAAGAAATAGATGAAAAAGAGACCGTAGAAATGAACGTAAATGGCAGAACTGCTAAACAAAATGGATCTGAGTTCGCTCGCATTTAAAATGTTACGCTTTTGTTAAATGCTAATTTGTCAATCAGGCAGAACCACACTATTTTCAGCATTGTAAATAATATCTATCTTTCTTCTGTATTTTTCTCTTTTCCACTTTCCCCCTTTCTCTTTCTCTCCGATACTTCTTGCTTTCTTTTTTCGCTCTCTCTTTTTTCCATCTTTCTATCTCTTTGTCTCCGTTCTATCTCTCTCCTTTTTTTCTATCTCCTTCTCTCTTCTTTTTCTCTATCTTCCCTCTATCTCTCCATCCCGCGCCACCCACTCCTCCTTGGCTCCTTGACTCCCCACGTCACACTGCCACGCCCAGCAACAATAAAGCCCAGGTGCATTGGTAATTGCATTTAGATGAAGCGCCATCTTGCACTGCAGCACCGTCTAAAGGAGTTACAACAAAACGAACAGCATAAAAATCTTCTCCGTGAAATAACAAACACGTAAATGCCACATTTTCATGGAGATCGGTCCAACGGTGCCGGAATTCATCTATCCATCCGACGAACCAAGAGCCATTTTTACTTTCTCGTATACATACGGAGTACGGAGTAATATACGTAGTACAGGAAAAGTTCCGTAACGCTGCGCAAAAAATCATTTCCGGGTAGAGCTCTGAATACCCGCAGACCCGTCAACCGCCCTCCTCCCCGTCTCAGAAAGGCACGGACCCAACGCGTCCGCATTCCTACGAGTATTATGCGGGTACCCGTATCGTACGGGTCGACTGTAATAACGAAGCGACGAAATGGACGGAACGAACGAAAAGGACGACAGGACGAAATGGAGGCAAAGAACGGCAGGTCAAATGGTTGACAGCGGAAAGGACGAACTGAACGGAAAGAAGAAATGGATAGGAAATGGACAAAGCACAAAATGAACAAAGAGACAAAACAAACGAAAATAACAAAACGAGAGAAAGAAAGACCGGACGAATCAGAAGAAAGGATGACTAGACGAAAATTACTTAGAAGAAATGACGGCAGGATGACATGGACGAAATTAATGGAAAAGACAAATGTACGGAGACGACAGGACGAAATGGTCAAGAGGACGAAACAGACAACAGAACGAAAGAGCGGAAATGACCAAATGATAGAAAAGACGAAAGGACGAAATGGTCAAAATGGACGAAAAGAACAAAATGAAAAAACGACGAAATGGACGACAGGACGGAATGGCCACTGTTCCCCCACTGCAGGACCATATTGGTAGAGGGGCAATCTGGACGGCAGGGAAAGTGCCGAGGTCGGACGCTGTCACACGCGACAGAGGTCACGAAGGCCACAGTGACGGAGCCAGCCCGCGAGGGACCAGACTAAGCTTCCTCTCACCTCCGAGCCCTAGCCTTGCGACAGCTCGTGCCAGCGCACGCTTATTCCGCTCTGCGCCCTTCTCTAAGCAGCACAGTTGAGATCAGACGGCCCTGCCTCGCTTCCGTTGCTCGTCACTAGATGGCCGAGGACGTTCTCGCTTGTAACTTGTAACTGTTTTCAGTATTCATTAAACCGAAGCAAGTTATTTCTGGGGAAACCTTCTCCGATCCGTAACAATCCTCAGATGACAGGGATGTTCCTCCGCTGATGAAGCGTCGTAAACATTTTTAGGAACACCGGCCTTCTCAGAATCTCTCTTATTGTTCTCCGATATCGTTCAAAATAGCTTCCTCTTGGTGCCGGTAAGGGATTGTCGCCACCAGAAATTTCAATCGAAAACGGCGCGACTCAGCATTGTGAAGGCCGGCGACTGTAGTACAATTTACCAGTGTAACAATTTGGTAACACATTTCTTCTTCTTATGAGAGTCAGTGGCGTAAGATTCGCGGCCGCATTGGGGGGGGGGGCTAAAAAGAAGGGCCCATTTTTAGGCTGAAGGTTTCGCGATTATAAGAAATGTTAATTACTTGAAGCTTTCTCTGATATATTGCGATAGTTGATATAATAAAAGATGAAAGACAGCATCTTCCAGAAGAACGATTTTTTCCGCTTCGGTAGCTTAGGTAACCAGTCAAAAAATTCAAGCAATTCATTTAGCTTTTATAACAGACTTAATTTCAGAAAATTAAATAACAAAGGCCGATTTTTCCACTATTGGTTACAAGCACTTTAGCATATTTAACAATAAACACCACAAACAAACTCTCTTTCGATTGCTGTTTAGATTTGCAGTTTGCCATCTTATGTGATAACGCTCAGACAGCGTTGTCAATGAATATGAATTTGTTAAAGGATATTTTGCTACTACGGACGACCCGTTTATACGTGTACCCGTATGAATGCGGGTGGATTTGACCCATTAAAATTCCTGCATATACGGGTCCCCGTATGTCTGGGTACCCGTATATCTAAAGATCCGTATAACTTAAATTGACATTTGTTTCCATAATCGGTTTTTTTACTAAGGCCATGTAGATTTTTTGAAAATTTTAGTGGTTTTCGCGCGATATTGCGGGCAATATTTGCAGTTTTAAGGAATTTCAAAAACAAGATTTTCTCAACAATGGCTCCAGCACTGTACGTACTGTAATCTCCAGTGCTTTCTGTAGCGCTTAAGCGCCATTTTCTTAAAAAATCTCCAAATTTTTCAAAAAAGGCCATTTAGGACGAGGTTTTATTGTTTTTTAACATCCTTAAAATAATATTTCCGTTATACTGTTAGGAATCCGAAACCGAAAAATTAAGAAAATTAAAAAAAGAACTTTTGTGTCGATAGAAGGCAGCAGGCTAGAGAGTGTGGCAAGTTCGAATAGATAGCCGAGACGAAAGGAAATAGGAAATAATACGGGAATGTCTGTGCCATTTTGTAGCACCACTAATTTAGGATTCTGACAATGTCTTATAACCTGTATTGAGAGCACTGATTCCTGGATAGTTTCCGTGTTCACTCCGATCACCTTTCTTATAAATGAGGGTTACTTCTGCAGTCATTCAGGATTTGGGAATAATTTCATTTTCCAGCACATGTTTAGGAAATTAAACAAAGTTTAAAGAAGAAGTTACCATACGTAAATAGTTCTGCATTTAACACCTCCGTTCCTGGTATCTTATTATTCTTTATTTTTATTTTCTTATATTTTCTTTATTTTTTTAGAGCGCGATTTTTCACCGAACGCGCGCAAATTACGCGTTAATCTGTGTTCGCCGCATAGTGCCGTCTCGGGCTCATTCAAGCCCGCATTACCCCCGCCCGGCGCCCGTGTGTCCTCGAGCTGACTCTGAGCCCGCCCGCCTTTGACGACTCCGAGACGCACCACGCCACCAGCTGAGGAGAAGAGCTGAATGGGGAGTCGGTGGCCTGACACCGCCCCGCCGTCGCCGCACCACGCCGCCAGCCCTCGCCAGAGCGAAGGGCAATCACGAGACGAGGGCAGCCATCCAGCCGGTCTGCGGAGGCGCTGACAACCAGCGGTGATAATCCGGTATTTAACCGGAGACGAACTCTCTCCTCTGATTACGTCACGGGGTTCCTTCACTGGGTATTCCGGTGAAAGTTTCAGCGTTGCCGCGCTCAGGCAGTTTCTTTTTTTACGTATTGTAGACAAAACCCCATATGTTAGTGTTAAGATTTTTCTTCCTAGCTATTACAACTATGAGCTCACTGCGTAAAGTTGGTAGGCACTTTTTGTCGCTCTCTTGCGACAAGTAACTTCCCTGGCAGCTAATGTTGTCCGGAATAAATTAATTTTTGCCCAATTAATGAAATGATTTAATGATTTAATAGTAACAATACCTTACTGAAATAATGGAACATTATGAACACACCTTTCAGATTCTTTGTCAATTGCATGTGTAGTCCCATTGTTCATTGCACGTGGAGACCAATTTTATGCCCTATTCTTTTCCTACTATACGGAAGCGATATGCCCTCGACAATTCGAAACGGAAGAACAGTTCCCTTTGCGGATGATATGAATATTCTTTGCAATAAAGAAACCGTAAATAGTACAATATCAGATATTTCAAATTGGTTCCGTAATAACAAATTAATAGTAAATTAAAGAAAGATGTTTCAATGCAGTATTTCATTACAAATAAACAGTTCTGTACTCCATTGAAAATAGACGGTGTGTCATTGACTGATGTAAAGGTCACAACATTTTTAGGCCTTTTAATTCAGTCGAACCTTAAATGGAACGTCCATTTAAATGAATTGAACACAAAATGTATTCGTAATGCCGCGCTTTCACAATTCGTTCATATCCAGTCAGCCTTCATATTGCTCGTTGTGTATATTTCGCGAATGTTCATTCCCGCTTGAGATAATGCAGAATATTCCGGGGAAATACATATTTTAGCTTCTTAGATTACAAAAAATAATTGTACGAAAAAAAAGCAAATCCCACCCACGTGTTTCTTGTACGCCTCTCTTTATTAATATAGGTATTTTACCATTACCTTGTCTCTGGATTTACGAGTCTGTAGTTTTTGTTAAAAAAAATGATAGCTTAAAAGCGAGAATATATTTTCAGTAAGCGCTGATGTCTATAACTGTACCACTCGACGTAGTAATCAAATTCATTAGGCGATAGCATCAATATCTCACTTCAAAACATTCACATAAAATACATGTACATTGTTTTACAACACTTTGCCAAATGACATTAAACTATTAAATTTAATACAAAAGCTTAAGTCCCAAGTACAATATTTTCTGCTGCACAACTATTCTGGGTCATTGTCCCCAACCACTCTATTTTTCCATGGTTTCTTCGATCAACCCCATGCACACCAAATTTCGGTTGAATGCCCTAACAAACAGGCAACAAACGGTGCGCAATCTTTCCTTCCTCTTTCTTGTTCTTCCCCTTACTTACACATCCTTACATGCACTACACTACCACACCTGTGTGCAGACCAGTCGGAGCTTACAGCTTGTCCCGGCTGGGGCGATGCCTCGCCGATGGGAGATACCTGGTTGGAGAAAGTCCCAGCAAGAAGATATAGGTCGGTGACGTATCTCGGCAGAAGCAGGGGATGTTCACCGCCACCTCCCGCAACGAAAACATGCACTGCAGTTATTAGACTAATGACTAGAGACAGGACGTGTAGTAGGAATTGTCAAAGTATGTAGATAAATAAGTAATGAAACCAGTAAGACTATGTATTAATATGTAAATCGGATATAATGTGTAATGTGCACCCTGACGAAAGTACTACTATAGACAGAGGTCACGTAGGCCACGGTGACGGAGCCACCCCGCGAGGGACCATGACTAAACTACCCCCCCCCGACCTACGAGCCCTAGCCTTTGACTGTAATGACGCCTCATGCCAGCACACGCGGAGTTAGTCACGTACGCTCTGGTATTTAAGCTCTGCGCCCATGTCTAAACAAGTCAGATCAGTTACTGTCTCGCTGCCGTGCGGTTGCTCGTCACGAGGTGGCCGAGGTCATTCTCGCTTGTAACTTTTAACTGTTTTTCAGTATCTATTAAATATTTGTATACGAATCGAAGTAAGTTATTTCTGAGGAAATCTTCTCCGATCCGTAACAACGGCGCGCAGGACAACGCAGGAAAAAGGACGATTTTTAAAACAATTTATTTCGTATAAATGTAATACAATTGAAGATAATTGATAGAATAAAACATATTTTGTAAAGATAGCAAAATATGTTAAATGTGAAACATAGTACTAAATGAGTAAAAATATGTTCTATATATGATTGTCACCATTCCCTTGTTGGACGCAATTACGTTCGGAGAATAAATTCCGCAGTCGTGAAGAAATCCATGTGACTATATTACTGAGTAATATCACAGTGAACAAATTTAATTATAAAAATATGTAACACGAAAATGGATATTGTATATGGGCGGCGATGATTCGCCAATGTTACAATTATGAGAATGGTAAGAAGAAAGACAAAAAATGTAATTACATAAAAATCTGGACTCTACTAATTTGACTCGCCCGGATTCACTAATCAATCAATCAATAGAAGTATCGCAATAACGTTATTAATTAACAATTATTACGTTACTGATCGCAGTTTTATGAACTTTATCTTCAGACAATAATAGTGGAGCAAATTTAATCAACGTCTCGCTATTATGAATAACTCATCATTATTGGTTAACTACCCCCGAACTTGGATAGTCAACCATCAGTTATTTTTCTTTGCTAAAATATATTATATTGTGATTATTGTAATCCTACATCCTAACCGGGCAATATAATTCTAGCTCTAAACCTGCTGAATTTTGTCGAGATCACTAAAGCACTGTATGATTCTGACTCTAGACGCATTCATGACCGTTGACAGTTCTAATCTCCTTGTAACACCGCGCTACCCTTCTAATACCGCGTGTAATATGAAAGTTGGAGGGAGAAGCCGGCGCCAATGAGTCAGAGGCTGCCGGGGCGTGTGAAGCTAAAATTAACGGATCGCCGCACGCACGAGCGCTATGACCCAGAGCGAGCGTAATGTGCACAAAATTAATTTCGAGACTAATGGGGTTAACGTACATTTTAACTACCAGCAATTTACAATTTGACATTTAGTATTTAAATTTAAAATAAAAATATTATTTCCTTGTGTTCAATGGTAGAATAAAGCACTGTTGTTAATTTCTTCCACAACTAGGCAATTGAAACATCATTTTCATTACTTATGTAATAACTTTGAGATATCTATCTTGTTACTTCATTTGTTTGCCAATAATTTGACTGGAAAATGGTTTCAATATTATAAATTCTGAAAATTTGTTTTTACGGTTGACCTCCTGCAATATTGTGTGCTACAACTTTAGTCAGGAGAGGTTACCATATCGAAGAAGAATTTTACGAGAAGATATAAAAAGACTTTTCAACTGATTGTGCCACAATTACGTGTGAGAACTTCTTCTGTAGCTGCCTTCACTAATGGGTTGTTGGGTTTCGAATATCTCAGTGTGGAATAATATTAAAATTACCTGTAGCACACGCCGCCCTAAGCAGCAAAGTCGGTCATGGTGTTCTATTGTGTGGAGTGTCTTTGGGACTCGCCTAAGTTACTGGAATTTGAAGTTAAGAGAAAGAGTCTACCTCGGCCCAGAGCTAGAGCGAACTGACGAGAATACTGAGATGATCTCTGAATAAAGCGGTTCGTCCGCGCGTGTGTCGTCCGATGTTCCCCACGACGCCACCGACCGGGTTGAAAGGGAGCCGAGCACTGATCGAAAAGATGGTCACTACTTGGAACTCATTGCAGCAGTAATCGAATTTCCTTGTGGGAGCAGTCAGCAATTTTACCTTTCCTCGCCTGATCCAGTTCCACGAGGGAGTAGCGCAGAGAGAAGGGACGCGAAAGCAAGCGCAGCGAGCCGTTGCCTGGGTGGGAGCGGCGGAGGTGCTTGACCTCAGGAGGACTAGCAAGTCGAGAGAAGGCGGATTCCTGGAGAGATGGCTGTCGGGTAACTACGGAGATTCAACGGCGTCGAGCCCCTGGCCGAAGAGGCAAAAGTCGATGGACTGCAGCTGACGGTGACTATTTCAGCGGAGGATTACACGACGTTCGATGTCAGACGAATGATTAGAGATCGTTTTCGCAAAAAACGAACACTCTGTCCGCGTTGCTTATGGACATTTAATTCCACTGACATAATTTTACTGTCTTCAAACATCAAATAAAAAGAAATGAGTGGCGCGGCAGAATGGAATATACATTATTGTACTAGTAAGTATTCTACTCTTTCATGGCAAGGAACCGTTAATTTTCTAATCTCTGCGAACCCTCTTCCCAGCTCTATCAACACCTGACGGCTATTCTACCACATTTTATCAATTTTTCATTCTTCTAAAGACATAATTAAAATGTAACATAAAAATATTATAGAGAAGTAAATTCAAATATGCAAATTTTGATTTTTTTAAATTGTAGCAGGTTATGAAAAGAAATTCGAGAAACTACGTAAACATAATTTGAAGCATTTTTAACCACAAATGCACTAATGAAATGAAACGCCGGTAATGTAAATATTCCCAACTGCAACTGCCGTTTTGCGAGGCAGAATGCGATTGCCGGCGTTCCAATCTGATATTTACCGAAGGACAGGAAATGGAGCACGGGAAATTGGAATTTGCACAATTATGCTTACTACTCATACTTTAGAGAAAATGTACATGCGCTTTTGAAAGAACTGATTTTTACTTTCGCGTATACGTAGGTATATACGGAGTAGTGTGAGGAAAGTTATGTAATGGTGCGGAAAATAGATTTCGAGATTTCAACGTAAATACGTTTTGGGGTTCCCTGGTCAGTCTGACAACACCATTAGCGTCTAAACCATTTGCACGATGTTTTTCAAAATGGACATTCCCCGTTCGGTCTAACTCCACTCAAGGCACCACTCTCTTCACTCTTCAAAATTTCTTTACATGAAACCCAACCGACATTTTTAAAACTTTCTATATATCTTCTAATAACTACATATACGTACCTATCAAATGTTAACCATCACGAATATTTTCATATATATATATATATATATATATATATATATATATATATATATATATATATATATATATATACTGCTGAAAACGGCCAAAGACAAACACTAACTCGTTATCAGTCGTCAGGAAGTACTAGGGATACTCGTCGCACGTTCTAAGCGTTTCTTCCTCTGCAATGGCAACCTCTTCGAATTATTCCGCGAAAGCCGCGCTCTCAGTGAGTCTGGTTTATTTCCAATGTCTTTGGGTCTGCAGGGCCAACCCACCGGCGACGACAAATAATGCGACCGCAGCAGGTAACGCGATCCGCTGCATAGGGGGAATCCTACCATTTAAAGCAGTGATCTTCTAGCTGTGGCGCGTACGCCCTCCTCCGCTTCGCGTAACGATAGTCTGTGGCAAGATCTCCATTCAAACCAATGCTCTGCTACGAGCCGCGGTGTTCGGAAGCGCGCAGCCGTGGCGACGAGAGATGGGGCGTGGGGTCATAAAGATATGCGCCCGCGTTTGTCGGGACGGCCGGGGCGGCTGAAGGGAGAGGGTAGGCCGGGCCGGGCCCTCTAAATGCCCGCGCCGCTCCAAGTGATTTAATTATTAAGATCGGGGGTGGAGTTGACCAGGCGGAGTTCACAGAGGGTGTGACGTTACACTATCATGCCTCTAGTTGCCCAGATTGCTTGTGTACCTTCCATTAAAGTTATTGAGAATAGCTGCAGTGTCTGAAATTATTAAGTGAAATAATTGTCAAGGTTTTAAGCAAATTGTTTTTTAAAGGCAGAAAGTGAAGTTTTCAGAAACGCACAGTAACTTTCATAAATTTAAAACATTTTTAATTCAGAGAATGCTTAAAACATGAAAATAATATGTGAGGTATTGAGGTTCGGATAGAAGGCATACATTAGTTTTCTTTATGTGTTATGTAATTCTGTTGGAGTGTTAAATATGATAGGCTTTCAGGTCACGTATAAAATGATGGTGTTGCATGAAACCATCAAATACACAGCTGTTACATGAGAAGGCGAGAGCCTTGTTTGCCAGAAGGGAAGAGTGTTATTGAGGGGTCTAGTTTCAAAAAACGACTTTTACACCTTCGGTGAATACTGAGATATTGGTTCAATAGGGGGCCGTTGCAGTTATGCGTCGTTCTATAAAATGAGTTGTAACAAAACCCACTTTTTCTTCACTCCGGAGGGCTTCATAATAATATGTTAATATCAGAACGCGATATTTCCATAATATTAATTTCATTGCAAAGTACGATCTTTCAAATCCAACAATAGGACATCCCTTTGTTTGCCACCGTATTATATCAGAATGAAAATTTATCTTCCTATGGAAATCTAACTTGCCTAAGGATTGACGAAGCTGATAATGAGAATGATAAGTATTGTAAAAGTGAACAATTAGATCTTGATATTTGATGAAAAATGCCACATGAAATTTGAAGAAATCAAAAGAAAACCATAATCATTAATCTTTCAAAAATATTTAATGAAAACAAGTTTGTTTCAACGGAAAAATACGTTTTCAGCAACAATACATAAAAATCATTTCCATTAAATTTCAAAATGAGACTTTTCCGAATTTTGAGCTCAACTTTCTTCATAATGACTAGATATTCTTAAATTATCTTACAATATTGTTTTTACTTTCGCTAGCCAAGAGCATTAATCCCAAACATTTAGCAGGAAAATATTTTAAACAAATGATATGACCTTTTCTTGTTTTCTTTAAACGAACTAGTAAGCAAAAGTCCCATTTTGAAATTTTAACGTTCATTTTGTTGTTTGATAGTATTCTTATTTTATAATTTTGTTGTTATACAATTGAAACATTCAGTTTAAAATGAGAATAATAAATTTGTTTTCATAGCTAATGAAAAATGTATTATTTGGGTGAAGTCTACATAAACTCTTGTATTATTTCAAGAACTTACTTTCTAGAGCATTTTATAGATAGAATATATCTTCTTTACTTTTTACTTACTTCTATTCTTCTTTACTTTTGTACGCAGTTTTCGTCAGCTCTTCTTTTCATATTTCGCAGTTTTATATGTAGCTTTTCCTCTCCTATTTTTCTGTAATTTCCATTCCGCCTGTGCACATTTGAGTCTCGAGCTCTTGTGTACTCTCGAGAAGAAAGTTCTGGAAGCTTGCGCTCAGAGATAAACTCGTATCTGGTTCCGCACTCGAGGTTAGCGCAGGGGCTCAGCGAGCGTCAGTTGAAGCGCATCTCGGGGCGCGCGGCGGAGCAGCCCTTTAAAGCCTCTCTCCTCTAGGTCCAACCGAAAATAAACGCCGACATGTAGAGCCAGGCCCCGACAACAGATGAAGACAGCGTTTCGCATTAGGGGAAGCGCTGGATGTGCCGAACTAAGCGTATTAAGCGTTCCAAGGAATAGATGATCAAAGGAACATACACACTGGTACTACCATTAAAGTCATTATGAACTACAAGGAAATACTAAGGATTCTTCCAACATTTCCACTTGTTGCATTTTTTCATCGCCTTCTTCATCCAGCGATTTCCATGAAGAATATGAAAACGTAATTTTGACATCTTTAGAGCTTTTTTCATATTCAAACCCCCTTAATTGATAACATATTTTTTGAAGTTGTTAGTCCCAATCGCGGAATTTCGAAATTGACCACGTAGTAGCATTAGTTTACGGTTTTCATTGTGTCCTCTGATAAAATCCAGTCGGAGCAAAACCAAAGCTACCAGGCCAGGGAATGATAATACCATTGAGGAACAATAATATTTGCCGCAAATTAAAGCACTCAAAAATAATAGATTTCCACTCTCGGAATACGTAAATGAACTACAATTAAAGCCATCACGTAACTTTTTCCTTATTTTCTGAAACTTGTCTGAACAGAAATAGACATTCGGACAATTTTTCAGAAAGTGTTTAAAATTAATCATATATCTATATCTATATCTATATATATATCTATATATATATCTATATATATATATATATATATATATAGATATATAGATATAGATATATAGATATATATATGACCGTAAAAATATTTATTTGTAAATAAAGCTGATTATGTACCCAAAACAACGTCCAATATTTATTTGCATAAAAATGCCGCGTGAAAGATACATCCAATCTCCTCAGAACGCGTGATGTCATCTGTGGAACGAGCTACGAGGCCGTTATGGAAAGAAAAAAAACATATCGTAGGTGTGCAGTACCTCAATGTACAAATACTTCTACATCAATCCCAAATAAATTATTTAGTGTACCACGGAAAGTAGAAATGCGAAAAAAATAGATTTAGCAAGACGAAAAAGTGACGAAATGTCTGTAACGTCGCCAATTTATTTTTGTGAGGATCATAATAAGTAGTGCAAATAGATAAAAGCTGTATGCAAATAATTTGTGTATTGATATAGTTCAATTTACGAGTGTCTAAATAATTTGTATTTGTTTTAGCTTGACAATGATATGGAAAATTACAAGCGGTATCATGTAATGGGTTTCGTGAAAAAAATTATGCTAAAACCTGGATGAAAATTGTGAACTATTAAAATATCAAACAGATTTTAAATTTAATCATGTCAGATTTTTTTAATGCATTATTTCATTATTCAACAAAATTGAAGTGATTAGAAAAATGTAGAGATAGTGAGCAAAGTAAAAGTAGTTTGAGTCATGAACTTAGATGCTGACGTTTAAAGTATCCAAGGCATAGGAAGTGAGTCGCTGCAAATCAGGAAACAATTAAATGAATACTTTAAGCCCTGTGGACTTTGATCTCAAATGAATATCCTATGATTGCAGCGTCTCCTGACACTCTTATTGAAATAAAATGCCCCAGTGAGAAATGTAAAATTAATTATATTAAAAATTGTGTGATTACGTACTTGACTCAGGTACACTTTGAAATGTACGCTTCTGGTATAAAAACATTCTTCAGTGTAGCTCATCCTGATTTTCAAAATTCAAAAAGTATTGACGTTTTAGTAGAGTATGATAGTGAATATGGTCATAATTTATTAAATAATTTTCAGTGATTTTGAAAAATTAATATTTATCCCTTTTGGGTAAGATTACTTATTAGAAAAAATAAAATTAACAATTTTATATTTGTTTTATTTATTACTTTATATAAGTTCTGTAGATTTATAAGACCACATGCTATACAATAACATCAAGTATTCTAAGTAAATTATTATTTATGACAGAATGCTGCTTTTACATGTGAAACTATTTATCTTCTTATAATTCTTTCAATATGAGTTAAGCTAGCAATACTTTTTGTTTCTCGCACTTCTGCTTCAGACAGCTTTGCCCCAGCTTTTACACTACGCGGTGTTGCCAACCTCATGCCTTTCGAAGAACTTGTTCAACATGCTTGTCAGCCAAGACGCAAGTCCACGGTTCCAAGCTGGCTAGAAAAATCACAATTTTCCATGTCATTTCATTGGTCAGACCACCAATAAGCCAGAAGAAATATATTGAATTAGTATAATCTGCATACATGGTATTAGTCAGCCTGAGGAACGGCCTCGATGGTTTTGTAATGTTTTTCTAAATAGTCTGTAATGCAGGTTACATTGAAGTAAATATGCCTGAATCAAGTAGGAAGTTTTTTTTAAATTGAACATATCCAATTTAACAATTAATGGTCGTACCACACAAGCAGTTATTAGAATATTTCTCAGAAACACTTTTCTTCCGGAGGAGAGTGATTCTCCAAAAATTATCTGCCAATTCCGAAAATATTCTATTTAAACTAATTTTCACTAGATACAATAAAACTGGTGCAATAACAATACACTGGTGCAATACAAGTATGCTTATGAATTAACTACGATATAGAAACATTCTTTTGGAATTCCAATGTACATCATAGGCTTTTTTTAATTTGTTGGAAAGTATTTATTTGCACATTGCTTATTTTCTACATCATTTGCCTCTGATTCACTGTGACCTGAATCAGAAACCTCAATGAAGCATCTTCTGACATCTCACTTTCATTGAAAGAAACATCACTATCGGATATTTCCTCATTACAATCTAATTGTTTTTTCAACATTAGTCAAAGCAGATGTAGAGGGCTTGGATGAATCTTCAAACTTAAACAGTGGTGTTGAGCTGCAAGATGTAGAACGTTTTTCGTACAGTGAAGTGGACATATTTCTTTTGCTGTCATTCTTTGTACAGTCTTGCTTCTGTGGTGGACTTTTAGAGAACTTTGAATGGATTTATCTGCAACTCCATGTTGTCATTGTTTCTTTCTCATTTGCTTTGAGAATCCATCTGAATCTTCAATAAAGCACACCTGGTCATCATTCCTTGAGTAATTAGCATACCGACCAGTAAAAACTGTTAATAATAATAATAAAACAATGACAAAAATAAAGGCATAAATAGCACTAACTCTATAGTTTATGTCTGTCTTGCATAGATATTTTAAACTAATAAAAACACGACATTGTAATCATACTGCAGTCCCCTTCACAGCACTATTCTTTTTTCTTCTCATTTGTACTACACTTCACAACACGTTTCCACACTTTAATACAAATGTATGGGCGACAGTCCGTAAACGGACTCAGGCTACCGGCGACGTCCCTTCCTCGCGGTCATGGGTTAAGGGGTACGTGTGGTTAGCACGTAGACATCCCCATCGAATTCCGGTCTTCTCAACCTGAGAATTGCACTTTCTCATCGTCACACACAGCAACATATACTGGGACATTGCAAGTAAAAGGGGCACTATAGTATTCGATCGACCTGGAATCGAACCCCGGGCCGCGTAGTGGAAAGCGGGCACGCTGACCAAGAGCTAACCACAAGGAGCAAATACTACTTTCAATATAAATGTACATTTAATAAAGCATTTCACGTAATATTAATTATCTTATAGTAAAACAACAACAACAACAACAATAATAATAATAATAATAATAATAATAGTAATAATAATACAATCACTGTTTTAATAAGCCTAACATACAAATTCAAAAAGTTTACACATATCACTAGTTAATTTACTTTTAAATCTTTGAACACCTTGGGAAAGGGTTCCAAGGCTAACGCTGGCAACATATTCCAGTACGTTATTGTTCTATTTGTAAAGGAAATTTTAACAATACCTGTTCTCTGTGTCCTGAACTGAATTTTATGCTTGTGATCCCCTCTATTAAAGTATGTTGGTGTACTGAGTTGGATGTAGATATATTTCCAAGCCGGATAACCGGCATAGGCTTTGTACAGGGCCCGAAGTCTTGTCTTTACTCTGCTGATTTCTAGAGACTCCCATTTTACTTTCTTCCAAATGCTAGTTTACACGCTCTCCGCTCTACTCTGTTCACATTTTCCTTTTGTGATTTTCTATTAGGGTCCCAATTTCCACTGTTGGCCAATCCTGTTCATTCTCTTCAACTAAACTATGTATAATAGTTGTACTGTCTTATGGACTGCTTTAAAATATCGTGAAAATTAAATCGTTTCCTCAATACACCGCCCTAAAACACCGTACTATCAAAGTTTATGTTGCTATGTATCAGAATAGTAAATGGAATGAATGAAATGAAGATAACTTTCTATGAAAGTTAGCACAGTAAATTGCCTACGTAATGAAAGGTAAGCAACACCCGTCTGCCTTGCGTCAAGGGTCAGAATGAATTCTGAGCTGCTCGCCCGCTTGCATGGGGCGACGGCTAATGCGAGCGCCCGTCAGCGCAGAGGGATTGTTTGTTGTAACAAGTCTCCAGTCTGCGTCGCGTAATCGCCAATACTGGCGCTCCACAGAACCCGCACTAATATCCTGAATCGTAATCCTGTATTCGCAGGCGCTGCAGCTCGCTTGTCGTATTACCGGACACGAGTTTCGCAGGTGCAGTGCGTCTCTGCGTCATTAATCCTCTTTTCTCCTCTTGGTGCAATGTCCCCCACTTTTACGGTTTCTTTCGACTGGACAAAGTTTGTTGTTACAAAATGTATATTATTTATACCATCATATCACTGACAATTAAACAAAATAGTTTCACAAAAATATTGAAAAATTAATACCAATAATATTCATCTCTAATTTTATCACCGGCAAGACTGATGTTAATTGATAGTTATCACAAACGATTTTCGATTCCAATTTTTGTTATATTCTAAAATTAAGCGTGAGTTTTGATGGTCCCTTCTGACTGCACTGCTTCAAAGAAGAGGACCATCACCTTTCCGGTCTTCTTCGCGTCCGCCTCTTGGAGGAGGTAGTAGGAGACGTTTAAACTTCTGTTTTTCAATATCCTTTCACGTTTTCAAGAGTTGTTTTATTTGAATTATACTACATTTTAATATTTAGTACATATTTCCTTTCTTTATCTGGCAAATAGTTATACTGAGATTATGACTCATTTGAAAGTTCAGTTGAAAGTCAGTGTTTAATTCAGGACATGAATTTTTTTTATACGTCTCATCTCCTGGAATTATGAATTTCTCAATCGTTACATTATTTCACCTTCCTAGAGCAAAAGTGGTATAACACGTTTTTCTTATACCGTTCACTTTAATGCTTTATTAGTTTTTTATACAAAATTTAGCAGTAAATTATTTTACTTTTTTCACATACGTCTGTATAGAAAAGTTTGTTTTAACTTCTATTGACACTTCTAATTAATGTTGTTAATTTACAGATGTCATTAATGACAAAATGAGAGTTACACCACTTGTGATAAAAGCAGGTAAAGGTTAAGAAAACA
This sequence comes from Gryllus longicercus, assembly GCA_038098605.1. NCBI lineage: Eukaryota > Metazoa > Arthropoda > Insecta > Orthoptera > Gryllidae > Gryllus > Gryllus longicercus. The sequence continues at coordinate 769,069 of JAZDUA010000038.1, read as the reverse complement.
CGAAATGCAATCAACAACACTTTGTTCATAATTTTATTACTAATCATCGACATTCACATTTACATTGCGTTTAGTGGCCTAATCTACCGTTGAGCTTATAAATTTCGCACTGATCATTTTGTACAATTATACACATTACTTGATATAAAGGCTTAAATGAAGTTACACTGCTTGTGATAAGAAAAGGTAAATGGTACGATTTACAAGAAAATATAAAATACAATCAACATTAATGAATTTAATTTTTAAAAAATTCTGAATGAAATTATCAATTTGATAGACAGACGGACAGTTAGACAGACGGGCAGACAGACGTACAGACACACGGAAAAACGGACAGACAGTCAGACAGACGAGCAGACAGGCGGGCAGACAGACGGATAGACGGACAGACGGACGGACACGGACAGACAGACAGGTGGACGGGCAGACGGAAGTTTTGCCATCAACTGATTTTTTGGTATGAAGGACCCACAGAACAATGATTCTGGCTACACCACGTTTTGGAGATTTTTTCTCTTAATTTACCAACTGGATTTATTCCCTTTTTCGTTATCAGGGCTCTGCCACGAACGTTTTCTACTGAAAATCCGGAGTTTTGTTTCGCGCAGCGTTACGCAACTTTTCCTCTACTGCGTAGATTACTCTGTATGTACGTATGTATACGGGAAACTAAAATCATGGTTCAACAAAACAGTGAACATTCAATAAATCAATAAAAGGTGAAATAGCAATTCCGATAATTTCTGAAGATTCTTGTTATTTCTGAAAAAATACGTCCTTTTTTTCCTTTTGTGAAATGATGCTTAAACATTTATAAGAAATAGGAAATAACTCTCCTCTCGATTCACATTATACTTTTAAAAATATTTCAAAGTAATTTTTGAAATGTATTATTTTTTTACAATCTTCCAAATATTTTCAGCCAAATAATATGTACAATTTTCTACTTTCTGGTGTGGAATCGCGGGCTTTTCGCTCTCCAAGTCCCTTCAATAGCATTTGCATGCACTCCAGTTCCAGGATCTTGAACAGTAATGAACGATTAACCCTTAAATGGGTGAAACCTTCATCTTCAAGACAATGATAAGCGTTGCTGCAATCCGAGACGACAATAAATTTCGACTTGATGTAATTCTTAATGATATCCATCAGTACCTCTTTACTATGACATTCAAAAAACTTACAAAAGGACTAAGAGGAACCTCTTTCAACACCACCAAGCATCTTTTTGCCCTCCACGCTTCTGTCCCTATTGTACTTCCTTGTACCAAACTTACTCTCATTCATTTCAACCTCATACCTCCACCACTCGGTGGTTCCCTCTCATCTTGAATCCCTTCAAAACGTACCTTTTGGCCAAAAATCATCCAATCAGTAATCTCAGACTCATCAGCATTCCAAAATATGTGTTCAATCTTTTCTTCCATCACCCTCAAGTGAGTAATGAGAAGCACCTTCTTTATCTCCAAATGACTCCTTTCAAACCAATATTTCTTTCTCACAGACAGTTATTCGCTGTGACCACTCTCGCATCTCAGTAGACAAATCCACTCATAAACATCTGACCCAATACATTTCATATCACTCTTGCAAACAATACATACACGTGGAGACGCTAGCAAACCCACTTTCTAACAACTCTGGATCACATTCAAAGTTCTCTCTCGGCGCGAATAGTATATAAAACCAACATTCATCCAATTCAGCAAACGTACAAACCTAATGGAAAAGACTTGAAAAGCGCAAATAACAAGCAAATTCACGCCCACAAATTAATAAAAATCTTCTTCAAATTAAAATATAAATAATTGAGTAGTTTTAGTAACAGTAGTTTTGTTTTATTTGTGCGTTTATTGAAGGCTTTTTAATTACTAACCCATCTCTATGTTTCAGTTCAAGCAGTAAGCAACCCCACATTTTCACAATTGTTTTAAGAGTGTTGTTTTTTTTATTACAAAAAATTTACAATCTATTTTTTACAAAATAATAAGTAAATATGTTGTTGTAGACTTGTTATGACAATGATTGATTTCCAGTGAAGGTATCCCATCGGTACTCTTCATCTATTTCTTCATACTATAACAAAAAGCAAGTATTATTTTGGGTTGGCTGCAAGTGGGATAGTTTATTAGCTGAGGGTAATGTTTCAGTTATTTGTTGAAAATCTATATGGGAGTTGTAGGGGTGAGGTTCTGGTTAGTCGATGGATATCTGCACTATTGTCTAGGATGTTGAGGGCCAAGTGGTTTGGATGGTTTTCAAGGCGCTGGAGATAGTTTGAGCTGATAAATTCTATTCTTTCCAAGACAGTGGGCATTTTTAAGTCCTTGTGCAGTGCTGCATTTGTGATGAACCATGGTGCTGCCGCGATCATTCTTAGGGTCTTGGATTGAAATCTCTGTATGATCGAGAGATTACTCTTGCTTGCTGTGCCCCAGATTTGGATGCCGTAGGTCCATATTGGAATTATGATAGCTTTATAAATCAACAGTTTATTTTCCAGTGATAGTTTTGAGTGGTATCCTAGTAACCAGTATAGTTTTCTTGTTTGAAGTTGAAGGTGCTTTTTTTTGGCTAAGATGTGATGCTTCCACGTTAGCCGTTTGTCTAGATGTATTCCCAAGTATTTTACACTTTCCACCTGTACTATTGGATTGTTGTTGATGTGGACAATAGGACATTTGTTTTTTCTCAGGGTAAAGGTTATATGGACTGATTTATTTTCGTTGATTTTTATTTTCCACTTTTTGGCCCAATCTTCAATCATTGTGAGATGTTCTTGTAAATGTCTTGATGCGTCATTAGGGTCGTCATCCGAAGCTAATATGGCCGTATCATCTGCAAAAGTGGCTATGGTTGTTTTATCTGATTTTGGTATATCAGTAGTATAGAGCTGGTATAGGATAGGGCCGAGTACACTACCTTGTGGTACTCCGGCCTTGATTGGATGGAATTCAGATAATTCATTTTGATATTTGATTTGGAAGGTGCGGTGGGATAGAAAAGATCTGACAATGTTGAAGAAGGGATACGGTAGAAAATTCTTGAGTTTAAATAAGAGTCCATCGTGCCAGACTTTATCAAATGCTTGGGCAATGTCTAGAAAGGCGGCTGAACAGTATTTCTTTTCTTGGAAGCAATTCTCAATGTAGTTGGTGATTCTATTAACTTGTTCGACGGTAGAATGCTGTTGTCTAAAACCAAATTGATGATCAGGGACTAGGTTATTGGTTGCAATGTGAGGACGTAATCTTGATAGAAGAAGTTTCTCAAATACTTTAGATAGAATGGGAAGTATACTGATGGGACGGTAGGATGAGGGTTCATGTGGAGGTTTCCCAGGCTTGAGAAAAACTTGAATTTGGGCTACTTTCCATTGCTCCGGGTAGTGCCCTGTTCTTATAATGCTGTTGAACAATGCAGTAATTATAGTCTTGCCTTTTCGTGGTAGTTCTTTGAGAAGAGGTGTTGTAATTAAGTCATAGCCAGGAGCTTTTTTGTTTGATAAGGCGTTTATGGTTTTGGTAATTTCTCTGGGAGTGAAGTGCGGGATTGGAAGAGTCATTTGGTTTGGGGAGTTAAGATAATCTCTGATTTGTTGCTCTTGGTTAGTATTTATAATGGGATGAGTCTGGAATACATTAGCAAAGAATTTGGCAAAGGTAGACACTTTTTCTGTGGGGTTTCTTGCCCAACACTTGTTTTCGTCCCTGATTGGGGGATTTGATTTGGTCGGTTTTTTTAGCTTCCCTGTGGCTTTAAATAAGGAGTAATTGGTATCTTCTGTTGGGGTAAGGTTGGTTATGAAGTCTTGAAACCTGTTGTTGTTGAATTCGTTTAGGAGGCGTTTTAGTTGCCTAGTTGCTCTGTTGTAGTTGGTACGGTCTTCAGGATATTTTGAAGTATGCCAGATTCTTCTTAGTCTTCTTTTCTCGGCTATTTTGTTCAAAAGAACTTTTGGATATTTCACGCAGCCTTGGGTGTAGTGAAGTTGCGGTGTAGCGGTCCAAGCTGCTTCTTGAATATTTTGTATTAAATACTCAGTCGCTTCGTCTATGTGGTCAGCTGATTTTAGTGGGAATCGGATGTTTGTTTTCATAGATATCTGTTTTCTATACAAGTTCCAGTTTGTCTTTCTGTTCGTTAGTGACGCGGGAGGGGATTGTAGAATAATTTTGTTGCCGACTGTGATAATTATTGGAGTGTGGTCAGAGGACAGTTCGTGGGAAGATTCTATGATACAGTTAGTGGATGGGATTCCTTTTGTTATGAATATATCAATTACATCTGGGGTTTTGGTTAGGTCGGTAGGCCAGTAGGTGGGTTCTCCTGTAGAAATGGTTTCTAGCTGAAGTGAGGTAACTGCTTTCAGCAGTTCTCTCCCTCTTGGGGTGATGAGCCTGGATCCCCATTGCGTGTGTTTGGCATTGTAGTCTCCTCCCACCATGTACCTATTTCCTAGAGACTTAAAATAGGTTTCAAATCGTTGTTTGTCTATTTTGAATCTTGGAGGGCAGTAAATGGCACTGATGGTAATTGGTCCACTCCAGTCCATAATTTGTACAGTTGTTGCTTGAATATCCTGTTCCTGTACAGCTTCCTTTTCTTGATGTTTTATAGTGCTTTTTATTAATATTGCTGTGCCACCATGAGCATTGCCACTGGGGTGTTTAGTATCGTATAAAGTGTAGTTCTTCAGTTTAAAGTAGCTTCTTTCTGTGAAGTGAGATTCAGAGATGAGTAGCATGTCTATTTTGTTTTCGTTGAGAAATATTTCGATTTCTTGGCGATGATTTGCCAAGCCGTTGGCGTTCCAAGCTGCAATGCGAAGGAATTTAGGCATTAGATAGTTTGGAGACAAGCGACGTTATGAGGTTGATGAGAGAGTTTATTTGTTGACTTTGCTGCATTAGTATGTTTTCAAATCTCTCAAAGGAGTGCTGTATAATATTCATAATGGAATGGCTATTGTCGTTGTGTTCATGTCTTTCTACAGGCTTTGATCGCGCAACATCGGCCCATGTTCCTGCATTTACATGTCTGCTTCTTGAGTTTTCGTGAGAATAAGTAGTTTCAATGTTGCTGTTTTGTGTCTGCACATGCGTCTCTTGTTGAAACATTCTGTGGTTACTTGAGTTGCTGTAGCCTTTCCTTTTTAGTATTTCTTGGTATACTTTGCAACCTTTGTAGTTGGCGGGATGATTGCCTTCACACAGAGCACAAGTTGGTTGACTTTGCTTTTCTTTTAAACACTTATCTGGGTCGTGTTCTTTTCCACATTTAACACACCTATACGGGTATGCACAGTACGATCTGGTATGTTCATATCTCTGACAGTTTTTGCATTGTACTATCTCGCGTTTCAGACGTGGTGGTTCGAAAGCAACAACACAATTTAACAGTCGGTTAATTTTGAACACTTCTTTGTTGTTAGGTTTGGGCTCAAGGTCTACAAAAAATAGAGGCAGAGGTGTTTTAGTTAGTCTGTGGCGAACATTTATAATGTTTCTAACTTTGTGGTCTTTTTCCAGAAGCGCAGCCTTGATATCTTTTACATCTACCGTATGATGTATATGTCGCAAGACAACTCTATACGCACGTTCTTGTTTCAACTGGTATGTATAGTATACGTGACTGTTGGCTGATAAATGTTTTATTATTTCCCTGTAGGTATTAGGAGTTTTCGGCGCTATTTTAATTTTGTCGTTTGCTAGAGATTTTATTTCGAAATCTTCTGTTTTTAAGGCTTCCTTTAAAAACTTTATCATAGCTGGAACATTATTCACATTTAGCACGAATATTGGAGGTACAGTGGTTTTTGAAAAGGTTTCCTCATTGTTTTCTGTTGTACCTTCTATATCAAGAGCACTGAATTGATTCTTGGTGGGAACTGTATATACACTAGTATTACTATCGCAAGACGCTGTCTTTTGCCTTACCCTTCTATTAGCATCAGGGTCGAGGACGTCAGGGTTCGGCCTTTTTGACCGAGCTGGTGTGTATATTTGCCATACATTCTGCGTCAGGTTGACGGGAGCAGATGAATCATGATCCATGGCGTTGCTGTCGCTGCCTGTTGATTCTTCGGATGACATTTCTTGAAGTAAACAGCTTCCCGGGTGTCAGTAGCATGCAATCGCACTACATGCCACTGATCCTACCCGAAAATACTTCGGTAATCAACTGAGTTTTAGTATATGTTATCTTTTGTTACGTTGATTTGAATATGAATAGGATGAAACACCGTTATGCTTCACAACTGTAACTGTTCACTTAGAGCTAGTGCGCACTGGTTGTTATCGCTAGACTTTTCCTTATCTTGGCGCCCTCGCGGGCGAGCAAGGTAAGACACTACGGAGCTGCGGGAACGATCCGCACACCACAGCGGTCAGGCGAGTACTAAGAGTGTTGTGAGGTGTTATTTTAAACTTGATATTTTAAATGTATCGTGATAACGTTGAAATAATTATAAAAAAGGTACAGCTTTATATGGCATAGACCCGTTGTCATATTGTATTCTTGAGTTCTCGTCTGGCAGCGGAGGTGAACGGTCGTGGCCGCTGCTCCGCAGTGCTTACCTTGTTCGTGTCGCTACGCGGAGAAGATAAGCCAACTCAGTGTATTAGCGTACTGATTAGTTACTTTATTCAGTGTACGTGTGAATAATTTCAGTGTAGGCTTCAGAAAGTGCACGGAAATTAAACCTATTTATTTCAAATTTGTGAATGATTCTGTAAAACTGAACTATTTTTTTAAATAAAAATATATATTTAAAAATATTAATATAGCCGTAGCAATCCGTTTGAATTCATTGTAATGAAGCAGTAATTACAAAGGTAATTGTGAATGAAAAGATTCTCTATTAAAATATTTCATTGCAGTTTCTCAAGAAAATGACCGAATTTTGAATATTTTTTGTTTGCATGTAAACATTTTCGTAATAATAGGGAAAGGTAAGCCGTTACGAGAAGTGAATCATAATGATGACGCGAATAAGCTTTCTCCAATGATAAATCGGTAAATGGAAAACGAACGGATGTAGAATGTTCTCTGGGGAGTGAAAAAAATGAATATTATACATTGTCATTGTTGAGTTTGAATCATCATTCAGATGTTCCCTGACTCTTCAAGAAATGTTAAAACTGTGCAGGTCAAAACAGTGCCGGGGACGACCACAATGCCGGTACAAAAATTATGTATTTTAGCAAAGAAACTTTAATGCTGATTTTAGTAATCCCTCAGGGGGCACATCATTCTCAGATATTGCCAGGGGCCTTGGCGTTCCCGGGCATCCACGACTTTCTGTTTACCTTTGTTTTTGTTGTTTTTTTTCATAAAATCAAAACAATTAGCCATGACTTTCGCCACTCAACTCCACAGGGGAGTCCATGACACTTCTCCTTAGGAGTTAAAATGATATTCCCAATCATTTTAATGAAAATTAGGCTATCATTCTCTGCTGGTACAATTCTTACATATTCAGCCAGGAAAACATCAGAATTGGGCAACCTTTAAATATAACATGCTCTAGACACCCTGTCCTGTGGAGCAAGAGTGATGACAGAATATCTAATTGTAATAAAAAAACTCGCTTATCTACACACGCACACACACACACAAATACATAACATCAATAGGCAAAGAAAGTTCCATCGTATTGTCCTATCTGATCTCACGGCAAAGCTCACCGTCAAAATGTGGATACAATACGAAATGGCATATACTATGCACTGACAGAAGAATGGTTCGCTACAGAATTTATTTATATTATTTTGACAGTCCTATTGCTCGACGTCTGATCATAATTGGCATTCTGCCAAAAACCAGTCGTTTTAGATGATTTCAGCATCCTGCCCGGCTTCAAGAAGAAGGTGGTCTCGCAAACTATTTTGTATATACAATTTATATTTATAAAACTATGATGTACCACACTGTATTGATTATCAGTATCATAGGTACTGGGTTTGTTCTTTTTTTGACTCTTCATTCGTATTATCAATAAACTCGCTCAGAAACGCGACCTGTTTTTGTTTATGGTATATTCAGGCATCGGCCAATAAATTTATTTTATTTCTTTTGCACTTTGATCTTTTCTCCTTCGTATTGGAGGTTCACAGTGTTAAACACTTTTTTTTTAAATTTTCGAGTCACGAATTCGCTCAGTGGTACAAACTGGGGTAATAACATCTTAACTCGTTGTTTTCTTATATTGTCTCCTTTTTATTTTCGAATTCCACCGTCGCGTCGCATTGGCGGGACGGCGCGCTCGGAAGAGGGATGCGTGTCGCGCGGTCGCACAGCGATCGCGTTTGTTTTTTAGTCTGTTTTCTGTTCTTTTTCACCCTTTGAATCGCCCAGGCTACGCTCGGTACTCAGTTAATTAATTGTTTATTGTATCTACGGGACATGGGAAAGCGATTCTCTCTATATCAGGATTCCTATAAAATCTCTCGTTTTGAACGCAAGTAAATAGGCATTCGGTTTAAACTAAACGTATTCAAATCTCTCTCTAGTAATTTCTTTGACGTTCCAGTCATGGGCTTGGGCAGTACTTACAATTCTTCATTAGAATTGTAACTGAATTAACACCCTGTGCCTCGCGGCTTGGTCAAAGCCAATGAATTGAGACACGGTGACACAATTCTCTGCCTACAGACAGTGACAGTCGGTTCTACGTCCCTATGCCCCTTAGCCCGGTTCGATTGCTTTCGGATGCTGAATTATGTCAAATAATTCCAATTTGGCGCTACGCATCGATAAGTTCAGTTTCGTTGCCCTTTGAAGGCATTTGAGATGAAAAGATCACACATTTCAAACTTCGCGCTTTAGAGAAAGTCTAATTTTGCACAAAAACCGCGAATTCTTTCCCAACTGACCAAATAGTCATTTTTGTACAAAGCTCTTTGAAATCGACTTTTAGCTGCTTCGAATAATCGCTAATCGCTTTTACTACCTCCTGGGCGGCCGCGACGAAAATTGCTTATTTTCAGATTTCCCGGCATCCAACTGTCCATCAGACGCGACGACCTCCCATTGTTTGAAAATCAGAGAAGGCGCGACCATTTTTGTAGCCGTCGTGCCGAAGAGCTAAGCAATGCAATGGGGCGCATTGAAATTTGTGGTACGTTGGCAGCAAGCAATTTCGTGTAGTGTCTTTGAAGCAACGCTCTGAAACGCGGAAGGCAGAATGACGTGAGATTAGTAAGGAGATCGTTCATTGTCGCTCAGACAGAGGACACCATGGCAATCTCTTCCAATTAGTTCTTAGGGCAAAGTAATAATCTTTGTCAATTATGTGTCGCTTTTCAGAACTCTCTCATCTGATGAGGACAGAGAAGGCGATGCACAAAACGTATCGTAGCAGTTTCAGCTAATGCTCTCCCAATTCATCTAAGCAATATTTCGCAGCCTCAACACAGGAATGGAGAATTTAAACCAAGTTTCCATATGCATTAATGAATGCATTAAGAACATTTCGCGTCTCTCAGCCAACTGCAATAAATTCATAGGAATTCCGTTTTATAAAGATTTTGTCCCTTGCAAGACATGAAAAACCGTTCCCTTTCTGCGTTGGAGAGTCCGTTTTATGCTGTGTAAAATAACATTTAACTTCACGGGCAGGTGAAATTTTCAGGTTAAAATAGGTTTCCGACTTGTACAGGTTCCGGTTTAGACAGAGTTTACTGAATTTCATCTCCTAAATCCATTCTGGGTGGTGTCTCTAAAGGAGATGTATGTACTTTCATTCACCTTCTTCAATTTTTTTATTTCTTCTAGAAACGACACTGAATTAGTGATACATAAATTAATTAGTTGCAGGTGACTCTGTCGTCACAGAACCCTTCCCTGGTTTACAGGGACCGACGAAAAAAAAGGTGCTCTTTTATAGTCTATAATGGTAAAAAGGTATTATACCGGTATTTTCATGGCAGAGTTCCGAAAGTCGCGGTCGAATACATGCATGAATAATCCAAATTCAATCATTACCCAATGGGTCTCTGAAAATGTTATCTCGATACAGAGTAATTATATAAATAAAATAAATGTATGCATGCATTTCGATTTTGTACTTCACAAACAAAACATTCAACATAATGGTCTAATAAAAACGTTTCAAAATATAGAGTGTAACTTGGAATGTCACGTGTCTTTTTGTTTTCTTTAAAATACAATTACTTTACCACATCCTTACAACTGACTTCGATAGAATTGTTCAGAACGCATACCACTGTGTATTTCAAATTGAAAAGAGACCGACGGATTCGGCCTATCCCGTCAGTTAAGGAAGGACAAGCGAATCTCACTCCGATGGTAGAGGAGTGTCAGGCCGTCGGCCCCAGCGAACTTTTCGTGGAGTGTGTGTGTGAGAGAGAATGTGTTTGAGAGAAAGAGGGAGTGATTGCTCTCACTTGTGCGTGCGTGCGTCGATCATTTATTAATAAGCATTTCGCAAAATTATTAAAGAATGGAAGTTATTTTCTCTCTGTGGATGGGGTGTTTTATGAAATGGAAGTTCTTTTTCCATGAAAGTATTGTACCTAAATATGGGCGTCCACTTTGGACGTCCTAAAAATGTATTTTATTGGAATAAAAGAAACGTGTTTTCTGTGTGGAAAAATGCACCGGCCGGCTGTGCGACGTCTGCTTCCACTGTTTGGCGGTGGGAGCTATGACACCACACAATGGCTTACTACGTGCAAGAGCGTAGCAGCCCCCTACAATTGCTCTGCGACGTCATCTTCCACTGTTTGGCGGTGGGAGCTATGACACCACACAATGGCTTACTACGTGCAAGAGCGTAGCAGCCCCCTACAATTGCTCTGCGACGTCATCTTCCACTGTTTGGCGGTGGGAGCTATGACACCACACAATGGCTTACTATGTGGAAGAGCGTAGCAGCCCCCTACAATTGCTTTTGGTACAGATTTGTATTTGACCACAAAGAAAATTGTGATAAGAAGAATCTCAGGGAAATATTTTGATGGTATATGAAAATGTAAAAATAAGAATTTGAAGACAAAATTGAAAATTCAACACACACAGTATAATTTGAAAACCAATAATGCACATTTTCTGTGAAAGAGGAAAAAAGGGGGAAAGAAACGCACAAAATGTACACTGACAAAAATACCTACATAAAGCACTTGAACACTGCAAAATATCACCTTTTCAATATATATATAACCTTTTTAAAATTACTTACATATATACACTTGAAAATTATATATCGTTTCTAAATATAACAATTCTGGCTACTAGCTTTACTACTAATATTCACTCGTGAAGTATTTGAAACAAATTTCGTTTATTAATTTCTCTATTTTGGAGTAATAATAATAACACAAGTGTATTATTAATTGAGTTGTTTTTTGAATCAGTTGACTAATTCTTTTTAGTTAAAATAGTCAAAATTATGATACGATCACATACATAAATCACAATTTTATATTGTTCAGTGAGCATTCCATGCTATTTTTACAAAAGAATATAATAAGTTTTATATATATATATATATATATATTATTATTATTATTATTATTATTATTATTATTATTGGCGTATAGGCCATTACTGACCACGCTACACGATTAACGTGTGTAATTCTTCCAGGATCAGCTTTTCAGCTGTATCCTTGGATTACGACAAGGTTGTTACGCCTTGAAGTGTGAATTATGAGATGATAGGTTGATGATAGGTGAAGGGACAATCATGGATTATGTGATAGGATATTGGTGAAAGGTGATCATGGACTTTTTGAACCATCCCAGCATTCGCCTTATGACCGAGGGAAACCACGAAAACCCCGGTCAGGATGGCTGGCCCGGGAATCAAACCCGGACCTCCCGATTACGAAGTCAGCGCGCTAGGCACTGAGCCACTTCGTTCGGTTTATATATATATATATATATATATATATATATATATATATATATATATATATACATATATATATATATATATTGTAATGTCAACAAGCCCCAAGTTGGGCAAGCCGAATGTAATGTCAACGGGGGAGGGCGCCAGGTTCAGCTCCTGTAATGTGGCTGGATGGAAGTGTTGGGAGGTCAAGAATTAACACACTGAGTAATTTTATAATAAATTGAGGTTTATTCCTGGCACCATGAGTTGCCAGGGAAGTTACAGGTCGCTAAGGGCGACACAGGTTTCCTCTTATATCTATTCTGCGAGCTCATTACTTTGATCACTAATAACTAATTCTCTTAAAGCTAACAAAATAAGGCTTAATTTCTAATAATGCATGCAACATTCTATCTACCATCTACAATCTGCAGGGCCTGAGCGCGGCCACTATTAATCTCTCGCCCAAAATGTCCTGCGAGGTGTCTCGCGTCATAACTTTCACCGCTGGCTGTGTTGAATCCACGGGCTGGCCGTGCGGCGGCCCTCGGATGCAGAGGCGGCGGGCAGTCCCAGGTCGCCGACCTCCCGCGGTGCGTCCCTCCTCAGCTGGCGGCGGGGCGCGGCGACGGAGTCGCCGAATCGTGCAGGCTCAGTCGGTCGGGGGGCCACGGGCGCTGGCCGTAATGCAGTTTGGGCTATGGATGGGCCCGACGTGAAAGGCGGCAGAGGCAGACGGGCCTACGCGGAAGTAGCGCGGGATCCTGCGATCTCCCGCCCGAGTTTCCTCCGCGGCAAATCCACGGTGCCGTTTTAAGAATGTCTTTGCACTAATGCCGGCCTAATCAGAATAAAGTTCTCTCTGATCCTGTCTTTCCCTTAGTCGCGTTCCGATCGTAAGTTCCGCTCCGCGAACATCTTCCACTAGTCGCGTCCAAATAAAATAAACTTTTCTCTGGGAATGTCTTTCCCCTAGTCGCGCTCTGATCGTAAGTTCTACTCTGCGAACATCTTTCCCCTAGTCGTGCTCTGATCGTAAGTCAATTTCCTCTCTGGGAATGTCCTTCCTCTAATCGCGTTCCGATCATAAGTAAGTTTTCTCTGTGCATCTCGTGTTCAAGAAAGCTCCCTTCCCCCCTCCAAAACGTTTCTAAATCTGTAAATTTACCCCTTCCCTCATAGTGAAACTTCCCATTGGCTGAGGGCAACTGCGTTTCAGCATTCTAATTTACCAATCAAGTTGCAGTTTTCGTGGAATTTTCCAGAGATCGCTCTCTTTCTATCTTCGGCTTCCCTCCTCTCTCTCTCTTCCTTTGTAAGTGGTCCCAGAAGCTTCTTGCAGCTGTCCGGACGTGTCCACGCGGTAGCGTATTCTCATGGGCCATAAATGGTCGGCGGAGGCTAATCGGCAGCCTGCGACAGTTAATTTCTAAATAGCCCCTTTGGGGATCTGGGCGCCTTACCCGAGGCGCGTGGCAAACAGGTGCGGGGGTGGGTATTGTTCGAAGGGGGGTCGGCTGATGGCTAGAATGGTCTCGTTCACGAAGTGTCATAAACGTGTCCTTTTCCTAGCAGACACCCGTGTCAGCGCGTGGCAGAGAAAAGGGGTGCGGGGGCGGGTATTGTTCGATGGGGTTTTGGCCGACGGCCCGGCCGGCTTTTACGATGGGTAATAAACGTGTCCGCCCCCGATGGGGCCTAAGTGCGGTCGTTAGAGGGGTCTTCGCGACAAAGGCATCGTCCCTTGACCTACTTTTGACGCGATGGAAGCTATCTCTAGATGAAATTATTATGATATTATTGGCGATGCCACAATAAAATTATTCCAATGTGATTGGTGACGCCACAATATATAACTTGTTTCGAATATGCAGCTGAATTCAGTAGAATCTTTTTCTCCCTCCCCTGCTAGCCTACACCCTTTATACCACGCGCCGGGCAACCTTGACAAAACGGCGGGCGTTTCAACAGAAATTGAATTATCTCTCTTGTGCACTTCCAAAAGGGATCGTTTGAGCGATGTGACAGCGGAGCGACCAAACCACGTGGCAGCTGGGCCTGAGTTCTTGCACTTTCAGCGAGCACTTGCTCCTAATAAATACCTCCACTTTTTTCCGAAATGATAAAGTAACGTCGACCTTATTTTGATCATCGGGGAGGCAGGACGAGCAGGAGCCCCCGCCGCGGCCACCGAGCGCAGCGACTGCTCCTGCTGTGGGCTGCACCAACCACTTACTAGGCTACTCGGAGACGCCGAAAAAGGTATGGCGTGAGCACACTCGGCGACGAAATAGAATTTTCTACCTTTAGAGCAAAACATTAGCTTTGAGCTCGTGATGCAATGGGCCTAAAAATGACACTTTGAATTCAATATGGCGTACAGTTTGTGACGCCACATCTTTATGGCATACAACTCCTTCACACTTTGGCTACCTAGCGAACAATATACAACGAGAATTAGCTGGGTACTCTTTCCCTAATGGAAAAGTTTTTTTTTTGACACCTTCAAGAAATTGTGCAGCGCGACGTCGACACCTCGAGGCCTTTTGTAACTTTTCTACAGCGACGTCCTACTCACATATAATTTTCGGCGTGTATTCTTGCAAATTTAAGATCTTCTAACTTTCCAAGTCATTATTCATTTGTATTGATTCTTACGGCTTAGATGTTTTCTGTGTAAATTCCTTCCATTGCAAACATTTACATGATGTCGTACCGGATTTTTAAAAATCTAACTGTGAAGAATTGACTCTACGAGGAGGAAAGGTTTCGGTATATAGAGCATTCCCAGTAGTTCCTTCTCTTATAACAACCTTAGATCTTCTAGACACAATTTCGTACTGCAGGGTGCAGACCTTCAACCACATCGCATGACGCGTTACCTAACCCGCGAAGGACTCTTGTCTGTGGATCTAAAAAATGAGACGCGCGCTGCGGCGGGGGACATATTCCAGTCATGCGCGGACGATTTATTCAGATCCAATCGCAGGAGAGCGCCGCGGGGCGGGGCTGAAGTCTGCAGGAGCGGCGCTACATGCGGGAGCGCGCGAGCCCCGTCGCCCTGGGAAGCGCTGCCTGGCCTGCCAGGGCCATTGATCCCGCAGCGATGGGAGCGGCGTCGCCGCGGCCTCCTGATTGACGACGTCGCCCGTCGCCAGAGACGGGTGGAGCGCGTTTTGCCGGCTGCTGGCGGGTAAAGGACAGATGAAACGGTAATGGAGCCACTGAAAATGATGAAGTGTTAATTGTTTCGTACGTATGGGCTTCAGTGTTATTTTTCATATCTCCATCTCGAGTGCCTTATTATGTCCCAAGGGGTCGTTAAAGATGACAGATGGGTTGTACTTGCATTTGTTGGCTGCAAGCGTTGGAAAGGTCAACGCACAGGACTGTCTTCGCACTGGGGTGTATTTTAATCATGCTTGCCTTGGCTGTAGATATACACCCTAGAATTTGTTTCGTGAATAATTATTGAGGCTTTTTTAGAAGAAATATTCTAGTTTAAATGAAATACAAAAACATACAAGGTCCTTCACGAAACAAAGAAGAAAATTAAGAGACATCGATACTTTTAGTTGGATTCATAATCACGATCATTCGAACTGAGGCTCTGATTTGATACATATTCTCACTGCCTGAAGCAATGTGGTAGAGATTTCCACTTTTCCTTCTTCAGATAGTTGTTTAACATTCTTTACTATTTGGGTGGTTTGAACCATGCAACTTATTATAATGGTTTAATTTCGAATCTCTAGCCCTTTTGTAGGGTGTCTGATTAGAACTTTCTTTTGTCGATTTGTAGATAGTATGAATTATTTTTTATTAATTTTCTTTTCCATTTCCGTAATAATATCTCGTCTTTCTTTTAAAACTACAGATGCTCCAACCACACATTCGTTCTCGCAATATTACAAATTTTGAATTTTTTCTTGCAATTTTTGATCAATTATTATCGTTGTACGCCTTAATCACTTTAAATAATGATTTCAACTTTTCTTGCATTTACTGCTAAATAAATGTCTTGGTATGTGTTCCAATTTACTTCCTCACCCTTACTTTGAAAGAAGAGTAAGTATTGAAATCGTGCGCTGAAAAAAGACGAATTTCCGACAGAAAAACACTTATTGCCCGGCATTGGTAACGAAGAAGAGGATAAACGTACTTTCTATAAATAATAAATTACTTCCTCTAACACATTGGGCACATTAAGTTTAAAGAAATTCAAAATCATTATTGATTTTTCAGATCACAAGATTTTCACCTAATCTGGAGCAGTCTTGCGGTTTGTATTAGAAAAACTTTCGAAATGATTGAGAAATTTACTTAGTAATTTAGAGTCGGATACGATAGATATACTAATTGTTCATTTCCGAGGTGTTGGATAGCTGGAACATATATGTTGAAAAAATATTATATATTACACTACACTTATTTTGCATCCAAAAATTGTTAACTAGCTACGAGTATGTGATTGTTTTCTCGCACATAAGCATATACGGTGAAATAATCAGAGAGAAAGTTAAGTAATGCTGAATACAATGAATTTCGAAAGTTCAACAGAAATGCCCGTTTTGGGTTTCCTGTTATTGTGAAAGTTTTTGTTCAATACTATCAGGAATAAAGTCCAAAAACTGAACAGAAAAATTCTGAAAATTTCCCATTTTTTACGTTAGATGAGAGAAGTGTCGATCTTTTGTAGAACTAATCGTTCACAACTTACACGTCTATCGAAGCTGAAAAATCAATTTTAATTATTAGCTCTTTTTGAAATGCAAATAAAAAGAAAACTAAAAGGAAAATATTAAATAATTACCGTGTTTGACGTCAGAACAGATAAGTGTTTCCGAACTTCCGTTAGATCTCTTCGTTCGCAACTCTTGACACAAATGTAGATAACGTCTTTTATCGTTTATATATTTCCATGGAACTAACCCGTAATTATGTAATAGTTTCACTGTTTTTCTTCTTATCCAACTGTTCATTAGAAGTTTGGGTCAGAATTCTTCGTTATTTGCTATTGAGGACATTTGTCGTGGCTTTGGAGCGTGTTTGTTGGAATTCTTTGCTCTATGCTGGCGAAGTGAAAATTGTGTAAACCTTCGAGGCTCGAATGCATCTCTTGTTGGCTGCCCGGGCGACGTGGCGAATGGAGGAACGACGGCCCCTCCGCCAACAACACGGCGGCACCCGGACAGGCAAGAAGAATATAAAAATTAATTTTTTCAGTAATTTGGTTCGTCTGTTTTTAATTTTTTAGAACTCTGTGATCACCGTTGAGAAATCTGATAATATTTCCATTTTTACAATTTTTACCGCAATGCGTCTTTTGCTTTGGAATTTAATTTCCTGATAATTTTTGAATTTTTGCAGACAAATCTTTGAATTTTTTCGAATTTTTTCGAGAAACCTAGAACATTTTGGTTGCAAGTCACATCTCTGAAAATGTTTAGGATTTTCGAAATTAGCCCGTTCAACTTCAAACTCACCTGCTGGTTTAGAACGAAACGATAATACAGGGCGAGTGAAGTTTGGCGTCTGTGATTCTGTTCGAAATTCTGTTAATCGTCCGTCGCGTGAACAAAGTGTCCCTTATCCCGTGTGTTTGAGGGAGATCGTTACCGCTGTTTCATTTGGTGCGCGTATCTCTAGCCTGAAATTGGAGGATATTTATGCTCCCCTCCCTTTGTAGGTTTCGGGCGGGGGGGGGCGCAGGGGGGCGCGGGGGGGCGCGGGGCGGGCCGTTCGCCCGGAGCGGCAATTGGGGCTCGGCGCTTCGGGGCGACACGCGCTCGCTCGCGTCCACGGACGAGATAGAAATGCGGAGCTCCTCCGAAAACACTGCAGTTTGCCACTCAGCGCCCAGTGAACACGTCGCGTGCCCGTTGCTGCCAGAGACGTGGAATCCGACGCAGTGGTCCAGCCCTCAGCAGACGGCGTCCAACGCGCAGTTCGTCGCTAGGAACGGCTCTCCTCTGTCCACTGGTGCCGCATTTGCATCCGTGTCGCAGCAGCGCGCCCCGTGCGAGCCGCAGTGCCCCAGTGCGACAAACGCGCTTCCCAGAGCCGGACCATGCTGCCCTTTCTGATATTGGGCCCTTTTGCTTCGACGAGGTGGTCAGGCACTTGTTTGCGCGTGTACGCACGTTGCGTGGCTGTGCGCCGACGGAGTGGGGCGCCACACTCGGAGGGCGCTGCTCGGCGCAATTTCATCTCTTTTGCGGACACACTGTCTGCGTAGCCCCGTTTGGAAGGGATTCCGACCATTCCTTCTGAGTGTTGCGTTTTTCACAAACACCAGTGTATGAAGCAAGAAAAATTGTTGTTAATTTGATTAGTTACTCACAATCTCTTGAATCTTCTCTGCTTGTAAGCTTTTTTAAATCTCAATCCGCCAGTGAATAATTAATCTAATGCGAATAATTGATTTTTATATTGAATTGATTTTTGTAATAACCTGCATAAATACAAGTTTTCAGTAAGTGTTTGGGATGTTGAAAACATCCAAATAGCATTGTCTAGGTTGTCCGGAAGGAGCCGCGTCTCTGTCATGAAGGCTGACGTTTCGGCCAACAAAATGTGGCCTTCCAGAACGCGACCGCGCACTGGTTGTCGCAGTTTGCCTGGCCGCGAGGGCTCTCTTTAAAGTAGGTGTACTACGTGGGTTGTCTTCCAAGGTGGTCGACGCTTCTCCCCCACACACGGACGGGGATTGAGCGTCTGGGCGTAGGTAGAAGGGTCTTTTCTTAGAGAATGATAGCTTCTTTTGTGAGGGTTTCTGGACGATGGGGTGGTTGGAGGGGGAGGATGTTGGATGGAACAGGGGGAGGGACATAGTGTGGCCATCCGTCGCGTCTCTGTCTTTATTACAATTATTTCTTTGCCTGAAACTAATAATACGACCAGAGCGAGCGGCGTTGCCACTGGAAAATTTATAATGGGTCGTGCGACTGAAGTTAGCCCTTGGACAGGATAGAGAAAATCATATTTCTCATTATCTATTGGTACTGGGTGGGGCAGTTATCTTTGTTTACAAAAAAAGAAATAAACGTTGTTCAATTTACATTAAGCGGAGCCGCTTTCCGTCGGAATTTTCAGCTGCGTCCGCTAAACCACGCGCGGCTGCCCGAAGTCAGGCTGGGCAGGAGGTCATTCGGCGGCGCCAACCCGCTCTTTTCTCTTTTTTCTTTTTCAAATAAAATATCTAACTCAACATTCACACTTACTGACAAACTATTTACGCTATTCACATTCACACCGTGTACGTCATTGTTGTAACAGCCATCTAAATTGTTTCGAGTTTTACAAAAATCTAATACAATACTTGGCCTTCCTATAAAATACGTTCCGCACGCGCGGGTAATATCTGCCGAATGTTCTCTTCCCTTTCGACAATAGTGTTGCCGTCGGCTTTGTAAACCAATAAGTCACTTGCCAACTCTTTCAAAAATATTTGAAAAAATAATGTCAAAAAGAATCAACAATCATCTACCAAACTCGGAAGCAAATCACTAATTTGTCTTCAAAATACTACATCTCAACTGCACACCAATTACTACGAATAACTGAATACGTTCCCACTGCCTTTCAAGGAAATAAACACTCAAAAGCAATACTCCTAGATGTATCTCAAGCTTTTGACAGAGTGTGGCACCCTGGATTAATCTACTAACTGAAAAAATACTTACCAAAGATTATCATACAGATTTATATCAGACAGATCTTTCAGTTACGGCGGCAGGAACACGCGCGGATGTCCGAAGTCAGGCTGGGCGGAAGGTCATTCGCGCCCATCCGCGAAATGAGTCGGTTTTTGATGCGCGGGCCGCAGGTCGTCACACGTTGCCAGGACCGCGTTTTGTCATTTGCAGCAGAATGATCGTGCTGCTCACCCTCACGGGTAATTTAGGGCCCTATTATCCCAACAGCGATCGTTCGTTGGATGGCTGTTGTCGCCGTTAAACCAAGAACTGTCTCTCCAGCTCACCCGATTGCCGTCCCCACCCCTTTCGCAAGATGCGAGAGCTCCGTCACGTGCGTAGAGCGTTGTTAAAAAGTTTCCAGAGCATTCTATCACCCGAGCTCTGTGATTGGTTAAGGGAGCTGCGCATCTTTGCACACATCGAGACAGACTGGGTGACACGGCACAACCTACGTGCGCGGACTGAACTAAATTCAGAGAAGGCAATAGATGAAATAATCATTAACAAAACCACTTCTACATATGAAATTGCATCAAAAGATTTAGGATACAATGACCACGGTGCACAAATTATTACCATTACAAGAAATGCGAACACTGACACAATCAATAGCACAAGTATGAGTAAATTGTGTCCTAAAAGTAAAATAGAATAATCAAAAGAAGTGTATATGTAAAGTCCAAGCGTTGGCGCCCTCCCCTCCTCTCCCCTCCCCCCTCCACCGTTGCCTGCTCGTCGGCTACTCTGGTCATTCGTCGCACTGCGTCAGCTCAAGTGGCTCAGCACTGAGACGCTGTGGCTCGCCCTTCCTCCCTCAGCCCCCCCCCCATCAGCTCTCCCGACATGAGTGCTAGTGTAGTGCACGAAGGTGTGTGTGTGTGTGTGTGTGAGAGAGAGAGAGAGAGAGAGAGAGAGAGAGAGAGAGTGGGGGGAGAGTGCCAGGTCATTCGTCGCACTGCGTCAACTCAAGTGGCTCAGTGCTGAGACGCGGTGGCTCGCCCCCCCCCCTCAGCCCCCATCAGCTCTCCCGACGTGTGTGCTAGTGTAGTGCATGAAGGTGTGTGTGTGTGTGAGAGAGAGAGAGAGAGAGAGAGTGGGGGGAGAGTGCGAGGTATGAATAATTCAAAGAGGACGAAGGAAAAATTACACGCGGCCCATTTGTTAAGATACTGCTTCGGTATTCCTCCAAAATAGATCGAAGCAACCTCGGAAAACTACCGATCAGTGCAGCCGGCCGCTAGAATTCTCCTCCAGACAGCGAGAGAATTCGACCTAGCTACTTTGAGTGAAAAATCCACCACCGTTGGATTCAAACCCCAGGACCTCCCAGTCAGGGCCGCTGCAGAGAAAGTAGCAATGTGAGCTTCGATCAGTGGCCCGTAAAATTCCATGAGTTCAGAATTTTTTATTTTGGTTGAATGATGTGTTTTTTTTCTTTAGTGGAGCTCTTCAGCCAAGGATTCCATCAAATGCTTTAATTCAGTTGGCAGCGCGGAGGTCCGATGCGCCGCGCAGTGCGTTACGAGGCCAGTGAGCCGCAGAGAAGCCCGGGCGGAGTGGATGAGGGCGTGGTGGGGTGGTTTAGTGGTTTGACTTAAAAGCAAAATAACTATCACACAATTAATTAATAAATTGCAGATGGCTATTGTCCGAGACCAAATACAGAAAAAATTTCCCTCGCAAGGCGTTGATTCTACCTGGGTCTTCTCGGGTGTCGATGTAGAGATTCGTCCATCTCCTCGAGTCCCGCTGTCCACAAGGCCTTGTTCTGTACGTTGCACTATGTGCCGTCCGTTCTCCGGTGTCGGTTTTCCAAATTTATTTGCCTTTGGTATGGCGACACGATTTTACCAAATCCACCGAATACCATAGATTGAAAGTATCAAATTACAAAAGTAAAATAATACATCAAATGTATTCAAAGCTGAAACAAAATACTTTTATTACTGGTGACGCCCATTAACATATTTATTCATTCCCTTCTACAGACTTCTCTTCATGAGCTGTATCCAATTTTGACTCTAACCTTGCGGTATGACGCAATATTATTCTTCCACTTCAGCGCGTTGACGGTTCACCGCTTGCCTCGTTCTCCCTACCTGCGTCGTCCGATCCTCTACCCCTACCTACATTTCAACTCTCTCAAGGCATCTAAGGGTTACAAATCGTAGTTCCCGACCTCTTAGACTGGGTTCTGCCCGCGCGATTTGAACGTAGCGTTCGTGACAACTTTTGATAGGCAAAGGTGATAGCACTGTGTAAATAATCGAGCCTGCAGTCAAAATTCTTCCCCGTGACCACTACGGGGGATCTATTTGTATCTATTTGTTAACATTAACTACACAGGCACACAAAATAAAAGAGTTGTCAGATCAAAAGACGTAATACATGCTGCTCTATGTACATTGACGCGCTCAATCTGAATTGCGCTAGCAACCTCCAGTTTTCTTAAACCGCAAACACTCACCGTGAAATTGTAAATTCAATTTCATTTAAAAACTGGTGGATGGTGGCGCAATTCTAGCTTCAGCTTTGAATTGACACAGATAGAGAAACACGTGTCAACACTTTGGGTCTTTTTCTGCTTATTTATGACTTTTTTATTTTGTGCGCCTGTGTTATTGGATGGAGGGAAACTAAAATTGTTGTATTATATAAAATTGTATAAAATAGATTACAATATTAAAAATGTCTTCCCAAAAAAATTGTGTTAGAAGAATGGAAGTGGAATTACAGTACTGGTTACGATAGAGTCTGATATTGCTTTGAGATATGAAATACTCTACGTTTAATTTTTTATATTTTCATATTGTTAATGAACCATAAACACTTAAATAATGGAAAGGTAATTGTGGAGCGAAGCTTCTTCCCCTGCTTGCGTGCCATCGCGGGACCGCGGCCCGCCCGCCGCCGCCCGCCGCCGCCCGCCGCCGCCCGCCGCCGCCCGCCGCCGCCCGCCGCCGCCCGCCGCCGCCCGCCGCCGCCCGCCGCCGCCCGCCGCCGCCCGCCGCCGCCCGCGACGGGCGCCGGCCAGGAATAATTTCGCCGCTGCCGGCGAGGGTAGTCAGTCACTCGCTCAGTAGTCTGAGCGTCGGCGTCGGCGTCGGCGAGTCCGAGTCCGATTCGGCTGACCCGGAAGCGGCAGCGCTGCCGCGCCGCGCAGGTGGCCTTCGGAAGGGGCGATTGCCAAGGCGACCTGATTATGCGAGGAGTCTGGTTATGGTGTGTAAGGTAGGGAGGTTGTTGGATGGGACAGGTGAAATTTAATGTGTGTTTACGACTAGTCACTCTGTCCGTAATATTTACAATACAAGTGATTTGTTTACACTGTTGCTATTATGAGTACCTGTTTTTTTTAATTCTGTCTTATTGTTTCTAAAAAAACTCACAAGTATTCTCTGAAGATAAGTTCAAAATTCTGTAACTTTAGAGATGCTCAAACTCAACTTTCTCGAAAACGACTTGATTTTTTTTCTATTGCGTTTTAGCGGTTAGTGTTAAATGGACTAAACAACATGACATCAATATATACTACTTTCGTGTATAATTGTGCTTTATGAAAACTAATATAAATGTTTTTTTTAAATGTCTGTTACGTCGTTAATATTTATATTTCGACCAACTTGTATACATATCTATATTTGAAAATACAAATACTATAAATAATATCTCAAGAATTTTTTCAAAAACGCAAATATTTTGGGTGGAAATAGGCTTTACATTGCGTATTTCCAGAAACGCTCAAAAGACATTTTTCATATGCGACGAGGTTTTACTCTTCTCTGATTTTAAAATCATGTTCCAGTTCTATCATTAGGGGGACGAAAAATTGAAAAAAATGTGAAAAGATGAATCTTGGGGACGCTACATGGTAAATGATCACTTTTAAGTGGTATGCGAATGATTATTTAAACGAGTGAGAGTAAGTTTGTCAAGAAGAAGGATTGAAGAAAAATGTAGTAATGGGAAATGAGTACTCAGAGGATTTGGACGTATGTCAATGTTTTTTTCAAAGTTGTTGAAAATAGAAAATGTATTTGATGTAAATAAATTACAAGGTGGAATCCATATAATTTAGGACTTTTGGAGACGCTAAATTGTCTAACTAAATAAAGGCATCTTTCCGTCCGTCGATCAGTTTGAAAACTGCCTTTATAAATAGGTGAAACATAGATGACAAACGGTGTGTTACGACGTGGCAACTGAAAGTATTGTTTTAATATACACAATGTCACAAAAATAATATACGTCGATCCGGTGGCCGAGATTGCTAAGGCAGTAGTGCCGTAACGATCTCGGACCGAAGGATCACGGGTTCGAGTCCCGCCTCGGGCATGGTTGTGTAGTGTTCATCCTTTCTCCCCTTATCACCGTGTCGTCCTCACGGTTCCTCACAGTGACCATTCCGTTACACGCAATAGTGGTCGCTAATGACCTAGACGTTGATGCGACCTTAAATAACGAAAAAAAGTAAACGTAAGTACCTAGGTTTTTTGAGTTATATTTCTTGATTATTTTTAGTTATAAATTGAAAAAAAATTGGTGACGGGAGCCTCAATTGCAAAAACAATAAATATGTTTTTATGTGAGACTCGGTGGCCTGGGGCAGGGCAGAGTGGGGCGGCTGCGCGGGGCGTGAGAGGTGGGGGCAGACGCTGAGAGCGATGGCGCGCGGGCGACGTCCGGTGCGCGGCGCGTGGCCTGACCACCCGCGCCAGGAGCCGAGTGCGGAGTCGTGTGCTTCGCAGCCACGCCCACCCGCTCGTTACATCACGCCAGCCTCCCCGCCCGCCTCCGGAGCGGAGAGCTTTGTTCTCTTGGCGAAATTGCTAATGGGTTTGCAGCCGCGCCATTTTGGCAGTGGTGGCTCCAAGTTTGCAAAAAAATATTTTATTTTGATAAAATAAAGTATTTTTCAGCCAGCTGCATTTTGAGTGCATAATTATTCTTAACTTCTGTGTCCTTCAACCGCGTCTAAAATATACTAAACAATAGTTCCTTACACACTACGGAATTAAAATAGAAATTGGAATATCAAGTTCAGAAATACCGTTCCCTGCTCGTGAATAAAATTGTGTGTGTGTGTCTCAGAATACATTGTCACAAACTGCAATAAATTGCATTAGGAACAAAGATGATAATTTTTGTCAACGAAGATGCTGTATAAAACTTCCTGTGTAAATGCTTTCATACTTCCTTCTTGATTAAAATGTTTCAGAAAATTGTATGTCATCATAATGATATTATAATTGATTCAGAAAGCAAAGTTTCAGCCACTTCGGAAAAGTTTTATTTCATGTTAAAAAGTGAACTCCCTGAGTTACCCCTTCTAAAAACGTACGTGATTGGTGCCGATGGGAAGAAAAGCCACCCCATTACGAAGCGAGTATTAATTCCTCTTAGCCACGGATCTTTGCAGATTGATGCCACATGTCTTGTAGTCAGAAATTTAGCATACGAGCTAATTTTAGGTGTTGGTTTTTTGCGTGAGCTTAAGGTTTGCATAGATTTTAGAGAGAATGTACTCAGGTTCGACCCTCCGTATTTATTGCCGTCCACCGGCGAAACTAATGAATTGATCGCTGATGAATTCAGGATCAACAATTTGACTAAGGGCAAGGTACGAGAATGTGTCACCCAATCTATTGAGTCAAATGCGAGATGAGTTGTTCGATAATTTGGAATTCGTCAGCGGCCAATTAAACATTCTCTCTTTCCATTCAGCTAACCGACCACTCGCCCTTTAAATGTAGAAATTATCCTGTTCCGTTTGCTTTAAGGACAGAAGTGAATAAGACAATTTCCGACATGATCGCAGGAGGAGTTAGTAAGAGGGCTTCTACACTATTTGTTAATCTCCTGGTAAAAGTAAGAAAGAAGGATGCATATGTGATGCTAGAAGGCTCAGGATTGATGCTAGAAGGCTCAGTCAGGTTACTATACCGGATCGCGATTCGGTCGTGCCAATAGACATTACTTTAGGGAAATTTCATGGAGTTAAATATTTTTCGGATATTGATTTTGTTTTCTCTTACTGGCAGATGGCAATTCATCCCGATGACCAGAAATACACAGTATTCTTGTACGATGGCTTGAGTTGTTTTGTGCCGCACCCCTTTCGGACTCCGAAATTCCGGAGCATGTTTTATAAAGTGTCTGGATCCGAAACTGCCGGATCAAGAGAAGTAATGTATCACGTAGTTTGCTGCATTGTTATTAGTGAGTATTATTGGCCTCCTATAAATTGTCTGGTGTTGTGGATAAAATTTGTATTTTTTTGTGCATGGCAATTCTTTTACGACTCTACCGCCCGCTTGTTTATTTGTCTACTGTTGCCTTAATTAATTAAGTCATTTTAATTTAGGATTTTATCGCTAATGCGTTAGTTGTGTTGTTTTAATTTTCTCTTAGTGAGAATTATTTAGCCATTGTTTCATGCAGTAGGGGTCTTATTCTTTCCGTTTCTTATTATGACTGATAGAATATTTTATTAGACATTTGCTATTGCGAATTTTGATGGACTATCCTTGTAATATTTTCTGTAGTTTTAGCGTCACCGTTATCAGTTTATTGGTTTGTTATAACCAGTGTTCGTCGACCTACCTTTTGCTCCCGTCGCCATTTTTTGTTTGGAGCCATGAACCCGTGTTGCTCGCCGATTCCATAGCTAGGCGGCGGAGGGGTGAGCGCAATGGGGCGGTCGCACGCGCCGGGTGGGGGCGCGTGAACGAAACAATTGCTAAGGGAGCCACGCTGCTGTGAAGGGCGCCAGGAAACGCGCTGTTTCGCGCATAGGGATTGGTGGAAGGCGCGAAGCCGCACCCCACGACGCACCGGGAAGAACGCCTCCCGCCCCAAACCGAGCGACGCCGCCGTCGCGCCCTTTGTCTCGGGACCGGATCCCGTGTGACGGGGGTGGTTTCC
Source organism: Gryllus longicercus (assembly GCA_038098605.1). Taxonomy (NCBI): domain Eukaryota; kingdom Metazoa; phylum Arthropoda; class Insecta; order Orthoptera; family Gryllidae; genus Gryllus; species Gryllus longicercus. Next base: position 742,583 of record JAZDUA010000038.1, on the reverse strand, counting down.
CAGAAATTGCGAAGACGCGCAGAGACCGCGTGACGCGCGCCCACCAATCGCGAGGAGTGACTAGGAGAGGGACACGCGATCCGCAAGTCTTCCCTGCAAGCTCGGAACGAATGCTCGGTCACTTAAATTGTAGTCGGACCAGCAGTCACTTCGCTTCTAGTCGGATCAACAAGCACTCCGATTCGGAGCCAGGGCAGTCCGTCTCTGGTCGCCCGAATGCCGCGCAGCCATCGCGCCATCTCAGACCGACTCGTGTGACGGTGACTCGAGCAGTGGTGATGGGCCGTGTCCGCTAGCGCGTGACTGCGAGCCCGGAGTGGCGCTGCCGTGCGCGAAGGCGCCAGCCGGCCAACGGACGCTGCTAGCCTGACCCCGAGGGCCTCCGCGCGGACGCACAAAAGGACCTGGCGAAGGCGCCGCCTGGGGCCGCACCGCTGCCAGACCTGCCAGGCGTTGGGGCGCGGGACCGCCGCTCCTGCGAGCCGCGCCACGACCGCCCGACATGACAACGCCCAGCGAGCTCCGATGAACTCTGGCCACGCCGGCTACCTAAGTGAAGAGTAGAGTTTAAGATAGTCAGTAAGCGTAATTCGGTATTTGGCTTCACCTACATTGCATATAGAACCAATTAAACGCATGTTGGAGAAAATGAATCCTTGTTGTAGGGTAGTAGTTAGTCCCAACACCCTCTCCCATGCCTCCCTCTGGGGAGTCTACCGACGGAGCAGCCGGGGCAATGCTCAATCGCCAGGAAGGAAAAACAGGTAATCAGGTGAGTCGGGGGTGACCACGACAGTGTGAGTGGGTATATATATATATATATATATATATATATATATATATATATATATATATATATGTAGAGAGAGATCAGATTATCAGATTAGGAGATATAGGATTAAAGGGAAATAGATTATTGAAAACTGCCACGAGAGCGAACGGCCCTTGGCGCGCCAGCGGGGTGCGAAAAGACGAGGCCGTCGAAGTGCAAGTCACGGGAGCGCGGGGAGAGTAGGGAGCGTAGGGAGCGGAGGTGTCGGTGGCGAGTGATCACCGCGAAGAAAGGCGTGAGGATAGAATAGGTGCCAATGCATTGGTAATTACACTATTTCGGACCCGGTGATTTAATTTGATAAAATTCTGAACATAAAAGTGTAAAATGGATTTTGTGACTATCCACGCGAACTATGAATGAACATTGGCAGGAGTAACATTAATTGTGGTGGAACGGTGCGTGAACCTAATAGACAGGTGTTGTTTGGTTCGAGATTGAACATTTAGATTGGTAACGAATATAGGAAATCGCCAAGATGAGATAAATGAGCATAGTGTCATGATACCTGTTCTAATTACGTGCGTGATCAATGTGAAACTATGTGAATTAGTGAATGGTTTGATGACCGAGGACAAAATGGCAATGTTCTTAATTACCTAAAAAAATTGAAGAGATAAATATTCGTTACAGTTGGCTAATGTGCGCCTGGACAGCGGAGGGCGTCAACGTGGAAAGCGATGAAGAAAGTCCACTTGGCCCTTCACAGCACGAGCGGCTGGCGGAGAGGCCCCAGCGTTGCCGGATCAACCAGGAGCTACGCCACAGACACAGGATAACACAGGACACGACGGAAACAAGTGTCCAATTCAATACGGATTTGAAGGGATGACGGAACTGTGTTCGTGTGTAAGTTACAAGTTTCGTTCAAACAATAGGAGTGCATCAAGGTGCACAATGTGATAATTTTATTTTTATCATTTCATTGTGTAATTGAAATGTATGGAATGATTTTGATTCATGTGATGAGAACACCATGACTATATGGGAGGTTCTGTGAGTATAGATGGTGACTCATTTGATTCAGTTAACTTTTTGTTGAGTGATTTATTTGGGGTGTTTTCGTTTGAACAAGTGACGCAATTGAAAGAAAAATAGCCAGAACAAAATTAAATATTTCACCAGAAGATTGGAAATATACAAGAACATATTCTTGATTTCAGTATTGTTGCATGATTGAATTAATAATATTAATAATATACCATTATTATTATTATGATTGTTATTATTACTATTGTTATTATTGTTGTTATTATTATTTTTATTATTTTTATTATTATTATTGTTGTTGTTATCTTACATTATTCACAGTATCTACTGGTCGGTAGCCACACACAGGAATGATGACCAGGTGTGTGGTTGCTTTACTGAAGGTTCAGATGGCTTCTGACAATACGGCATGTATTCAAAATTACTGACTTTTGCATATTATATACATTCCTGGCATCCAAGTGAAGACACTCCAGTGCCCGAAGTGTCATTTTCGGAATCACTCCTGTAGCTGATATTATTATAGGCACAGTTGTCACTTTACTGAAGTTCCACTAAGTTACGACTTCATAGGCGATATCGGTATACTTCTGGATCTTCTCTTTTCCCGAAATGTTGTGGGTATTCGGTATTGATATATCGATAAGGAAAACTGATCGTTTCTATCAAAGTAAGTTATATCGGGTCTATTGCCGCCGACGTGTCTGTCAGTGAAAATGGAGATATTCCAGTAGAGAGTGAGCTCACTACTTTCAAGCACGTTCTGAGGCACATATTTATAATACGGCACGGAAGTGGCGAGTAAGCCCGTTTTCAATGCCAATAATTGGTGTACCTGCTTCGCCACTTCATCATGCCTCTTTTTGTATTTCAACTGTGCGTGGCTGCTACATCCACTTATCACGTGTTGGATAGTTTCGCTTGCAGCCTCACATCTTCTACACGAGTCGGAATGAAAGGTAGAATCTCTCAGAATGTGTTTTCTGTAGTTCAATGATGGCACCACTTGGTCCTGGATAGCTATCATGAAGGCTTCTGTCTCCTGAAGGAGATCCCCGTGCTGGAGCCATGCGTGCAACGCAGAGATGTCGACTTCTGGTTTACTCAGCTCGTGAGGGTACCTTCCATGCAGTGCCTTCGCTTTCCATAAGGTTATCTTCTCTTCCGATTCAATGATTGGTTGAACAGGCGGATCAAGCTTTTTCACGTTCAGAGGACTATAGTTATTATCAACTGCGCTCACTGCTTGCTGAACTCTCCCACAATGTTCCAAGAAGTATCTTCTGAGTGAAGCAATTTGAGAGCTGTGTAGATTTATGAGATCTACAACACCTCGCCCTCCTTGCGACCTTGGAAGGGTAAAACGCTCAGTATTTGAATGGGGATGATGTTTTCGGTGTTGAGTCATAGCGGTTCGAATTGTCCTCTGGAGGTTGTCGAGGTCAGTATTGCTCCATTTAATAACGCCAAAGGAGTATGTCAGCACTGGAATAAGAAATGAATTGATGGCCTGCATAAGGTTTCTAGCAGAGAGTTGAGTTTTTAAGAGTCCATGCAATCGTTTACACACTTCATTTGTTAGTATGTTTTTAGTAACAGTGTGTTTTATTCGGTGTGACTGTTGGAAACCCAAGTATTTGTACGTTTCATGGGGTTCCATGAAGGTAATCTTTGGTTCATTATCAGTTTCCAAATTTATAACTTGCATATGACCCCGAATGATATTCACTCTCCTGCACTTATCCAAACCGAATTTCATCTTGATGTCGTCAGTGAACTTCTCCGTCACGTTTATTAGTTGCCGCATATGACTCTCAGTGTCTGCATAGAGTTTCAGGTCATCCATGTAAAGAAGATGTGAGACACGAAGAAGAGTTGAGTTCCCCTTTTTAAGAGCGATTCCATAATTAGATGAATTAAGTAGAGTAGACAGGGGATTCAAGGCTAAGCAGAACAATAAAGGGCTTAAAGAGTCACCCTGGAAAATGTCTCGGCGGATGTGTATAGTATCTGTGTGTATGGATTGTTTTCCATTAGAGAGATACAGTTTTGTATTCCATCGACTCATCGCTGTTTTCAGGACGTTTTGGATAAACGGGTGGACCTTGTATACATCCAAACATTGAAGGAGCCAAGAATAGGGCACGGTGTCGAATGCTTTAGCGTAATCTATGTAGCATGCGTACAAGTTTCTTTGTTTTTCAAGCACTTGCCTATAATTACAGAGTCTATAATGAGTTGCTCCTTGCATCCCTGAGATCCAGGTCTACATCCTTTCTGTTCATTTGCTAAAATGTTCTGTTCTTCTATGTGTGTCATCATTTGTGAGACACAATATGTTATGAGTTTGTAGAAAGTTTGAAGGCAGGTAATAGGCCTGTACATCGAAGGGTCTTTAGTGTCACCCTCCTTTGGTAACAATATCGTTCTACCTTCAGTGAGGAAGTAAGGCAGATATTGTGGGTTGTGAAGAAAATATTGAATTATATTAGCTAAATGATGGTGAGTGCTGGTAAATTTTTTGAGCCAATAATTGTGCAGGCCATCACTGCCTGGTGCCTTCCAGTTAAGTGCTTTGTTCAAAGCTGCTTGGACAATTTCCACGGTGATGCTTGGTTCACCCATTACGTGCAGACTTCTGACACATGTGACTCCCAATCACCTGACCACGTTCGAAGTCAGAGTTCCACCGAGCGCACCCTTCTGCCTTCTAATGACTTCTGCGGTTGCCGATATGGAGTACCTGGCAGTAGGTGGCAGCTTAATGCACCTAAAATGAAAAACGGGGCGTGTTCAGATACTTTTGATCACATAGTGTACGTAATTATATTTATAATTGCGTAATATGTTTGAGAAATATAGATATTTTGCGACACACCCCGACAGAATATTCCGACTATTACAGTTAACGTGCCCCAAAGCCATTCTGTTCTGCTTCGTTGATCCTACAAGGAGATCTTAAGTCCAGCGCGTGAAGGCGCCTGGACGCCTGCGAGACAAGAGAACTTTAGAGGTTCCTTTGCAGTCTTGCATTCACCCTTTGCCATAATCTGAATACATATCAATGCTGCGATGTAAAATTTTCTCAAATTAATACTATGAGATTTGAGCTAAAAATTGACTATTTAATCCGTAACGAAGGGAGGGAATATTGAATGGCAAGATTTGCTATGAAATATTAGACTAATTAGTTAGTCCCCACAAGAATCAAACAATTCATGTAGCATGAGTCACTGTAGTTACATACTAGATGATTAATTACATAGTTTAAGCTATAAACTTAAATTTTTAGTAAATGCTATACTTACACTTTTATTTGCGTAGTTTCTACGCTGGATGTATTTTTAAAAGCCACGTCTATTAAGCAAATAGAGGAAGTAATGCAATTGCAGGCAGGGCTTTGCGATGTTGTTCGACATTGGGAGGGCCTTGCCCTTCACGCCACTCTCCTCGCCTGCCTGCACGCAACGCATTGTCCGCAGGTTCCCTGCGAGCACTCGCTATTCGTCAAATGGCCTTTATAAGAGTCCGTTTCCTGCGCAACGATCTCTTATGAAATTCGCTTTTTGGTTGATGTACTTCCAGGAATTTTGTAAATTACGTGAGAATTTGAGGAAATTTTTCGCGTCTCATACGAATTCTTTATCGCCATCCAGAAGGAACTAAGTATTGGCTGCAAGGGATTATGAAAAAAAGTGAGTGCAAGTCCTGGCTTTTTCTTAAATATCGCAATAGTAGATTTGAATCAAATCCAAAGAGATTAAAGATGTCAAATTGTACAAATAACAAACGTGAAATTTACAAATTACTTTATTATGTTTAGAGATTTTGATAAAGAACTTGAATTTCACTTTTTCTAAGTTTGTTATAAAAATAGAGTACCAAACTTGGTATTCACTAGTATTATTATTGATATAGTATAGTACTGTATAGTAGTATATAATATACTATTATATAGTAATATTATTAAGATTATATATAAAAACTGTACTTAAGACTGTTCTTTATTTGTTCATCTCCTTACAAGTGTTGCACAGTTCAAAATCACGATTATATATTCGTTTAACAAAGCATCTTTCTATTGTTTGTTTTCTTGCAAAGTGGATTTTGTGCATCGACGGGGCGTGGTCAACGACTGGGCATCCCCTGTCTGTGCAGCTGTTGTCGTCCCCACCATCACCACCGCCACCGCCACCGCCACCGCCACCGCCGTTGCTATCTCCACCTCTGTTCTGATGGGCCCTCCGACCACTAGATGCAGTCGTATGCTCCGTCACGTGTCACATCTTCGTGGCGTTCACTACGCAGGCACGCCTCTCGCCAACAGCGGCTCTCCAGCCTTATCCCGTTCCGCATAAACCCATGTCGCCCTCGTCCCGCCTCCCCACACCCCTCTGACGAGTCTCGTCTCCTCTTCTCATCTCGTCCGCCCATGTAGCCCAGTCCCTGGTCGTCCCGCCTCCCTCCCTGCCCCATCGCTTTCCCCCTCCTCGCCGGGGCTACCGGTTGGCGCCGGCGCCGAAGCGATGGCGGCGGCGGCGGGGGCGGCGACGGGGGCGGCGGCGGGGGCGGGGGCGGCGGCCGCGCGAGCAGAAAGCGTCCGACCGGCCGCCCGCGAGGACGACGCCCGGACGCCGCCGCCGCCTCCCACGCTACACCCTCGGCACGCGCACGCCCACGCCCGCGCCCGCGCCCGCGCCCGCGCCCGCGCCCGCGCCCGTGCCCGCGCCCGCGCCCGCGCCCGCCGCCGCCAGCCACGCCCCCGCCCGGCGCCACCGGTAAGTGCTCCCTGGCTGCGCAGCTACGCCGCAGAGCCCGCACACCCATTGTGATGACGTGGCAATGAATCTTCCCGTGTCGTTGCGGTTAACTTGGTGAGTATGCGGTGAACATGTGATGAGCACGTTACGATGACGCTACTGCGAATCCGGATGACCTTGCGGTAGACATCGGACGATGTGAACTCTCCGATGACGTTGCGACGTTGTGTACTCTTGCGATGCGTTGCGTCGATCATGGGATACAACGGCGCTGAATGTAGTAGGCGAACTGAAAACATTGTCCGTTTGCCGACCACCCATTTTCATGATAAGAAATGAATCATGTGCCGTGTAGAACCTCTCACGTTCATATTTCTATAACGTCAGTTTATACGAAATATCACTAAATCAATACATTTTACGTTCATATTTTGGTATTTATTTGATGACTGTACACATGTTTACAACCGAGTATCTGAAATAAAAAATCGAAAACATCACCTATGGCCATATTATCACGAAAGATAAGAACTATGTAAACAGTGAACGAGGTTCGTAGGTCAATTACAGATGCAATTAGAGGTTTTGAACTTAAACGAAACCTTTACTCAATGTTGCAATGGCTTGAAATATTCATAAACGTACTTTATTTGTTTTGGTTGTTTTTTACAGTAATAATGTGATGTACAACTTGACAATACGACAATACAGTTTACGGCGTATTACCTATGAAAATTAAATATTTCAATTATTTTCGACTTTTCCTAAATGACACTATTATCTTGCATGTAAATTATTGTTCACGATGCGGTGTTGATGTTTATTAAACGCAAATTACAACATTCTCTGTCAACGATGTCCTGAAGTGAGGACAGTTTTCTTATTCTCTTTTGTGCACAATTTTCTCATTCTCTTTTGAGTAGTGAAAATCTCGAACATTGATTGATTTATAATTCCGGGCACTTCAACGATAGGTTCATACTCCCGTAAGTGTAGTTGATGTATTCCCCTCGTGAAGTAGCGTTCCTCTTCTCCGCTGGGGGGCGAGATCTGGCGCCGACCTACTGTCGGCTAACGGGGTTTTCCCCAACCAGGTATCTCCCACCAGCGCGGCACCGCCCCAGCCCGGACAGCTTTTGGCTCCCGACATGTGTGATAGTGTAAAGCGTGTTGGTGTAAGTGTGTGTGTGTGTGTAAGGACTGAGGATAGGAAAAGGAAGAGGAAGGTGTGATCTCACGCGGTCTGTGGCCTCCAGACTCCCTGAATTCTCCAGTCAGCGTCTGAAACAGACAGCTTCGAACACGAAAAGCCTGCCATCGCCGGTTCTCAAACCCAGCACCTCCTAGACAGCGACGCTCCAGTGACAACAGTTGATGTCCTGAGCCTCATATCCCGGAATTTCGCACATGATTAGCATTCATGGCACGTAACAAAAAATATACTTAATGAATTTGAAGTTGCTGGTTTTTATTCAAGTATGACATTGTGGTCGAGAAGTAAATCTGTACATAAATTAGTATTCACAATGCTTTGCGTATTGTATGTCCGTGGCAAATACTTCATAATCCAGTGTTCATTGCCCAGATCGTTCTGAAGAGTTCTTGGTCTCAGCTGGGGTCCTACAAAGACAATTGTTTTCTTTTAAGGGGGATGCAGCGGTTTCCACAACCAAAATGAAGGTGAACAGAAGGAAAGAGAAGCGCCGAAAGGTGAACGTTGTGAACACGTTTGTCATAATAATATTAAAATCAAACTTTATATGAATCTTCACATTTATCAATAACAGACCATTGTTTTAATTCTTTAACATATTAAAAATATATTCACCTTTACCCTAGTTTAAAGAAGTTATTTTTTACCTAACTCATGAGGTGGCGAGGGAGCATTCGCGCTTGGAGAGGCTGTTTGTGTTACACGTTATGTAGTGAATACTTTGTATAGTGCTGAGAGATTTAAAAACTTATTTATCGAATAACCTTTTAAGAATTTTTGCCATATGTTATATACACGGTCCGCGTTAAGTCGCTTCATTTTATTGAATGAAGAGATGGTTCGAGTGATATAGATTTTTGGTTTTCAGTACAATACTTAATATTTCTGAAATGTTTTAAGTGATAGTCTCGGATTATGCAATTTCTTGTTGCTCGAAGTCTTGATGGATGTTTCCCGGCGTGGTGTAATATTATTGCTAAAAGTTGGTTTGCAATAATTAAATGATTGTCAATTTCTGCAACTGATGACAAATGTAAATTTTTTCAAATGTTACACAATTTCATAACTTAAAATTTGTAAATTTGAATGTAGGAGCTGTGATTTTATTCTTTAAATATATCAGTGTGCTTTCTTTACTTTATTTTAAACTTTGTGAAGTGTAGAAAAAAATGTGTTCCTTAACTACGTGTATTCATTTCTTACATTTAATGAAAGTGAATTTTTTCATAATATTGTAAACAAAATTGATCACGTCTTCTTTGCATCTCGTTTACTTATTGGAATTGATATAAAGTACTAATTTTAAAAAGAAAACGTTTTAAATAACTATTTAAAAACTATTATGCATAAAAATGTTGATTTTTGAGTTAGCTACATAAACCTCCATGAATCTCGGTACAAGTTTTATTTTGAGCACCGCTTTCCCCGACATTTTCTCGTTCAGAATCGTTGACGACTAATGAATTCATTTGGAATAACAAGATTTCTTCGATCGTCAAATGCCTTGTTATGTATTGATGTATGATATTAATTATTCTTGTTTTTTTTCATTTCACGTTTTTATTTTTTATAAAAATTAAATTGTTTTTTTTTTAAATAAAAGAATCACCAGAGTGGCACTTAATCTTTTTTTGTAAACTCGTAGCGCAAATTACGAAGTACATATTTCCGTTTTATAAATCTTGGTGATATTACAAAGGAAAAGTAATTATCAGTATATTCATCTTGAAAATTGATTGCCTAACTTGTGTAAAAGGTTGACCTAAATTAACTTTATTCCATTTTCTGAGAATTTTGTTTTCAGCTTATGGATTTTATCCATTTATTGTGTCGATTACATAATGTATTGCTAGTAATATCCATTTTTTCATATCATTAGGTATTGATATAATTAGTAGGTATTTTTAGTTGTAAATAAAAATTAATTGGAAATCAATTTACTAATTAGTAAGTACAATTATACGTGTTGTACAAAAATTAAAGAAACCTATGCTAGTTACAAATGAATTAAATTACAAATGAACAATTACAAATGAAAAATTAAAGAAACCTATGCTCAAATACAGGAAAGGTTTTCGCCCTATTTTTTACATTTCAAAACACTTCCTGTTATAAAAAGAAATTGATATATTTTGATATACAATATTTCTTAAACATTTTTTTCGTGTATGCTCATTAATTCCATGAAAAATCGTTGATTATCACTATGAATATTGCATGCGTGCAATTAAAACACCACCATGAAATTAAAACTCTACTCTGCAATTAAAACTCCACAACTACTAATCAGAACACAGGTAAATGATCAAAATCGTTTAATTATGTATCTATAACACAATCATAGTATAGTTTTTTCTGTTAGCCATGAAACATGAATAAAAATGTATATCACAGATTACGTACATCAAAAACATACAATTCACGAAAGTATAAACGAATAATTATTACTACTCCTTAGACAATTGTGTTCATATTTATAGTACAATACGTTAAATTAGAAACCGTTACTCTACTTATACTTGGCATCAGTCATTTCTCATCAATCACGGTTTTCTCAATTTACGATCTATGACAAAGATATTATTCTTCATTTCAGGTTTATAATAATGATATTTAACGTCTATTCAAATCTGTTTTAATATGTGATCGACCGATTTGTCAGATGAGAACATGATACAATTGTTATAAATTGGTGGTATTGGTAAATACAATCTTCAATACATTGGCTTACTGTAGTCAATCACATTGTTAACATTAATTTTAAAATTACACAATATATTCTACATACATGTGTAGTTTTTTAATGATAGTCATATATTTCTCGTAATGTACTTATCTTTTGAGTAAACATAACGTGGACAAATTGTCTGTTAAATTGAAAATAAATAAATCTTGGTGTGTTTTTATTTACAGCACAATATCAATTTGTAGGTTCCAAAGCTTTACAACAGTGTTGTACATGCAATATATGTAGTTCTGCTGAAGTGCATTATTTATATTTGTCTTGATATGACACAGGACACAATGATTATGAATTTACAATATTCTTAATATTTAGGAACTGCAATCCATCCCAATGTTTTAATTCTACAAGTTCAGATTCCACATTTTAACCTAGAATAACATTTATAGTAAATTTAGTGACTTGTATCTCGATCTGTGTTTATGGTATATTTACATAATTTTAATTACTATTATTTTCTGCAAGTTTTTTTCTTTTAATTTACTTAAGGTCGCATCTACATCTAGCTTATTTGCGAACACTATTGCATTGAACGTTATGGTAACTGTGTAACATGATATGGTGATGATTGGTAGTGAAAGAACGAACACAAATACAACCATGCCTGGGGCAAGACTTAAGCCCGCGGTCCATATGTCCGAGATCGCTACGGCGCTATTGCCTTAACGATCTCGGCCATGTAAATTCTCGCAATGTAACTATCTCGGCTCTGTAAATTGTGTGTTCAATGTTCATAATTTTTATATCATACACTTATCCGAGAGATTGGTCAATACTAAAATAAAATTTAAAAAACATTTCATATTTCAAAGACAGCACTTGGAACATGTAAAAATGTTATTAAACCTACCTGATTTCAGAGAAACCCCTCAAAGGTATAGAGTTTGCGGCGTGATCGGGTTATGTATTTTATCGAAGAGACTAGCAAATTCAAATAAACTGTGTGATATTGAGTCACTATTTGAATTACCTTGGCCCTATCAGTAATGACCTTGGCCTTGTCAGTAATTAGCCCAACGGTTTTGAAAATTGTAGGGAAGAATAAGGGTTATTACGGGAATTTGAGAATTTAAAATGGCTCAATGGGGAAAATTTGCAATATTATTCCAAGATAAACAAAATCACTGAATTAATTTATCAGATGTTCATACTATTTTGTATCTATTCAAATTAAAGTCAAAATTTGGTGTTGTCAGGCAGTTGCAGCAAAAGGGTATCCTTTATTAAACTGCTGAGGATTTATTGATGGAACTACCAGAAAGATATGTAGACCGTTCTTAAGACAAGATCTCTATTGCTCAGGCCACAAACGCATACACTGCGTTAAGTTTTGACTCTCGATGAAATAATAGCGAGTCTTCATGCGGCATATCCTGAAGGAAGATATGATACAGGAATTTTCAGGCAATCGGGGCTGCAGAAACAGCTGAAAGAACTGTGTTGCAGGGAAAAGAAAAATACTGTTATTTATGGAGATCCTGCATATCCAATCACCAGTTTGTTCCTTCCACTCCAGTACGCTTACAAACAATCGGCAACAGTTTAATGATATAATGAGCTCAGTTCCTCAAGTAGTTGAATGGGGATTTTAGAAAATTATTTCTGAACTCATTTTTATAGATTCCAATAAAAACCAAAATCGTTTATTGTAAAACATTTGCAGTATGCACAAAGCTGCTGCAATTTTAACAAATCGCAATTCTTGCCTGTATGGTAATCAGACAGCCCAATATTTTGGAACTAGCCACCTACATTGGATGATTACTACAGATACAGACACAAATAGATCCTACTGAAATGTAACTTATAATTTTAAAGAAATTAAAAATACATGGACTATACATGTGTTTTTTGTATTTTTTATTTCTTTCCCCAACAGCTTTTGAATTAATAAATTAATTGTTATATTTGGGTTTTCATGCATCTCGAATAGCTCTTTAAATCTTTCTTCTCGTTCTAACCTTTTTTACAATTCTATTTTCTGCTGCTTCAAATCCAGCTTCTATTGCTCTAACTGAAAATCGCTCTCTGTTTTGTTTAAGCATCTCTGCCTGGTAGTTTTCTTTTCATTTCTTCTTGTGCGCCAAGAAGAATTTGGCGTTGGCACTTTCCAAACTTCCGTTTCCCCTCTCTTACAGGGGGTGGGAGTGGAAGTGGGATTGGGAATGTATATATGTGTTAGACGAGTGTTCACCCAGTTCTCCAACATCCAGCAAACATATCTCTGGCACATTAAGTTCAAATGTTTCATGTTCCATCTCGGTCTCGCTTTCTATCGTTAAGCTCCCACGAAGTGAAACCGATGCGTCTCTTGCTGCTGCTCTGATGTCAACACCTCTCTGGGCTTCATCTTTTTTTCTATTTTGAAAATTCCCTTGTCAAAGAGGAAAGTTCTTGAAGTAACTGTTCCCTCTCACCATACTTCTCTTCGGTTCCTGATTTCCTTAATTTTGCCTTATCATCCTTAGTGAAAAAGATAATTAAATATGCTGTCTTATGGCACGCAATTAAAAAACATTTCTGCTAATTGTCATGAAATTAGAGTGAACTAATTTCCATTTCCTTGTATCTTCGAAAGAATTACAGGTTATCATCTATTTAAGGAGATTCAAGTCATCTACCATCGAAAAATGCTATTTTGTTCTCTTTTCAGCCTATTAAAATAAAGTTAAAAAAGGGAAATTAATATATAAATGTAAAAAAATTATGAAATACAAAATGTTGCAAGCTTTATATTAGAAATTTTAAAAGCAATTATATTCAACATTACTGAAAAATCATAGTGAATGGATGACATATTGCAAACTGCGATTAAGATTTTGATGTTTTAGTATCTTTTCACATCCTTCTGTACCACTTCCGCTTTGATAGCTTTTCAGAAATAATTAATTATTGAATGTTCAATTAAATATTGATTCAGAATGTTTTATATGAAGAAAAATTTTCATTTAAGAAAAATAATGGAAAGTAACATTATTTTTTTTTAAAATATCCTACCCTGCATGCACTTTTGCAAGGAATTATAATTGAAATAATTTGTGTAGAGGTTGTGCTGCAAACTAGTGGCTGGGCTTCTTTGGTTGTGCTCTCCCAACTACTGACCAGTCATCAGCATTCTGATTGACCCTTTCTTGCCCACGAATTTCAGGTTAATTGCATTCAACAATTAACAATAATATATCATTAATTTTGATTTTAATTGCGTTTTACTTCACACAATTTATTCTAAACCTATTACTCAGATGTTTCACTAAACATAAATATTTCACAGGAATATATCACAAGATGATTACGGTATAGTTCACTTTTGGAGGAAAGTTTTCAAGATTTTCGAGAGATAAACGTATTATTAGGAGATAAAAACCTACCATAGACCTACACATAACTTCCAAATCATATACGACGTCTTAACATTTAACCCAACTTACAGCGCTAATCTTCTTTCAAGACGTTCGCAAAACTGATGTTGAAGTCTCTTGACACATTGACGGCCAAATTACTTCAAATTTGGCGCCTTGTTTTTTTTAAGAGAGCGTTCGATGTTCTTTGAAGGCGTTTCAGAGGAAAGGATTATGCATTTTAAACTTGGCGCCTTCGAGATTAATTTTCCTAAAAAAGCCGCGCGAATTTCTTCTCTGTTGATCAAACATTCATTTCTTCGTGCAACGTTCCTTGAAGTCGATTGTCAACTGCTTTCTTTTAATTCGGAGCGTCACCAAAAGATTGCACCAGCTCCTGGGGCCACTCCAGCGTAAATTGGCATTGTCGAAATACTAGGAATTTTCTATCACAGACGCCTGCTCGCATTGTCACCACAAGCTAATGCGGAAAGCTGAGTAAAAGCGTTTTGAACGTCTTCAAGGTTCGATCCACAGTGTGCCAGGCACTGGATGTAGTAGAAACACGAAGCAAAAAGCCACGTAATTCGTAAGGAAAGGTTTAATTTCTTTTGGACAGAGGTAACTGTGACAACTTCTTCAATATTCGTTAATTCTTTCTCCTAGTAACAATTCTTGTCAATTGTGTGACGTCTCTTTTCCAGAACACTCTTGTCTGACAAAAACTACTGAGATAGAAGAGGCGATGTTCCATTGCAATTTCCATCAAAATGCTCACCCAACTTTTCTTCGACTATTTCGCCGCCTGAACATTGGTACCGAAACCCGAGACAATAAGTTGTGCTGGTGTATCTAAAAAAAATCTTGATTTTTGTTGTTTTGTTTTTTCTATAAGTGTATAATAGTGATTCACATGTGAAGTTATAAGTGTTACGTTCAGTTTGTGTGCATATTTTAATAGTGGTTCTTTCAAACATCTTTATGTTCTGTTTAAATAAGCCACAAATCAGTGATTTGTGTATAGATAGCTAAGTAGCTTAAGCATTTCATAAATTGCAAGCCCAAAAATGCCTGTTAAAAGACGGCAGATCTTATCGAAATGGCAATATTTAGATTCAGCATTGACAAGAATCGAAGAGAATCTAAATTTTCTCTCAGATTTTAGCAGACCAAATTTAGAATGTTTCTTGGACAGGGGTGGAGAATTGTGGAAGGATATACGATTTACAGTTGACCAAGCTATCAAACAAGAAGGTTTAGATGATTTAACCCCCTCGTTTGAGAATTTAGAAAGCAGATATATGCATTTTAAAAGCCATGTCTTTCTGAATTGGCCAAATTATCAGAACAAATACAGGTCGTTAAGCCTAGTCCTATGGGAAGCTTACTACATGAAATTGCCAACATTCTCAGGCATGTACGATCAGTTTATGCAATTTCATGATATCTTCATAACGGCAGTAGTGGAAAATGATTCACTGAGCAATATTGAAAAATATATGCATTTTATTTGAGTATCTATCAACTAATAATTCCCAAGCTCTGTTAAAGTTATCTCCTGACACATTCAAAGCACTGACAAGCATATACGGTTCCCCTTTTAAATGTGAAAGCATATGCATATATTTTTCAATATTGCTCAGTGAATCATTTTCCACTACTAAAATAATGATGAGAAATGAATGTTTGATCAACAGAGAAGAAATTCGCGCGGCTTTTTTAGGAAAATTAATCTCGGACGCGCCAAGTTTAAAATGTATAATCCTTTCCTCTGAAACGTCTTCAAAGAACATCGAACGCTCTGTTAAAATAAGCGAGGCGCCAAATTTGAAGTAATTTGGCCGTCAATGTGTCAACAAAGTCAGCGATTGAATTACTAAAAGTGAATCCGCTGCAGATTTCATTTCAATTTTGATTCGATTTTTTAAAAATATTGCGAAAACGTATGAACGAGAATTTCAAGTGAATACGGAGAAAACAAAACTGAGAAATTCTAGAGAATGAATGAACGTAAAATTTTAATCTATTCAGAAATTAGAGGAGAAAAACGTGGAAGTGTTAAGGAAATCCGGGAAGGAATCAAATGTGATTGTAAAAGATGTTACGACAAAATTTTCGGAACTAATTGGAAATGATCAGTATTTTTGCATTTAGCATTTGTGCTAATGTAAATGTGCTAGGTGCATTTGTGTGCATATTACCAAAAAAACGTAAAAATGTAGCTGTACTAAAATTTTACTATTAGCATTATCAAAACCTACAAGTATTTGTTACGGCGAATATAATTTTGAAATTGCAATAAGACTATTCATATTCCGAATGGAGGTAAGACACAAGACCATTTGGTGTTGAAAACTTTTGAACGGGAGTATAACGCCACATTTCGTAAGAAACAAGGGCCATAGAACTATGGGCCCTTTTCCCGGAGAACTCACAAATGCATTCTGCGTACTTTAATCTATATCCAAGCAAATTTTAATAATTTTATCTCTATTCTTTAGGTTGGCAGAGTAATATTCCGGTGCATGAAAAGAGTTCCTCAGAATATAGCACTTTTACCTGTCATTCTAATTCCACGTAACAGGCCAATGTTACTGATATACGAGGCTTACATGGGTACTTAAAGGAAGAGAGCAACAATTTTACCAAAAGCTTTTTGAAGAGTGTTCTTCAAGAGTTGTCCACTGGAAATGTTGACAAAAGTAAGCCCCAAGCTGACAGCCCACAAAATGAGCTGTGAGGTAAAAAAGTAACAATTTACAATATAATTTGTATTAACAGTTTATAAATAAAACAAATTAAACTGTAATAAATATATAATTTACACCATTTCAATAATAAATATGAAGTGTTCCCAAGAAGAGGGGCCCATAACGCATTTTTACGTTTTCGCACTTACAAACGTAAGAAGAGAAAGTGTTGTAATCGTGCGCCGGAAATCGGCGAATTTTCCACGCCAAAACTCTCATTGCCGGTCCCAGGTAAGGAAAAAATGGATCAATGCAGTTGTTAATGTAAAAAAATCCTCTAACACGTGGTTTGGCCAGAATTCATGTTTTACGGGTCTTTCACGCCGAAAAATTCATTGACAACAAAACATCTGTGTCAGTCTGTCAAACTCCAATTTTTCGAAATTTGGAAAAAAAGTATAGTAAAACTTCAAAATTGGTGATAAAGATTTGAGTCTCAGACAAAGTCTGTTGAACAAAATTAGCTCTTTAAAACCGGTTATGTACAATTGTTTGAAAAATGAATAGTTTAGGCCCATTTTGCGCTTAATTCAGGCTTGGGGATCTTTTACATGCAAGTAAATCTACTAACATGGGACATCCGGCTTTACGTCCCATCCGATGGAAGGCGTACGAAGGATTTTTTCGCCCTTAAAAATCCACGGCTTCGATCGATACGCTAACCGTTGTACCATCGCCGCGGCAGGTATTTAAAATTTCAAAACTACAAAATTGAAGATAGAGTTTTGCCTGGGACAGAGTCTGTTGTAAAAAAATAAGCTATTTAAAAAAGGTTACGTACAATTTTTAAAAAAACGTGTAGCTGCGTAATTTCTACTTGAAATTATTGTAATATATATAGGGTTCACATCAACTGGGTGAAGAGAAAAATTTAATGATTTATATGAAACATAATTAATTTAATTACAATTATAATTGAAAATGCCAATACTAATTAAATTTTTCCTTTGTTATTTTATACTCACTGAGTATTCTCAATGTATTAATGTATTGCTTTTTAAGCAATCGGCAAAGCGCAATAGAAATTTCGCAACAATGCCGTATCGATTGATAAGCATTTGAGTAGCATTTGTTTGGCCTTCTCTCATTCGAGGAACCATGGAAGCTCTCTTTGTTGAAATGCAATAGTGTTTATCGTATCTGAAGTGTGGGTGTTGGAAGCCTGTGATGAAATGAAACGCTATCGGAACTGCTATCTTACGACGAAAGGCATCTCACGATTGTTCGTAATTATTTTGAGGTCAATTGCATATATTGTTATTATTGGTGAAGCAAATGCACATAGTTTTGACAACGCTGCGCTGGCAACAGTGTGTTGAAGTGGATGTTTTGAAATAATTTGTGAGGTGTTCGTAGCTCAGAAAATGCAGTATATCTATTATGTAGCTCTTTCCAATAACGCGGGAAAGTATGTGCTGTTGTAACACCAATCGTTTTCTTTACGCCACTTGTTTGAAATTAGCGGGAGTTTACTAACATTTTAAATGTAATTAAGTTTAAAAGTAATTGAAATATATTTAAATAATATGTAATTTGCAATTAAATATAGCAAGTGTGTAAATTGCTATGATCTAAAACTTACTATGAGTTTTTCGCAAAGCACAGTTTTGGAGTACAGGCCCTTCTAGCTACCGTCTCAAATTATTTAATAATTAATATTATTACATATGATTATATTAAAATAATGCATTACAATTATTATTTATAATATTATATTATAATAATTGCTTATATTGTGGGTGACTAGTAGCAATTTCGCAATCATATAATTCGCAATACCGCCATTTTGCAGTTCTCTCTGATAGTATTCGTACCCTGGTACACGCAGTAACGTGAACATTTAATATTCCACTCCAGGTTTTAATATGAAATTGTTTTGGATTTTTCAATACCTCCCCTTCCGTTATGAGGCGTATCAAATATTACGCGGAGAATATTAAATTTCATTCCGGGCCTTTCTAAACGCCTGCTCTCGGAGTCGAACTAGCGGCCTGCGCTCAGCGTAGGTTCATTTTAGATAAATTCCCATCGATTCACTTAGCCGCTCTCCATCGCGCCGCCATTTTCATTTTCGGCCGCTCAATTTTGCGACTCGCACTCGGATTCGTTCGAAACAACTTTCAGTTGTGTTACATTGTAATCCCCGCATCTGTTCGGGATAATTTCCCTCCAATTACACTCGTATGTTTTGCGTTTTGTCTAAGCATCATAAAACAATTGTGTTACAGAATGCCACAGACTTTCTCGTAGTAGTTAGATTTCTAATTTCTTTCGACTGGTCAAGTTTTTAAATTTCCCCCCTTCCTCTTGCCAGCTGCCATCTATCGCTCCACGTATTGCTGCAAACACACTTTAATGACACATTAAAAATTTTTAGAATTTATTCTTTTCTGCGAACTGCAGACTTACTTACTCTAATTTGTTAAAAATACTTTACATTTATTGATGAAATGGCTTCAGAATAAATTACGGTGCAATTGTTTATGAAGGGCCGTTAACCCAGAGACAACGAAACTACTATGTATAAAACAAAAAGCAAGGATACATAAAAATGGGCCTAGCACATAGTATATTTTTACCGCTTCTTATTACATATGTGGAGAAAATTTAAAGACAAACATTTGAGCGGGGTTTTGAGAAAAACATAATAAAAATTACCTCTTTTTAAGGCAAAAATACACAAAAACCACATATTTTTAAAAGTTGAACATGGCCTTATTTCGTCTATTATCTTTAAGAAATTTTAAGCATTTTTGGAGATAGAAATATCTATCTTTAATGTTGTAGTTGCAGGAAGACGCCGAAACAATTTTCAATTTTTATATTTCGAAAAATCAGGGATTTCAAAGTAAATGAGATTTGCATTAGTCTCTTAATTGTCCTTTGTACTATCCACTAAATATCCTTTCCACTTTTGAGTATTTTTTTTTTAATTTTCCGATTTTGAATTTAGATCAGAGGCTTGAGGATCTTTTACATGCCGATAACATGGGACAGCCGGCTATACTTCCCCTCCGAAGGAAGGCGTACGAAGGATTTTTTTCGCCCTTAAAAATCCACGGGTTTGAACCCGCCAACTTGGGTACATCAGTCCAATACGCTAACCGTTACACCATCGCCGCCGCTAATAAGATAGAGAGGATGAAGTGATTTTATGATTAGGTTGTGATCCGAATGTAGTTCAGGAATTACTTTTTGGTGTAGTTGGAAATCAATATTTTTTGTGATGGTATCTAATATGTCCGGAATTATGTTATTGTTGTAAGGGTAATGGGTGGTTTCTATTGGGGCCAGAATACTTAAATTGAGAGTGGTAGCTAGATTTAGTATTTTTTCCTTGAGGAATTGTTGTGTTGCATCCCCAATCGCAGTGTTTGCTATTAAGGTCACCTATTAGCATGATATCGTTATTTCCAAAAATTTCAGTATATATTTTTCTAGGGAATAGCTTATTAGGAGGTTTATACACCGATATTATGGTTGTGTCTTTGGTATTTATTTTGGTTTTTATTGCTACAGTTTCTAGGTCGTTGCTCGTAAGACTATTAATTAGCGTATGTTTTATATCTTTGTGCACTAGTATGGCCACTCCTCCTGCGGCCGTTGCTGAGAGACGGTCGTTGCGATAGATATTAAAACCTGGTATTGAGAACTTGAATTGTGGTAACAGGTGAGTTTCTGAAATACAAGCTATTTTTATGTTGTGGCTTGTTATAAAGTATCATAATTGATTTTCTTGCCTTTTTATTCTGTTCGCATTCCAGTTGAGAATGTTTGTTTCTTCTATTAATATTTGAATTTGTGGAACGAGTGCGTTTATTACTTGGTTGATGATTGTAGTTATTACCTGCCCTTGGTGTAGAGGGAGATTGGAGTTCATTAGCGGGGGACTTGGAAATTAAGTCTTTGAGGATTTGAAAACCAGGGATTTATGGGAGGTCGTTGCGTTGGGTTGATGATTTTGTTGTGGATGATTTTGAGGGACTGGTTTTCGGTCAAGGTTTTTAATCTCGTGAATTCTCTGTTATTAAATGTTTGTTGTCTCTGTTTATACCGCTCTGTTTGATTTTTTAGCAGTTTCTGATGAACTTCACAACCTTTCCAATTGACCGTGTGATCGTTTTTACAGTTAATACACCGACTTGTTTCTGTTTTAGGTGCAGTGCATTTTGAATAATGGTGGTTACCTAAACACCTAACGCATCTCGGAGTGCGCCCACAGTTAGCTTGAGTGTGATCAAATCTTTGACAGTTTTTACATTGAATTGGTAATTTTTGGTTTTATCCAGGAAATACTCTAACAACACTATATAAAAATTTATCTAAGGCTAGAATGCTCCCTCCCTTGTTATCGTCCTCGAAATCTACAGCACAGGTTGTTAATGGTTTTCTGTCTTTTCCGTGAAGGCTAGTTACTTTGATTACTGGGTATTTTTTCACTACTTCTTGGAAGATATCTGTTTCACTACAGTGTGTGAATATCTTTAATTACAATTGAAAATGTTTTTATGCTTGTGTCACGAAACGTGTGGTATTCTATGCTGTTTTCGTTGCAAAATTTACGAAGATCTCTGAAATCTTCTATTGAATTAAGTTTATCTCTCACTCTGTCTGCTTCTATTTTTGTTGTGAAATCTTCTTTAACTATACTTTTAATGTCATTTATTAACAGTTGAAAATTATCCGCTTTGTGTATTATTATAGGAGGAATTTTAATCACTGTTTCCGAGGAACTGATATGTTCGTCTTCATCTGTATCGTTATTTAATGTTTCGAACCTGTTTGCTGTAGGAATAGCATATCGCGAAACCGATCCAGTTTTTTGCCTTTTGCGCTCACTTTGTTTTGTTGGGGCGGGTGCACTGTGTTGCAAGGGCGGCACAGGGTTGGCTGTTTTGTACTTGCGTTTGAAGGTCCTGTAGTTGCTGTTGCAATTGTACCAGTTGTTGGTGCTGTTCCTGAAGTTGATGCTTATGCGCCTGTATTTGCTGATGTTGCTATTGATCTATGTTGCTGATGGAATAACTTTCGAAAACACTGTGGTCACTTCACGAGCACTCGCAACTCACTGAGTGCTCAGCTTGACGCCGACTGAACTACGAATCAAGAGAGCGCTGCCGTCACCACCTCTCGCCACCGCTGTTAGCGCTGAACTGGCTTTCGTTTTGAACACATTCTTAAGAAATCTTCTAATTTCTCCTGTTATGTGTTACTTGCCGAAAGTTCCTTCAACATTAAAATTCTTTCATCAGAGGAGTTGGTTCCCAACAATGTGAAATAATGAATCCACATTAACGCGTTTCATTTAAACATTAGCTTTAAACAAAGCTCCCACATTATTCCTACAATTTAATAGTAATACTATAACTGAATTAAAAATTTAATGGGGCTCTATTAGGCTATATACCCCAAACCCCCTGCTAATTCAAACTACTACCACATTTATATCCTTTTACACTTCAATAGTTCTCCCTAAATATTTCGTTTAAAAACTCAGGAATAACTGCTTCGTTGATGATGGAGTTCAAAATTCAGAAATATTATTTAATATTTTATTATATAAGTTCTTTCCTTGATTCTTAGAAAAGGTTGACTAAAACTAATTGTATGGGAAAATAAATGGCGACGAATATATTTCAGGTATCGATATTTTCTCTTTGAAAAAGAGGGCTACACAAATACAGCAAACAAAGCTATTAAACTACTCCAGAATTAATCGCTACTACCTATGGTTTATAAAGGGACCTTCACATTTACAGGGAATATCAACCAACCACGTACAAAAACAAAATGTGGCAGAAAAAGAACTAACCGACGGAATGCAGAATTATTTGCACAAATTCTTACGTTAGGCGCCCATTGTATATAAAATAGTATTAATTGCAAAGCCCAGTTGGTTTTAGAATCGCCCAACATGTTGTATAAAAAAGGCAGTAATTGACACATTTCAAAAATTTTAGAATTAATTTCTACGGCGGACCAACAGACTTACTTTTTTGGTTTTTTGCTTTATGTTTATTGATACGACTCTTCCTGAATTATTTACTGCTTGTAATTGATTTTAAAGAATCCCAAACAATACCAGAGACTATCAACCAATGTGTGAAACAAAAAATAAGGCAAAATCAGTGGTACAACAGAATAGCACAAACTACAGACTTTTCCGTATTAGTTTTCTATTTCCCTTGGTCTTGACTAGCTATTCTGACTTGCTACATACTCTTGCTAGCTGCCATCTATTGCCCATGTTTTGAAAGCTCATGTTTTGAAATTTTCGTAATTTTTGGTGTCTGAATTGTAAAACGGAAATATTATTTTAAGAATATGAAACAACTTTGTCCTAAATTGCAATTTCCTTTGAAAAATTGGGAGCCGATTTTAAAAAACTGACGCTTAAGCGCGACTGTTTATTCGAAATTTGAAGCTCATTTTCACAGAAAAATTTGAGTTTGCAAAAAATTTCAATAAAAGTCATTTGAAGTACATTAACTCACAAATACAATGGTGTTTCTAAATTCTTGAAACGTGCATATTAACGACGTGAGAGATCTTTCAAAAAAATTACAATAGTGTAATAATCATTACAATTTTTTAAAATTACAATTAACTTTTGAAAAAAAATTACAGGAAATGAACTTTACGTCACACTAGGAATTGAAATTCCCACTATCCGATCGAAAAGTTTGAAGAAAAAGTATGGGGCCGTTTTCCAGAAAATGGCGTGTGAGCATTTCTCAATATGTAGATTTGTTTAGTGCAGGCGAAGTTTGACACCCAAAACATTCTAAATAGCTCTTGTTTTCAAAATAGGTAGGTTTTCAAAATAGGTTCAAAAATGGTATCTTCCTAACTGTAGTTGTAAGAAGACTCCGAAAATATATTGAATTTTATAAATTTTCGAAAAATCAATGTTTTCATCCAACATGAAACTTACATCATTGTCTTAAAAGTCATTCAGACTGTTATCTACCGATATCATCAAAAATGATTAAGCCGTTTTTGAGAAAAAATTGTTTAATCAAAAATTTTGAAAAAGCTTTAATTCCCATACAATCACAACAAAAAAAACTAAAATTTTTGAAGAATTTTACATGAACTTATTTCAAAGTCAATTTTTAAGAAACAGATTTTCATAAGGGAACAAAAACTCTAATCTGTAATATGATGTAAGAGAATTTTGAATTTCTGCAATTTTTGCGAAAAATCAGAGTTTTCAAACAACATGAGACACGCCATTTTCTTAAACCTCCTCCAGTGTATCCAACAACAAAATTTAATATTTTTATTTTAAATTTATTTGTTTAATTTTGAAAATGTCCGAGGGGCTTTATGTAAAGTGACTCCAAAAACTTAAATACCGATATCAAATTCAAGGGGCGGCGGCATCAGCCAGATCGACGGGGGAATATCAGTTTTGGAGAAAATCGGCTGAGCCGTTTAGCCGCCAGGGCTGTTCACAGACAGACGAACAGAGGAACGGGCGGACAGAGGAACGGGCGTTTTGTCGTCAATAGATTTTTCGGTATCAAGCACCTACAAAACAGGGATTCTGGCTACACCACATCTTAGAGAATTTCTTTCTAAGCTAAGTCCCTGGAATATGTGATTTCTGCTGAAAATTCGCCGTTTTCTCTCGCAGCATTACATTACTTTCTCTTCTTAAGAAGTTCCTCCTTTAGCGAGAGAAAGCAAAATCACAGAACTAAAACTAATGAACGAAATATAGAAATTTTCACAGGTTCTTTCAGTAACGTTCTGTTGTACTAAAATTAATACGCTTTATTAATTACTTACCCAGTTGTTAAAATCAGAGAAAGATTTGCATAAAGGCAATTTACTGACATAAAAAAATTCTTTGAATTTTCACTTACCAGTAAACACATGGATGGTACTTCCGTTTCACCTTAAATGCCAAAATCTTCCATTTTAAATAACTGACAGGTATAGTAGGATTGACCTCAAATCAAATGAATTTTTATAAAACATTAAGTAGTACATCAACTAGAGATTTAAGAGTTCACAAAAAAATTGAAAAAAATTCTGGAGCGGGGCTGCCTTCAAGGTAATGAAATTTCCCCGGCATCAGCAATTGGCAACGAGGCTACCCCAGCGGAATCCACCTCGAAGTGGTCACAAAAATCAGGAACTACCAATAGTAACGCAGCTTTTTGAATTTCTTGCTGTGGGAAGTTCAGTTCTCTCTTACTTGTTTGATTATCAAAAACTGCGGATTCGGACTCTCTTCCGCAACTCTCAGGCGCAGCTGCGTCCTCAGCTGATCAAATTGATTCGATGGGGTCGAAGGGGGGACTGCTCGTTCAACGACGAGTGTTCGAATCGAAGGGCGCTCTCGTCGGGCGGGCGCGGCGGCTGGGGAGTCCCCCAAGGGGCTGCACAGGGCGTGGGGGGTGGGCTCGCGCAGGCCACAGACGTCCAAATCTCACTTACTAGTTTAATAAAATATTATTGTTTCTCGAAGTCCCGGCTGGTAGGATATGTGGGCCGCCACAATATATACAATTATTTGTCAATCAAGTCCTGCATGTGCATTTAATTAGACTTTCGTCTTGTGACTTGGCTTGTGGTCTACCACCGCCCCGTGGACGCTGGCGGCGGCACCGCACCGCGACTCCTCGGGGAGGGGGAGAGGGAGAGGGGGCGTTGGGACAATCGAGTGGGAAGGTGCAACCACAGTAATTCACGGTCATGCTACGACGATCACAAGAACGGAAGATTTTTCCATCTATTTATTAGAATTAAACTTCTCTTCTGTGTGAAATTCCAGAGCATTGATGCGAAACATACGACGGCTACATAGAACTTAGTAATTAATTTATGCATATATTTTCATTGTTTTTCTATTGTTATGTACGTCGTATTTTATTTTTGTAAATTTACAATGAGAAATATAGAAACGATAATAACAACAGCACTTCTACTATTTTATAATCTGATGTTCTGGAGATATAGTGAACATCTTCAACCTTTCATTTCGTTTCCTTGCAGTAATATTTCAAATGATGTAAAATGCTGGATGTTCTTATGGTCTTGAGACATCTACCTCGATTCTTGGGTTGGAACCTTTTAGTATCCAAAAGAAAGCAATTTCTTAAAATGGATTTATTCCAACCACAATCAGTACAGAGGTAGACAAATTCAAGCCAGATCCAAACAATTTTCCAGAAGATGTACCGAAGAATGTCCAAGTCACAATTTCCCGGGGAGATGTCCAAAATCGCAGCCGTTGTGCCGTTCACTGTTCTAAGATAAAGTCCGTATCCGTAGCTGTATCGCCGCATTTGTGCACTATTCTCTCTCTCTCTCTCTCTCTCTCTCTCTCTCTCTCTATATATATATATATATATATATATATATATATATATATATATATATATAGTAACGGCACGAGCTGCCGCGAAATCAACATCGTGTATCTGTCAATAAAATCGTCGGCATCCAGCGTGGTCACAGCGGCCGTTGGAAGGGTGGTACCTGCCCCGCGCCCTGCTTCCCCGCTATATTGAGACGAGTGTCATTTATGGCCTACCGCTGTCGGTGCGCCGCCGCCGTTTGAGGCGGGGGGGACCTTTGTCGGTTAGTGGATCGTGCGCCATCGCTTGATTCGGGAGACGGATGATTTCCGGTTTGTCATCGCCGACGCGAGTCATGAGTGCCTGGAGGTCGGGGCTGCCATCCTTGGGCCTGGCCTGAGAAAGACAGAGAGGGAGCGGTCCTGGCTGCAGCTGTCCGGGGGTGACCCGCCCTTGACGCCGGTCAACAAACCCACCAGCTGGGCGTGCTCCACCGCCACGCCAACAACAACAAGGGTAATCATTAGCTTTGCTTCCGCTAAAACGCAGAACAGTAACTGTGTGAAGCTAAGGTGAGAAGCAAAAGAAAATGTGCCATCAACATCCATTTTCATGGCGGCCTATTAATTTATTTAGTTTTTGAATCGAGCCAACCATTCAATTTAATTTTAAATAAAAAAGGGTCGCACGTGACTAATTTATATAATGTCATAAAATCATCCATCATTCATGATCATCTTAGATATTAAAGTTTTATTTGTTAATGATCAATGACTGTGTTATTGAAACCTCATCACCGTTCCAGAAGCCACACACGTCAATCTCTTTATACTCTTATATCTTTATCTGAAATTAATTAAAATCGTCCTATAACACCCCATTCTTTTATTTCAAGTGCTTTTATTCAGGTTAAACTATTTTTACCATGACCATTAATATTTTTCTCTTCTTATTCATCTATTAAATTTCTGAATAGATACAAAATATTAATTCACATGAGAAGCATTCAGTGTCGATAGATTATGTTCAGTACTACATGTCCTCCTCTTGTCATCCTCGTGTCTGATAAAACACATTCCTCCCACTGTAGATAGGATTCACACAACTGCCGTCTGGTATCGTTTCTCTCTGAATGGTAATGAAAATGTACGAATTCTGAGGACCTCGGGGAGACGCGGCGTGTCTTCACACACACGCCGAAAAGTGTTCACCGATCTAGACATCATCGCGAAGACCCGCTGCGCAAGGCTACGAGGCCAGAATCTGCAGAAAAAAATAGTCAGAATTAATAATATCGCACTTCACAATCATAATCATTTCTCAATTCCTATACTTATCTTCGAAATAATGGATAATTATTATAGAAACAAGGTTATAACTGTCATTAAAATTATTACTCATCAATAAATAATTATTCGTGCTCAATGGTTATAAAATCCCTTTATAAATGAAGATTTTAGCATATCGAGATGTAACATGAAATTTTTCATTGTTAACAAATGCGCATTAGAAAAATGATTAATACTTAAGAGATTTCATCAACAATAGAATATTTTCAGTAAATACTGCCATTCTAACCTCATACTTATCTCAGCAGGATTACCACACATCTCTATCACTTTATTTAATTTATAGATTACAGACATTCTCAAACAAAATCTACATTACACAGCTTGCTGTTGTTGCAGCTTCTGTAACTCCAGTCCTTCACTTACTGATTCCAGCTACAAAGTTCGTTCATAACTTAATTGACAGCTGGGCCACACTCACCCCACCCCCCCGTACCACTAATGCTAAACCATACAACACTTAACTTGTTCCTTCCCAATAAACCAATCAGATGCCTACAACTGAACTTTGACTTCAAACTCAATTGAAAGTAGTAAAGAGACGACGAACTCAAGCCATAATCAATCTAATACAATATTAAAGCCATTAATATACAGACCCAGCCCATTACCATACAATTCAGCATTAAAATATATAAATGAATTATAAGACCCATGCGCCTGCTCAATCTGGTTAAATGCAGCAAAAATCAACTAAGGGAAACTGAAAATAATAATAAAAAAAACAATTTCTCAGAATTATTGGAAACGGAATTATTATAGTCTAGACTACCACATCCTCTAACTACTAACTTCTCAAAATATCCCAAATTCCTTCACTGTCAGTACACAAATTCGCAAAACCCCATCACATAGAACCCGAATACAAACGGGTGTCCGTCTCTCATTTTCTTCAATAAATTATCCGAAATAGATCCCGACCCTTAACTATTGTATTAGTCTTAACGTTAATTTAAATTAGCTATTAAGCCATCTTACATATGTAAAGTGAAATTGAACTAATATATGTAATCGCTATGTATGAAAATAGATTATTAAAAAAGTAGAAATGAGAATGGACTGTAGCATATCTTTTTAAATTATATTTCTTGAACATATGGGGAAAGAAAGTCGTTAGTTTTGATTTTAGTTGTGGAGACTTCGAAACAAAATCTTCAACAAAGATGATTTCTTTTTTCAAAAAGTTATAAAAATTTTAAACCGTTTTCTAAGTGTTTGGATTTAGTTTTTAATTGTAATTCGGTTTGAAGTTGTTCTAAAAGTTTCATTCTAGGTCTCCCTCTTCCCATTTTTTCAACTATTTTACAGTCCGAAATTGTGTTTAAGAAATGATTATGTCTAAAAATGTGTCCAAAGATGTTTGCTCTCCTTTTTTTGTTTTTCTTTTCTTTTGATAACCTTTAAATAATTGATATAATCCCTTCACTTAGATTATTGAAAAAAACGATTTATCTATTTTATTTGCCGTCAATTTAAGGGTCAAATATTTAGACACTCGTGTTATACCCCAATTGAATTTTGAATTCTGGTTATCCTTATCTTAATGTGAGCAGAAAGATGTGTATTGTAGTAGGTGAGTGTTTAAAGCTTGTACCCGCTTGCGAGTGGCGCGTGGGGGCTACTGGCGAGCGTCCGCGCGACGCGGCGGCGGCTGCGACGCGGAGCCAGGCCTGGGGGCGGGGGCCGGGGCGGGGGCGGGGGCGCCCGCCGGGGGCAGGTGGGGGGCGGAGCAGCCGGGCAGCCACGCGCCCCACGCGCCCGGCGCCCGCAGCGCCGACGGGAACTGCCGGAGAAAAGCCTCCGTCAGCCTCCTCACGGCGCTATTATTACTACTACCATTACTAGTATTATTATTAAAAAGATTCTCGCGTGTCCCATGGACAGCTCTTTTTTGTGAGGGGACCTCTGCTTCGATTCTAGGCCGGTACAAAAATTAAGCGTAGCCTTTTAATAGCAATCGTCTCATTTCTGTAGCTGTGTGACGAAAGAAAGCTCCAGTATGGTGATCGGAACAGCACATGCCCCCACATGTCCCCCTTACACCCACGAGTTACACAAACGCAGGGCCCACGTCAGAAACATCGCTAGCTGGCGAAGTCCGACCCTAATCTCATCTTAAATGCCAAATACATACAGACATTTTCAAATTAAGTTCAAAAGCGGATCTCAGTTCTATTTGAGAAAAATCAATATTACTTGTAATTTGCTGACGTATGCTGAGCTTGTGTATAAAAATTTCATTTTCATTTTTTTCAGATATTCGTCCAATCTAACTGAGCTAATATATACGAAATATTCAATTATTTTATGCTCTTACTTACTTAGCTTTGTTTGGTTCTCTCAGGTTCTTCAACGATCATTTAATGCTACGTAATGCAGTTTAATGTAAAACGAAGTAATAAATGTCATTATACTAATGATAATAATAACCATAACAAAAAATATTCAGAACAAATATTCAACCTAAAATCTATAATACGTCACTTACTAATATACTCCAAAGATATTGAAATAACATTTATCGAGTTAAAAAAGAAATATTTTTTCAATTGATAGGGGAACCATAGAAAAAGTAATCCGAGAATTTGAAGTTTAATTTAAACAGGAAAACCTAATTTTTGAAACTCTAACAGACGCCATATCAGAAGTAAAATTATGTGACTTTAAATACGTTGTTTAAAAAAAGTACAATTTCAGGGTAAAATATTTAAGCCATTCAGCTGGAAGGCAAGGCGATGATTTGTCTCCATGTCTCTTTAACTGCGTTGCGGAGAAAATTGTATAAATCGGAATGGAAAATTGAAGGAACACATGGAACACATTACCAATACCACTAGGAAGAAAGCGCAGAGATGTTGAAATAAACTGTTTTGCACTTTCTGAAAACCTGACAAACGCAGAAGCACAAGTCAATCTATTGAAAAACATAGCCAACAAAATAGAATTAAGAATATCTGTTGGAAAAACATAACTTATGACGAGTATAAAATTGCTCTCAAAATACTAGAAACGGTAATTGGTCCCGAAAAGAGGTAGAAGAAGTTCAAATATTAAGGGGAACGCATTAAAGAAAATGGTTTATAGAAATCTGCTGTAGATGAAAGGATACATTAGATAGAAAGAGCATGTGCAACAAATGTCAATCAAGAAATGTCAAAATACATCACTACAGCACAGTAATCAAACTGGAATACCTGTTTGCATGTGAATGTCTGGTATTGAATTACAAATTAGAAGTATTAGAAAGAAGAATCATACGTAAAATACTTGGTCCGCTCAAAAGTACAGAATTCTGAAAATTATGAAGCAATGATGAAATATATCGCAACAGAAAAAATAAGACACAATTAGGAAGAGAAGATTGATCTCTTTTATACAGTTCAGGATGGATGATAAGAAATCAAATCTTGAAGTATCTTTTGGAATGTATCTATCATATCCTGGATTCCGAAAGTTAAGAAATATATGGAAAGGAACAAAATACTTGAACATAAAGAAGAAAGAATAGAGAGAGATATTAAAAAAATTGAAGCAAATGGAAGGGTGCCAAGGAAGGAATGAGAGAAAAACGGGTGCAAAATGGTTCGAAGGGAGGAAGATGAACATTGTGAGAAGATAAGTGAGTACTAGAGAACGTAGGTGCTGCACTGTTGAAGATGTCTCGTGTTTCCTGGATTTTCAGAACGAAGGAACAAAGTACACGACCTAGTGTTTGGTGTTGGAACTTGAGTACCCGTATGATTCTGAGGGCTATGTGGGTGGTAGATTAGCTACTGGGAGGGCCTCCCTTGCTGAATAGATTAAAATCGATCGAAGAAGTACTTCAGAGGAGAGAGGGAAGGGGGATTGGACTTCCTGTTATCGGCCCATGGAGGGTACAGGAGAAAAACTGGGTTGGCCCACCAGGGCACTGATTAGAGTGGAGAACTGAACCTTGCACTAGCCAGTGACGCTGCCTTCAGCTGCCAGTGATGATCCCGTAGGCCTTAGTTCTGCCGACTTGCGATCGAAGGGACGTCCCGCGGCCCCGGAGCCGCTCAGAAACGAAGCGGATGTCACGTTGGCACGCCTGGCTACCCCAAGGGCCCAGTCAGCATAAATCGACTCCATCGTCAGAGATTAGAACGGGATGATGTAAAGGAGGTGATGTGGTGCTCGAACTATGCGAAAGCGAAAACTGGGGTCTCACAAATAAGGTGATTAAGATCCGGTGAGAGCGGAACCCAGATATAAGACCAACCCTAGGTTAAAAAAAGCCTGTCAGTCGACGATACATACTGAGCAGTAAAAAATTCATAGCAGAACATATTGCAGACTTTGGGATAAATGCGAAGTATGTTCGTCAATCGAACTATCCACATGACATCTAATATCCTCGAAAATGACTCCCCTGGAAGGCTTATCAGTTCCCAGTCCGTCAGTGGCGCAAATTCATCTGGCTATGAATCACACGATACGGACATGATGCGGAAGCTTCTTCGACGCGAGATAGATTTTGTCTACT
Source organism: Gryllus longicercus (assembly GCA_038098605.1). NCBI lineage: Eukaryota > Metazoa > Arthropoda > Insecta > Orthoptera > Gryllidae > Gryllus > Gryllus longicercus. Next base: position 710,793 of record JAZDUA010000038.1, on the reverse strand, counting down.
TGTATTCGAATCTCGTGCACCATTGAGGACAATTATAAAAACGCTAAAGCTAAAAGAGTGATGGTGACACCCAACTCTGCTGTAAATGAGGTGGTGTGGACTCCAGGTGGAGATCTCGAGATCTTGGGGTCAGTCGAGAAGCTGGCTGGTATGAATGGCCGGCAGCCAGGCAGTGTAAGCTCCGTGCATCCATGCGCGAACACAATTACGAAACGGATAGCGACACTCGGCGTGAAATGTCACTCTTGGCCGTGGCATCTTCTAAATCGAAGCATGTCTCTAAAGTTCAACGAGAAATACTCCATGTTGAACAAAAATACCAAATTGAAAATGACACAACAAATCTAATGGTACGGTACAAAGCTAATGGTAAATACGAGTAGATCATAAAAGCATGGGCTCAACGAATAGACGTTACAAACGTATGAGGATTTGCGTGTAAAGAATAGGTTGCTTAAACAAAAGATATTGTCGCAATATGACTCAAAAATTGAATGACAATGCTGCCCCTGCAAAAGATGAAATCGAAAGATTTTGGGCAGAAATCTAGAAAGAAATCAACTTCTACAACAAAGTCGCATTTTGGCTTCAATCTGAAGTTGATGCTGCAAATTAACTTGTGGAAACAGTAGAACATGTTCATGCATTCTCAGAAGAGGATCTCTTCCAAGCTAATCAGAACATGGGAATCTGGAAATCCCTCGGGATTGATAAGATTCAGAATTATTGGATTCAGACATTAACAGCAGTACATTCTTATCTGGCAAAGTCTGTTAATAAAATGTTGGAGAACCCACAACAATTGCCAGAATGGCTCAGACGTGGCATCACTTATTTGCTATTCAAAGCGGGAGACACGTTCAAGTTATAAATACAGCCATAGCCAACAAAATGTACAGGCACCTGGGGAACAACCATCTGTTACCAGTTCAATAGAAAGATGTAAAGGTTCCTATAGCTCTAAGGAAATATTGCTACTAAATAAAATCATTTTGAATGACGTAGGAAAACGAAAACCTAATTTAAGTATGATTTGGATTGACTACCAGAAGGCCTTTGATAGTGTATTGTATGATTGGATTCTGAATACCCTGGAGATCTATCGATTTCATCCTAGGCTAATTAAATTTTTCAGAGATAGTATGGTCGTGGAGTACTGTGTTATTAATATGCAACGGAAAGGAAGTAGTAGGAACAAGAAGTATTCAGATTAGCAGGGGAATTTTTAAAAAGATTCGCCATCTTCTCTGCTGTTTTGCATAAGTTTGATCTCTTTATCTAGTCAGTTGTTGCACTCTGACTTTGGCTACAAGCTCCATTCCGACGAATGGCCAGTATAGCATTAGTTTTACTGAATGATCATAAAGTGTTGGATACGGATGAAGCGATTCATTTCGAAATGCTGTCTGCAGTCAAGTCATGATTTTAGCAATGATATCTGTAGAACGTTTGAGCTTGACGAGTGTGCAAAATTAATTTAAAGAGGGGGGCCAGGGAGGGGCGGTAAAGGATGTATGAAAGAAATTTTCAACAAATGAAAATACTTTTAAAATCGTTTAGTGTCGGTGGCGCCACATTTAAATAAGTTTTATAATTAAATCAAGATGGCTGTCAGAGGTGAAAACAGTCTTACAGGCTGTTATTTATGCTTTTACTACAATGTTTTCCGAAATTTTGTGTTTATTTACGAATTTTTCATATTTCCATTTTAATTTTGAGGTAGAAATTCAAACTTTTTTTTGAGGATGATGATGTATATGACACGGAATTTCTCAAAAAAGTTGCTGGGTATTTTGAAAGAGTTTCGCTAGCACTGGGCACTGCGTTGAAAATAAACGTTTTGTTATACTCTCGCATTTAAGTCCCGTTCTAGTGGCCGTCCAAGATTATATTAGGTTTCCAGTTCATAATTGAATGGTTAGTAATTGTATGAGTGGTTCAGCTCATCAGTAGTAATCAATGGGTCTCCATCTGTGGTGAACGAAATGCTTTGAAGCCACTCACGGACAGCCTGCTCGTGGGTGGTTGGTGGTTGGGGTGTAGCTAATCAACCGCTCACCAAACCTCAACGACGCAAAAGCGGAGTGAGCATTAATTTGTCAAAGTTTGAGAGTTTTTGGAAAGCACCAACTGTATTTTGCCATTATTTTCAGGTGTGTTGAGATATTGGAATCTATTACTATTATTTGTGAAAAAAGGCCCAAGAAAATATATCTATAAATCTGGTATTCTTGATAGTTACCAAATTTACAATCAAAGGCGCCCTGAGCTCTATCTACTTTGATCCCTCTTTGTTGCAATGACCCTGGCGGCGGCGATGGTGTGACGGTTAGCGTACCGGACTGTTATACCCAAGCTCGCGGGTTCAAACCCGATCGAAGCCGTGGATTTTTAGGGCGACAAAATCCTTCGTACGCCTTCCTTCGGAGGGGAAGTAAAGCCGGCTGTCCCATGTTAGTAGATTTACTTGCATGTAAAAGATCCTCAAGCCTAAATGACGCCTCTGAGCTAAATTCAAATCGCCTGTTTCTCGCCAAGAAATACCTCCTTTCTCTGCTAGTTGACAAAGGAGCGTAGCGAAATTTGCGTGGTCAGACGGAAGAGCGGGCCTGATGGCCCGAGTCTCGTCACGTAAAACAAGGCAAATTCAATTCAATTCAACCTATAACAAATGTGCAACAACACATTGAAATGTTTTAGATCACTAATTACTTTCAATTTAGTTTCAAGCGAATTCATAATGTATTCAAAACTTTCTGAATTGACACCATTGATTTGCCGAATCAAGGAATATTAAGTTCAATTAAATATTTCAATTAAATACAATAACACTTCCGAAATTGTGAAATCCTTATCACATTAACAGTTTAAAACGCAGCCCAAATGATCCTTTATTGCAATTGAATTAAAGCCGGTAGTCATTCATCTTGCAATATAGTAAGCACATGATGTAATAAAAACAATTCACATCACTCGCACAATAATTTAGAAACTGGTTTGTAACTAGATAAATAAAATATTTCTCTCCTGATTTTTCTCAGAGAAACATGTTCTTTCTAAAAATAATCTTTCTGAATGTATAATTGCTCAAATCCACTAAGCGAAGTGGCTCAGGGCATAGCGTGCTGACTTCGCGTTCGGGGGGCAGGTTCAATCCCCCAATCCCCGGCCATCTTGACCGGGGTGTTCTAGTTTACCTCAGGCGAATGCTGGGATGGTTCTACTGAAATGCCACGACCGCGAAACCGGCGTCGCTAGCCAACGCGCTTCGTTAACTACGTGAAGTGAACAAGGTTAAGGAAATTCGAGAAATCGCGGGTTCCTGGATGGATGGCAAACTAGGATCAAGCACCTCCATTTCCAATTGTCCTTTACGGGACAAAATAGTGTGTAAATAGAAATACAAATGTGCTAAAATCCACGACAAGGACTTTGCTGCATGTCGTGTTGTGTCGGGTCTCTAAGGAGCGCGAGGCAGTTGGCAGCAGTACGCTCTGAAGAAGGCCACAATACGCTGGCCGAAACGTCAGCCACCATGACATTGACGCGGCTCGTCCCGGATAGCCCAGCCAACATAAACTCCGGCCGCGGAAGCCTACGCAACCAGTAGTGCAGAGAGTTTTATTTAAGTTCATTCATTATGCACAATTTAAATAATTTCACTATTGGCAAAAAAGGATTGGAAAAAGAGAGGGTCGGGAAAAGAGACAAACGGGAAAAGAGACTTTTTCCCTTCCGCTTTTCCACTCATCACAATTACATTTCCTCTCTTTACTTGAATTTTACGATACTATTTTATTACGCGTGTACTTAAACAAAGTTGGAGAAAACCGTGTATTGCGGACTTGCAGCGAATCAACGGCTGCCTACTCACAAGGCAATGTGTACACCCACAAAATGGTCCCATTGGAGAAAGGACAGTCGCTTTGTATAAGCGTGTTCAAAGCCAGAAAGAAACGGTTCGTTCCACGAAGAACACACGCGGCGGGGCAGACCAGGCAGCGTCGGTCGGCCTCTGCCTGGACACCGCGCGCGCGAGCACCCGACTTCCCAGCCTGCGACGCCGCGTCGCCCACGGCGGGACTTACCGAGAAGGCGGGGCGCGGGGCGCGGGCGGGCGGCGGGGGCGGCGGCGGGGGCGGCGGCGGGGGCGGCAGGAGGAGGCCGCGGAGGCAGCTGCCGCAGTCGCCGCCCGAGCGTCGCACGCCGTCGCACGCCTCGCGACACGCACGCGCACGCGCACGTCACTTTGCTTTTTTGCAGGCAAGTCGGGGCGCCTAATCGCGTGCCCCTCTCTACCTACTCCTTACAACTCTTCGTAAATGTTTATTCGCGAAACAGCTGAGCCCCGCCCTTAATAAAGACATCTTTGATAGTACTATTGCTTTTTCAGTTACTCTCGGCATAAGGAAGGAATCTTTTGAGGTCTTAGAAAAAGATTACGCTCTTATGAAAAAGAAATTCACCCTTTCCCACTCAAGCTTACTGTAAAACCCTTACAACAATGTGACCAGTCTGAAGAAAGACTGCGTTTTGTCCAAAACTTTGTAATTTTATTGGTAATTCCCATTTCGCCAAATTCTTTTTAAAATTTTTCGACATCACTCCTGTCGATCAAATCACCACGTCACATATTTCGTCGGTCCACAGTATTCTCCGTCGTGGCAAGCCTGTTCCTGCGTGAGTGGGCCCTAGAAATGTCAGCAGAAGCAACTGACTGTTCTAGGGTGCTACGGACGCGAATCGCAAGTCAAAGTCTAATCGGACATTCAACCAAGGCGCATTTACACGTATCCCAACCCCTTTTGGGGATACCAGCATTGTAGGCTGAATCCAATTTTTATCCCCCAAGGTTGTTAGTCCTGGTAGTCTGCGATACGGACTGAAGATAATGAAAGGCGGACAGAAACATACACAAACACACCCATGCCCGAGGCGGTACTACTGCCTCAGCAATCTCGGCTATCCAGATCCTCATTATTATTATTATTATTATTATTATTATTATTATTATTATTATTATTATTGATATACTAATTAAATCATTGTGAGATATGGTGTGCGAGCCTGGGGTGGTGCGTGCCAAACATACTTAAGCAAATTGGAAAATATACAGGCCAAAGTATTAAAAATAATGGCCAAGAAGAGAAATCTCAGGCAGTGCGACCTGCCAGCTTGCTACAACACTCTAACACCAAAAGGATTCTACATGTACCTCAACATAATTCGGAACAATAATGATAATAAATTCAAAATTGATGCACCAAATTGGTACAAAACAAGAAATCCAAAGTACCAAATACCATTAACATACAACAGTTATGGAAAAAGAACTCTTAAGTATCTGATACCTAAACTATACAACCAGATACCCAAAGACATTAAATACCCAAAAACCAACCACAAAGACTTTAACAACAAAATTAAATCATGGCTGCAAATAAACAAACCTGTGGTGTGACAACCAACAACAGTGTATAGGACACTTTTGTCAATAAAAGAAAGAAACAAAATTGAGTAACCATAGAATATTTTCTGTGAAATTAAGAAGGTTTATAAGGTGTGTACCAAACTAAAACGATATACCGTTATTGCAATATGTGATGAGACTATGTATTAATTTGCATCATATACAAATAACTATGTTAAGTTCAATCATAAAATACAAATATATAACATGTAAAATATTATTAATTATTGTATAATTGTAATAATTATATTAATTTATTGTTAAAATGTTTTATATGACAAAACTGTTTGCATATTATATGAATTGTACGGGAACCAGATGATAAGTCTCTGACTTATCTGGACCCTAAACTGAAGAAGTTAATAAAATTACAAATTATTATTATTATTATTATTATTATTATTATTATTATTATTATTATTATTATTATTATTATTATTATGATTACCACCACCATAACTCACGCGCCACACTACGCGCCGGACACTCGCGGTTTTACGCGCCGTCACGGGTGGGGCGGGGAGGGGAGGGGAGGGCATCACTGCAAAGTGTGGGTTTGATACGTTCCATGCTTTTCGATGATAGACCATGAACCGATCTTTAAGAACAGCCGATAACAAATTCCAAATTGGATGACCCTGGCCATCTGTTAAACGTGAAGAAAATTTGGATCGAGAACTACTGTGACTAGAAAGCCATAGTGGGGCCATAGTAGAAAGGAGGCTTAATATCATTGTCAACGCACAGACACAATTTCTATGTGCTTTTGACAATTGGAATAAATACTACGGTCAGTCATTGAAAACTTGTCGACGCAAATTTGAAGTAGTTATTGCAATTGAAATGGGCAAAAGTAGTGTCCCTGAAAACTTATTAGGCCAAATTTCCAATGATTTTGACATTTCGAAAACGTTTTATGAGCTGATGTAATATTATATCATTAAATACCTATCAATCCTAAATACCAAGCGCATTTAATAATTTGAAGTGCCAATATGATAAATTGAACTGAATTTTTGGATACAAAGCGAATCAAAATTTGAAATGTTTGGCAATGTTGGAAGTGCTGGGGACATAGTAAGTGCAGTAAAGACACCGTCAAAATAAAGATACCAATTATTTAAACCAGTAATGTTTTTATTATAAACACTATAACATTGACAAAATATACTTCAGAAACTTTACACAAATATAATTAACTTTGTGTTAAGTACTTACAGTACAACGTTTCGACGAAGTTCCTCGTCATATTTAGCAGACATAGTTTAATTTGATACAAATGCTTTATTCTCAGCACTAAACATAGTATAAAACCGTCTTTGTCATTTTCATATTTTTGAAGTTTGAGAAACGTAAAATTGAATTATAAAATATTGCAGACATCTCCTTCTACAACTCGAAATTCATTACAACAAATAAAATTACAATGTGTCTCAAACTTTAAAAATGTGAAAATGACAAATCTAATTACAGGCTACGTTTAGTGGTTTCGTGAATAATATATGTTATCAAATTAAATAATGATTGTCCTACAATGATTAAATTTTCCAAAACCTTGTGCTGTGACTAATAACACAAAGATATTTATGCCAGGGGCGTTCCCGGAATGGTGGTTCAGCTTGTTAATGATATAACCTAATCACCTTCTAAGTGAGACCATTGCGCATTTTCGCAGTAGCTCCACCGTTCCTGCCATTGTTGGAATCGGCGGTAGAAGGCTTCTTTCGGCGCCTGTCGGATTCTATTTGATGTTCTGCACGGTTTCAAAACGTCCCCTTTGAGGCCCATTTCCTGAGTAAAGAACGAGCAATACCCTCAGGAAGCGAGAGCGGTGAGAGTGGTGGTTGAGGGAAGACAGGAATGTTCTCGGGCAGGCGAAACAAGCGCTGTGTGGCTTGGCGCGTTATCGTGCTGCAGACACCATTCTCCACTTGGCGCTATGCGTCACATGAACCACATCACGAAAACTTTCAGTAACAGCCAGTCCAGGCCACGGCATAGCAGGGCCGATAGCGTCTATAAAGGCGATTTTAGCAGTTTGCACAGGAACTTGAGGTCCGCGCGCTGTTCGATCTGCGACTTTCCGCCGACGGACGCCATCTGCCGTGAGGTATTGTCGAAATGCGGGGGCCACGGCAGGCGCAATGCAGGTGCAAAATGTGGCTTTCGCTCAACCGGAATCGTCGATGGCAACACCATCGTACTGGTTGTACAAGTTAATGAAAGGAAACTCCCGGTCTTCGACTAGTTGCAATGCATCACTAACCATCGAGAGTAGTCGACACCTCTACAAACCTTTTTCCATAGTGGATCTTCTAATAGGCTTTATGGACTCATTCAATTCTGCATGTGTGCCTGCCTGTCCGATTATGCCTGTCGGTAGAAGTCACATCCGCCGTCGTCCCTCTTTGGTGACGTTGTGTGGAAAAAAATATGATTGCATGAACTCGCTCGCCAAAATATTAGTTTTCATAAACACGTTTACATTTAATACATCAATGGCTGAAACAATATTATTTAGATATTTAATCAATAATTAAGCTTTTACTCGTAAAACTCGAAGAGTTGCGTTCACTCTATAGCCATTCTATGTCGAATACTTTGTGCAGCCATTGCATGTAAAATCGAACATTTAATTAGAGCGTTTGATTATTTAAATACAATTTAACTTCAAATATTTACTTATACCTTTTCAGATAAGTGATTTTTTTATTTTAAAATAAGTTAATTTTTTGGGGGCAACGACTTTCAGCGTGACGTTCAAACACTCGTTTTTCATTTCTACCAAAAATATAAAATGTCATTTGCAGATAAAAAGTTTTTCTTCTTAGTATGTAAAAAATTAAGATTAAGGATAGTTCTTTTTCTTAATTAATTGCAATTAAGACACCAGGATAACGCTTTAAAATTGTACAAAATCCAATTAAAATTCCAGTTTCGCAGGTGCGTAACAAGTTACACTACTGTTTGTAAAAATTGCAACACTAAGAAGGAAGGGTCGCAATCACATAACTTATAACACACATTGGTGGATGTGTAGAAGAGTGCATCTTTGAGAAGTGATTAAATTTGCATTTAGACGGCGTGCACGATGGCAGAACAGCGCCTTCTTTTGTGTGATAGGTCAGGTCTGTGTTACTCACACCTAGCCGGTTGAGAGCAGTCAACGTGGAAACGTGCAAGCAGGTGCCAGTCGCCTCGTCGACTGCAAAGGGCGAACGAGCAGCGCGGAGTGAGCTCGAACGGGGCAAAATGGTCGGTCGCCGGAGAGCTACTACGACACTGACGTGTGTGTGGAACCAGTGAATGGAGAAGGGTCCGGCACTGCGACGACAATGCTAGATGACCGCCATCTATTCCGCGTTGCCTTAGCGGTAGATTGGGTCGTTCACAGTGTTGGCTCGTCTTTGGGCACCGCGGCGGGTGTGGTCATGTCTACAACGACGGTTCGCCGCCGTCTGCCGAGGGTGCTCTGCTGCGCGCGTACCACTGCGTCGGATTCCGCTGACCACAAACCACCAACGCCTCGCACAGCAATGCGCGCGTGAGCGCGTTCACGTGTGTGCTGAGCCGCAAAATGTAGTGTTTGCAGATGATTCCCGCTTCAAATTGTAACTGCGACGGCCGCGTACGTGTTCTACGCTACCGTGGCTAAGCCAGCCAGCCTGCATTGTTCCTGCCATAGCGGTCGAACGCCAAGTGGGATGGTTTATAGCGCCGTTGGCTGCAAAGTGCAATCTCGTCTCATACGTATTGAGGGCAATCTGAACAGCAACCGCTACATCAGGGAGGTCCTAAAGCCCCTCCTGCAAGCAGCTCCGCGTGCCGTACATCAGCAGGGCAATGCGCGATCACATGAGGCGTGGAACGTGCAAGCTTTCTGCGAAGAGCGACGGGTACCACTGCTTCTCTGGCCTGCACATTCGCCTGACATGTCAGAGATCAAACGTGCTTGGGATATGATCGGTCGGCGACTGGTTCGTTCTGTTTTTTGTGCAGCCTCTGTCGATGCTTTGAGGACACCCATAGAAACCGCGTGGTAATGAGTCCTCAGCAGCATATCCAGATTTGATGGCAGCGCGTAGCGGCTTCACACCGTACTGAATTCTGAAGGTCAAAATGCAGGCATTTTGTAATTCTATTCATTTGTTTATTGCGATATTTCTAATCTCTCGAACGGATTTTATTGTAATACTATGTCTCCTTCTTGGAGTTGCAATTTTCACAAACATCAGTGTATATATTGCAAAATACCATCAGCTGCGTGTAATTCTTAAAGTCGATGAGAAATGCTAATAGTACCTTGTAAATAAAGCAATAACTATAGAATGCATTGTGTGATAGTAATTTTATAACTGCAAAAGTTACACGATTGTATTGACCTGCAACAGTAGAACCCCTACTTAAGGCGATATGAATGGATTAAAACGGCTCCACAGTACTTTTTACAACTACTTTTTATCGATTCTTATACCAACAAATAATTATTCAACAGTGTTGTTTATACAATATATAACAATTCTATCAGGTTTTCGTCCAGTTTCCCTGATCCTTGAGCAAATGCTGAGATGCTGAGATTGTTTTACTTCTGGACGTAAATGTAACTTCAATTTGACTTCTTTCCATAGCACGTTACACAGCTTTTAACTGTTTCTAACGTAAATGAATAAATAAACATTTCAGTTTTTATAGATTAAAATCTCAAATAGTATCAATGTTAATTTTAAAGTAAAGAATGCTTTAAAAAATACCGTGAAATTAAAAATTTATTGGAAACTGTAAGTTCAGAATTAAATTGTTGAGCTCCAACAGTACTACTTTCTCGCAGGATTCAAAACCGTTAAATAATATATATGTGTATGTATGTATATATATATATATATATATATATATATATATATATATATATATATATACATACTAAAAAATACCCATACTTAAAACTCAGTTGCAACTTGAAAAGGTCCAATTGAAACGAATCGCCTCTCGAGCTTACCTGCATTTACTTCCGTTGTCAGAAAGAGCAGCCTTTTTTACTTTCAGTAATGAAACGAACATGAATAAATTTAGAGGTTGCAGTATTTACATAACATAATACAGAAAAGCAAAATAATTTCACACACGTGATTACACTTGATTACTTTTGAAGTGAGCTTTCAATTTTTTTTAATAGCATAATAGATGAATAAAACTTCTTAAAGTATAGAAGTATGTTTTTAAGTTCCAAGTTAGAATTTATTACCTACTTCAATCAATTTCCTGTTAAAAAATATTACATCACACAATCATGACGGACAACAATGGGGATGAATTCGAGGAATTTTGAACCCCCCCGTGTTGCTATATTCCGAATTAATAACGCCTGAAAGTGAAACGCGAAATTGGGATTTACAATTCCGTACTTGTTTTGCAATGTTTGAGAATAAAGAGTGCGCCAAAAATGGAACCATCATCACAATCTTTAGAGTTCTTTGCTACATACGATCATAAAATTAAAGACTAAATTTGAATCCGTTTCTGAGAAAATTGATTATAATGGTTTTAAAAGCGCCTATGTTTCATATAAAATTATGCAAAAAACTAATATTTTTGAAATACTGAACGTGACCCTTTTTGAAGTATTGTTTTTGATGAAAACTTTTCATTAAGAAAACAATTATCTTCAAAATTGTAGTTGCAGAAAGACCACAAAAATTTTTGACTTTCGCAATTTTCGAAAAATTAGAGTTTTTGACGAATATGAGACCTGTACCAGTCTCTCAAAAGTATTCTCACTATCCAACAACAAAATTTAATCAGGAACGTCTAGTAATTTTTTTGAAAATATCGCAGGGGCTTCATGTAAAGTGCTCCCCAAAATAGGAATATATGCTTTAAATTCAAGGGGCCACACATCAGTAAGTTCAAATGGGAAATACTAATTTTCGAGAAAATAGGCTGAACGGTTTAACATCAGACGGACACAGGGACAGACGTTTTGTCGTTATTTGATTTTTCGGTGGATGGACCCACAAAACATGGATTCTGGCTACACCAAGAGGATTTTTTTAAATTTAGCAATGGGATTTTCCAGTTTTTCGTGACGAGAGTCCGTCCGGCGTAAACGTTTTTCTAACATTTGCCCATTTTCTCCGCAGAATGACATAAGTTTCTCTTAACAAGTGCCTTGTGGAAATGTTTTGAAAATGTCAAACTGTACATAAGTAGGGAGCCACCTCGCAGGAGAAGCACGGCGTCGCCGGCGGCGGCGGGGGCGGCGGGGGCAGCGGGGGCAGCGGGGGCAGCGGGGGCGGCGGCGGAGGCGGCGCGGCCGGCGGGGGCGCCCCGGGGGGGCGGGGGCAGCGCGGCACGGGCGGCACCAGCGGCGGCTGCGCCAGCGGCGACAGCAGCGGCGACCGCTGCCACAAGCGCGCCAAGCCGCAGCTAAAACTTGCTCTCGGCATTCGGAGCTTCACCGCTCTAGGAGGTGGATACACAGTAGTTCTGCTCAGGTCGTGCCTCACGCCCGTTTTTTTTTTCTGACCACGTAAATTTCGCTACGCTCGTTGCACCATCTAGCGGGCAAGGAATTTATCACTTGGGGGCAAAAACAAGTGATTTGAGTTTAGCCCAGAGACTGGTTTTAGGCTTGGGTATCTTGGGCATGTAATGTAGTAAATCTATTACATGGGACATCTGGCCTTACTTCCTCTCCGAAGGAAGGCGTATTCAGTACTTTTCGCCCTTATAAATGCAAGGCTTCCATCTCTAGTGCAGAGTTTCCAAACGTTTTCGTTCATCTACCCCTTTTAAAGGAATTGTCGTCTCCATCGACCTCCATATGTAATTGTGTATAATAAAATATCATAATATTTCTCCAGTGCGTATTGCAGGATGTTTGTTTCTTCCGCGTTAGAATATCGCTGTGAATACATAATTAAAATTTGTTGAGTTTTCTGAACATCCTAAGCAATTGCGAACTTAGATACCGGGATGAATAAAATCGAAATGGAGCACCTTCCTGCAATAACTGTGGAATTGAGTTTAAAAGCTAATTGGTGGGCTGGTTCAATGGAGACAATAAGTATGCAGTGCAATTTCTTTTGTTTTTCCGCGCGGCCCTCAGCAAGGGCCCCGAACTTCCTCCCGACCAGTTGCAGCAGCCGAGCTACACCCAAGGGTGGGGGATCATCCTTGGAAGGATGAACGACGAATATGGAGAGGAGAGGTTTTGTCATTTATTATGCTTTGTTGCTCTCTATCAGAGAAGGATTAATTATAGAGTTCATTTAATTTCTTTGTAATCAATGAGATATTGATTACACCTATTATTCGTCGATTCACATTCGGATAAGATGTGGCATTGTTAGTTATACATAACCACAATACCACGTATTTACAATTGTGTTTGTTTACCTTTAATAATTAGGAAAAAACGTCCATGTGGAGATCCTCATGACGTTTAAAAGAAAACGAATCATCGAAATACATATTTGGAAGGAACTAATTGAAAGGCGAAAAATATTTCTCTTAGTAACATTTGTAATTTGATATAGAATTTAATTTGTGATTTAATACCTAAAGTTAATTATATTACTACTAATAATTATGTAGTAATAGATTTATTAATATAGTTATTACGTATAAAGTTAATTATATTATCACACAGACACCCAATAGACCCCGTCATCATCATTGACCCACTTTAAAAAGTACCATTGACCCCTGGGGGATCAATTCCATTCCCGTTTGGAACCTCTGCTCTAGACCAACCACCTCACGGTTTCTTCTTCTCCTTCTTCTTCTTCTTCTTCATCCTGATAACACTATGGTTAGGAAGCTCGTTCGCCAGCGAGAACGATACACAATCTCTTCGATTTCTTCAATTTCTCAAGAGACTCACACCCGTCCTCTTCTCCTCCTCCTGCTTTTTCTTCTGTTATTTGTAGTGGGGCATCTTAGGCCTACCTATAATTTCCTTCTTGTACAGCTTGTATAGAATATTTCAAAACAGTGATGACAAATTTGTATGTCTAATCCATATGCGCCATATATTACTCGTGTGCTAACAAGCTTTGCTCCCCTTCCACTTTTCCCGAAACCTCATTATTGCTTCATTCTGTAACAATTCCATGATTTCCAAAAACACGAAGGTAATTGCAACATTCCATCCGCCTTGCAGTGTAGCCTTTGGGATTGTAAGAGTGAATGAGAATGTAGATATGAATTGACTTTTCACACGTTCTCTCCTATTTTATTGACAAGGAAATCGTTAAGAGGTTGCGGCATACTAATTGTTCAGACCTGGTGGGCCCAGAGGCGAATTCTAAAGAGCGGCTGGTTTGACCCGAAGATTTATATGATTTCTCTGATCATTATCAGAAGGACGACGGAGCACTACCTTCATTAAGAAAGTACGGACCGCGCGTCATGCCTTCCTCATTCTTCTCCCCTGCTCATCTTACACACCCACTTATCCTTCGTGCACTCCATTACCACACATGACGGCAAATCAGTGGGGAGTTTTGAGGTCAATAGCGCAGATAATGGGAGGGACAATCCGAAATGCCCCAGCGGGGTAAGAACACCGCCACCTCCCGGGCTGGCTGAGTTAGCTCAGAGGCAACATTGTCGTGTCGCTACGGCGACTCTGACCGAGAGCGCGAGAGTTGGAGACCCGGCGGCGTCCCCACACGAACGGCTATCACGGTTTGCCATTCCTTGCCCTATTCCGCTCCCTTTTTACACACACGCGCACTACAATGTCACGCGCGACGAGAGGGAGGGCGGAGCTTCGAGCCTGTTGCGCTGGCGAGGCGAATTCCTCAGGGGGAATCCCTCACTCACCCTCAACGGTGGACGAACAGCGCCGCCACCCCCACGAAACATCCAGCGCTGTGAGGACTAACAACCACAGCAGTCGACTGTGACCGAGAGCGCGAGAGTTGGAGACCCGGCGGCGTTCCCACACGAACGGCTACCACGGTTTCCCATTCCGCTCCCTACTTACACACACGCGCACTACAATGTCACGCGCGACGAGAGGGAGGGCGGAGCTTCGAGCCTGTTGCGCTGGCGAGGCGAATTCCTCAGGGGGAATCCCTCACTGCCCCTCGACGGTGGACGCACAGCGCCGCCACCCCCACGAAACATCCAGCGCTGTGAGGACTAACAACCACAGCAGTCGACTGTGACCGAGAGCGCGAGAGTTGGAGACCCGGCGGCGTTCCCACACGAACGGCTACCACGGTTTCCCATTCCGCTCCCTACTTACACACACGCGCACTACAATGTCACGCGCGACGAGAGGGAGGGCGGAGCTTCGAGCCTGTTGCGCTGGCGAGGCGAATTCCTCAGGGGGAATCCCTCACTCACCCTCAACGGTGGACGAACAGCGCCGCCACCCCCACGAAACATCCAGCGCTGTGAGGACTAACAACCACAGCAGTCGACTGTGACCGAGAGCGCGAGAGTTGGAGACCCGGCGGCGTTCCCACACGAACGGCTACCACGGTTTCCCATTCCGCTCCCTACTTACACACACGCGCACTACAATGTCACGCGCGACGAGAGGGAGGGCGGAGCTTCGAGCCTGTTGCGCTGGCGAGGCGAATTCCTCAGGGGGAATCCCTCACTCACCCTCAACGGTGGACGAACAGCGCCGCCACCCCCACGAAACATCCAGCGCTGTGAGGACTAACAACCACAGCAGTCGACTGTGACCGAGAGCGCGAGAGTTGGAGACCCGGCGGCGTTCCCACACGAACGGCTACCACGGTTTCCCATTCCGCTCCCTACTTACACACACGCGCACTACAATGTCACGCGCGACGAGAGGGAGGGCGGAGCTTCGAGCCTGTTGCGCTGGCGAGGCGAATTCCTCAGGGGGAATCCCTCACTCACCCTCAACGGTGGACGAACAGCGCCGCCACCCCCACGAAACATCCAGCGCTGTGAGGACTAACAACCACAGCAGCTGACGTGCCCTACCTCGTGCGCGCTGCACACTGCGCGGCGGGCGACAGGCCTGTCGTCGATGGGGTCGGGCAGGCTCAGCTGCAGCATCAGCTCCGTCACCTCGCGGCGGTACACGAAGAGCACGAAGTAGACGGCGACGAGGACGGAGAGGAAGAGGTCCATGGCGAGGCCTCCGCGCGCCTCCGCGCCTCCGCGGGGGCGGGCCCCGGCGTTTCCGCGGCGATCGCTGCACGTGAGCCATGCAGGCAGACAACAATGGAAGGTTGGCAGCAATGCGCTCCGCACGCTGCCTTTAAGAGCGGTTCGAATAATTCCAGCTACACACGTTAAAGACTACGGTACTATTCCAAGATATTCGACAATGCGTGATTGTTTCTTTAAGGACCAGCTTCCCTGCGAAGTTCCAGGAAAAAACAAGAAAATAGATGCGCTCATTAAACCAAGTGTGATTTCTTTGATTCTCCCCAAAAACACAACAAATTGTAACACCAAGGGCTGCAAATACAGCACGTAGTTTCTCGATCGTAGTTGGGTAATAATATTTATACCACAATTCCTCTCCGATATTTTTTGTGTAAAGCATTTGACATCGTAGAACATTTGGTGCAAAAACTAAGCAGAATGCAATAAAGTAAAATATTTTAAAACTAAAATTAGCCAAATTGGTTTAGCGAAACGAACGCAATGGGTTTTTGTAAAGAGACAGATGTAGGTGATACGAAGTTTACCGGGTCATCTAGTTCATATTTTAGTTGTAGGAAGACGTTGAAAAAACTTTAATTTTTTTTTCAATATTTGAAAATTAGAATTTTTAATGAATTTGAGACCTACGTTATTATAAATCTGTAACAAATATTGAATCTCAGTTTCTGGGTTAATGACCCCCATCTCTGTCAGTTTTTCGTCCAGTTTACCTGATCATTTGAGTGAATGCAGAGATGGCTTCTTGGTTTGCATCTGAACATAAAGGTTAGTAGTTTCTTACATTTTCTTATACATTTACACATTAATCTTTTGAAATCATTTAAAACCTATTTGAAATATTGCTAACTTTCGAGAAATATCAGATTGGAATTCTACAATGACTCGACAACAATGACTCGGGAGCTCAATTTTGTGTATTACGTCATTCTTGGGACATAATTTACCTGTATGAATAGCAGTTGTAATTGTCAAATTTGTGTTGATTTTTGCTTGTAATTTTTTTTGTTTTTGCACCAAATGTACGGTTTTGTTATGAGCAAGGTTGGACAGTATTTAAAGACTTGTACATGAAATACGTATTTTAAAGAATTCACATGCTAATCCACGCCAGTTGAATAATTGTATTCATTTGCAGGTTTATAAATTCACCAACTTGGAGTTTTGAAAATTTGAAATTATTTGTTTGAAAAGTCTGTTTTGAAAGGAAATTCTATTTCTTTATATTAGACATTGTTACCCCGACGTCTTTTAGAGGCTTTGGACGAAACGCGCAAGTGGGCAACGCCGTGCGCGCCGCGCGCTTCATGTTTCTTGCGCTTCCCTCGGGGCCACGGAGAGACCCTCTTCTAGAAAACCTTACCTGTGATATTAATCAGAAGCTGAAATTTGATGGATATGCACAAATATGAATTTTGCTGGTTAGAAATTAGAATGTAGAAACGTTTGAATTTTTGCCACTTTCGAAAAATCAGGGTTTTTAACAAAAATGAGATGTGCATCATTCGCATAAATATCCTTCATACTATCAAACAAGAAAATTTAATAAAATATTTTTTTATTTCTCAGGAGACTAATGAAAAGAAAAAGAAGTAGCTAAAATTTCAAATGATTAAACATACATTTAATTATGGTAATTTATGTTAAAAAAGGATTACGTAACTAGTATAAAAAGTAGACCCAAGACTATAGTACCACTACCTAATGCTAAGACCAAATATTGTACAAGTAAAACATTTAATTTATTCAAGTTAAATATTTTATGTTGTTACTTTACTCAACTAGCTTAACATTTACTTCACTAATTTAGTTTCATCCATTTGTTGTTTATTTATATGTAGTTCATGAAGGTACGCAATTTGTGATCTACATTTTTTTAATGTTTCATGGCCGACTGGAAATACCTTGGCTTTGTCTTAATTAAATGATTTCGCTTCTTTTCTGAATTCCGATTGGTAGGTGTGGAGTTTCAATTGCACGATGGAGTTTTAATTACTTGCGTGCTATTAACATAAAGATAATCAACTATTGTTCGTGTAATTGTTGATCGTATTTAGTTAAATAAACGCAAAAAGTCACCAGTAGTTCAAGAGATCAGATGATAGTATTTTGCTCCCATTGTTGTATTCACGGTTTTATCTGAACATTTAAGAATCATCTTACTTTGAGTGCTCAATTTAACATTTAGCACGATTTTATACCCTAAAAGAAGCGCTTCGACTAGTGGATATCTAAAAACAATTGTTATATTCCTATGAAATATATATAATATTAAAAATATAACATTTTCAGTACAGTAAATTAATTTTTGTCGACAAAAATATTACATATTAGTTTTGGTTCTAAAATAAGAATCTGCACTTCTCTGGAATAAATTATATGCAAGTGCAGAATGCCTACGATTAAGCCTCGTCAATTATGCGTTGTCTTTTAAAATTTGAGACTATTAGTTTCTTTCCTGAATTTTCTAATTAATTTCTCCTTCGATTTGTGAACACGATTCGAATACCTTGCTTTCCTGCGGCACTGTACCGCCTTGCCCTGCACGCCACCCCCGCCCTGCCCTCGGACAACGAGCGCCCTCCGTGTCCCCGCCCCCGCCCCCGCCCCCGCCCCCGCGCGCCGCTGTCAACCGCCGGCCGCCCCACGCCGTTCGGGAATCAATACGGCGACGTAAACGCCCAATTACGCGCCGACTGAAGCGAGACCGCGCGCCCCGCCCCCTGCTCCACTCCCCCCCCGGCAGCAAACCGCCCGCCGCAGATGTCCTGGCCCGAGATTTGGAATGCCTCGCAACCTGCATATATATATATATATATATATATATATATATATATATATATATATATATATATATATTGTGGCGTCACCAATTAATTAAGTATAATTTTATTGTGGCATCGCCAATAACAAAATAATTTCTACATCTGGAAATAGCTCGCGTCGAGAAAGAAGTGGGTCAAGGGACGCTGCCTTCGCCGCGACGACTTCTTTCGTTACGCAGCGGGGCCCGCCCCGACCGCACTCAGCCTCCTTTTCAGAGGCGGACCGTTTATTGCCCCCCTCATAAAAAGACATAATGTCCCTGGCCGGAGCCCAGTCGGACAATACGCACCCTTCGCGTCCTTTCTTCTGCCGCGCGACCGGGGGAGAACACGGAGCCCGAAGGAGGGGTTGGCCGGGTGTCAATTAAGACGACGACGCATTTACAACACGTCGTGAGCGAAACCCTTTCTCGGCCCTCAACCGATCCCCTTCCAAACAATGCCCGCCCCCAACACCCGTTTTGGCACGCGCCGGGACTAGGCACCCGAATTCCCGCAGGGGCTGTTTACAAAGTAAATACAGTAGGCTGTCGATTAGCCCATGCCGACCGTCGAGGATCCGTGAAATGCACTCCTGCTTGAACACGTGTCCAGACAGCTGCCAAAAGTTTCTGGAACCGTTGACAAAGGAAAGCGAGCGAGAGAGAGAAGCCGGTGTTAGACAGAGAACAATCTACGGAAAAATACGGGAAAATTGCCACATGATTGGTTAATCAGAATTCTGCGACGCAGCCACCCTCAGCCAATGGGAAGCTTCGCCATGAGGGAAGGGATGAATTCAGAGCTAGACACATTTTGGGAAGGGGAAAGGAAGTTCTTTTAAAAACGAGATGCAGAGAGAAAACTTATTCTTGTGATCGGAGCGCGACGGGGGGAGGAACACTCCCAGATATAATAATTTTGAGAGATAATTTTTGAGAGTTACTTCGTGATACTTCTGAGATACTTCGAGATACTTCCAAGATACTTCTTGGTTGCTAAATTTGCTTGATTACTCAGTTACTTACGATCGGGACGCGAGTTTGGGAAAGACTTTCCCAGAGTCGAATTAGTTAGGACGCGATTAGTGGACTTGTCGCGGAGGAAACTCGGGCGGGAGACTACCGGATCCCGCGCCGTTTCCGCATCGGCCCGCCAGCCTTTGCCGCCTCCCGCGTCGGTGCTGATTGACAGCCCACCGCGTTACGTCAACGCCCGTGGCCACTCGCCCCACTGAGCCTGCTCAAGCCGGCGACCTGGGATTGCCGCTGCCTGCCGGGAGGGGACGCGCCGCAGAAGGTCAGCGACCCGGGACTGCCGCCGCCTCTGCTTCGAGGCCGCCGCTCGGCCCGCCCGCGGAGACAACGCAGCCACTGGTGAAAAACTACGAGACGAAGCCGTCTCGCAGAACAATCGTAACGGCGAGAAATTGCAAGTGGCCGCGCTCAGGCCCTGCAGACCTTAAATGATGAATAGCACGTTTCATCAAAGAGTAAGCATAATATGTTAGCCTTAAGGGAATTAACAACTAGTAATTAAGATAACCAGCTCACAGAGTAGATTTAGTAAAAAACTTGCGTCGCCCTTTGCGACATGTAACTTCCCTGGCAGCTCTTGGTGCCAGGAATAAACTGTTAATTGTTACAAATGACTCTGTGCTAATTCATGACCTCCCAACTCTTCCATCCAGTCACATTTCAGGAGCTGAACCTGGCGCCCTCCCCCGCTCACATTAGGTTAGTTTACATTTGGCTGGTCCCAACGTGGGGCTAGTTTAGTGTATTAGAAGGTATTATTACAATATATATATATATATATATATATATATATATATATATATATATATATATATTGAATGGGTTTGACAAGAACATTGGAAAAACTCAATTATAATTTTCTTTGAACAAACAAGCAATTTATTACCGAAATCACACATTTAGTACATCAATTTCAATCTAGTTACTCCCTGTTTTGGTACCAAAACTATACCCGTGATCTTAGATCTCACAATACCGTGAATACCAAAAATAGTTCATTTCTTCTCGGATGGTTCCCAACGGCTGCGACGATCGGCGGCCTTCGGCGCGACTCGGCGCCCTTCGGACGGTTGACTGCGTGGACGCCCGCGGCACGGGCCCTCTGCGGCGGTTACACGATACCTCTGCTTCAACTCCGACCGTTGCACGTGTCTTTCAAATCGAGTAGGCACTGCTTCTATATTACTGTCCGCCTATCCCTTGCAGTTCATCTCGATGCTTTCTTGCGGCACAATCCATCAATTCTCCTTCGCTTTCCTTTTACAATAACGCAGGCACGTGGCCACTACCCATGCCGTTACCAGCCACGCGGCTTACAGTTCTTGCCTTTTTCACCACTGTTCCTGACACCAATACCACGATCACCAGCTTGCGCTATTTAACATTTGCCACTGTCACACTTAACTCACTTCTTGATAGCTTCCCTTACATTATTTAACTTCATTTTGTCCTTTTTTCACCGCGCGCACCAACATCGCTCCGCTCTTCTTCGAGTTCTGTTCCACACTGCTACTGCCGTCGTCTCGCCCGGTCTCGCCGCCTTCTCGCGCCTGACCCGTTCCCTTGTCACGTCCGTTACTCGCCGCCGTTACCGCGCAACTCAAAATAGGCGTAATTGGAAGAAAATGCCCTGCGTTTCGAATTAATTAAAGAAACGCTCCGCGTTTCAATATATATATATATATATATATATATATATAATTAATATATATTATATATATATATATAAATTCCTCTTTCATCACTAGTGCCAACAAGGATACTATATCAAATAGATTACTTGAGAGATTAGAATTGGACTAATATAAACAGAATAGAAGTAATATTTTGTATTGTTTCCATTATTTTTATGTAACTGTTTATTTATATATTTTTGCGTTTCTTATTTTCAATTTCCAGGATTATAATGAAATATTTTAATTCAAGGATGCGGTGAGAAATTTTATTTAACTGGTGTTTGTAATAACACCCTTTACTTTTACTCATCTACATTTCAATAACTGAAAAATAGTGATAGAAATGAAATTTTCAGAAATAATGTAAGAGTAAGGTGTCAGGTTGGCTTTCTAAATGCAACGGGAGGGTGTGACCATGGCCCCTTCGGGCAGGTACTCCATGTTTACAGCCCGTTGCCTCGGACTGGGGCCGCCCCCTCCCCCTTCGGCGCTTAATGGCCGCGGACGGGGAACATCTGCCTGCCTGCGGCCGCCTGGCCTCCCACGCACCCTCACGAGCTGCTTACTGCTAAACATTAATCTGACACATTCCAGTAACCTACTTTTAGCTTTCAAAGAGTTCGGAAGTAGGGGGCCATTGACCCTCTCTTAATTAGCGAATTAACTGTAATTAATTATTGGATCATATTCTAGTTATGGGTGGTCTTCACCAAACATGCCTTGCTTAATTAGCGAGTTGAGACTAATTCATTAACAAGTCCTTATGCTGGAGATAGGTGAACATGATTCGACTTTTTCTTTGTTTAAGGTCGCATTAACAGCTAGGTCATTAGCGACCACAGATTAGATTAATTAACAGTATGATGTGATATGGTGTTGGTGAGGGGTCAAAGGATAAACACAATACAACCTTGCCTGAGGCGGGACTCGAACCTGCGATCCTCCGGTCCGTGATCGCTACGGCACTACTGCCCTAACGATCTGAGCCATTCAGACTTCTTTTGCCTTTCTTTTGCTCTTTTTTTTTGTTAATTTCAAACATTTTCTAGTCGGGATCTGGCGCACAAAATACTCGTTCACTTTTTACCATTTTCTTATTTATTATTTTGCATTGCATATCTTTATCTTCGAGAGGAGCATATTATATGGATGAGGTGAAATTCCAATTCCAAGCAAAAACATTATCGAAGAATAAAATTTTCTGTCTTAATGGGGCTTGATTGTTGCTGCTTTCCTATGTTCCAGTGACAATATTATAATAACATGTTCAAGAGGACGTGTTTTATATACATATATAAATATGTGCAGGGTGAAACAAGAAAGTGTCAACACCCCTCGTATCTCCTCAACCTTGCAAGATGCGAAGATCCAGTTTGGACAGTCGATTGCGTAAACGGGGATTACGATTACTGCGTAATTCGTCGTTGCACTGCGAATTCACAAAGTCAACTTTTGTTAATGGATCACAATGCTACATTTTAGGGTATTGTAATTGGCTTACAAATACGATTTCCTGTATGTGTCCAACTTCGTATTAAAGCGAATCGATATTTAGAAATTGATGTGTTTTTTCCTACTGAAGCGGGGATTTTTCATTCCCTTCCACTTTTTTGAGATAAACGCTCTCATTTATTAGAGTACAATAACTACTTTCTTCGATATTAATTTTGTCTTCTGAGTCAACGACCTCCATCTCGATCAGATTTTTGTTCAGTTTCACTGATCCTTAAGCAAATGTTGAGATGTTCCCCTTTCTTTTGGTTCTGGACATTAATTTAGCTTCAAATTAACTTTTTTCCATAGCACGTCACAAAAAGTTTTTAACTACTTTCAATGTAAATAAATAAACAATTTTTTTAATAAAAAAGGAACATTGTGCAAAATTCCCAAATTACCCGCAGAAGCGTAGATATTGTTGACTGATTTATGAGGTGTAAAAATTCAAGTGACTCATTTTCAGACTTATAAAAATTTTCTTTGAAAACTTTAGAGCCGTTTTTAAGAATTGGCGCTTAAGCGCTATGGTAAATTCGAAATTTGAACCTCTTTTTTATAGACAATTTTATTTTTCGAAAACTTCATTACAAGTCATTTGAAGCTTTTTAACTCACAAAAAACAATAGCGTTTACAAATTTCTGGAAATGTGCATATTACCGGCGTGAGAGATCATAAAAAAATTACATTTGTGTAATTTTTTTGAAAATTTCCCGAAATGAACTTAACGTCATATTAAAGAATGCAATAGTACTATCCGGTCAAAAAGTTTGAAGAAAATATTTGGATCCGTTTTTGAGAAAATAGTGTATGAACGTTTCTGAAAATGCGGAATTCCGAGGTAGTTTTTGCAGAAAATGGTTTAGTTTTTCAGAAACTGTATATGACAATATAAAGAACTCATAAATAGTAAATATAATGTACTCATAAATATAATAATGTGAAGAAATCGCCGCTAATATAAATATTATCGGGAGTCAAGTTAAAAAGTACAATTTACAAAATTACAAAAAAAAACAACAAAAGAATCGACCAATAGATATATCTAATAAAATTATCACTATCCGTTAACAAAAGTGTAAAGAAATTATTTGGAGCCGTTTTCGAGAAAATCTTGAAAATGTCCGGCGGTTGCACGTTAAGTACCCCTCAATATGAAAATATCGATTTCAAATTCAATGGGCCATGAAATCAGCCAGATCGATCGGAGAATATTAATTTTATAGGAAATCATTTGAACAGTTTAACCGCTAGCGTTGTTGATAGAGCCAACACTGTGGACGACGCCATTCTGTCGGTTACGACCATGCGGACAAGATGGCGGTCATTTCCCCCTGTGGTCACGTTCTGTGGTCCAGTACCCGAGTGTCGCTGTGTACGACCCTCCTTCGTGCACTGGTTCCACACACGCACCACTGCCGTAGCAGCGCGCCCAGTTCGAGCCGCAATGTCACGGACGGGCAAACTCGCTTTTCGGAGACATCGTTCCAACTCCCTCAGGGGCTGATGTTGCGCCCTTGGGCGAGGAGGAGCCGCACTGGCTCTCGTTGCGAGTTTCCAAGACATTTCACATTGCCACGAGCACGCCGTCTGGATGCAGATTTAATCACTTCGTATGAATACACTATTCTCCACATCCACCGATTTTCAAGTGCTTCACGCCATTCCTTCCGGGTGCTGACATTTTGCAGAAACACCAGTGTATTAGCACTCCAAGTGCAAACGACAGCGCTATGATTGATATATCGCACCTAGTGATTAACCATTAGGGAGGAGATGGAAAGTTAAAAAACGACCCTTTTTGGATAATGCGCTGTCTTGTTGGGTGCATATCCGGTATTTAGATCAGCGCTATTGGTGTTAGTATCACAAGTGGACGAGTCGAAGTCACGCTTGGCACAAGGCCTGCGTTCGACTCTCGTCCGCTGAAGTAGCGCCGTTGCGGGGAGCGCGCGGGGGTTTATGGAGGCAGCGAGCCGCGTGGCGGTCAGTCGGCGGCCGGGCGGGGCCGGGGGGGGGAGGTGGCCGGTCGATGAGACTAGCTGCGCGCTCTTACGCAACGAGCTCCCCCCACCCCACCCCACCCCCACCCGGACCCCTTGCCCATCACCTTCACTTGGAGACAACCAACCGCTGCTCCTCCAGCCGCATTGCTAGTTGCTTGGCCTGTTTAATGAAAAACTCTTTGCTTAAGTACATTGCTTTAACTGATGATTATATCCAGGCTTTATTCTCAAGGAGGAAGACACTAAATTACAGTGAAATTCCTATACGCCGACCACCTGAATTTGCACCTAAAAGTGATGGTTGTCATGAAGGTGTTTCACTAATCAAGTGTGCAGATACACGTATAAATACACTTAGATATACAATCACGTACATATTTATTACTTCATTAAATAAGTACTGTAAATGACAGGCAAATAACATGTAATTGATTATCCAACATAAAAACTTTTGTACATAACATACTCTCACACTCCTATACATAACATACTCCTGATATTGTTTTAAACATTATTTTAATTCTGTTTCCTTTACCATCTATTGTAAATTGGTTGGTGAGTTTTTTAAATCAAAGAGATTGAATTTCGAGATATTATGGATATTTATAAAAAGGGAGGGATTTTTATATTTTCGTCTTTTTGAGACGAAGTGACATTGGCAAACTCAAATATTTTGTCTCGATCTATTACTTTCCCAGGCGCGGCAAATCTGTTTCCCACTGAAACATTATATTGAGTTGATTTTGATGTGGTTGGTTTCTTATTCGGGGGGAGGTCTGTTTCTCCTGAATAATGAGTTCTTTTAGTTCTCGTAAATGTCTGCTTGCCCGGTAGCTGCGTCTTTCGCTGAGCTGAGGTTACCAACCTGGAGATTTCCGGCTCAGGTGAAGTGTTGGCTTTGGGCACCTTGAACATTTGCAAACTGCCTGTTTGGCATTTCTGAAGCAAACTGTAGGTTTTGGCAGCTTGGGTGGGTACCAAACACGACATGTTGTTGAATCGCTGGACTGCTGGAGGTACTTGTTGTACAAGTTGAAGCCATCAATTCGCAACAAACGCAGAGGTGGATTGTCGGAAGGAGTTCGTTTCTTGGGAGACAATGCGCGTCCACACACCGCCGCCCGCACGCTGAGCCCCAATTTGTTCAGATTGTTGTTTAAGGATGCTTTCGAACTTTTGGAATAAGGTTTCTATTGCCGTCTGCGTTGCATCTTTTTTGCATTCGTCTGTGAAGTGTTCTTCGCCGCATTTCACGCACCTTGGAGTTGCTTTACAGTATTTCTTCGTGTGACCGTACTCTTGACAGCGGTGGCATTGCACTGGAATTTTCTTTTTGTACGGTGATTTATATTCTATCTCTGCATTTACAAGTGTGTCGATATTGTAGATTTCTGCATTGTTTGCACTTGGTTCTAAATCTATAAAAAAGAGCGATAGCGGTTTTTTTGCTTACTCGATGAAGTACATTGTGCATGTTACAAACGGTGTGACCCTTGGATTTCAGTTCAGCTTTTACTTCTATGTTTGCTGACGGTAGCAGGTATCGAAGCACTACACGAAATGCTGTCTTTCTTGGGTTGGGAAGTGTGGTATTTGGGTTCGGATTCGTCAAGTTGCTTAATTATTGCGCTATAAGCTTGAATATGATTTCGGTAGCACTTTTACATCCCCGCTGTACATTTTGTACGTGAAATCGTCGTCTTTTACTTGTAGTTTAAGAAATTCTATTAATTTTGATACATTAGTAATACTATGCACGAATATTGGCGTTAAGTTATATCTATGGGGGTTTTTAGGAGTTTCAACTTCTGATTTGTCTTCTAATGCTGCATATTGATTTTTATGCGTAAACACTGGCGCACTAACACTCGAAGGAGTTGGTATGAACTGGTCACTATAGGCGTGTTTTTTTCTTTTTCGAGGTTGTTTCCACTCTAGGGTTCTCACGGTTTTATTTGAGCTTGTTTCAGACGACCCCGGACCTTGTAGTTGAGTCCATTGCTGTGGCTGCGTTCCATGAAGTTCGCAGGGCTGGCCCTGGTGATGTGCTGTATAGAAGCCTGTTGGATCTCTCATAAGTAGTTCTTGATTTATCTGTATCAATTGAGGGTCCTGATTCATTAAATATTGATGTTGCTCTAATTTTCGCTGCGAATTTTGTTGTATTTGTAAGTTAATCGGATTACTGTTTTGCCCCGCGGGGCCACTTGTAGCTTGACCATTCATTGGTGTTCAATTAATATCACTGAATACACTGTGATGGTTTAATGTTTCCACTGCTCTAGCGATGTGCTGCCCCGTATCAGGGGAGCCACTTGAAAACATAGTCACTATTACTGTACACTTAACTCGTAGATGCGAGAGAAAATGGCAAGAAGAATAGGTTAAGCTGGATGTAATATGAACTCTCAAACAAATTCCAAAATTATCAGTTACGACGAAGTTTCAACTGTAAATGTTGCAAATTTTGCAGTTTTTCAACACACTTTTGTGGTCGTATCAGATATCAACTTTTTTTTGTTTCTCTGATTTACAATACAACTTTATTGAATTTGAGTCAGGCAATTTAAATTTTATAAAATAGTGCGATGCTTCATCTGCTTCTTTGTTTTACGAATGGCTGCCACTTGCGGAAGATGTAGAAGAATATTACAATATTTCATGTAACATCTACGACCTTTCCTCGCGTCTTTGAATTTCCGTGCAATGGCGCGTTGGCCCCTCTGGCGTTCGTTGAAACGTGCGATTTGCTAGAGCACTTCGTGGGCGCGGAGCCGGTGGAGACCTCTAGCGGGAAAGCGAGCTAACAGGCCCCGCTGGGCTGAACGCTGGGCTTAGGCGAGGCTTATCCCATTAGCCTCTCACCCCCCCCCCCCCCGCGCTGCCTGCGTGTCCGCCCAGCCTCGCCCGTCTGCCGCCCGACCCGCCGATGTCGTCGCTTCCCACAAACTCCTTCTGATACGGAGTTGGCACAAGTTTCTCCGATCAACACCCAGCGAATGCCGGTGCCCTTACGAACGGGTCACGGACCTCGGGGCGCAATCCTTCATTCCACTTCCTCGCCCTCTCCTCTGCTCTTCAACGTTCACATTTCCACTCAGCAGAGCTTGTGCCGGCTGGGGAGATAGCTGCAGAGGCACAATTCCCTCGTCAGCTGACAAGGAGTCGGCGCCGGGTCATTGGGGAGGAAGCACTCTTAAACACTCACTACACAAAGGGGACTGCTGACCATACCAACTGACGTGACTGGAAACTTCAACAATCAATCAATGAAAAACAATTCTCTTGCCGGCTGTCTCCTGGTCACCGCTTCCCAATGCGATGCTTCAGGTCTAATTCAGACCTACGTTCGTGGTCGTTCTTTCTCTGTTAGGCCTCTGCTGCATCTTATTGCCCGTGTTCCCTTGATTCCACTACCTCAACTTGCACCCGGCGCCTCCCGTGATTTCCGGTTGCCGCCGTCATCAACCGCTGCTGCGCACCTCATCTCTTTGCACGCCGCCAGCGCGCTTCCCAACATCTCTTGCGTTGGTCGAATTATTCTGCGGAAACCATCACCTCATCTCTTGTACTTCCCTTTTCTTGCTTTGGATTTCTAGCTCCCTCCAACGACCTGTTTTGGAGACTTACTGCTTCGCGAACGAAGAGAAAGGAAGAGAGTAAGGGCCGTTTTGAGAAAGGGAGCCCAGTTGGCTGGCGAAAGGCTTGCAGTGTCTAAGACACTTCAGTCGACTTCAATTCGACTAATTTAGTAATTCTGTATTTAGACACGGTGAATACTGCTGTAGCTAACAGCATTACTCAAGGGGAATATTCCCCTTGGAGAGGAAATAATGGAAGGTTGTTTCAGACTAATGAATTAATTTTACACGATGATTGTTTGCTTCAGTGATGAAACAGTTAACAAAATTAGCAAGACATTGCAGATCTACGATGAAGCGACTGGAATTAAAAACTAGATTGTGTTGTTCTATTGTTTCATGGTGTAAGAACTTTCCATCTTCATTGCGTAATTATACTGCGTTTTCCTTGGTATTCCGATTGCATATAATACACAATTCATATTTTCTTGCTTTAAAAGAAATATAATTTATGAACCTCTTTCCTGAAATCGTTGTTTTCCAAGTACGATGTGTTTTGAATAATTCAGTTTGAATGGAATCGTTTTACAAGTAATTACTGTTTACTGTCTACTGTAATTACAGTCACATTTCGGAACGTCCCAGTATGTCAGAAGAATAAACGATGAAATAAAGCAAGTGTCATGCCAGTCCACACTTATACACAAAGGAAAAGCCAGTTAACTGTCAATTTATGGGCTCATAAATTTATTTCGATGTCAAAACTTCTATATTCAGGTAACAACAATGCAATAAAATATCTGAAAAATTTTATTGACTACTTAATTTTGATTTTAATGTTTTTTATGCCAATCGAATTTGTTGCTACACACTCTATATTACAATTCATTTCTTTTTTTGAGTAAAGCGCGCACAAATCGTAACTCTCATTTGCCCCTACTACCGATCCAGTACCCAATGGCGGCATTTTCAAATTATTTAAACTGTTGCTACGCAAGAGCATTCTATGACATTCGCAGCTGGGCAGCACATGATGCCCTACGCATAAGCACATAGGGTCTACCGCATTTCTTACCTAAGTAAGAAAATATTTACTTTACTTACATCATGTTTAAACTGGTAGGGCTCAAACAGCATGTACCTTCTCGCCGTTAGTACTGGTTAGGTGATGCTATTTATACCACAATTTCTCACCAAAATATAGTTTGCAAAACGCTTTTGAAATCGCAGGATGTTTGGTGGGAAAAATAACCCGAAGCGCGGAAGCAAAATAATTTAAAGTTAATAAATAATAAGATACTGATAGCGTTGACAAACAAATGAAAATAGATTGAAAACTATATAATAGTAATTATTAAACACTATGGTATTGTAATATTCTACAAATATGTAAAAGAATTCATTTTCATTACCGCGAACGAAAAGCAGCCGTAACTATTGGCTTCTGTTATCTGTGCAGCGATAGAAAAATGGGTAACAGCTAACAATGACCGCTCATCTATTTGCTTTCACATTTTACACAATGAAAGGACAAAATTGAAAATGAAATAACATAAATGTAATAAATAATAATTACATTAAATATGAATATTCAAATTCTAACTTTGATAGCATTCTCTTGTAAAGAAGCGCGAGAAAGTAAAAACGACTGAGTTTATAATGAAACACCGAATTTTCTTTTTATTATTAAAATTAAGGTTCGCTTTTAGAACTAGTGCTAAAAATTGAACCTTTGGCATTCTATACATGCCCTGAAAGAACCGCGTTTTCTAGTGACTGTCTAAAAATATATATTTGAACTATTTTTACTTTCTCGCTACTGCTTACGCAGCATATTGTACTGCAGAAAAAGGGAGTTTTTTAGACAGAAAAATTCTTATTGCCAAACCCTGATTACGAAAAAGTGGATCAATCTTGTCTCTATAAAAAGTAAATTAATTTTGACAGTTGAGCGGCGCGACGGAAAATTGCGCCCGTCCGTGTATCAACGCTGTTTCAACTTAAAATACTAAAACACACAGTAATTCTTAAGACCTTTCTGGCAAGTACAATCATTATTGTGTATTGTGCAGGTTCCATATAAAATCATGTACTTTTTAATGCAGCTTTTTAACGCATTTTAATTGTTAATTTTCCTTTTATTGTTACAACTCAATATTTTAGACAGACATTTAAATTTTATATTACCAGACTGATTAGCAATCACGTAAATTTATTTACCTGTCGGGGCACATTGTGGCCCCACCGTCGTGTTAACTGTCGTACATAAAAATTACTAATAAAATAACAAAAAGATGGACAGAACAATGTTCAATTTTTAAATATAAAATAATAATAATAAACAGATTTTTGATTAAAGTAATTTAAGTTGAATGACATCATGGAGGGTACAAATTCATTAATACGAATATAACTCCAACTCAACACATATTTACGATGAAATGTGGATATTTTTATTGTATTCTATATTTTAATTTTTTGGGGTATATTGCTTGGGGGTATATGTGATTACCAGAAACAGATCCTCAAATAAGATTACGGTCAATTTTTCAAAAGTGTGGTAATTTTTTGTGTAATTTTGCGTGAAACAGGCAATTTTTAATTTTTAAGTCATTATTTTCTCCAATATTATTGGAGTTTCCTTTCATTTTTTGACGTAAAACTAACAAATGCATTTCTTTTATTAAAAAAGATTCAAATGCTTATCATTGTGTACAGAAATTGTAAGCTCACTGCGATGTAATCAAGAAAAGCTTGTATGAAATAAAATTATTTTCTGAATAACGTGCTGCAAATACTGCAACACTTAAATGTATTTTCTTGTTTCATTTGTAAAAGTTAGATGTGACTACTGATCCTGGCTATCGAAAGAAAAACAGGTGTCACTACTGGCGCTTCGTTGGAATTTTTTGATTTGAAGGTTTCGAGTTATAACTGAGTTTTAGTACTAAAAAGTACATGTTTGAGTATTACGTAACTATTTCCAATAATGTGAGAAAGTATATGCTTTTGAAGCATGTTCAGTTGGAATTGACATGATAGTCATCCATTTAAGCATTAATTCAACTGTACACGCGGAATTTCGTTTACTAATCGATTTGTTACAGTTGTCTGCCGGTCGGTTTTCACCTCGCATTACAGTCAATTTTAATTCGAGGTCGTTTGCCGGGGAAATTTTATGTGCAGACAAAAGTACTTTTTATGTAAAAAATCTTTATTTCGTCACAAAAATTCCATCTAATTTTTGTCAATGTTCAGGAAACTTAGTTTTATACAAAATATCGCAATTTCATTAATTACATTCCCTTTCAAATTTTATATATCCCCCCCCAGGGTCAACAGAGAACCAACGAAAGTACGCTATATTAATCGGCGTATCAGAAAATGCTGGAAGGAGTGTGGGTCACCCTAAAGGCAATTATACCAAAGGCAAACATTTTTCGAAGTAGTGATCTCTAAACATTGTTACCCCTAATTGAGTAACTTAAACTGCATTTCCCCAGTAGTTTCACCTTTGGTGAATTTTCACAGTTAATAAAAATGTATAAATGCATATTAATGAAAAATGCTACAAACATTTCAAAATAATTGTATTATTCGAATAATAACAATTATATAATTAAGAGGAAACATACAAATAGAATCAATATAAAAAGAGCTAGTAAACAAAAGAGCTTTACCATTCTAAGAAATTATTTTTGTCCGAACTGTGGCAAGTGACACATCAGGCCGTTATATTAAACTATTTATACAGTCATCTGTTTCAAGAACTTATCTGTATCGTCCCATTCTTTCTCTTCATTTTTTTCTTTTTAAAATTTGGTTTATTTCTTGATTCCATCTATGTTTGGGTCCATCTCGCTTTCTTCGAGAAATTGAACATAGAGGTATCCTATCATATTTCATTCTTTTAACAAGGCCATACCAGGTTAATTGTTTGCCTGGTATTCTAATGAATGTAAATTATATAATAATGTACTCTTTACTCATTATGTCTCGTATGTTTACATTTCGAATTTAGCCTTGATGGTTAAACGAGCAACTCAGAAAAAATAATTTTCATTGCTAGTAATTTATTTCTTAAATTTTGAGTTAATTTCCATGTTCCTGCTGATACATACGTCACTACACTCTGTACTATTATTTTGTACCTCAAAATGCTACATTTATTTCTAATATTTTTTCCGAGCCTGGAGGGAAAGTGTGAAGTGTCCGCTCTAGTGGGCCAGGCGGGCCAGGGGGCCAGGCAGACCGGCTGCTTGTGCGCAGGGCCTCCTCTAGCAGTGGTCGCCCTGGGAACAACTCCCCCTCTTCATGTCCCTCTCCTCCGCGCATTTCCGAGAAATGCCTCCGCCAACATACAGGCTCGTTCTTCCCTTCACACTTTCAGAAATTGCTTCAACAACAACAACAACAACAACATCTATTGCAGAATGGACGCTCACATGTAAATGGCGCGGAATCGCCAACAGCCGACCAACCCTCATTGGTCATCCAACTCGGCGAAACGGAATCGCTTGGGAATCATCTTATGTCTTCGTAATAAGCTGTCTTACGATAATTATTCCGTAAATAACTATTATTATATTTTTCCCTCCCTGATTCGCCTGTAAGGAACCTGTTGGTGAGAGCTGTGTTGGCCCTTGGCCTACTCTAATAGTGAGCTATCTCCCATTGCCGGAAGCAAACTGCGTCTGGGCGCGTCGATGCCTGGGGCCGCGAAGCGAGCGCTATTCCGGGCTCTTGCAACGTGAGACGCGCCGCCTCCCAGTTCGACGGCCTCCTGGCGCCACGGAACGCCCATGTGGCGCTCGCTGTGAGTGGAGCGTGCTCCAGTTTCGCAAACGCGCCAAAAGTAGGGTGATTAAAATCAAATGCTTTCAGACGGAACATAAGTAAATGTATACTTTTGGAGCTCTTCTTGAATTGAATTAATCCTTATTTTGCGTTGCGAGGCTCGGGCCATCAGCCCGCTCGGGAACGCAAACTTCGCTATGCTCCTTGCTCCAACTAGCGGAGAAAGGAGGTATTTCTTGGGCGACGAAACAGGCGATTTGAATTTAGCTCAGAGGCGTCATTTAGGCTTGAGGATGTCGTCCTTGAGGCTTGCCGCCTTCGAAAAATTTGCCCCAAAAATCCTCGAAATCCGCGAGTAGCAAGATTTCATTTTATGTGAAGTTCTTGGTACAAACCATTAAACTGCTTCCAAAACTGACCGGCAGATCGCACCAGCTTCTGGCCTGCCGGCAAAAAGGCTTTGTAGGTTGTAGAAATTTCCTGGAATCAATTTCTTTTCACATAAGTCACGGCAAGATCGCATACTTTGAGCACTTTCCAACAATAGAACAGAGAAGTTAAGTAACACGCGTATTAAGCGCATTGGTAGTTGGTTTCATGCGTTGGCCCCGTGATGCGCTCTGAGACGCGGCAAAAACAACGAAGGCAGATCAACGAACAGAGTTCGTGAGGAGGACGTTCATTTTCTTCCTGCCAATTTCTTCTGCACTGAATGATTTTTACAGCAACGTGTTATTCTTGTGAATTGTGTGTCGTCTTTTCAGAATCGTCTCGTCTGAGGAGAACCCAGAAAAGCTATGCACAGAACTTCTCGACGCAGTTCCTGCAAATGCTCTGCCAATATAAGCGAATGGCCAATAAGCAATATTACGCATCCTTAACACGTGCTAAAACAGCACATACGCTCTTGCACTTAGTAATGGTTTCGTAATACTATTTATACGGTAATATCTCTCAAAATTAACAAATATATATCATCATATATTGTAAATCTCATTAGAAATTGAAGACCATTCAGTGCGACTTCCTCGGTCCGTTGTCGCCAGTCACACAAGGCCTCCCGCGACAGCACACACATGAAACACAGGGGCCAACAACCTACCCACGGCGGGGCTCAGTCCAAGCCGCCACGCTCTAAACTTCGTTTCTTAAGCTAAATCATGTCCCGACAATGAGATGTAATTCTCAGACCTACAGCCGCCTTCTCGCGAGGCGGATTGCCATTCTCGCATTCCAATCAGGTATCGCATTCCAATCAGGACGACCCGCGGATATGTTCAAAATTATCAAAAAATGGCGCCATTGATTTTGATTAAATTTTGTTGTTGAATAGTCTAAAGGACGTTTAAGATAATGGCGCAGGTCTCATATTAGTTAAAACTATAAATGTTCGAAATTTTCAAAAATTCATAATTTTTAATTCATAATTATTCACAGAAAATGGTATTGTTAGACGTTACAAATGAAATGCACATTACTTCCACTTTCAGAATTTGTTGTAGAATATTCTGTTATATTAAGGTACACAATGTTGTGGTTCATTGACAAATACTCTGGAAAACTCCAAAGAAACTGGAATATTTTTCATCCGTGAATGGAAGCGTAGCTAGAAGATACTGTTTTTATTCTGCAGTGATTGCACGAGAACGCTGCACATTTTGAAGTTATAGTATTCACCCAATCTTGTTCAGATTCTTACCCTTCTTGAAATGAAATTATACTGGAGATCTATTCGATCCTTACTTAATGAGCTGTTAGAAGGAACATACGGTGTGAGTCAGACGCAAAATGAGAGCGCATTATCATGACAATCGCAGAGAGCAGTATAAATTAGTTATAAATAGTATTTAAAGAGCAGATAGAAGCACGTGTAGGGAGTGAATTTTAAGAGGTAATTGAGGGAGGTGGGGCTGAGAGCTAAAAACTGCAACTTGGACGGAGGCCAGGCGAGACGTGCGCGTGCTCGGAACCGAGGCTGACGGTGGATCATTTAAAACAATGGCAATGACAAGCTATTGATGGAATCATCAATACGGTGCTTAAAAATCTCTACAATAACTCTGCAGCAGGTCTAACTGCAATATTTAAAGCCATCTAACGAGTTAAGTATTTCCCTTCTCCCTGGAAGACTGCACGACCTTTTCGCAACACCGGAAAAGATCTTTGTCGACCTGAAAATTACAGACCAATAAGTCTTCTATCCTCAAATTCTAAAATCTTCTAGATCTTGTTCTGAAGAGACTTAACAAATACCTTACAGAAACGGGAGCAATATAAGATATTCATCTTGGTGTCAGACCAAATCACTCCTGCACACTCCAGCAGTTAATGCTTACCGAAAACATTGCACAGAGAAAATAATACACTGTAGCTACTTTATTGGATATTTCTCAAGCACACGATTTTGGCATACCAGTTTGGCGTACCGGTCTGTTATTTAAAATAAGACAACTCGAAGTCCGGAATATCATTAAAGACTTTATCAAAAATTTAAGGTCAAAATCAATTACTCATTTTCTACTCCTCGGGATATCACAGCCGGAGTTTCTCAGGGATCTGCTCTCCGACCTATTTTATTTAAGCTTCTCGCAAAGGCCGCCCATTCCCCAGCCATTACCGGATGCCGCAGCTACGTGTTCCGAGAAGGCACGCGGTAAACGCAAATAAGATTTTCAGAGTTTTAGGCATTTTAAGAAAGAAACGGACCTGCGCCGTAATTGTATTGGGCGAGGATAAGCCCCACTTCCAGACCCTTTGTCCAAGTACAGGTAGTAGTGGTCTACATCGGCGGTGAATGGATGGGGGACGGAGGTCCGGTGGTGAATTCTGTTGCAGGGTAAATTCATTCAGTTGCAAATTTCGGCAGAGTGAAGTTCAAACTGCCACTGAGGCTCTCGATGGAGAGCGCGCGTCAGCCACGGAGCGGCCATTCGCGGACATTGTGTGCCGCCCCCGCACTACCATCGCCTAGGGTCGCGTGGCAAGAGGCGATGCCGGACGCCGCCCAGCCAGCCAGGAGGTGCGGCCAGCGCCACCGAGCCGGGGCAAAAGGGATAGCCCGGACCGGGACATCTCGGCGAAGACAAACTGACTGGCGGACTGCGCGTTGGCCCCGATACATGCAATGTTCATTGTATTTGTTGTTTTCAATGCTGGGCGAGCCGCGCGTTTGTAACGTAGGATATTAATTTAATATTATATGTTTGTTTCAACCAAATGAAGAATATTTCTCTTCTCAATCATGCATGCAACACCACCTCCTTCCCGCATCCCACGATACAGTAGAAAGGCAGAGAAAAATCATGTCATTCCCCCATTCCCTCTAGAGGGGGGAATTGTTACATTATGTGAATGTGTTCGTAAATATTTAGAATGAAATAATTATTTTAGTGTACTGTTATGGTTATTTTATGTGTTTTATTCGTAACCTCAGCGTTCGTCACGTTCATGACATCAATAAAAATGATTTATTGATAAGGCGAATCTCAGACCATCAGACCCACTCTTCCGCTTAACCACACATTAAATATAAAAACTAGTCCGAAAATGTTATATATTTTACAAGTCAAAATGTAGTATAGTCTACAAGAACTAAGTAGTTTTTTGAAACAAACATCATTTAAGAACAACTTAGGAAATGTTTATATCAGAGATATTACAGATACAAAAGTGTTTGAATGTGAATTGAATAACACTATTACACGCTCCACGTGTCTGCGCATCTTTCAAATAGTTACACACTATGTCACCGTAGTGGAAATGAGGACATAACAGTGTTTTCAGTAACATTTCCTTGGCATGCATTGTAATTATAAAAGGCACATTGTAATAATTGGGAACGATGAATGTGCTTTTTAAGGAGTTTAAATTCAATCAAAAAATCCTATGTAAATTTCATAACTTGAATTCCCGTGCGTCACGTGTGTGGACGTCCCACATGCGCAAATGTTTCTTAGACCAATGAGCGATTCCCAGTCCAAACGCAAGAGGAGAGATGATAACTTTTAAGCAGTAAACAATGTTTGAGGAAAGGACGGTCTCAGAAAAACGCGTTTCTTAAACTAAATTGATTTATTAACATTCTTAAAATAAGAGCCAAAAGTAAACTATACGAATGCTGTGCATTTTATTTTATTTTGTTTTTCTCTTACTGTGTATTTAGAGAGTTTAAAGAGCATACAGGTATTACTAATCGAGCCGGAAAACTCGTTTAAAATAATCATTCAGTCTTGCAATAATTTCTAATAGTATATTTTCTTCTTCGTCCATCGTATTGCTGTCTTCTATGTGGCATCGGCTTTCAAAACGGGGAAAATGTTGCTTTAGAATTTGAAAGAACTGGCTGGCAGACTGAGTGGCGTTTGTGTGTGTTTGCGCGATGGAGTTGCGCTGCGTGGCGTGGCCATCGAACTAGCAACGACGCAGCATCGATCCACACGGCGCGTCTGAATTTTTCAAGCCGTTCGCAGACAAGTTGAGCCTCCGGGAAATATGGGATTCTTCGAATACACTGTCTGCAATAACAGTCACTGTCATCAAGCGTGAAGCTCTCTGACCATTTTGATCTTATCAATAAAAGTTTCCTAAAGACTTAACAGAACCTCAACTACCAAAAGAACTTCTGAACATGGATAGCAAACAGCACGTATTCTAAGAAAATGTCGTAAGTCCAGCTATACAAAAATATGTGTAAGATAGACGTTTTAAGTGACCGAACCTTTTCTCCAAAAAATTCTGGGGAAGGTGCCTTCGGGTAAGACAATGATAAACGCCACCAAGGCAGTGATATTAATTTAACTTAAAGATATCATTACTGTGTCAAATAAGTCTTTTGACGTTCATTTGATTAAAATAGGGGGGTGAAAATTGTCAGATATTTCAGGTATTAATACTTAAGTGTATTGGAGCAGCCAATGCAGATTTTCTTTCGTTTCTCTCTCTCAAAAAGTGCTAACATATTGGGGAAAATATGGAAACGTTCAATTTCTGTTTAGCACACAAAATGAAACGTTAAGTTATGATAAACTAGTTCAATGTTTAGTGCCCAAAAGTACCTCCAATTACCACCCTTTTTTTAGAGATTTACTTCTACATTTTTGAGACTGAAAAAAATGGTGTTAGATGCGCAGTGATTGCGAAAGATATGAGCCAAAACGCAAAGCGTTAATCTTGCTTGGACCTAGGGTTACACACTCTTGGGCCCGTTCTCTGTTCGTCGGGCAGCGCAAAACAGTAGGAAGCACTTAGCTTCTGGAGAGGGCTTCCCTCGCGTCTTTCTGCTGAGCAATGCGACTTATTTGTTCATAAATTATTTTATTTTTAATATATTTACATGTTAATGAATTCTCTCCGCGCCCAGGCCGGCGGGGGAGGGGCCGAGGGCGGTGGCGGGGGCGGGGCGGGGCTCATTGACGGCTTTTGTGCGAGCGCAGCGGATTACCTAAGCGCGCGCTGCGTTTCATATGTTGTTTGTCGAAATTCGCGCTATATACGTATTAGCGTATTAATAAGGCGACGTATCATGTTATTTATTGAACACGAACATTCGCAGGTGTTTTGGGCGCTTTCCGGTATGCTGATCAATGTTTCAGAAAATATCAGTGTCTTAATTTACTTTTGGATCTGGTTATTTCAAAATAATACGTTGGGACGGGACAAGTATCTTCTATTGGATAATATTCTAGTAGATGAATAATCTCTTTGGAAATTCTTTGCGGCGTAATTTACAGCACATTCGATAATAGGATGGAATGTGCGACATGCGCAAATGTTTTAATTAGCCTATGCAGTACAAGGACATTGCCTTGAATCTATAATATAAACGTGCACTAACTGTTTCAGTAACATAAGTTTCACATAAATTTCATGTAAGGTTCATATAAGTGTACTAGCTGACCCGGCCACGCGTTGCTGTGGCTAAAGTTTTTGTTATATTACATTATAGTAAACAATCTAAAAGGAACAATAAGAGAACATCAGTCACGGAGTCCACTATGCTTTTTCACACAGATGGTATTTGTAAAAAAATATGGTGATCTCCTTATTTGACTTTCTACTACTATAACCCTTTAGTACAATGAAATTATTTACCAATAAAGACGAAAATATTGATGTTGGTATACAAATTCACTGGATTGAGATTTGAAGGGGAAGTACGTTGAACACAATTAATTAAAATGTTCTTACACTTGATATTAAGCAGAAATCAATAGGTACAAAATAAAAATTTATCAGATTTATTATTTCCATTTAATTTGTATAACAAATATAAGTACTATTCAATTATAAATACTTTCAAATTCAATTTAATTTAACACCAATCGGTGCACAATGTTTTTGGTTAACCTGTCTTTAGCTAACACAAATAGATTAGACGGTTTCCCAACACGTGAACACGCAACATATAGTTGCTCATGAGAAAAACATGGATTTTCCAAATCTAAACCACAAATGGACATTGTTTGACCTTGAGATTTATTTATAGAAATGGCGAAAGCTAAACTAATTGGAAACTGTAGCCTTTTGAAGGGTATGGTAGAATCTGATGGTATCATCGGAATACGTGGCAGCAGGACCACTTTTCCTTTAAACTTCCCAGCCAAAATGGTTGCTTCAAGAATGTTTCCGGTGATATTTTTGATGACCAAACGCGTACCGTTACATAATTGAGGTGGATTCAAATTACGGAGGAGAATAATAGTGGAACCAATCTTTAATCGAAGATTATGTGGTGGCATTCCAGGGATATCTAATGAATTTAAAAATTCAATCGGAAAATTTACACTTTCATTTTCATCAACAATTCATTGATTCAAAAGACATCATATCGCCTGGTAATAACTGTTGTATCTGGAAGTTAATTTCGTCAACATCAACGTTTTTGGCTGCCAAAATCGCCCGTTGACTAAGCCATTCATGATTCAAATAATTATTCTGTATATCCGGGAAAATACTCTGAATCAATTCATTTTTATCCTGAACAACAGTGCAAAAATTGTCTGGTAGTTTAATGCATTGCGTATTTGGTTGTAGTTCTATTTTACCGTTCCCAATATCTAGTAGTTATTCGGAAAATATTTGTGCTGATGGATCATTTTGCAATTGTACTCGCATATTTATGGTCAATCGAAATGTTTCAACACTTCGCCATAAGAATGATTGTTTCAAACATGCATTAATCTCATCCGCGAAAGTAGAGCGAGGTATAACCGGTAAGGTCTGCCGGAAGTCACCAGACAAAAGTAAGATAGCACCACCGAAAAGTTTATTATTGCTGTTTAAATCTTGCATAGTTCTGTTTAATGCTTCAAGTGGATATTTGTGTGCCATTGTGCACTCATCCCAAATTATTATAGAACTCTTCCGCAACACTGCAGCTATTCCACTATTCTTTTTGATGTTACACATTGCATCTGGTTTATTATGAACGTCCAATGGCAGCTTGAATGTTGAATGTGCTGTTCGCCCACCATCCAGTAAAGTAGCCGCAATGCCTGACGATGCTACTGCTAATGCGATTTTTTGTTGCGACCGTATTTTGGCAAGAATCAACGATATTAAAAATGTCTTACCGGTTCCACCGGGTGCATCCAAGAAAAAAAACCGCCTTGTTCAGCAGCAACAGCCAGCATAATCCGATCATAAATAATTTTTTGTTCTGCTGTCAGTAATGGTTCACTGTTCATGATAATTGTTGCTAAACTTTCATGGTCATATTGATTTTCTCGTTGTAAATCGGTATTGACTAAGTCGGTGGCTGGACGATTAGGTGATGGCATACCATAATGATTAAGTGGTAAATTTGAAATAAGAACACACAAATCCTCGATCAAGACCAATGCTTCATTGTACATCTCTGGTGTATAATCTATGTTTTGGCATTGATTTGTTTGTCTAATTCGGTGCAATATGTCTTCTGTCATACAATTTTTATATTTTTCCCACAAAGTTTGTGCTTGCGAGGGATAACATGTCGTCAAAATAATTGCAAACAACTGAAGAATGTTATTCGGTGTTGATGTCAACGCAGCATCAGCAAGCGTTAAGTCCCAATGGTTATCGTCTTTTAGCAATTGCAGTTCACGACATGCATCCTGGTATGTATTGAATACTCGACCATTAACTGTTCGTAAAAATTCAAAAGACGTTGGTCCGGGAACATTCACCAATAACAAACGTAAATAGAAGCACTCACGTTGCTTTGGATGTACCGTGTAAAGTCTCCCCAATGTCTTAGCTTTGAATATGCCTGTAATGGAAGGATGTGGTTTTCCTTGTTTCCGTGGCTCCCAT
This sequence comes from Gryllus longicercus, assembly GCA_038098605.1. NCBI lineage: Eukaryota > Metazoa > Arthropoda > Insecta > Orthoptera > Gryllidae > Gryllus > Gryllus longicercus. The sequence goes on along the minus strand of JAZDUA010000038.1, from coordinate 669,477 downwards.
TTTTTACTGGATTTGTTCCATGTGAAATAACGTGGAACATCACCAAACACCAATGTCTTCGCGAATTGGCCAAAAACATCAGGTTTTTGACACAATGTAAAAAATTCAGTTAGAGTCGTTTTCGGAGCTTCGAACGCTCTTTGGAGAACATTTTTTTCAGTGAAGTATACACGTTGACCGTTTTCAAGATGTATTGCCAGATGTTGGACAGCAGGATCTCTTTCGTGGATGGGAAAGCTGAGAATATGCCAAATAGCTTCATTGCTGCTAATGTATCTGCCCATTTGGTATCGTGCTATTTCGTCATTTTTATTTATGTTTTGTACTTCAAATATGGCCAAATCACTGCCTTTGTTTACATATTTACAAATATACTTAATTGATTTAACAGAACTGCAAAGCTCAACATTGATATGAGCTTTGTAAGTTTTTGAAAGTAGTGGTGAGTATGGTACCACCCACTGATTATCAAACTCAACTTGATTTGGAAAGTTCGGCAGTCGCATTGTAAATGTGTGGCCACCATTCTCAGTACTTCTGCGGCGATACATTGGATAACCATCAATATCCGTGATCGTGTCATTCGTATACGGCTTTGGGAATTTTTTTTTTACATTTTCCATTTTCCATGCACGGTGACGTCATGTTGAAAGCACCGCATGGCCCATGGATCATGTGTTTGGTGACAATATCAAATAATTCTTGATCAATTAATGGGTCTGGAATTTCGGCTGAAATTATTTGATCGATTTCTTCAGGACGGATTCTATCTTTAAGCCAAACCAAAATGTGGGCATGAGGCAAACCTCGCTTTTGCCACTCTATCGTATACAGCCAACAACGTGTGATACCAAAAATTGAATATTTAACAATAAAATCAATTAAGGATTTCAATTTTTGTTTAAACACACGTGCAGTTAAATCATGACGATGAATGGCTTGTTGTCCTGGCAATAGTAAAGTTTGTATCTCTTCCCAATTCGGATTACATGTGAATGTAATAAATAAATCCGGTCGGCCGTAATGACGTACGTAAGTCATCGCATCTTGTATGTATTGTTGTATGTATTGTTGTATGTATGTTGCAGACAAATAATTAGCAATAAATTAAAATTGCGACTATAATTTGAGATTTAAACTATCCTATCTTTCAAGTTGGATCGAACTGCACATGGTGTGCGAATTTTATTATAATCGGTTAAGTGGTTTAGGAGTCCATTGAGGACAAACATTGTGACACGAGATTTATATATATTAAGATGCACACCGCGCGTCCGTGTCGTGCGAGCGCGTGCAGACGCGGTACTCCCCTGGTACCACCTCTCACACGGCGCCACGTACGATGATGAGCCGACAGCGTGGACCGTACTGTTGGCTATAGACGCGCACAGCACACGCGCATATCGGCCTCCGGTAGCTCACGCGATGTAGCCAGAGGGCCACTAAAATAAATGGCTGGAGGACCACCTCGTACGAGGAAATGAAGGATAGGCCGAAATGAAATGCCAAAGCGGATAGCTTAAATGTTAATTTAATTTATATTGCCTCTAGGAATTAATAATTAAAAAACTTAGAATTTAATAAAAACATGGAGAACAAAGGACACATAACTCTAAATCTACAACAAAACAAAATGCGTGCCGGGCCCGAGCGGTGAATACCAATAAGAATTAAAACTAAAACTTAAAGAGTAATTTACAGAAAAAAGATGCGATGAACATGACATAAATCCAATGAGTGATTATTATGTTGGTAAATGTTCTGAGATTGAGCAGCTTGGCTCGGCACTTCGGAAGCAGAAACAGGTACCTTGCTAAGAAGCTGTTGAATTGTCGCCGGGGAGTGGCACTGAGGTAGCTGAGAACTCGCTGCGCTGAGGTAGCTGAGATCTCATAGGGCGCCTCTGAATAAGCGCTGCAGCCTCTCCGGACACGACGTCCAGGCAGTGCGCGCTGTCGTGGTCCAATCCATGAGGTGTGAGCAAATAAATGCCGTGATGGGCGGCCCTGGTGTCGACCACCGGCTATGCGGGCAGCCTGCGGCCCTGAATGATGTAACACTACTGCTTCTTCTCACGTCCGCTCCGCTCCTGACACGCGCCTCGCCTTCACATGTTTAACCATCTCTCAATGAATCTCTATGAATCTCTGCGCGGGCGCGGTTGTGCACACGAATATATAGAACCCCGCCCCTCCCTGGAGCGGGGGTGGCTACCACGAGGCGTGGCGGGGGGTTGTGTGCTCTGGGCCGCCGTGGGAAAAAGGCTGCCGAAACCTCAGAGACCACCAGCGGGGCCGCGCGGTGCACTTACGGCCGAGCCGCTGGCTGGGGGTGGTCGCAATTCGCGGAAGGCGCAAATGGGTGTCATAAACCGCACATGCCGACAAGAACGCGACGTCGTGGGTGGCAAAGCCGGCGGTGCGGTGTCAAAGAGACGGATTTGCGCCTTCGCTGTCCCTGCGCCCGAGCAGAGAGGGGAGGGGGCGGCGCAGGCGGTTGCAAACCACGTGCGTGCGTAAACAATAAGTTTCATAATATTTTAATGTAGGAAACTTTTTCAAACCTTCAGCCTACTGCTAAGAATTTTCTACACGGAATTTTTCGTTTCCAACTATTTTAATTATCTTATTCCCTCTAAATATATGTTTCATAATTACTTATTCATTTCGGTTCAGGTGATAATACTAACAGCACCACGCAAAAAAAGTAGATCATTACTGCAGTGCTTCAAATAAGTATTAGATAGTTGAGTTTTTGTAAGTATTCAAACATGTTTCTGTTAAGTGAATGTTTATACTTGTAAATAGCGATGATTGAAAACGTGTATATAGCAGAAACCACTTATACGTCTGTAAAAAATAAAATAATTTGAAAAAATGGTTGTAGACCAACAATGGAGATGGAGCTGTTTTTAATATGTAAATTAATTATAAAATTCTAATTTCATTGATATCGGGACTTCCCGACAAACCTATAATAAACACAGTTCTTAACCCAGTACCGTACTTCATCATACAAAAATAGTTTTTACTTTAATGCAAGAAAGCGGTGTGGAATCTCAATTCCAGGCTGAAATCTCCCTCTCAAGGCAGAAAAGGGTAGAAAGTGCGTTGTTTCCCTCTCCTTTGCGCGGCAGAGGCAAAGAAGGAAAGGAAAGAGGAGATGGAGGAAGAGAGAACAAATTCATCTGCTGCAGTAGCCCTGCAGGGGGTTTTTGCCCTTTTCGCTTCTGCCCCTGACCGCTCCTCGGACCTTCAAGCGCGACCCGAGAGAGAACAGGGTAGGAACTAGCCAATCCTACTTCCTGCTTTTATTCCTTTCTCTTAATTCACAGAGGAAACAATTGAAAATATAAAATCAAAGGAAAACTTAAATTAGAGAGGATGATACAAATACTCACTTTCTAGACACCTAAAAGTAATATTACATGTTTTACGCGACACTTGAAAATAGGTTTCGTAATTGAGGGGTCCGCCACCAAAACAAAACACGCCCCTTTGGTACGACTTTGAAAAATTGTGCTTCAACCGATAACCAATGCCGGTGAATAAATCAAATAAATACAAAAACTCTCCGCCAATATGCGAACTGGCAACTTTGTTCACTACGGCAGTTGTTTCCTTTACTATGTAGTTACATTATTACAATTTTCTTAAAACTGGACTTGGTATGTTATGAATGCGATTACCTCAAATTGTGCGCACTTTTACGTAAGTATAAATGCAATTATCACGAGTCAGAGCTTACATTGATATTGACGATATGTGACACGATTCGCGCTCCATTACCGCCCCTTCACGCGCAATCTCGTAATTGTATTCCAGGGATATGATATCCATTTCTTTAAACAAAACATATGTACTGTCTGTTTGCCATTTATCTGCTATGATTAGATCACGGAAGTTTCCTGTTTTTTAATCACAGAAGGCTTTAGTGGACCATCTATAAATCAATAATTAGACCCCTAATACTTTATGCATGCCCTATCTGGATCAATGCTTCTAAAACTAATATAAATAAATTACAGATCATCCAAAATAATTTCCTCAGACTTGCCACTCATGCACCCTGGTTCATCTCAAACATTCAACTGGACAACAAATTTAATTTACCTCCTTTAGTTGACCATTTTGAGCTCCTATGTAACAATTTCTTCTCCAAAATAAACACAATAACCCAAGCCACCCATTACGGCCTAGCCACCACCTACCAGCTCCCAACAAGAATAAAAAATAGATATCCATTAGATTCATTCCTCAGCGTATTTTCAGAACTCAATTAATCACATAGGTGCTTTGTGAGTTTCCTATTCATGTGTATTTAGATTTAGTTGTAAGATTAGCGTTTAAGTTAAATATAAGTCATAAAAATACATATGATGTAGTATACATAATACTGAACTATGTACATTCGTTCACTAATAAAGTTATATTAAAAAAAAAGTGGGCCTCTACAATACGGAAACGGATGCGGAAACGGATGAGAACGTTTGAAAATTCCGTTAATTCGAACGCAGCTGCTGCTTTTAGAGCTCTTGACAGCTGAGGACGAGGGGAGATACCTTCCTGGGGAAAATCTCGCAAAGCGACGGTAGGCCGGCGCCGCATCTCGCCATCACCGCCATCTCCCGCGACAAATGCGCACTTCGCCTGCTCGTGAATGCAGCAGTTGCAGCGCCCGAAACACTAATCAATCAATGAGGAACGCTCTTCATCATAGACGTTGCAATTAGAAACGTTACATTTTCTGTTGCACTCAATGCAACTACCTCGGTGCAATTATCTATTAGTTCAAAGGCTTCGTGAAATCCATTATGTTTTTGATCTGATGTGATGTAATCTGGACTCGTCTAATGATATATATATATATATATATATATATATATATATATATATATATATTGAAACGCGGAGAGTTTCTCTAATTAATTCGAAACGCAGGGCATTTTCTTCCAATTACGCCTATTTCGAATTGCGCGGCAACGGCGGTGAGTAACGGACGTGACAAGGGAACGGGTCAGGCGCGAGAAGGCGGCGAGACCGGGCGAGACGACGGCAGTTGCAGTGTGGAACAGAACTCGAAGGAGAGCGGAGCGATATTGGTGCGCGCGGTGAAAAAAGGACAAAATGAAGTTAAATAATGTAAGGGAAGCTATCAAGAAGTGAGTTAAGTGTGACAGTGGCAAATGTTAAATAGTGCAACCTGGTGGTCGTGGAATTGGCGTCAGGAACAGTGGCGAAAAAGGCAAGAACTGTAAGCCGCGGGGCTGGTAACGGCATGGGTATTGGCCACGTGCCTGCGTTGTTGTAAAAGGAAAGCGAAGGAGAACTGGTGGATTGTGCCGCAAGGAAGCATCGAGATAAACTGCAAGGGAGAGGTGGACGGTAATGTAGAAGTAGTGCCTACTCGATTTGGCAGAGGTATCGTGTAACCGCCGCAGAGGGCCGGTGCCGCGGGCGTCCACGCAGTCAACCGTCTGAAGGGGCGCCGAGTCGCGCCGAAGGCCGCCGATCGTCGCAGCCGTTGGGAACCATCCGAGAAGAAACGAACTATTTTTGCTATTCAAGGTATTGTGAAATCTAAGATCAAGGATATAGTTTTGGTACCAAAACAGGGAGTTATTAGGTTGAAATTGATGTACTATATGTGTGATTTCGGTAATAAATTGCTCGTTTGTTCAAAGAAAATTATAATTGAGTTTTTTCCAATGTTCTTGTCAAACCTTACGAGACCCATTCACGAACCAAGACACCTGTTCTTTCTAAAAATGAATGTAGTGAAAAGTACCGCAAACCAGGTACGTCACAATATATATATATATATATATATATATATATATATATATATATATATATATATATATATGTGCGAGATATTCAGCACCTTCGTCTCAAAACGTCCCTGTGAATCGTCAATAATGTCTTTTTGGGGGGCGGGAGTTAGCTCCCATACTTCCCACCCATATGTGACAATACTTTCTATTAAGGTACTGTATATATTTTCTTTGTTTTCTCTGATATCTGAGAGTTGAACAGAATTGGATTTAGCATAACAATGACTCGTTTTCCTTGATTTATTCCACGATGAAATGATCGCGGCTGCTCTGATTTTCGAACAATGCGAAATCGTTGCGTCTGATACTTAATGATGCGAATTGAATTCCGGGACATCTGACTATACCTAAATCTTTCGTCACGACCGAAGGAGGTGCAACCTATTGGTGATTTTTCCAGGATGATGAAAGGCGATTTCAAAGAGCTTTATACAAAAATTAACTGTTTGTCTATTCAGAAAGAATTCACGCGTTTTTTTGGCCGAATTTATCTCGAAAGAGTGAAGTTTATAACGTACAATATTTTTTACTTAAAAGCCTTCAGATAGTAGCGAAATTAAGGTAATCAAAGCTTGGAACCAAATTTGAATGAATTTGGTCACTTATGTATCAAAAGGGGATATGTTTGTTAATATGGTATAAGTCAATGAAAGTCAATGTATACAATTTGATATGGGATCCCATTTTTAGGAGTAATTGCGAAAGGTTATGACGGAATGATTTGTCCAGGGATGAAAGATTCAAGATTTATGAAGTGATTGTATACGTTTTCGTTTGCTTTCTATTTCAAGGATTGAATAAATCCTTATTTTACCGAAATTTATGTTATTGGATAATTCAGATCCGATTTTTATTCAAAGCTTCTCCCCTGCCCATAACCCTGTTCCTTTCTAAACCTTTACATAAAAATTAATGATTAATTTGGTGAAAAGTACCATCACATTATATACAAACACACACAGACACATCCTGAGGGGGAGGGGAAATGTAATGAAAATATATTTTCTTCAATTTGAATATGCCGCGATTCGCATGCTTAGCTGAAATGGACTGCTTAAGCAGAAATCTGGTACTTGAACCGATTGAAAACACTGAAGAGGCTCTTACAATAGTACATTTGACACAAATAGATAAAATAATAATTAAACAAAAATACAACGAAATAATACACAAAATGAAACCAAAATTAATAAGAAATAACGGAATATTTTGTAAGAAAATCAGAAATAAGGAAAAAATTATCTTGTCAGAAGAATTCAGCATCAAATTGATGAGAGATATACACAGGGAATGGTGCCATACAGCCATTAGACAAACTTAACAGAATATGCCCCTACTTTACAACCCAGAATCTGACAGATAATATAAAAAATATGTAAAACTTGTGACATATGCATAAAAAATAAAACAAGAAGCGAAACCAAATTTGGATTAATGTCCCTCATGCGATCAGCTACTAATCCATAGGAAATCATGTCTATAGACACCATTGGAGGATTTGGAGGACAAAGATCAACAAAAGAATACCTTCACTTATTGGTCGACCACTACACACGTTACGCATTTATTTTAACATCAAAGACACAGAACGCCATTTATTTCATCAAGCTCGTTTAACAGCGTGTCAACAACAGAAAAAATTGGCATTATAATAACGGACCAATATCCAGGGATAAATTCATACGAATTTAATTAATTTATGAAAGAAAAAACATTAAACTAATATTCACAGCAGTTAATGCACCATTTTCAAACGGCCTGAACGAGAGACTGAATCAGACTCTAGTCAATAAAATCAGATGTAAAATAAGTGAAACTGAACAAAAAAGAGCTTGGACAACGATTGCTAGAGAATGCGTAAATAGATATAATAAGATAGAACATTCCGTCACTGGTTTTGCTCCAGAATATTTATTAAATGGCACGGACACGAGTGTCATACCAGAAGAACTAAAGAGACAGAAAAACAAAGATGACTGGATCAATGATAGAAACTTAGCTTTGGAAAGGTCCATAAGATCGCATAATTACAATAAAAAACTGTATGACAAAAACAGAAAACATTATGAATATAATGTCGGGGACATGGTATATATAGAAAACGGAAATACTCTGAATAGGAAAAAGCTTGACTATTTGAGAGTTGGACCATTTGAAATAATAGAAAAAATATCAAACTTCCGATGCAAAATCAAGACAAATAGAAAGTCAGAAACAAGTTTATTCCATATATCAAAACTCATACCAATAGAAGAGTGAGACATAAAAAAAGAAGAATACAGAATATACTCGTCATCAAAGTACCCTGGTAAGTCTCACCCTGCGGGCTCGCCCATTCCCCAGTCATTACCGAATGCCGCAGCTTTGTATTCCCAGAAGGTACCGGTAAACACAAAATAGATTTTCAGAATTTGTGCAGCGAGTGCCGTGTGAAGTGGGTGTGTGGGTGGCCTGGGCCTCCACCGCCGCCGTCGCCAGGCGCCGCTAGAGCGGGCTCGGCCATTGCCGCCCTCCACGTCGGGCCAGGCTCAGGGTCAGGGCTAGGGCGAAAGGGGCAAAGAAGAACCAACTAGTGGAGTGGACATTGGCCCCGTAACAAGCAGTGTTCATAGTAGTTTGTTTCTGATGCTGGGCGAGTCGCACATTGGCTGTCTATAGTAGAACATTAATTTAACATTATAAGCTTGTTTCATTCGTATGAAGAACATTTCTCTTCTTAATAATGTATGCACATAATGTGTTTGTATTACTAGGATTGTTAGAATCTTATTAATCATCACAGAAAATTTGTTTGCTGTTACAACAGTCTCCTCAGATTTAAATGAATGCATTTTTTAAAAATCATCTTCGTACTTCTGTCTTTATCTGCTTAACATTTGTTTTAGTTTGTCCTTCAGTCTCGGTTTCCTCTGTTGCTTGATGTTTAAACAGAATAAGTGATACTATGCATTGTAATGATCTCAAACATATAAGTTTTTTTACATTTTAATATTTCGTTCATTGCAATTACCTGTATATCAGGCAAACTTCATTGTATATTTATATATTCGAATAGTAATTCGCATGTAGCAAAAGAGGAAAAACGTTCCAAAATTAGAACCGTTTGGCCACCGGCTACGCGATAAGAAAGGTTTTTTTCTTTTTTTGTCGTCCCTATTACCTACTCCTGTCGCGAGCAGTCACTGCTGTTCCGAGGCGCTTCTGCCCCTGGAAGGAGCCCAAACGCAGCCTGGCTAAGCGTTAGAAAAGCGCAGACGGCAATAGAAGCAAGAATGAGCGAGGCCCTCGTGGCAGCCGCGCGTGGTGTCCTGCTTGACAAAGCACCCGTGCACTTAGAATGTCTATTCATCTACCGTTTATGCTTAATTTCTTACAGGTGCGAAGAGTGCTGCCCAGTGAGGTGGTTGAGGCTGCGCGTTAGGGTGTGCGCGTGTACGTCGTCCTTAGCGAGCTGTTCCCCGCCCCCGCTTCCGGCGCAGAAGCCGCGCGCCCATCGCGAGGCGGGGAGGGCGTCCGCAGGGAAGGGTGCCAATTTAGTAGCAATGCAACTCTCTGGCAGGGCAAAGGAAGCCGGAAATGAGAGTAAATTGTTTACCGCCTTACCAAGTAAGCACTGAATAACATCTACTTCTGACAAAGTCAGGAGTTGGATATTCGTGGTTAATGAACAGAGACTAACGGACGTTGAGCGCAAGCTGCGAGTTCACGCGGCGCTATCACCATGGCAACCGCGCTTTCCAATCGACCCTGTTTGAAGCTCCTAGTAAAATACTACGTTATCAAGATCAGTTTAAAAATTTCACTTATAATATTCTTATGAATGTATCAACAAAAATGGAGAATGGCGAGAATTTGCTACCTATAACAATCTTAAAATTACAAACACGTACTTTAGAAAAAAATACATTAATAAGAATACATAAAAATACATACGTGGAGCATAAGAGGTAACAAATCAATAATTGATATTGATAGTAATAATTATTGTTGATTATTATGATTTACCTGACGCGAGAATATTCCGAGGCCAGTGATTTCTGAATTCTGTCTTCTCAACCGTGCTGGCAAACTCGATAGCCCTCGATCCGGGGGAGGGGCGCGTCGACCAATCGCTAGCAGCAGGAGCCTTTTGTCTATGCGCTTGGAGCCAAATCCCAAGTCCGTGAAAGGGGCTGTTCCTCGAGGCGAGGAATCGATTGTTCACGTCGAGGTGAAAAGAGCATCATCTCTCGAAGAGCTTTCTGCTGCGCGCATCCAGGTCGGAAACATATTTCTAAGCGGATGTTTGCGGTCGAGTATTCGCGTCAATAGTCCAGTGAATAATTAGCGCTTATAACTAGCACTAATAGTTAGCAATCAAATTGCAACTCCTACCAAAACTGCTCTTTTGAAGTATTCAACTCGGACATAATTTGTGGACCCTCCCGGATCGTTCTAACGCACATATCGGAATTATTTATACAATTTTAATTTTTGCAAAATTATTAATTCACGTTTTTCTGTCCTGAGAAATCGGTGGGTGCTCCTCGTTAAAGACGCAAACATTGAAAATTGTTAATAAATTTGCATATGTTGCAAATGTTTTATTGTCTCTTCTGAATCCCTTTTAATCGCAATACAAAATTTCGCAATCCGTTCGGTGCTCTCAACTTCCGTTCTCGAGATATTTAATTGTTTATTAGAACTTTGCATCTCACAAACACCCACATTTTTTGCACTCATTCCATTCCCTCTCCCTACACAAGTGTACTGAGAAGAGGGATTTGCTACGTCTCGCTTCGATTGTTCGCTTCATACGCTTTATGCCGAAGGTGGAGACGATATCGCGGTCTCCCTAGCGCCTCGAGGCGATTAACGGTGCCTCGGAGCGAAGTGATGGTCATTGCGGTAAGTCCGTGATCCTTCGAAAAAACAATATGAAGCGTTTGGTCGTTTCATGGGTTCATTGTAGTAACAATTTCTTCCTTACAGCAACTACGGCTCCTTTTTAAGGTTTTAAACTTTTTTCTTTATTCTAAAGGGCCATTAAAACTCTCGTTTCAATATTTTAATTCGTTTAAGCATTATTATAATACAAACAAATTATGTGCAAATTTAAACACGCCGAGAGAAGCAGTTTTAAGGTGAATATGAACAGAAGATATATTTTATTTTTATCATCTCTATTCAATAGTACGACTTGCATTGCTATATATTTACCGGGTAGCAAGTAAACTGTTTATAAAAATATATTGCAAAGTTTATTACGGTGAAAGGCTGGCTCAAGAAACAATAGTGCCTATGATATTTTCTCTCAAGAGAAAGTTGAGCCATCCAAGGCTTCAGTATTCTAAAACTTTTCAATCATCTGGTTCGCGTAACATTGATAGAAAAGTAAATGAAAATACGTCCTTTATCACGTGTTGTAGCCATAATCCATGTTTTCTGGGTATTGTTACCGAAAAACGAATGCCGGCAAAACATGTATCTTTCCGTCCGTCCGTCTGTGAACATTGCTAGCAGTTAAACCGTTTAGCCGAGTTCCAAAATTGTTATTTCCTAATCGATCTGGCTGGTGTTGTAGCCACGTGAATTTAAAAACGATGTTGTAATTTGGAGGGTACTTTACACGAAGACCCTGGGACATTTTCCAAATTTTCAAGAAAACGGGGCCATCGTTTTTGCTTAAATTTTGGTGTTGGATAGTCTGGAGGACATTGCAGAAATTGGTTCAAGTCTCATGTAGGTAAAAAACCGTAATTTTTCGAAAAATGAAAAATTTTAAAATTTATTCGTCTTCCTACATCTACATAACAATTTTTTAAACAAAATGTGTTCATTAAAAACATCTTGAGTAAAACATGAGTAATTTTGCAAAACTTTCTGTCAAATAGCCAATTTTTATTTTATTTTTACCTTTTTGTCTCAAAACCGCAACATTTTTTGATTGAATTCAAACCTTAGATAGCATGAAGGATGCTTAAAAAAATGCTGGAGGTTTCATGTTCTTTAAAATGCATGATTTTGCGGAAAAAAATTTCGGCCTCTTCCTATAACTACAGTTGTGATACAATTATTTTTCTTAATGAAATATGTTCATAAAAACAGATTTTCATATAAGGTCATGTTGAATTTTTAGAAAATAGTGTTTTTGGGTACTTTTGCGAGAAACATAACATTCCTGGCCCGGTCTTCGGGGTCTTCCTTCAACTACAATTGTTAAAATACAATTATTTTTCTTAATGAAATGCGTTTACCAAAAACCGATCTTCAAATGAAGTCACAATCAATTTTTGGTAAATGAGATAATTTTTGTGCTAATTTGGAGACGAAAATAATGGCCGGTCCGAATTTTCTCCGCTTTGTGGACATAATAACCGTCATTTTGATGCTTTGTAAGTTAAAATTTGTACATTTCATATTTAATTGTTCGTTTCTCACATTCGACGTTTTGTTATGCATTTACTCGTTAATCTTTTAGGAATAATTTATGCCTTTTTGAAATACTGTTAGCTTTTAGGGAATAATCAGATTGGAATGCTACAATGACTGGACAATATGACTCGGAAGGTCACTTTGTGAATAGTCTCATTGTTGAAACATGATTTACGTGTATGAAAAACAGTTATTATTGTCAAATTTGTATTGATATTTGTTTGAAAATATTTAGAAGTTGCGCCAATTGAACGATTTGTTTACCGTTTATCGCCTCGAGGCGCTAGGGAGACCGCGATATCGTCTCCACCGCTGTAATGTGACTATTGATATTTGTTTGAAAATATTTAGAAGTTGCGCCAATTGTTGTACGATTTGTATTCAGCAGTGTTGGTCGCTATTTAAATACTCTATGAAATACGTATTTTACATTGACATATTCATTCCCGCCAGTTGAATTACAGATTTTCATTGCAGAATTTCTTCATTCGCAAACGAGGGTTTTATTGTCTGATGATGTGTCTGAAAAATCAGTTGTTTTAACACGAATTTCCATTTCTTTGTGTTAGACATATTTTTTTTTAATTTTACATACGAAAATGTTATTAGATATGGTTACATAGGGAAGCTACATTTACGTTCAGAAGCAAAACAAGGGGCTATCTCAGCTGCTTAATGGATTAGGGAAACTGGACAAAAACCTGATCGAGATGGGGTCATTGACCCGCAAGTGGAAGTACATTTTGTGTTACAAACATATTAAGTCTTTTTGAAAAGGTTATGATATACAAATGTAAATTAATTCAATATATCACTGTTTTGTTAAATAAACAATATCAATATTTTTGATAATTACCATAGTCTCTAATTGTATAGAAACAGTTACGAAGTAGAAAAGATTTTACTTTGACTTAAATTTGTGAACCGACTTCAATTGTTTAATGTCATCTGGCAGTGCGTTGTAAAGTAATGTATATGTATTGTATTTGTGTGATTTCTAATAGGGAACTGTTGATACTGACACTTGATGAACATCATTTTTACGACGTGTTTTGTAACTATAAATAGCAGTAGTGCATGAAAATACGTTCCCACCGTGAAGTAAGTTACTACTGACAAATATTACAGATTCGTAAATACATGGGCAAGGCAGTGGTAAGATTCCAAGCTCAATGAAGAGAGGCTTGCAAGGGTAATGCGGATGGCATTTTGTCATTATTGGAATAATATTGTTTTGCAATTTAAAGATCTGAGTACTACATAATGAGTTTCTCCAGAATTTTATACCATATCTCAATCGGGAATGTTCATTTGCAAAATACACGCAACGAGCTGAATGAATGCTGACAGAATTTGATAGAATTCTGAATGCGTAACATAACGCACTTAATTTAGTGTTTAATTTTGTTACATGTACATTCCATTTGCGGTTTGACTGAATTGACAGACTTTGTTACCTGAACATCAGCTAGTTGCATATTATTCATTTTCAATGGAGTATGCGATTATTGATTTGAAAGGCAAAAATGCACGGTTTTTGTTGAAACTGACGATGCATTGAAACTGATTCGAGCAATGTTTAATTTGCCCAGAGCTGTAATGTGACTAGAGAGTCATTTAATGATAATTTTGTTGCCTTCAAGAGTAGTTAAGAGTACCATGTTTTGGGAGATCGTATAAGATCCTTGGCTTTGTGCTGATAAGTTTGTATAAATATATCACATCAATATGTTTATTGGAAAATGTAACATACACCAATTCTCTGACTGGAATCTTTGCTAACATACTAGGAAATTTAATAAAGTGACCGCATGTATCATTTTGAGCAATATATTTGAAAACAGAATTAAGGATTGGCATTTGTAGTATTAAAAAGCTGGTGTCTCATTAAAATTTAGATTTGTTGCATTATATATGAAGTCGGTTTCTACATGAAATGGAATGGAATGAAATGGACTGTTTCTGCAACCATTTTCTTTATTAGTCTGCTACGGCAAAATTATAAACATCATGTCTGTCCACGTTTGTCGATTTTATCATATCTTTTTAATTGTTCTCATAATTTATTATCTTTATTAAACCTCAAATTTATCAAATATGGGTATATAATTTTGTTGAAACAATTTTTATTCTACATGAGATATGTTGTTTTATTTGTCTGACAGTGCAGATTCACTTTTCTTTCATAAAACATAAAACGAACGCGTGTCAGATTCCTAGTGGAACATTAGAAAGTCGATTACCTAGCAGCCTAAATCAGAAAGTCATAAGAAATATATGTTGCTAGAGATCTGATACAATACAAAATGGAGATGAAACACATTGTTCAGAAAAGTAAGCATTGTACAATATCTAAAAAAACAAGCACTTAAATAGTTTCGTTATATTTTTATGCAATTTGCAGTTATTGAAATAAGTTTAGTAGCTACACATAAGGAATCCGGAATGTTGGGAGCCGAATGGCAAAGCGAATTGGAGGAGGGCGTGGGGGAGGGCGCTACTCGTCCGATAAGAAGATTGGGGTGGCCTCGACGTGTTGTGTGTGTGGAGGTGGTTTTATCAGAGGACTTGGGATTGTGACTTACTTTTTGAGGCGCCCTTGGAGCTCGCTTTAAGTGCAGTACTCAAATGCAGCAAATGAACTGAACTTTTTTTGACAGCCACTAGTAAAAGCAATTATTTTTTAATATCACAGAGGGTGGTTGAAGTTCAATTTCTAGCGTTAATGATAAAAGAGAGACGAAACTCAAATATTCAAATAAAACAGTGAAAACGTCAAAGAATACAAGCATTTTCGTCTGACCGCATCAGCAACTAACCGATCTTCATGCAACATATCACCAAATTTATTGATATTTACACTTATTTTAGAATTAAAATAAAAATCTTAGGATTGTGCCACTCGTTCTATCAGCCTCGTATTGCAACTTTTCTTACCCACAAAGTAAATTCCATTATTATCTCTCGTATAACTATACTGCTTATTCGATATCAGTTATTATTCAATTTAAGTAAATTGTGAAGTAGAAAGCGAGGCAGAATTGTAAAGAATTTTAGGTTCCGCAGTACTTTCAAAAGTAAAGAAGGTTAATGTTCTTTTTTCTTCTTCTGATACTATATGCGTGACATATCATACAGCGACTAAGGACACAATGAAAATTAAGTATTGTTTTGTATCGGCAGCTTGCAAATTACATATGGTAAAGTGAGCGATGGTGTTTACTTTTGCTTTCCTAATTCATCTACAAGATAAAAACAGTCGAACATGGTACAAGAATCCTTCTCACTACTTGGGATTCTACGTAGTGCTGTTTCCACCATTACGTAGGGCCTGAAATAATCAACATTTTCAAATGTTAATATTGACAGATGATATTACTAACAAATGTCCCTTATTGCTTTTGTACTATACAAGTATACAAAGGTTTTAATCATGCTCTGCAAAACAAAAACAAAAAGTCAATCGTGCAAGGAGAACCTTGAAACAGTTTTGTATGCACCCGTAAGTAACCATTCAATCCATTGTATTGCTATCTTCAGCTTCAGAGAAATTGTGGTTCTAACTGCCTTACATGCTTATTCCCTCCTGTTGTGCTGAGTTGTGTAATAAAGCAACTGTTTCTGCTTTGTTTTAAACTTTTTGTCTCCGCAACAGTACATGATTTGGAGCTAGCATTTAAAACGACAATCGAGTAACTTCCAAACCACAGGACCATCCAACAGCGCAACAGTTTTATCGTAAGTTATTACGACCCACGCCCCAAGAAGTCATCCACAAACTGCGCAACGCCGAAAGGTTGGGTCAGCGCTGGCCGCCCACGCTCGGCGCCGCCCCCCCCCCCGACCCCTCAGCCAACTGCTGCGTCCTCGACCGCCAAGGTGGCTCAGGGCATCCACGGGCACTGATGCAGCGCCTCCGACCGGGAGGTCCAGGGATCGACTTCCGACGGAGGCAGGAGTTTCGACCCTGGCTAGAATTCAGCCGTTGTCTTTACGAGAATTCTAGTGGTGGAATAATTTGATCGGTAGTTTATCGTGAGTTCTCCTATCAACACTAGGCGAATGCCGTTGCCGTGCTCCAACAAACGGGTGTGACTCAACGTGATCTTTCCTTCCTCTTCCTTGTCCGATCTACACCCCTTTTCGTACACACCCTGCACCACACTACCACTATTGCCGGAAGACATGTCGGGAGCTTTAGTGGGAGAGGGGTTGGGGAAACACGCGACAGAGCATTGCCCTGGTGGGCGAATGGCCGAGCACCGCCCTCCTCGCGAGGCTCAGCATTTGCCCAACTGCGTAGCAGCAAAAATACTCCCAGGGAGATGAGGATATTTTCATGGCAAATTGAGAATGTTCTCGTTTGTCTATGCAGTTGATGCGATTTTGTTCAAATTCACTCTGTTATACAATTTGTTTTGACTTATCTCGTTTGCATGCTGCCAGTCAGCGTTGCCAGAAGCTGCGTACAAACATCCGCCGGTAGATAAATGTAAATCCGCTCAATAAGAACAAATTCAATATTCCAAGTGGGGAATTTGACTTGCATTAAAATAATTGTATTAGAAATTTTTTTTGAGGTAGTGACCCCATTAAATACTTGATTAGTTTTATTTTTTGTTTGTGAACATTATAATTAATAATATTATTTATGTAAAATACTTAAACTAATTTTTCAATATATTAATACTTAAATATTAGTTATGACTATTCTTGTGACTACAGCAGATGGGGGAAATAATTTAAGGGATAAAATATTTCCCCACTTGCACATTTTTCCTCTCTTTGCTCCTCTTAAACATCCGTACTTATAAAAAACATTACAGAAATGCTTACATATGCATGCTTATTCCCTATGGCTTAACGAAAAACGCTGCCAGTGAAACTGTACTTCCAAAATATAACTAATTTTAAATGGAGTGTCCTAAAATTAACCCCAAGTTCTGCCAATGTGATGTATTATGAACTAATGTTGTGCACGACCAATGAGCATGTCCATTAGAACACACCCTATACTAGAGGTCTTAAAACTAACATTACTCACTTCTCAAAGTAAGTTTGAACGAATTAACAAATTATTAATGAAAAATCATGTAAAATGTAAATAACTAAAAAATCAAACTCATTGTCAACGTTGTTTAGTAGTTTTTTGAAAATTTCGTCGCAATCTGAAAACCCAAAATCGCACACGTTTTGATGCATTTCCGCGAATGCCGTATTCCGCGAATCAATTTTTGGCCGCGAGAGGGAGAGAGCCGCTTTCCAGCCCAAAAAGCGTGTTTATGAAATCTACCGTTGTAGCATTGTGACGAGTATTTTTCTATCTTCATTTCCACGCGTTATTTCAGTTGCGTAAAGCATTTCTAACACACTCCCGAAGAATTATGGTGTTGCTTTAACTAATTCCTTATTATGAAGTGTGTAATTAAACACGGACAAACCCATAACCTTCATTTCAAATAAGCACGGCATTGGAATTGTTATTTTTCTTTATTTCCCAAATGTTTCAACTTTTACATATTCTGGAGTCTTATGCAGATTCATGCCGGGTAACATTCACACCAGTAGTCCTATTCACATTTACTTGCATACATTTCTGCTTCAACACCCATTTGTATTAATCTATTCATCCCCAAATATCATAGTTTTTTAAATTCAAATGTGCTTATAATACAAGAAATAAACATGTATTTGTTCTGACTTTTAACTTTTTATTTGTTAATTTTCTCTTTGGATTCATTTGGGGCCATTTTTATTTTACGGCTCATAACCTCAACGTGTTTTTCAAAGTGTTGGTTGTCTGAAATACGCACAAATCTCCACAAACACTTCACTGAAAAGATCAAGATCACCTACTCCCTAACAATACTTTCATTTTCGTTTCACATGAACGAGTGACACATCCTGTTTCCATCTTTTCTTGACTGAAAACAAGCGTTACGACGAATTTAATATTTCTCTCTGAAAATCGTAACAAACTCAGCAAGTTCTATTCCGACCCCACGCCGCCCAGTACAACTTTTAGTTTTTATTTTCATGAACAAAGCCATTTCTTGATAGATTTGAATTCACAACAAAAGTACGATTACTTTACATTTAAAAGCGAGGCATCTCAAGACCAGACTGAAAACAACGAAAGACGTAAATTCTCGGTGTATATTCATGTGGATGAGAGCATGTGCTCTACTGAGCACAGAAAATAGAGTAATTTGTCAAGTTTGAGAATTGACTCATTTTTTGAGAATATTCTCGAAACTTTTTTACATACACTACCGAGAATCTGCTCGGAAAACACCAGTAAATAGCATATTCTAATTTATACTTTCCCGTGTACCTTCGAATACACAGAGTAATATAAGTAGTTTAGGGAGTTATGTAATGATGCGCGAAAAAACGGCGGATTTTCGGCAGAAAGAAATTCATTGCCGGGTCCTGATAACGAAAAAGTGTGAAAAATCCTTCAACACGAGATGTAGCCAGAATCCCTGTGTTGTGGGTCCTTCATACCGAAAAATCAATTAACGGCAAAACGTCCATCTGTCCGTCTGTCAACACTACTGGCGCCTAAATCATGCGTAGGATTTTTCCAAATTGAAGAGAGCCCTGTCCATCTGGCTCGAGTCGAAGATTTTAGATTTTCCAAAAAAATCTCTAAAATTTGAGGGTTTCTGACATGAAGTCTCTGGGACATTTTCAAACTTGTCTCAAAAAAAATGGTTTCTATTTTTTTCTTTAAACTTTTGGTAGCTATGGTGCTAAATATACTCTATGAGATGACATAAACGCCATATTGCTCTATTCTTTTGCTTTTCCAAAAATTACAAATTCAATTTTCTTGACTTGTCACTGACATCGTTAATATTTATATTAGCAGCGGTTTGCTCATATTATTATATTTATGCTTTAATTAATGTCAGATGAAGTTTCTCAAAAACAACCAATTTCTGTGAAAACTAGCTCGAAATTTTTCATTTTCAGAAACGCTCAAACGCCATTTTCTCAAAAAAGGCAATTCTTCAATTTTTCAATTCAATTCAATTTTTCAAATTCAATTTTTTCTTTTAACATTTCGAAGGTATAGTGCTAATTGCACTGTTTATAATGACGTAAAGTTCATTTGGGGTATTTTTTTGTTTTTTCTACAATTAAACAAATATAATTTTTAAGGTACATACAGGTTATATATTCAGATAAAGAAGAATGGACAAATGTCGAAAGTGTGCAATCGGCCCAGATTGGTGCACCGGTTGCCTGATTTTGTAGCTTAGGGTAACATTGGCAAGGGCAGCAATCGGCTTATGCGTATTCTGAAGCTTAATAAAGTGTATTTTAACATGTAGCTAAGACGTCAATGACTTACGATGTACATAACAAAAGTACTTGTAAAAAAACTTAGAAAATCCTGTAATAATGATCCCGCTAGTTAAAATATAGACAATTCTCTGAAAAGTTACTAACAAACCCTTTAGCCAACTTGTTTTATCTAACTGCTCATATGTAATAAAAAATGTGTTTAGTGTGCTTTTTGTGGCGGTCCACATTCGGCATCTTCCCCTACGTACTGTCCCCGCGCAGAAATCGCTGCATCGTCGTCGTGGGCCCCGCCCCGCCGCCGTCCACTTGGCGCGCGCTTCGCCGTCGTGGCTGCAGGGCGGTTGTTGAGGCTGCGGCGGCGGCGTTCAATTCCCATCCTGGTTTCTCCCCACGCCTTGGCTCTTTTGCCCGCCTGTGCTTCGCCGCGCTCTGGACTCTCGTCATTTCATATCTCTTGCTTCAGTAAGTAGTGTGCTTTATCCTGATGGTAAAACACTATCTAAAGAATGAAAATGGTATATTTAAATTGCTCAAGACCTAATTATGGAAAAAATGAGGTCTCTGAAGGTCAGGATTTCTAAAACTTGTTATGACTAGGCCTATAGAAAAGGGAGTGTCTTATTAGTTTATATCGCTAATTTACTAATTGTATTTATTTTCTTTCACAGGTGAGTTGGCGTTTGTATACCACACATCTCTAGAAACTTGTAGTTTCAAGTTAACATTAACATGGAGCGGTAAGTGTTAATTACTGTAACAAACCGATGCATCTAGTTCAGCGTATATCAGCTTGCATGATAACTTATGAGCACGTCTATTGATTTAGTTATTTTATTCTAAATGATGTTCAGACTATCGAGTTATAGTCATGTTTAAACTTAATTATCTTAATTTCACCTTTCATGATTCATTTTAAAGCAAATGAACAAAAGATACTAATTCCGAATGCAAAGTAACACAAATATATCCAAATGAAGGTGTACTGTAAGTTTTGTGTTTGCATTTTTATACCTCCCTTTAACATACTTTCGAGACGTCTTCTGGATTGAGATTTTTCGCTCTTCGCAATTGTGCGTCGTTCCGCGTTCGTGCGCCAGGTGCCAGGGCCCGCATTGCGCCCGCATGGCGAGTGGAAGACTTTCTGAGGCGCCAGCTGGCGCCAGCGAGTGGGCGAGGGGGTCGAAGATCACGCACGCTGGCGCCCCGCCGTCCCGCTTTGAGGCCTCGCATCTGATTCCGAAGAACACCTCGCTTTTTGGCGCCGGTGCTGCTCGTAAGACGGCGCCTTCTGTGCATTTGGCATATGTGTAGAACTCCAAAATCCAAATTATGGAATAACATGAAATCTTTAAATAATAGCATCGGTGTTCTTGGAAAATATCTGACAACGTTCACTATACAATACCATTAATTAGGAAAAAGTACACATTGTCCTATTTTAATAGCTGATACTGATGTAATGCCTTTCGCTCCAGGTGTTGTGTTTCTTGCAGCGATTGCAGGCAATTACAAATGCTTCCAGTACAGGATGCAAAAATGTTGAGATCGCAGGGAAGCTAAGTTCCCTGGAGGAGCGTGGTGGTGAGCGACGTTTCGAGTACAGAGACCAAGTCCCATCAAGTATGAAAGTTTAATTCAAAAAGCTCCTCACTCTACGAAGTACAGAAAGATAATGCGCGTTATGTAGAAGGAGGTTTGCAGTTAATAGGAGAATTCTTAAAGGGAACGTTTATTGGGGAACTGAAAGATGAAAGGATAAAGTATATATTTAAAGCTAAAGGAGAAGAGTAATCTTTAGCACAAATAGTTGAAACCGCTTTACAAGAAGAAAGCGAAGTGAAATCGCAAAGGTATAAGAATAACCAGGGGCAATGGAATTCGCGATACGAGAATACGCGATATGATTCTAGGAAGCAACAAGGTACGCATATTAAAAGTGAAGTTAATGTTACTGCTGTAAATACCTTGAAATGTTTGAAGTGTCAGGAACTGAGTCATATATCTAGGGTTTACAATAATGAACCGAAATGCGCCAAATGCGGTAGGCGAAATCATGAAACTAGGAATTGCAATCAGGGAAACAGGCAGTAGAGTTGCTCGAGCAGCCGCAAGTAACTCTAAAAAATGGCTGCGTAGGTGATATAGATACCGGGGGAAATCACAGCTATGAAAGAGATTCGCGTGATATAGGTACCGTAAGGGATAGCAGCTGTGATAGAGATTCACGTGATAAAGTTACTGTGATGAACCTTGGATGCGACGAGGAGTCGCAGGAGGGTAACTGTAAAACAAGGGGACGCCTTTGATAATACCAGTTACATGAAAAGTGATTTGGGACCATTCGAGGTATAGGTATTGTGTCCAGAAATTAAAAGAGGCTTAGGAATAGCCTTAATTGATACAGGGGTCCAGGTATCATTAGTAAGAGAATCTTCATTAGACAAAAATATTGCTACACAACAAAAAGCTAAGGGAAGTTCTCGGGCAACTAAGAAAAAATAATATCAAAATCGAACCCGACAAGTGTGAAGTTTTAAAGGTAGAATTAAATTGCTTTGGTCATGTAGTGATAACGAAAGGAAAAGGAAAACTTGATCCGCGAATGGTCCAACCAGTAACAGAATTTGCCACACCAGGGAATCCGAAGGACATAAAGTTATTTTTAGGTTTAGCAGGATACTATAGAAAGTTTGTAGATGGGTTAGGTACAATATCAATCCTTTGACAGTTATTAAAGAAGGATGTCGAATGGCAGTGGACAGAAAAGTTAACTGAAGCAACCCTTTAACCATATCCTGATTTTACCAAGCCTTTCGTATTGACGACTGACGCTAGTGGATATGCAATCGCAGCAATACTCTCACAAAGTAAATTAGGTAAGGATACGCCAATAGCGTACGCCAGTAGAACCCTGAACAAGGCGGAAATTAATTACAGTACGGTGGAAACAGAGTGTTTGTCAATCGTCTGGGCTTGTAAACACTTTCGACCTTATTTACTGGGTCGAATATTTACAGCCGTGGAGCTTTTCAGCAATATATCAGGTCTAAAATATATTATATTGATAATATGAAAGATTTAGTAAGTGAAAATATGGTAGATTCAAAGAATGTCGAATCTTTTAATAAAAGAACGATAAGAACAAAAAAGGATTATTAAACTTTGTGAAAGAAGTAGCAAAGATATTCTTTAAAAAGCTAACACAATTGGATGCAGAGGAACATAATAAACATATTACAGAATTAGAAATAGAACAAGGCAAATTTTTACACATTTCTAAAGATCAAATGACGGTAATAAAATCAACATTAAGTTCTCAGAACTTAACGATTGAGAGTAAATCAAAATGAGAAAACTTTAAAACAAATGTGAATAAATTAATAAATTATACTTAAAACAAAACTAATGCATTAGAAACGGAGATAGAGAACATCAGTCAGATCAAGGAGCAAATAGGAATGTTGCAAAGAGGTATCGATATATGTCTGCATTCATTTCTTTTGCTAGATGCTTTTCTTCATGCAGAGCAGGGAACGCTGCAGCCACAACTCATTACTACTGACAAGATCAAAAAGATAACGGGAAGCCAGGCCCTGCCAAATGGTTTGGATTATCCTCCTTTTCCCCTTCCTGAACTCCAAAAGATAATGATTCCCCATGTGTACGCTTTAAAGCAATATTTGGTGTATGTATTAGAAATTCCTCTTCTCTCCCCCAATACTATCATCTCTAGACAATCCTACCTTTTTCGCGTGTTCAAAGGAACTAATACATATGTATTTGTAAGTTCAAGAAAAGTATTTATTTTTAGTGATTCCATGAGGCAACATTATGATAAAATGTCAAATGATGAGTTGTCAAAATGCTTTCAAAGTAGTGTGTTAAACTATGTATGTGAGGAAGATGTACCAATTTATGCTTATATTCCTGGGGTGGATTGCAAAGCGTCACTTTTTCATACATCTACTGGAATTATGCCAAATAATTGAGAGACTAGAATAATTCATTTGGAAATAACTATTTGGACACCACTTTTCCAAAGCAACCAGTGGTTATTTGTAACTCCAAGGCAAGAAAGACAGTTCTGTGATGAGATAAATTCGAACACATTAGAATAAAAAGAAAGAAAAGTTAAGTTTGATGCAAAGATGTAAAGCTTTTTCTACTTATATGTATGCTATATCTACTCTTGAGAGTAATTTAACTAATGATTTCTTACCAAGTACACCGATCAATTATAATTGTTGCTTTGACAATAACCAGGTTAAAAATTCTGAAGCTTTAGAATTAAATATTTCTTTAGTTAATATTATGTTTTCAGTTGATGATTAAAAAATTGCTAGTGATAAAGTTGATGAGGTAGAGAAACTAACTGAGGAACAAGAAAGAAAGAATTATTCTTATTGGTACGCTCATGTAATATCAGGAAGTTCAGTTTTTGGTATATTAATTGTTGAATTATTTCCATATTGTGTATGTTTTTGTTGTGTTAAAACATGTAGAAATGGCACATATTGGTTATGGGACAGATGTTTGCCAAAGAATTGCTGGAAATAAACAAGAGAAAGATTCTGAATTAATATTCACATTTATTCAGGAGCAGGGACAATTGTAAGTTATCAGATAACTGGTACTCGTGACGAGCAGTCTTCCACTCCAGAAATAAATTCCACATTATCTACAGCTAAACTATACTTCTATCAAAATCGATCAGCATAACTGAAGTTGATGGCAAGAAAGAACATTTACACATATTCACACGCACGAGAAGCTCAAGTAAAGCTTTCCGTTAGAAAAGTTTTCATCTGTTGATCAAAACCTTTTCTAAGGGGAAGTGTAATGGTAAATGCACCTGCGTACAATATTGTAAAGTATTGCGTAAGAGAAGCAATGGATGGTTCTGTTAAACATGTACGCGAGAGAAGGGGGAGCGGGATGTTTGGAAACGTATGAGACAGTGATTTCAAAAGGGCAAATGTCCTCAGACGGTAATGTCAGTTTATTGCGTCCAGGCCATGTAGAGTTCCGGCGGGGGTGGCGAAATGGCCTCATAAATTTCCCTGTTGTTCTATATAAGGATCCTCTAGCGCTGATAACGGGCCGAGGGCTGATAACGGGCCCAGAGACTTTGCTGTAGTAACTTCACGCTGGTCTGGAGCTCTACTTTTTCAATTAAACTTCATACTTCATCGGACTTGGTCTCTGTACTCGAAACCTCGCTCACCACCACGCTCCTCCAGGGAACTTAGCTTCCCCGCGAACTCAACATTTTTGCATCCCGTACTGGAAGCATTTGTAATTGCCTGCAATCGCTGCTAGAAGCACAACACCTACAGCGAAAGGCATTACAAAACATTAATTTTACACATTTTTCTATCGATACGTTTTCTAAGAACTGTCAAGATTGTCATAACGCTAGTCATCGTCGTTATCGCCACAAGGCTGGCACCCACCAACCTTTGTCCGTCCGCCTTGACGCGCTACCCGTCGCTCCATTCCCTGCCCCGCAGCCTTGCCACCATTCTCCCCAACTAACACCCTTCCTCCACGCCCTCCACCCTCCTCCACCCGCCCCCACGGCCGCATCGCGGCTCGGCGGCCCACTTGCGACACGGCCGCCGCCGGCTCACTCGTGTGCCTATATTTAGACGCCCCTCCGCCTCGCCGCCGCTCCACGCTCCACGCTCCACGCTCGAGGGCTCGCCGGCTGCTGTGCCCCTCCGGCGCGTGGTCGCTGCTCTCCCCGCTGACAAGCGGACTGCCCTGACTGGCGCCTCCGCGTGCGTGAGTGTGTAGTGCGTTTAGTGCAAGTGTATAGTGAGCAAAGAGAAAGGGAGGAATAGAGAGGAGGAAGGAAAGTTTGCGCGCGTCCGCGACCTGTTTGTTAACTACTCCGTTATGCGTCTGGTATTCAAAGGCGAAACAACGGAAACTAGAACCAAAAAATGAACAAAATAGAAACGCCAGACCCAGAGACCTCCACAATTCTCTTTGTATGTCGACGCACAGAATCCGAATCTGGAGCCAGAATTGCGCCGCCGACCGCCGTGGAATTACATTTCACTTCGTTGCTACGCCTACACAGAAGAGCGAAAGTAGTGCAATGCTGCGCCAAAAACGCGAGTTCCAAGCGGAGGGGTCGCGGCAGCGGCGCGCTCCAGCGCTCGTCAATGGGCAGGAAGCGCCGGGGGTGGCTGTGAGTCCGAGGGGCGCTGGAAACGGGCGGCATTGCTCCTCGAACGGTTCTCGCGCGACCGTCGCCAGAAAGTGCCGCCGGTGCGCGTGGGCGGCCGCAAGCTTGCGGGGAGGAGCGCCGGGCTCGTGGCGACTGCAGGCGATAGTTAGCGCCTGCCAACGGGAAGCAAAAGCTCCTGTAGTAAATGCTAAGGCTTGTATGTATACATGCATATATGTATGTATGTATGTATGTATGAATGAATGTATGTATATATGTATGTATGTATATATGTATATAAGTATGTATGTGTGTATGTGTGTGATTAAATAAACTACGTAAGCCATCTTTCCTGTGACTTGCCCACCCAACGACAACACACCACTTCCAAATTTAGAAAACGCTAGAAATGCTACAGCACCACATCCGATCTTTCGTTATTGAAAATAGTTACGTAAGATTAAAATATTGTACGAAAAATTGAAAAAGTCTAATTCAACCGAATAGCCTCCATTTATTTCTATTGTCGGGAAGAGAAGTCATTTCTTAGCTTCAGAAATGAAACGATAATCATTAAATTTTAAGTATTTACAGAACATAATACAGAAAAGCAAGAATAATTTCACATAGCCTACCTTGATTACATTTCAAGTGAGACATCATTTTTTAATTCCATAATCCGCACGTAAAACTTCTTAAAGTATAGAAGTTAGTTAGTTCGAAATTAAAATTTATTACTTTCCTTCAATCTATTTCCTTTCATGAACATATTATCTACATCACTCGATCATCATTTCCGACCACAACAGAATGAATCCCAAGAATGTTGGAGCCTCTGTGTTTCTGTGTCCGAAACGACACGAAGCGAACGAAGCAAAATTTAAATTTACAATTCCGAATTTTTCCGAACATCAATTTACAATTCGACCGAAAATAGGAGCATCACCACTATCTTTAGAGTTCTTTGCTACATAAGAGAATAAAAACGAACGACAAAATTTGAAGCCATTTGCGAGTTTGTTGGAGAAAGACAATTGTTTAAAATGTTAGTAAAAGCGCCTTTGTTTCATCTAAAATTACTCAAGAAATACGAATATTTTCGAAATACGGAACAACTCTTTTGAAGAAGTTTTGATGAACAAATTTCATTGAGAAAAACCGTGTATTTCAAAAAATGTAGTTGTAGGAAGACGCTGATAAAAATGAGAATGTTTTCAATTTTCGAAAATTCAGTTTTCCTAAAAAAATGAGACCTTTACCTTTTTCTCAAACGTCCTTCGCACGAACAACAAAATTTAATCAAAAACAATGGAGCCATTCTTTTCATACATTTCATACATATAAATAGGTTATAAACAATTTCTAAAAGATGAATGTGTAAGTGTACCACAAAAGGTCGAAAGTAAGAAACGAACAAAGCAATATTTAATAACATACAAATTCTAACATACGAAGCATCCAACAGTCTGGAATCGTTCATGAAGCGTAGTAAATTTGCAGCGGACATTTAATTTGGTCGCCAAATTACAAATGAAGTACTCATATTTTCAAAAATTCATCAGGACCTTATTGGAAGATCTATTTCACATTTCATTTTCATCTACACACTACTACATCTACACACTACACATCATTCATCTACACACATTTCATTAAGAAAAAAAATGTATTTTCACAATTGTACTTACAAAGAAGACGCCGAAAACGTAAATTTGATAGGGCTGATATATTTGTTGCGAAAATACACAAAAAACTAATATTTTCAGAAAATCAACATGACCTTACTTGAGAACGTAGGCTTCCGCGGCCGGAGTCAGTATTTACTAGGCTGTCCGGGTGACGCCGCGTCCATGGCGAAGGTGCCGACGTTTCGGTCGCCATTCTGCGACCTTCCTCAGAGTCTCATAAAACGGATAAGTATGTAAAAATATGAAAGAAATTATGTACAATGTTATACCTACGAGTCACCAACATTATCAAATGCGCTGATAGGGTATTGAAATTTTAATTTTTTCCAAAATTTTTGATTTAAAACTATTTGGTTATGAACTCTGTCGGCATTTAAATGTCCTAACGTATTAATATACTTTTCATAAATTTGGGTCACAAGAAATCTAAATATTAAATATTTATTTCCAATCAGTTATCTTCTTTAAATAAGTCAATTTAAATAGAATCAGATTTTAAAAGATAATTTTGAAGTAATTCAAATTTCTTTTGTGCCGTTATAACGCAATGAAAAGCATTATTATGATGATTTTCTATCTTCTTAATGTTGAAGAAAACTGTAAAAATATTGCAGCTAATTTGAAAATCGACATTATGATGGGTCGATTATAGAAAGATTGACCCTTATGTAATGTTTTAAAAATATTTTGCTAAAAAACTATTTCAACAAAATGAGTGTAAACAAACATTCACCAAGTGTACAAAAACGCAAAAAATAAAGTAGCAGAACGAAGGCCCCAGCGATCAGGTGGCCAGAGGTTCCCACTCTTGCATACCAACGTACTGCATGTCTATCCTGTCTGAGTTTGTAGGTCACTTGCTGTTACGTTTAGAAAAAAATACACAGAGATTATTAAAATGTTATTATCTTTAAGAATTTGGGAGTATTTATTGATGATAATTATCTCTTAAACAGCTATGGCAGTTAGGCCCCTGTGCGCTCTGGGCGCGTTATATGCGGTATGTGCATTGCAGGTTACTTAATGATTTTGTTTGTGAATATGACTCCCTTCCCTGAGAACAAACCTATTTACATCGAAAGGAAACCTCTCTTCTTAGTGCGAGAGCCGCGCGACACGAGTGCCAGTTCAAACTTGCTCTGAAAGGAGTGACGCGACTTCCCGTTTCTTCTTTAGAAAGATGGACACATTTTGCTGCCCCTTTCATGTGAAATGGAGCATATTTTGATTCAGGACTTTTTGCCAACTTTCCCCTCCTCTAGCCCCACTCTGCGACGATGCCTGCACGGGGGGGGGGGGGCGTTCATTCAAGATGGCGGAAGCGCAGCCCGACGATGACGTGTTGGTCAGCGACTCTAGCGATCCACGCGGCGATCAAGGAAGACTACGCCGCCTCGTAATACAGCATTTGTTCTGCTAAACCTAACCAAAAAGTAAATGTTTTATGTATATATTTTTTTAAAATTTCCTTACACATATATCTAAAAGAACACGTAAAGTAGAAGTTTCGAACAAATTTTAAGAAAAAAAAATTATTTAAATCTAATAAAGGTTGTTAATTGAAAGTGAATAGAGGAATCATGAGGAAGAACAATTATTTCCACATTGTGAATGAAAATACCTAGAAATAAGTAATCAATGTAATAAATAAAGGTATCCAGGATGTAATAATATGTCTGTTAGGGGTAATAACAAATTTCTGTATTCCTCATCTAGGTCTATTGGACAAGTAAAAAAACAACATAACTCAGCGTTCTTTCCAGTTTCGTTCCTTCATTATTGCTGCATTTAAATGCAGAACAGTGCGATCCTTTAGACTATTCGACTCCCACAGGGATACAGTCGTATCTACTGAGGTACCCCTTCTTCAGGTGTGACATCTTTTACTGTCTTATGCCACACATCTTTCAACTTTCCTATCAGGCCTCTCTTGGCCAACTCTTGTTTTTTCGACCCCGACGCTACTAGGTTTCGAAGGCTAGGGAGACTTTCTTTTTTCATTCTTTAGCTTTTTTAGGTGGGCCTTTGAACGGGGAGAGGAGCCTCCGTTGTCGTAGAGAAGACAACCCCTCTAGGGCACGGGAAGCTCGATAACAAAACCTCTGGTCCTCCAGGTTGGGGGTTTGGGCATTGGGCTTGCTCCTCAATACCAGTAAAAAATTTAAATGCAAAATGTCCCAATACTCAGCCTCGGATAGGTCAATTACGGAAACGAAATAGTGCGAGAAAAAGGACTTTGAATTTTGATACATGGAATGTGCAGGGCTTAAATACTAAAGAAAAAGAAGTGTTTGTTCAATTGGAGACATTTAAAATAGACATTGCTATTCTTTCTGAAACCAAGAAAAAGGGGCAAGGAAATGAAAATAAGGGAATCTTCTTGCATTTCTATACTGGAATATCCAAAGATAAAAGAGCCAAGGCGGGCATCTCAATAGCAATAAATAAGAAATGGAAAAGAAATATCAAAAACTGGGAAGAAATATGTGAAAGAATTATGAAGTTGGAAATGGAAATAATGGGATATCCTATGGTAATAATTGCCTTTTATTGATCACCTGATGATTCCAACAAGAACCTGAAAGACAATTTTGAAAAGCAACTCACAACTCTTCTCGATTCAATAAGTAATAGGAAAGAAATGGTAATAATGGGGGACATGAACGCTAGAGTAGGGAGAAAAATAAAGGACAAAGCAATAGGTGCTTTTGGAGAAGATATCATAAATGAAAATGGAAAAAGATGGATTGAGATATGTAACGTCTACGCTATGAAGATTATGAATGATTTCTATGAACATAAAAATATTCACAAATATACCTGGGTGCAGCCTACGAAGAACCAGAAATCAATAATTGACTACGTAATTATGCGACAGACATCTTGCATTAAAGCATTGGATGGAAGAGTTTTCAGAACGGCAGAATGTGGCTCTGATCATTTCTTATTTTATTCGACCATCTCCCCTTTCCAGTATTTGATAACAAACAACACTCCTTTGCATTGGTTGTCTCCGGCACTACGTTCATCGAACGGATGTAAGGAGTCATGTCACTTCCTAGTTATTTGCAATATTCTACTCTTGGCGACATCTCGCATGTCTCCATACACGACGTGTGTTTTGGAGGGTCGTGGAGCAGGGGGCGCGACAGCCCGGCGCCGCCGCCATCAGCACCGGACGACATTCGTCTGCATCCCAGGCTGTCACTCTCCCTTCCACACTGCTGTTGCACCTTGCAGCTGATTCGCCTCCGGAATTACTATGCGTAGATAACCAATGTGCTCAACTCCTGTTCTCAACTGCTGATCTATATACTCTTTAAAGCTCTAATGAACATAAAGCTGCCAGTTATTCAGATAATTTGCATTTACATTCAGATTCTAACGCATAATTCCTCTATAACTACTTTTGCTGATTGCCAAATATCGTAAAATAAACTACTTAAAATAATAGTCAAAGAACAATTTCTACAATGCAAATACCAAAACGTTTGTGTTGATGGGTTGTATCCACGCCTTATCCAATTTCAAGTTTTATGGCTGGGTTCAAAATGAAGGGTCGAGATCGACGTTTTTTATTGCATATGATATCATGTTAACCTTCAGACGCAAGAAGCTTGGAGCTTCAAAACTGCAACTTTGTGTTCTTTTTTATTTTTGCGATGCGATTTCCTGTTTTACGTCCGCCGGTGAGCGAAGCTTCATAAAGTTTGATGCATTTCTAAAAAGACTATTTCACTGGTTCCGGAACAGGATGCAATTGAGGGGCATCGATGTGGAAAAGGTCTTTGTCTGATATCATTTTAAAAATCTCGTGGGTTGTCCTCTCAAAACTGCTATTATAGGATTTGGAGGAGTAAGCAGCTAGATAGAAGTGGACTGTAGGTTTAATGGAGTGTTCTCACTCCACCATTTATCTCAATAACTCAATACAGATTCGAAGGATCACCGTCTTTATTATTAGCGAGATTGGCGATTTGATGTATCTGAAATAAGATTCTATAATGGCCTTGAAGGAGGAAGATACTGTAGACGGACACTCACAAGATGTGGAACTCATTTATTTTAATATAATCTGAAATGAATACTTACATGAATTACAATAATTAATTAATGCTGATTGAGTGAAATAAAAATTACCGTAGGAGATTGCGGGAAAACACTGGATGTTTTAATGAGCTGATTGGCAAATAAGCTGTTGGCATAACATGACCAAGTTAGGCATCTTATGCGCCTTAAAACACACTGAAAGTAATTAAATTGAGTATGAACTTGGTATGCCTGGGTGTACGCATATTAAAACACCCTGAGAGCATCACTTAACTGAGAATAAACTAGGTGTGGCAAAACTGAGATAAGACTGATTCAGTTCTTGTTGCTCATACCGGACCCGATGATAGAGTGCTCTATGTTATTCGTGGCCGCAAAAAGTAATAGTGCAATCTCTATTCAACATTTGTAAAAAGTTTTTTTATTGGTAATTTTTTGCAAAAGATGTATCCCAAATATTACATTAAATATTGTTCCCTATTGCTATTATCGCCTTCTTATCTAATAAATATGGAAAGATTGTGAAAAAATATGATTTAAGTGTTATTTGCGATAGATTTTCATATTTGCGTATGCAGTCAAATTTCTCGTTTTCACCTCGTGTCACAGGAGCTTTGGAAGCGTTCAAAATGGCCTACTTTTGCATGAAGATAAGCCTATGCGCCGCACCACTGTGCCGAGTCGTTGCTTTATTTCTGCCGCCGCACTTCAATGCGTTGAAGAAGGTCATTGCGATCTCGACTTCGGTAGCGCTAGGTTTGGTCCAGCAGAGTCCGAATCACTCCGAAATAGTCCGCGCATGCACTCTAGCATTGGCCGTTCCAGCAGCAGCAGTCAGGGATTGTGACTGGGAGTTGGGCGTTCCAGGAGGGTTGCCGATTAGTTTGAAACCAGTCCGAATCAGTTGGTGCACTCTCCCTCAAACTAGAAATCCGCGCAATCCCGTACTTCGGTCCCCGAGTTCCGCCAACGCCAAACTTCGACGACGCGCCACTTACGTTTCTGCATATTTGTTTTGTGTTCGCCTCTATATATTTTGACCCTGCTTTGTTTTACATTTTATTGATTGTTGGTTTTTGGAGACAGCTATCTTTCGGATTTTCTTATGGATATTGGAATTTGTGGATATTTCGACGCAAGTCGCAGTTTACCAGGTTCAAAAATATTAGCGTAATTAGGTCAAAAAATAATAAGCGAGCAAATACCAGGAACTGACCACAACCAGGTTGCTTTGATTTTTGCACGCGATACGAAAATGATGACATCTGGCGGATAATTCTGCAACTACGGATGAAACGAAACAGCGGCACCTAGAGACTGATACTTGAACCTACTTATTCCAACAGATTCGGATCCGGGACTCGTTTCTGAATATACGTGATCTGGGCTGTCCGGGTGACGCCGCGTCGAAGGCTGTGTTGCCGACGTTTCGACCCTCTTGTCGTGGTCTTCCTCAGGGCGAGGCATCGCCATACGAGGGACTGAGCGTTGACCTCGCCCATTTGCCTTGTGATCGCTGCCGGGGCTTCTCGGATAATATAGCGTAGTAGATAGCAATTGAGTTTTTCAGAAAAGTGGTGAGGCCTCTTGCTGACATGCCGCAGCCCGTGTTACACGAGCACAAGCGCGTAGCACCGAGTTTAACGTAAATTATTCACGAAACTAAACGACGAAGAGTATCCGACTGTGGCGAATTCAGTCTGTATATTGCGTGTGGAATAAGGCAACTAGCGTTGAGTCGCAGGAGCAGGGTGCGAGCGCCCGGAGGCGCGTCGGTGGGGCGCGGGCCCGGCGCGGCCTTCTCCTGGCGCCCCCACGGTCACCCGGCTGCGCAACGGGAAGTCACATCGCACTAAACACTGCGCTGCTCATTAGACCAAGGGATAAGCGACAGCACAACGCATGTGAACTATGTGGACACAGTTTATAACGGTTAACCCGCGCAAGCACATTTCAAAAGTTTACTGTACGCACACATTTTAGAGATTACGGTGCGGAATTGGCACGAATGCAAATGAGTGCCAGCGAGAGACAGGCATGCGCGTGACCTGTGTGAGGATTACTGTCCGGCTGATTCGTTCATCGTAGAATGTACAATGAACTGTTTAATGTAACACTCTGAGGCAACAGTCACAACACTTTACACCATTTGATGAAATGAGCTGAATGTGCTCTCTATAAAGGTTGGACATCGACTCATCAGAGGTCGTTTCTGCTGCCGCAGAGGGCGGGAAACGTCGCGGGTTCCATCGCGCTGAGCGAACGAGCTGTTTTAATTTAGAAGCTGTACTGATGTGTCTAATTAAAGAGAGAGGCGAGCGCATGTGGCAAAGCGGCCTGAAGGCTTTCGCGTGGGGGAGGGGGCGTGGGGGGGGGGCGTGGGGGGGGGCGGAGCGCGTGGACGCAGACGTCCTGCGGCTTCGCCCTCGCGTGGCACTGCCATTGCAATTAGAACTCTAAACGAAACTAGGGTCTCAATGAAGTAGCTTCACAGCTTGCTCCGGCAGTTATAAATATGTTATGAAATCTCAAAAAGTAAGATTCTTATAACACGAAATTACTTTAATGTTTATATTGAATGTGTGTCAATCACCTATTCTACAAGGACCGAACATGCATTATTGCTTTTTGTTTAAAATTTTTTGACACTTGCGATATTACATAAAAATCAGACGATCAGAGCGAAAGGAGCGTAGCGAAATTTGCGTGGTCAGACGGAAGAGCGAGCCTGATGGCCCGAGTCTCACCACGAAAGAAAGGCATTAATTCATTAATTCAATAATTCAATTCAATTATTGAAAAATTATTTATAAAGAAAAAACAACTCAACTTCGTTGTGGTTGTTTTTTGAAAATTTCCTCGTAATCTAAAAATCCGCCCAAAACTGCACATCTTTTGATGCATCTCCTTTGGCGGTATTCCGCGAAGTCAGTTTTTCTTCCGCGAGAGAGAGCCGTTTTTCAGCCCAAAAATTGGAATTCCGTCCAATCTGACAACCCTGGTGAGGATATCTACCTAGGAGAATCTGAACTTCCTGAAAGTCCTGAATATTTTCTATTAAGTGGGTTTTTTATTAACTTTAATGGCAGACTTGGGATTCAATCAACTGAATGAGGGTGAAATAAAATTACTTACATTGTAGGTCATAAAAATAGGTAATTCCTTTTAAATAATTGCGATTTCCCAGACACCAACAAGTTATTTCCCCTAGACGAACAAAGTAAAGTAGGTGACTTTACGCATTGTTATTATTTTGATAAAAATTAATAATTTTTGTTGTCTTGGCATTCACTGTCACATTAGTCTCTAACCCCATCTCGTAAAACTCCCAACCTCTGTAACCATTAAAAACCGTCCTTATACAGAAAACACTTTAAGCCTTGAAACATGAATAGTCGATTTTCAATATATTGAAATTTCGGTTATACTTAACAACAGTCACTGGTCCCGATTTCACATAAATAACAAATAAGCACTAAGACATTCGATTATAGTGAACTCTTCACATAAGATACAGGAACATAAGAAATAGTATAATTTACAGAAGATAATACTTCACCGCAAGAGCGAATTCCAATAACATGGGCTTGCCGGTTAAGGATATCGTGAGTTATTTTTGTAGTACTTACGGCGAATATAGAAATTGAGGGGATGTTCCATTGAGAAAATTGTTTCAGTTCTTGTAAGGCAATTCTGAATACGTCTTCGATGTAACAACCCAATAAATGTAAGTAAAATCCCATCTCGGCAGAACATTGCGAAACGGTTATCCAGAACGAAAAAAAGCGAATGTGATGACACAAATGAATTGTTCGAACACTTCAACGATCATTCAAATATACAAAGATTCTACTAAGATATTTTCAAAGTAGGGACACTGTAAAATGAAGTGCGGATAAACTAAACCGTTGTGTGGAGAAAATATGACGTTTAAGAAAGACCTGAAAAAAAATTGTAGGCAACTAACCATAATAAAAAATGTTTTCAGATATTGACATTTGTATTTGTGTTGTTTGAATCTTTTACTGAAATCAACCGTCGTAGAAAAAAGATTTTTTTGTATCGGATATAGTGAATATCTAGTATTGCGAACTAAAAATGATAGGCCCAAGAAATTCACTGTAAGCGGATTCGACAGTATGTGTACCTTGAGCGTCATAATACTATGCTTGATTGATTTATTAGTATTTTCGGTCGCGTCTACGTCATTAGTCCTACAAATGAACAGCATGTTTTTGTTGATGGGTGCGGGGACAATCATCTCCCTCTGGATATTGAGATCCGGCTCCGACAGACACGTTGGCTGGCGGGTTTGTTCCCAACCAGGTATTTCCTAGGAGTGGGGCTTTGGACCAGCCGGGACCAGCGCTAAGTTCCCGAACAATCTTCTGGGCTGTTTGCTATTGTAGTGCATGTGCCTTTGTTTGTAAGTGACGGGTAAGGATAGGACAAAGAAGAGGAAGGAAAGATCGCGCGCGGTCCGTGGCCCGTTTATTAGGGTACTGCTCCGGCATTTGCCGATCCGAATGATCGGGTGTTAAGAGAAACGACCCTAAACTATCGATCATAACAACCGACCTCCTCCAGTCAGCGGCTGAACGCGATCTGAAGCGAAGGTCTAAAATTCGAAATCGTCAGGAGTCGGTCCAGGAGCAGCATCTCCGGGCCAAAGGCACATCCGTTGGCACCCTCGGCCAGCTGCGCCCCTGCGGCCGGCGAGCGACCGAGGGCAGGGCGCGTTGCGTTGCGGGGCGCGGGCAGTGGCGGTGGGGGCTCGCAAGAGGTGCGCCGGCGAGAGTACGTTTGCGCGCGCGGTGGAGGGCGCAGGGGAAGTGCGAGTGAGGTGAGCAGACTTGTGTCTAAGACATTAGGCTCAAGGGTGTGCAGGTTCAGTGGGGAGGGTGGAAGTAAAATAAATGGTTATAAAAATATAATTCATTTTATCCACTTCGGTTAGGTAAAGCCAAAGATTACGCCGTTATAATCAGTTTCATAATGAAGTACTTAACCACTCTTCATTGCAATTTATTTTGGACTTCTTTGTTTTTTTTTCTACACTTTTCCCTTTACAAAAGGTAATAACTAAGTAAACTTACTGACATCAATGTATTTTGGCAGTCGAGTATATAACACCGGACTCGCAGCACCATAGTGCCACTACGAGGAAGCCTGCAACGAGAGGCGAAACGTTGGCTTCTCAGCCAAAGAGCGCTGCGCCCGCCGGCCGTCCAACAAGACACGGACGCGCGCCGCGGAAGCTGACTATTGCAGTTGATAGCAATTTGATAGCTGCCATTAAGAAATATTGTACGCCTTACAGTAGTGGGACCGAACACTTCGTTTCTCTTCTCTTGCCAGGAAAGTAAGCAATCTTTTTTTTTTCAAAATGGAATGAACGTTTTTCCCACACCAATCTTTAAGCTTTAAATACTAACGCTGATATTATTGTCTTGATTTGTGGGACAACAGGGTTCCTAAAGCAGCAGTAGCCGCCATTTCTATTTGCAGCGGTTCCGATGTTCCTGCTTCAGCCCGGCCGCTAACCCGCTCCGCTCTGCGATCCGAAGCTGCCCCGCCGGGCATCGCCCCGCGACCTCTGCGCTCCCGACGACCTTCGCCCACTCGCTTACGGAGCACTTTGGTTAATAGCGCGCTGGTTACAGCCGTTGCAAATTGCGTCACGTTCTAGAAGATTATACGAAATCCTTTTTTCCACAAAGAATTCCCAATTTAACCTTTCTTCATTAACTACAATTCACTTATTAATGAAACTTCCTTTCTTATTGGTCACAAGACACACATCATAAGACAAATTTCATTTAAGTTCCACGCTTCTTCTTATGAATAATTCTAAAAATAACTCATTCATTTCATAATTAACTAAATTACCTACTTCTTAGTCAATATTATTAACAAGCATCTCTCATCAGCCTATTTTAACAACAATAATGCAACAGTACCATAAAAATAATATAAATATAGTCAACTGGAATGCGAATGTCATCAAAAAGAAAAAATTAGATCTAATTTATTTTCTGAAAAATCGGACGTCCTGGTAAAATAGGGGTTTCAAGGCATCGTGTAGACGTATGCCTTGGTCACTTTGCTAAATCATTCTCTCCCAATGCCACTCCAACTCACCCACTGCATTGAAACATACTCGAAATAGCAGCAGCCCGTAACTAAATGTACCACACATAATCACCTACATCTCCCAAAATGAAGTCATTAATATAATTAAGAATTTGCTTTTAAGAAAAGACCCTCGACACGGCCAAATAAGTAACCAAAAAACTTAAAAAACGTACCTTAATAGCATACATCACCAATATATACAATTGAATAATTTAAACTGGCTACTTCCCCTTATTTGAAAAAACTCAAATGTAATACCCATCCCCAAGCCATCCAAATATCTCACCAGCACTGACAACTACTTACCCATAAGCCTTCTTCCCACTAATCAAATTCATAGAAAAATTAATTCTTAAAAGGCTAAATTCCCATCTGAAAAGAACTCAAACAATCCCAATACACCACACACTCCATTTCAAAAAACTCCATTCAATAGTTACATTTTTAGACACTTCGAAAGCTTTTCACAACGTGTGGCAACCTGGCTTCATATTCAAACTTAAAGAAATAGGTACACCCAACCATTTAAATAATATCAATAATAGCTTTCTCCAAGATATAACATTTTCAGTCACAGTTAACAAGTACACATCCCATTACCGCAGAATTACAGCTGGATTACCTCAAGGCTCACCACTGTCCCCCACGCTTTTCAACATATACACAGCCGACATTCCCATAACATCACACACGCACATCGCCCAATAGGCCAATTACACCGCCATTTTCATGTCTAAACATTCAAGTTACTTAATCTGTAAACTAAACACATCATAATAAAAGTGATGAATGGTCTGTCAAATGGAAAATCAAACCCAACTCTACAAAAACATCATCCAAAATATTCTCATAAAGAACATTTTCATCCCCAACTCTACTCCAAATAAACAATAACCCAATTCCATGGATCCCACACAATCAATCTGTCAAATACTTAGGGCTGAATCTTGATACCAGACTATTTAGTCTGGTATCAAGAAATCACATAACAGAAATATCTGAAGAAATCACATAACAGTAAAAGCACAGCCAGCCAAAATAAAACTAATTCAACTAACGCCACTCTTAAATGGCAATAGTAAGCTCTCATTAAACAATGTCACCATTTATAAATCAATAATTAGACCTCTAATGTTTTATGCATGCTCTGAATCAATGCCTCTAAAACTAACATCTATAAATTACAGATCATCCTAAATGATTTCCTCAGACTTGCCACTCATGCACCCTGGTTCATCTCAAACATGCAACTGGACAAAGAATTTAATTTACCTCCTATAGTTTACCATATTGCGTTACTATCTAACAATTTTTTCTCAAAAATAAACACAATAACCCAAGCCACCCAATACGACCTAGTCACCACCTACCAGCTCCCAACTAGAATTAAAAATATACAGTAGATTCATTCCTGAGCATATTTTCAAACTCAATTAATCACATAGGTGCTCTGTGAGTTTCCTATTCATGTGTAGTTAGATTTAGTTGTAAGATTAACATTTAAGTTAAATGTAAGTCAGAAAATACTGCTGATGTAGTATAAATAATACTGAACTATGTACATTCGTCAATAATAAATACTGTCTATATTAAAAATCATAATAATATTTCTTAATTTTGATATCCGATAGTTCTGTTAAATAATAATAATCATCTGTTGGACTCTATCCAATATTGCACGACCAACAAATTCAAACGGGCCGCATATTAGCAGCAAACAAACTGGATATTGTTATTCGGGATTTGGTGAAAAAATCGCGTCTACTTTTAGTTGTTGCTGTGCCTTGCGATCAGAACGTCGTAACCCAGGAGGCAGAGATTGTTTATTTACACAGTTCACTTCTTCTGCACTTCTTCTTTGAACAAAGCACAGAACTGGAGGGCACCAGGCAGTGATGGCCAGCACAATTATTGGCTGAAAAAATTTACAAGCACTCACCATCATATAGCTAATACAATGCAATATTTTCTTCACAATCCAGAAAATCTACCTTACTTCCTCACTGAAGGTAGAACATTCATGTTACCAAAGGAGGGTGACACTAAAGACCCCTCGATGTACAGGCCTATAACCTGCCTTCAAACTTTCTACAAACTCATAACATGTTGTGTTTCACAAATGATGATGACACACATTGAGGAACAGAACATCTTAGCAAATGAACAGAAAGGATGTAGACCTGGATCTCAGGGATGCAAGGAGCAACTCATTATAGACTCTGTAATTATGGGGCAAGTGCTTGAAAAACAAAGAAACTTGTACGCATGCTACTTGGTTAGAACCATTGGTTCAGACGTAATCAGTAAATTCCCCTGAGATAGTGCTGCGATCTATTGAATTTTCCTACAAGTATTATTCGGTGCATTTAGCCTTAAGTCAGTGATGGATATTTCTAAGTCTTTCTCTTTTACAAGATGAGTGTGATTGGTGTAGGATACAAACCTAATTGTATCTTTAATAAAAATGCATGTCCCACCATATGCATGATGTGCATTGTTAATATTTCGACATGAGCTACTGGCTAGAGAGAAACCTGGTATATATGTGTTATCTAATTGTTCTTTAGTTAGCCAGTGTTCTGTGAAGCACAATACTGAAATTTGGTTGAGTTTCTCCTCAAGTAATTTTTCTATATCAGTGAGTTTATTTTTAAGTGACTGTACATTTTGGTGAAGAATGTGAAAAAAATTCTTATTTTTGTGTATTGTCTGCTTTCCTACCGATGTTTGATGCAACAGGTTATACA
The DNA here is from genome assembly GCA_038098605.1 of Gryllus longicercus. Lineage (NCBI taxonomy): Eukaryota > Metazoa > Arthropoda > Insecta > Orthoptera > Gryllidae > Gryllus > Gryllus longicercus. The sequence goes on along the minus strand of JAZDUA010000038.1, from coordinate 629,121 downwards.
CAGGAGTGGGTTTTCGGTTGCAACAATTTTGCCTCGTGTTCATCGCCTTGCCCTTTTGTTCTGCGCACGGCTTTTGAAATGTTGTTTTAATCATTATTTGTTTAAAAGATCGTTCGGGTATATACATATGTAAAGAAAATATATTTTCTTTATTCTGATCATGTCGTGCTTCCCACCCTTGGCGCGTGGTTAAGAGTGGTTGCGCGTGGTTGAAACTAAGGACCGCTAGAGAGAATGAGTGGGACGATTGTTGAAAAATATTTTAATTTAAGTTATTAAAGTAAGTGGTGTAAACAGAGAAGCGGTTAGTTAGCTTGAATTGTCGTTTCTCTGTTTACAGGTAAGAGCAATTTGTTTATGTCAAATAATCTTTGTAAATGATGGTTCATAAAAAGGAATAAAACTCTGTTTATAGGGAAACAAATTTAGCGAATCACTAACCTACATAAACAATTGTCTTTTAATATATATATATATATATATATATATATATATATATATATATATATATATATATCGTATGGTCGTATTTGTGATTGTCCCTTCACCTATCATCATCATCCTTTCATCTCATAATTCAGACTTCAAGGCGTAACAACCTTGTTGTAATCCAAGGATACAGCTGAAAAGCTGATCCTGGAAGAATTACACACGTTAATCGTGTGTTAGCACACGTTAGCGTGGTCAGTAATGGCCTATACGCCAATAATATATATATATATATATATATATATATATATATATATATATATTATATCTTTAATATATATATATATATATCTTGCAGAATATTTTTTATTTAATTTACTTACCAATATTGTTCTGAATAGTAGAGAGACTTTCCTTCTTGTACTTATTACTCTTTAAAATTGACGGAAAGGGATTTTGGAACTCAAGAAAACGAGCGCAGATAATCTTCTCCCCCTACGTCACATACAGTTTTTACTGCTTTTTTGACTGAATAAATCTACCTCTAAATCTAAATCTAAATGCATCATATTTGAAAAACGAGAATCCATGTTCTGTCAATATAAATATCGCAACTCAAATTCCTACACTGTTGACTACTGACATGTGCCTAAGACAACTTCTCGGTCTCATTTAAATCATGGGAAAGACAACATACGCTTCGGTAAAGGAAAATGTTTTTGATAGGTGGAAAAACCTGATACTCTGAGATTAACCTTTTATAAATTTATCCACCAAAGCCTACTTCAGAGGCCTTGTATCCTAAGGAGTCAATGGGATCAGTTCGAATGGGCATTAGATTGCTCTGAGGGAAATCCGATTGTGGTAAAGGAAAAATGGCACTCTCGCACTAATTTAAGATACCACTCCAGAATCTTCATGAAATTGTTCCACGAAATGCACGGTTGAGTTTTATCATTGCGTTCGTTCCAAGAAATGTTGCTGTTGAAATTGCAAATCCGGAAGATGCCGGATTGGAATCAGCTATACAGCAGTTTTTCAATGGGTGAGTATTTAGTTGATTGATCAGTTATTCCAACTCTGTAACCTGTCAAGTTCATTTGCTTCGCAAGGGTAGTGCGTGGTTTTGGCCTTGTGAGTTGGAATCAACCTCCCCCCCCCGCTGGATGTGGAGATCCGGCGCCGACCAACGCATCGGTGAGCTGAGTGGTCCCCACCCAGGCATTCTCGCCAACGCGCTCCCCAGCCAGGGCACGCTATGTGGCAGTGTGGGGTTGTACGTGTAAGCGCACGTCGAGCATACCGTACTACTATACAAATACGTCACACCAGCTCACCGAACCAGCAAGTCACAATGAGACCTTAAGGAAATACATTGAATGCGTTTTGAGAAAAAAAAACTAGTCAATTTAACTTGGACAGTAGACTCGTTGATTGCCCTTAAGCGATGTGTTTTTCTTTCATAGCAGTAACTTCATTTTCAGCGTGACACCCATATCATTGTTACTCCCATAACAGAAACCTTCGCTGAAAGACATTCAATTACACACCTGCGAATCGCGGGCCATTTCTCGCACGCAATTTCCGGCAGCCGTTCGACTCCTGGCCCGGAGGAAACGCCTGCCCCTCGATCGCCCATTTGCACTCGTCGATGGAAGGGCGTTCTTGGCCTCTGCATTCGCGGGCGAGGGAGGCAGCCCTCCTCCCCCTTCCCGCTGGCAGTTGCAGTCGCACATAGAGGGAGGTGGGGCTGCTGCGAGTTCTTCCTTTGTCGATTCATAACAGCATTCGTCCCCCTTCGCGTCTAGTTTCCTCGTCTGGATGTCTTCTTGCCCACGTTTACATTTGCTTCCCGAAATGGTTCCGTTCACTTACAGCACAAGGTTAATAGAAATGTGGACTCTTGAATTGTTGTGGGAAAATTCTTCTACTTCTTACACGTATTGCGTCTTACACATAATCGATTAAAGAATTGAACACGGTTCTTGGAACCACATAGGCCTCACATTTACTCACTTCGCTACTTTCCAACCTATTCAAATACTCGGTTAACGTTGAACTGTCGCTACTCCGACTGATTTTCACAGCTATACCTGAGTACATTTTCAAATATATTTTCGTAATTGCAAGTGTTTCTATTTTAAATCATTTCTTCAATCTATACTACCAAGAATGTAATATTTTGTAAATATTTTCGTATTATGTAATATTTAGTTTTTGCTGAAGCGTTCATAATCCACAAATATAGGTTCATTTTTAAAATAGGGTGTAATTGTAAAGATTTTTAAAAAATAAAACTTTTTTTTCATGTGTCGCGTGTTGATGTGGAAAGAGAGACCTTAGCAATTCGGATAACGTGAAGAGATACAGCATGTAGTAGGCAGAATATTTGATGTCACTTCCCCAGGTAGCGAAGCCCTCTTGCCGAGAGTGGCAAGGGGGCACGAGCTGCCAGGCGTTCTATTTTGTATGCCCTCGGACAGTTGACGCCGCCGAGAGCCGAGCGGGCGCACATCCGGCGGCGTGTCGCCAGGGCCCGCATGCCGTCTTAAACGTCAGAGATATGAATTTTCTGGTAAACAAATTTATTGTGACAGGAGTTTGTTTTCAATGAAAATATATCTTTAAATACATTCAGATCAAACTACATTGAATTCGTGTTTCTAGTATGGGTAATTTGAATATATTTTTAATGCATATTAATCGTATGACCTCGGTTTAATATAGAAAGCTCAACATAGATTAGAAAATCTCCATAAAATGAACAAACATCCACAATTTTAAAAATTATGCTATTGTCAACTAAACATATTTACTTCCCGCATACATATGTACATACGATGTAATATACGTAGTATGTAACTAATATACGGAGTAATATGCGTAGTATAGGGAGAGTTATGTAATGCTGCGGAAAAGTTGATTTCGATATTTCAACGAAAGTACATGTTTTGGGATACCTGATATCGACAAATTTGTTCGTTTTAAAACGTCCGTCTGTCCGTCCGTCTGTCTGTCCATTTCTGGCCGTCTGTCTAGTGTATGAGAACAACACTAGCACCTAAACTATGTGTTAGATTTTTTCCAATCTGAATCAACCCTTCACTACCTGACCTGAATGGAAGCTGGAAATGGGATTTGGAAAAAGATTCATTATTTTTGGGGGTGCATTACTCGAAGCTCCGCGGATATTTTCAAAACTTTCTGAAAAATAGCTTCAATTTTGTTCTTTAAATTTTTGTAAGATTAGCGTTAAATACACTTATAAAGGTAGTACAGGTCAAATTTTTAAGATTTAACTCTAAATTTTCGAAAACTTTGAAATCGTCTTCCTACAACTACAAAATTAAAAAGAGAGATTTTACCTTAAAATAAAATTTGTTCTCCATAGTGAAATCTTTCATTAAGGTAATGTACATTTTTTTTGGAAATTTTAGTAATTTTCGCCAATAATTGCGTGCAATATGTGCAATTAAAAAAACATGATTTTCTCAGAAACTTTTTCATTTTTTCTTTAAACTTTTGGTAGCAATAGCGCTGAATGCATCCTTTGAGATGGCATAAAGATATTGCTCTATTGTTTGTTTTTTTCAAAAATTACAAAAATGTTATTTTATTGACTTGTCTCCATCGTTAATACTTACACTAGTGACTATTTGTTTACATTATCAGATTTAAGAGTACTCTTCAGTATTACATAAAAAACTTACTACACCAATGTATTATTATTCTACAGTTGCATTGGATGGCGACGAAATCGAAGAGTTGGATTCTGGTTCTCCACCTCAAATTTCATTTGCATGCACTTCTGCGGGATTCATCACCTTCATAATCATCCTGACCTTCCTCTTGAGGTTTCTTCAACGAATTCGCATCTTTGCTTGGCCTGCTATTCGACAAGTGAAAACACATTCATAAATTGAATAGCTAATGTGCATTGCCATTGTATCTCCTTCGCACTCTTATTGATAGGCCATGCTTCTGTAATAACTCGGTGTGAAATTCCCCGTCCCTATGAACTCGCCTATGCCCGCAAAGGCTTGTGCTCCCTAGAAAACTTCTTCGCCATAAAATAGGGCTGAGATTTCCAAACTTCCCAAAATCCTTCACTCCTTCAGTATATTTAACGAAGGAGACGAAATCCGTGTATCCCGGTTATAACTCCGTATACACAGACGGTTCCTTCCAAAATGGGGAAGGAGTATGCGCCGTCTACTAAGTGTCACGCGGAAATTTGGAAAAGATTCTTCGTGCGGTGCTTATTCTGCATAGACATATGAGATATTGGAGGAACTTCAGTTTGCTGAATCGAAGGCCTTACCGGAAGTAATGATCTGCAGAGATTCTAAAATATTGCTCGAATCCATCTTCTTCTCTTCTTGTGATCTTCTGACAATGAACATTCAACACCAAATCCATCATTTATTGGTGCGTCGTTATAACTTGTTTTTGTTGGATTCCTGACCACGTGGAGATAATAAGAAACTAAATGACTGACCAGGCAGCAAAGCTCGCAACGAAGAAAACCGAAGTAGCTATCATCCCAGTCTCAACAAATGATACCAGGCCGTTTATCAAAATATCTATTCTGAATGCATAGCAAACAGAGTGTAACTCGAATTTTCAGCTACAATCATCAAGGATTCCATGAAGTCTTCGTCTTTCGTTCTCTAGTCGTGAGGAGATTGATCTGACACGACTTCGGATTGGTCATTGCCAGGCTCCCGCGTAATTCTCTGTGGGGACCCTCCCCTTCTTTCGACAGTTGCAAGTGTCTTTCATAGTTTTTCTGAACCTAGGACATAGTGAATGTAGGAAATACAATGCCCTATAAATTAATTTCCTCTTGGGAAAAAATACTATATCGCCTCAGTACCTCAAAATCCAACGCTAGGATCCTGAAAATAATATCACGGCCCAAGGTCATAATGGAAGAATTCTCCCCTGAGGTGAGGGTAGAGGACCCGAAATGGGGACCTTGCAGGTGACCGTTTGGCCGTATGCCACCCGTTCACAGACGGACAGACAGACGCCGTTCCCCGTCATTACATTATTCGGTACCATGGACCCACAAAACATGCTCTCTGGCAACAGTACGTGTGAGAGGATTTTCTTCTAAATCTAGCTAGTACATTTTTTTTCCATCATTGTACATTTGACAGTCAATAATATGTCTCTTCTTGATTTCTCGCTATCGCTTTACCTCATGCTGTTGAGTGCTCAACCGTAGGAATGAAACAGGTTTTCCTCATAGTTCAGTTTCATTCCATTTATGCGTTAAATACGTATACTTCCGGAACCGAGAGAATATTCCGCATCGAGTAAAACGTTTTAAAAGTGGAAATGTTTTAGTTCTGGATCATAACTTGAAACCGCCAGCCCCTGAACTGTGTTAAAGCATTTTCAGCTCGTCACGGGCCTGTGGGCGTGTCAATTTAATTTGATACATGTATTGCTGCGTAATCTGCATTGCGTATTGCAGTTGCCCCTGCGCCAGATTCCCCAACTACGCCATACTCGGCGAACTTCTATATTTTTTGTCTTACATTTATACACTTTATAAAAGTAATTATACATCCAGCAGAATAACAATTACAACATTTTGTGTTGATGAATTCTTATAGTCAAAACAGATTTTTATTCTTAATGATTTATAAAATATAGAATAGTTTTGTTTATATTTCATGAAAAAGTATATATTTCTAGGCACTTAATACATTTTTACAGTTATTTTTAGTCATGAAAAAACTCAGTAACATCTTGCATGCAGAATAGAGCCTAGTGCGTTGCAAATGGAAGCTGCTACTACCTTTCCGCCCCTCTGGATTGGTTTGTGCCATGTAATCGCTTTGACGCCGAGAATCCGCTCGGGGACGTGAGAACGAGGCGACTGAAGAGCAGACCTCCCCCTCCCTCTTATCCGCCCCTCTCTCTCCCCCTCCTCCTGTTGAACCTCGAAGGCATGATGGATCGTCGCCGCACAATTGAATCTCCGTCCTCAACTCGCCGGGCGGCGGCGGCGGTGGCGTGCGGCGGCGGGCGGCGGCGGGCGGGACGCGGGAGGGGCATGGAGGCGGGGCGGGGCGGGAGGCGCGGCGGGGGGGCGGGGTGGCGCTAAAGGAGGACGTGGCAAGTAGCCCCCATCAATCGCCGCCCAATATATATATATATATATATATATATATATATATATATATATATATATATATATATATGTGTGTGTGTGTGTGTGTGTGTGTGTGTGTGTGTGTGTGTGTGTGTGTGTGTAAAATATATATAATATATTCCAAATGGTAGAACCGAAATTGAGAATATTACAGAGAATTAAAACCTCGTTATATGTGGAAATTTTCATTTCAAAGAAAATTGAATGATATTTCGAACAATTTTTAAGAAGATGTCGATGGAGTGTTTCTGAAAATGCGCGTTTCCCAGCTCTTTTTACAGAAAAACGTCATTGAAAGTCATTTGAAGCACTTCTACTATCAAATGAAAAATGTAGAGGAAGTGCTGGAAATGTGTATATTAATGACCTGAGAGATATTTTAAAATATATATTGTAACACTCCCGGTCGTCTCGTGAGAGAACGCCCGGTAAGCGGCCCTGAAATAGCTCAGTCGGTGATGGAAGGAATTGTTAACAAATACTGGTAACATGAAAGAAACACTTTGATCACTGGTAAAATCACTTTTATTCCTGGGCAATATAATTCAAAATGCCCCAGGGAAGTTACACATGTAAATAGAATCGGAAATCTGAAAAATAGGTGGACAGATAAGAAGATGAAAAGTTAGTAGCCAGTGTAAAGCTTAGAAATTAGGAAGACTTATAATTAGCATCACAATGGTAACAAATGTTACAGATCAGTGTGTCTTAGCGCGACACCGCATTACAGGATTTTCGCAGGGATGAATACCCTGAATTATATTGCCTTGGTAAAGTTTGTTTTTGTGGGCCCGGAACGGGCGCGTTGCGGCCGAGAGGGCGGCGGCAACCTTCACAGGGGGGCGCGGCCGGGGCGAGGAAACGGCTGCCGTCCTTCGAAAAAGTTCGGCGGCAGGTCAATGGCCCCCCCGGGCCGTCAGCTGGCGGTCGGGTCGTGGCGTCACCACAGGAGTGGCGACGCGTAGCTGCGTTGACGGCGTCTAGGAGTGTTGTCTGCGTCTGGGAGAACTGGCAGAAACTGGTAGACTTGGAGCGGCCGGGCGTTCACAATCTCAGGAACGTAGTGGTCGATCATGCGTCTCTCTGATTTCCGTGATAATAATTGTCGGACTCAACTTCGGACAGTTTACAACTTCTTCGGAGAAACATTCGCCTCACGACGAATTCCCACCCCAGAGAATTTTCTCTATCTACTGCAGCCGGCTCAGTGCTCAAAACTCGCAGCAAAATAATAAAATCCCACATAGGCACATTCGCCCGGTTAATCCCACCCCAGATAAGTTTTTCTCCTAACTGCCCTCAGCCTAGAACTCAGGCTCCTTCCGACAAAAATTACAAGTCTTTCAGAGACACACTGGTCTCTCCCCGATGAATAATTATCCCCCCAAAGAAGATTCTCTCCCGACTGCTCCCCGTCTAAAAGATCTGGCCCCGTCTGATGCTCTGCACTTTCTGAGATTTTGTCAGTCGAAATTGCATTAGGTTAACTTTTGCCCCCACCCAATTTTCTCGTATGTTCTAGCTCCTTATGATAGGTGCGTCGCTATTGGCCAAAAGAAATGTCGCATTACGTTATTTCGACCAATGGTGACAGGGGTAGTGAATGGAGTTCCGACTCTTTGCATAACTGTGAGCGCCCAGAATTTTCCTTTTCCTTCTGGAACATGCTTGCACAAGACAGGCGTTGTCCGTGAAAGAATTTGTCGATTTCAAAAGCGATCTCGAAGGTTCGCGCAGCTGGGCATGCGAACACGTGCTCCACAGTGAATCTGTCGCCGCCGACCCTCTTAACGACTATCTTAATGGGCCGGAGGCGGAGACGGCTGTCAGATAAGCAAGGTTGCGCGCGTGAGGCCATGTCGCAATCTGTTCCCAGTATTACTCAGGGTGGCCGAATCTGTTTGTTTAATTTAATTTTCCTGGCATGAAGAAATCGGTTTCGCCACAATATTTGCGTTGAAAAATCAAAGGATTATGAATGTGAAATTCGGATCTTTATCGGGTCGTTCACTTTTATAAGTGAATTTCACTCTACTCTTGTAAGATATTTAATTTACAGGAAAATGTCTTGGTAGCTTGATGTAAAGAAATTTAAGTACTATAAAAGTGCATTATTTTTCGTCATTTTCCTAAAATTAGATCCAAGATTAAAATTTTTGCCAACATGCAATCTGTTTTTTGAAGACAGGTATTAAAAGAAATTCAAGTAAAATTTTCGAAAATGTTAGTTTTTTTCCTGTAATTTTAGGGGATTGTAGACAGTTTAAATTATTTAAATTTTTTTTCTCAGAAACCATTAAAAATTATTTCTTTACATTTTTAATTTTCTTCTCATGTTTTAAGTTGTTGTGGTACTGGTCTCATGTTTGGTAAACTCTCTGTATTTTCGAAAATTGCAAGAATTGCGTGTTGGGTTGAGACAATTATATTTCTACGCCTTGACTCCAGATCCAACAACAAGATGCTGCTACAGCGTGAGGGCTAAGGAAGAGTTTAATCGAATGACTAGAGTTCGTGTGTCTGTGGAAAAAATGTTTGCTACTTGAATATACTTTTCTATGTTGTGTGGTTGTGTAAAATAACGAAGCAGTTAGAAATAATGCTAAAAAGAATTTGCTGTTGTACAACCATTAATTTTCTCCGATAATAAACATTTCGCATGGCTGCAGTATGTTTTATATCATTTACCTTGTTTAAATATTCATCTTCGTGACATATTTATTATTGCATGTGATATCAGTCTAGAATCCCCTCGTAATGGAAATGAACCATTGTGCCTTCCATTCTAGTAAGAATACCAACTCGTAAGTCTAGAAAAACAACCATAAACAATAATGCTATCCAATCAACAACGTTATTTGGCCGGTACAAGGATTCAACCCTTGCTTCGTTTCTCGACGAATATAACTATCATTTGAAGAGAAAAATGGAACTTTCATTACTCTACAAGATCATCGACCTTTCTTCACCTTTCTGTTTTTCAGACTCAAAGGAGGTTTTCGAGAAGGTGATCTACTTCGTACATCAAAGCGTCTAAACGTTCTTTTAAACTTTTTACACAGCACAAATGCAAGATTGTTTACATGAAAGCAATTGGCGTTTTAATTGGGAGGCTAAATGTATAGCCTAACAACATGTTTACGATACAGTTTACAACCATTTATGTTCGAAAAATAACATTCGTTACAATACAGCACAATATTAACACTGTTAGCTGCTTATATATCTTTTGGGTGAATAAATTCTTTTCAAATGTCTCCATTCGCGAACACATATTTCAATATGGAACAAGTGTGATTGAAAAGAATTAAAACTCCAGAGAGTACTTCTGAAAAGATTTCAGAAAAAGGAAAAGGTTTGGAGAATAATATGAGAGAAAAATATGAAATTCAGCGAAATAAATTGCACATAAGAAGCCGGAACTCAGTTACAACAAGCACAAACAAATAACAAAGTTGATAGAAAAAAACAGTCAGGTTCAACAAAACATTAACTAATTAGTCTGGAATTTACAGAAGAAACACTAGCCGTAACTGAACTCAATGAATTTTGTTGCTTCCGTTCTGCGCATGCGCTCCGGGTTGCGATGGCCCGAAACCTCCCCATTCTCCGCGGGGCTCCGCTCCGTGGCGCCCTCTGTCGTCTCGTCGCGTTTTCCGTGGTACACGAATGGCTCTTGGACGTCCAACTCAACTCCAAGAAGGAGAGGGTATTCCTTCCTGGACTGGAAAGAGACGGGTTTGAGCAGTGACTGCATCCAAACCGGAGCTCGCGAAACGCACACGCCCTGCACCCAATGCCAGGGCGCTCCCACTTCCCCAGCACGTGACCCAAGGGGGCAGTTGCCCTTTGTGACGCCTGAGCGCAGGACATCGCTCGGCGGGAACGCCTGCGCGCAGCTTTTGCCGCCTGGACGACGCGCAGGTCGCCCAGACACTTTGCAGAAGACTTTTTTCATGGAGTGTTTCCTTCAAACCTTTCAGACGTGAGAGGTGTAGGGCTGTGAACGGAAGAAAATATTTGATGATAAATGATCTGACCATGAGTCCTCGGAAGGTGACACTTTAAATCAAATATTATAAATAAATATTAACATGAACAATTTGCCACGATGCCTTTCAGCCCAAAAATAGGGAACATGTATCACTAAAACATTGATACCTGTTGATGGGCTGAAAACTTCGCCCAAATTTTTTGTTTTATATAAAGATTGTTATATTTTTAATATAATATTAATTCTGATGTGGTGATCTTTAATTGAATGTGAATGACAGATGAAACAAAAAATAGAACAGAAATAATTATACATAAAACGTGTATATAATAGTGGGAATAATATAAACAAATGGTCTCAGTTTTGATGTATCCCAGAATGTTTGAAAATTGCAAATTTCGGAATAACGCGAGAAGATACGTTCTGTTGTAGTAATACTAGTTTATTCTTTAGTTACCAAAAAATCATATCTGTATGTCAATATCTATTAAAACACATACGTGAGTTTTTGCTAGAGAGTCACGTTAGTCATATTAGGAAACAATATTGGAGTTACAGCATTCTTGACATAAATACTGGTTTTTAAACTTTTTGTTGCAACGCAGTGTATGGCACTAGGCTCCGAGAATACGGGAACAATGAGTAACACTGGAACAGCAGAAGTGTTAACACGAACCAGCCAGAGCTGCACAGCAGGCGCCAGAAATTGGTGGAGATGGGGCGACGGGGGCGACTGCCGAAGGGAGTCGCTCGTCTTTTGTCAGGGCCGCCGCCTGATTACAGCGCTTCTGGCGGATGGGCGGGGGCGGGGGCGGGGGCTGGCGCGGAGTGGATCCAACAGAGCCTGGCAGGGGGCCGGCGATTTCTTCGACGCCGACGGCGCCTCGTTGCCGGGTTGACGGTCTCTGCAAGGTATTTTGCAGCCCTTCCCACAAAGCCGCGGAGATTGCTGCGGCCCAGACAAGCGACGCCATCCTTCACGATGAGATGGAATTTGGCTGCTGCGTTTCGTCGCAAATGCGCCCTGTTCCGTGTCGCCGAAAATAAAAATGGCATTTCTTTTCTCTCACATCCACTTGTTGTAAAGCGATTTTGCAAGTTTGTCTTCTATGGAGTTGATAAATAGCCTTGATCTGATGACAGTTTTTTGTAGATGCTGCCTATGATTAATTACAGTCAGTTTTCCGTGGGTCTGAGTTTTCGAAGTACTCGATGAAGGGCATGTTTCTGTGCGGTGATTGTTGTTTATCGCACAATTGTTACGCCAGTAACTATATTGGGAGTAAAATTGATGTTCACGTGGGCAACCGCGAATGATTTCCCATAGCTTCAAGGCAGAATATAAGATAAGTCTATGTTTTCAGTTGTTTTCGATCTAAATTTTGTTAAGATTTAAATTGAAGTTCTATCTTCGGTGAAACTTTTTTGTGTATTCAAAGTAGGCCTATTATTTTGTGTATTGGCCAGCTGCACATAATGAACAAACTCTACGTGCACGTATTGTGACATATTAATTTCAGACAATATTCACAGCATCATTTCGTTGCTGTTCGACCTTCAACGCGCAGATGAGTAGATCTGACTTGAAGCAGCGCGATGCAGTTGCGGGTAGTCCGGTGCCGCGCTCGAAATAGTCCCTTCAAGTCCTTTGAGTCTGCAACTACAAATTTCCATGTCCATATTACTGCAAAATTTTCACTATTTAGAGAGAGGTTTGCACCTTAATAGAACAGGTGCACACAAGCTCGGCAGTCTCTTTCGACAGTGTTGCGAAGTACTACGCAGAAGGCCGTTAAACTGACTGAGGAACACGGCGATAGAAGATATCCAGACCTTGACACAAAGCGATCGGGTGAGATTGTTGAGACGAGTCCGAAAACAGGAAGTGAAAGTGACGAATACGACGTTACTTCGTTAATCGGAAGTTCATTCCCAGAAGTGCCCCATTTGGGAAGCAACAACCCGCGTTTGGCGGCGCAAGAATCATCCATCTTATATAGAAGACGTGAGTATGGGTCGCTGGAGCTGCTGCAGGTGAATTGTAGGAGTCTCTATAACAATGCTTTAGACTTTTGGAATCTTGTAGATTCCTATAACCCGGACGTTATCATAGGAACGGAATCGTGTCTTCGCGAGGACATCAGCACTGCGAAAATATTTCGATCAAATTTTACTTGCTACCGGAGAAATAGAAAGGGGCGGGGCGCAGGCGTATTTATTTGCGTTAAAACTAGTGTAACATGCACACATCTGTGGACAGACGAATACTTTTAAATGCTCGCGGTTGAAGTGAAGGGCGGGCGCTCAAAGGCACTTAATATAATTGGGGCTTACCGACCACCCGACGATAACTTTGAATTTCTAGAAAGGCTATCCGAGAAAATAAAGAACTTTACAAATACCAGTCGGACAATAGTCAGTGGAGACTTAAATCTTCCGCACGCTAACTGGCAAGGCAAGGAGGAGGGCACGGGAGGGGGGAAAATGTGTATAAATAGGATGATCTGGGCGGAGAACTTCGAACAGGTAGTGAGCTCTCCGACCCGCGGTGACGCGCTCTTGGACATTTTCCTCGTTCGACCAGCTGAGTCTCTAATTGAGTGCAGCGTAGTGGAAGGGATTAGTGACCACCGCGCGGTAATACTTGAAGTAGAATGGCTACCGAAGCCCACGGGGGTCTTAAGGGCCAGGCGCATTTCGCTCTGGAAAAAAAACGATATACTGGGGCTCCAATGTTTTTCGAAAGCAAATATTCATACTGGGCCAGCACCGGCAAAAGTTTAAATGAAATATGGGAGAATTTTAAGAATATTTTATTCGAAGGCATGGATTGAATTCGGTACCATGTAAAATGTTGAAAGACAATTCCTATCCCGAATATTATAACAAAACCGTGAAGCGACTTAAAGTAAAAGTTCGTAAAGCATACAATAGATCCAGACGCGACAAACATTATAAAACAGCCTTCAAACAACTCTCGAAACAACTTCTACATGGGAAAAAGCACGCGCAGAAAACGTTTTTATCAAGCTTGTTGCAAGCCAAGAACAGCTGAGGACAATTTTACAAATATGTTAAAAAGCGGAAAGAAACCAATATGAGGATACCAGCAATCAAAGATAGCAGTAACCAGCTAATAACAGATCCAACGGATAAAGCAAATGTTTTCAATCATTACTACGCATCTGTGTTTACAAACGCCCGGCAGTGCATGCCGATGGAAAATTCTCTAAGTAACTCGCCATTCAGAATTAATGTGAAAACTATTAGGAAAATATAGCAACAATAGGACGCAATAAATCGATAGGTCCCGACGGTGTACCAGGGGAGATACTGAAGCTTGGGCGCGAAATCATTGTGCGTTATATCACGCGTCTCTTTGAAATGTCCATAAACAACGGTACTCTTCCTGATGACTGGAAAAAGGCCGTAGTTGTTCCAATACTCAAGGGTGGAAACCGCTCTGACGTCGAAAACTACCACCCCATTAGTCTAACTTCGGTAGTAGGTAAACAAATGGAAAAAATCATTGCAGAATACATGAGAGCGGTTTGGGAAAACAGCGGATGGTTGTACGCAGGGCAACATGGGTTCAGGCAAGGCCACTCATGCGAAAGCCAACTTTTAACAGTTTGCCAAGACATTTCCGAATCTTTAGACGCAGGGGAAACAATAGACGCGGTAGTCATAGATTTTACAAAATCATTCGACTTAGTGCCTTGTGAGCGATTACTTAATAATCATCGAAATACAGGAATTGATACAAGAGTAATCACTTGGATCGAATCTTTCCTTCGCGGTCGCTCTCAAAGAGTTAAGATAGACGATTATCTTTCTGATGAAATTCAAGTGACATCAGGAGTTGCGCAGGGAAGCGTGCTAGGTCCCCTTCTATTCCTAGCATACGTTAATGATATATCCGATTCTATTAATTCAACGATTAGGCTCTTCGCAGATGATTGCATACTATACCGGAGAATACATGACGCCCGAGATCGGCAGATTTTGCAAAAGGATCTCGATAAAATTATGAAATGGGCGGAAGAAAATGAAATGAAAATTAATCCTTAGAAATGCAAAGCGGTAACCTTCAGTAGGAAACGTGACAAAATTTCACTAAAATACACACTTGCAGATCAACTTGTGCCTGAAGTTAGTAGCTTAAAGTATCTGAGGGGTTATTATTCGTAGAGACTTGAACTGGTCCGACCACATCAATCACGTTGCACGCAAAGCTTGGAAATCACTCCATTTTGTAATGCGGATATTGAGGAAAGGAAACGCGAACACAAAACGCTTAGCGTATACCTTCCTTGTGCGCCCGGTAATGGAATACAGCTCCGCGTGTTGGGACCCGTACAGGGCTGGACAGATAAACTTGTTAGACCGTATTCAAAATAGAGAATAAAACTTGTTGGAAAAAACAATGATCAAACTCAGATGTGGGAACCCTTAGGCAAACGTCCAAAGATCGCTAGTCTAGTAAGCCTTCTCTAAGGTACACTGGATGTAAAGCGTTAAATGACATTCGAACTAGGATAGGGCACCCTCAATATTTCAGAAGAGGAGAAAATGCATACAAAATCAAATATAGGAATCAAAAAACTGACGTAGGTAAATACTCTTTTGCCAACCGGACAATAACTGACTGGAACAATTTACCTGCTGCAGTACAGGCGACTTTTCCCTCCAGTGTGCGTTGCTTCCGGAAACGCCTAGAGAATTGCGTGTGATGCCAATAACTGTGTATGTTAGGTCTTCTTAGACATTCTCCTTAGTTTTACTTTGTTAGTTTTTACTTAGTTGTACTTTCCATATTATATGCATTCCTACATATGTAACATGTAATATTTCTACTATGTGCTGTAAAACTCTGCCACCGAGCGAAAGCTCATTAGCAAAAAAAGTAAATATTATTATTATTATTATTATTATTATTATTATTATTATTATATTAATTGTCATCTCGACCATTACTTGCTTCGTGATCGGATGCGACTTCTTTCCACTTGCGTCCACCGCTCTTGTATTATTCCGCCGGGACGCCGCCATTTCCAACCTCCTCCGCTGCGCCGCGCTCCGCTCCGCGTGGAGCGACCATGCCCCGCGGCGCCGCCCGCCGCCCCGTCTCACACATGACCGTAACGCTAGCACTCCCACTTCTCACAAAATTGAAAAACAGTATTCCAGAATTTTGTTCTAATTAAGGACTAATTTATAACCAAATTTAAAAATTTTCTACTGATGCACAACATCAAAATATTGAAAACTAAAGGTGGGTACGCTAACTAAACGTTAAGTGAGCATACCAATTCAAGAAAAACGCATACACAAAAATCTATATACACTAAAATCGTGTCCTAATTAAGAAATATTTGATACCGGAATTTAAACATTTTGAACCGATGCAGAACATCTAAATATAATTTTTAATTTCGTTTGCTAGTAGCCCTCTTGGGACGGTCGTTTAATGTCCTGAGGGATACATACGCTGCACTGCACCTCTTCGACTTTTTTTTACGAGTTACAAAACGTTAAATACCTTGATTCGATTACTACAGCATAGTAAAACACCTTATTTCTACACAAATCTTTGATTCTAATAATCGCAACAAATGATCAAATGACTTTTCCACAACAACTATTCACAGTTAATTTCTTCGATAAGATTACTCGGCAGAAATGATAAACAAATGATTTACAGTGCTATTTACAATACTTTTCTCTTCTCGTTAACATAACACATGAATGAACTTTATTACTGCCTTACAAGGTTCTCCTTCCATTATTTTGCCGTGATCTACAACAATCTACGTGAGTATGCAAATTTAGAACTGAAGTTTTTCTGCTGCTGCTCTAGCACTCGTGTCTTTGCGTGCTCTCAACTCCCGTTAAAAAATGTATTACCTGTGGTAGCGCGCACAGTCCGCGGCTCGCAAACCTCGCTTCGTCGACGCCGCGACTGACCTTGTCCCAGATTCGGCCGCCGTCGATCCACTCTTCCGTCCAGGTGTCCCCGACGCTGACACACCGTTGTCGTCCCCCGCAATCGACTCTGCGCTCTTCTGCCTGGCCCCCGGCTCCACACGCACTCGTCGTCTTGGGCTCTTCCTTAGACTTGCACGTAGCACGGCGATGCGTGATATTCAGCCCTGGCGCGTGTTACTAGCGGCGTAATTTCTGCGTACTTCAACACCTTAGACTTGTGTTGCCCAATTGAAAGACGTCCGACACCTCGTGATAATCTAGCTCCTCTTTCGCTTGACTACTATTATTTCCACCCAAATTTCATGTAACTGCACCAAGTGCAAATAATTGCAGCGCCACTGTCGAATTCTGCGTATCTTTCTGAATATCTTCCACTTCGCCAAGTTCAAATAAACACTAGTCGAATATTACAACTTCCTAACATTGCTATCGTGCACTTCTACTCCCTCCTGTTCTCTGTATGCTCTATTGCTCACCGCACTCGTCCGCATTACTCGGCGTCTTGCGGCTGAACAGTCAGCTACTCCGCAATTTAAAGGGAGGGCGTGACGTTTCGGCGAACCCTCCCGCGTTTTCCATAAGTTGGAAGTTCGCCGCCCTCGCGCCGCGGACCGCAACTGACAGATAGTACTGTTTCTGTAGTAAGTTATTCGGCTCGCCTGTGCCATAGTGACCTGCTCTGTCTTCGCCGATGCTGTGTGGGTTTTGTGGGGTTCCTGAGCATGCCTCAAACGCCACAAATATATATATATATATATAATTTTAACACGCCTACCACCCAACGTATCACCTTCAGCAGCAGCACGTATGCTCAGAAAGATTGTTATCATGAATGCTCATGAAGCGAGCTTAAATTTCTCAGGAAGCAGGATCTTTCAGGTACGAGAAAGGTCTGAACCCTCGACACAATAAATTGCAAAGATTGTGAACAAACGAATGTATAATTTAGCCATAAAATTCGGTGTCACAATTACACGACAACAAAAAATAAACGCACTTTTACATAAAACAAATAAAACAAAATAGAAATCTGGTTGCTCCCTGAAACTAAAGACAAGAACACACAGGACAAATTCTGGCGTCACCTTGACTGCCTAATAATACTCGAGTAAACTGGTTTATACTCTTACTCTCTTATTTCTTACTATATTCCCCCTATTCAAATTTCATTAAATTTCCGTTATTCAACTTCCATTAAATTTCCTCTATTCAACTTCCATTAAATTTCCTCTATTCAACTTTCATTAAATTTCCGTGCACGGATTCTAGCATTTGACCTTTACACATCAGAAGTAATATTTAATCCTTACAATACACAATTCTAACTCCCCACAAATTACAAAATAAACTGTACAACAATTAAATCACCTTTCATGTAAAACAGTACAAGGTATGGCTCTCTTTTTTCAAATGCATAAATAATTCTGGATTACACTTGCTCTACTATCACGCATAATAAGACAAATGTTTCCCACTTTAAGCGATTTTAGTGAACTGTCGCTTTGCCGCGATCGCTTTTTTTCTAACGGAACTGCTGTAGTACAAATGCGCGTGTCTCACCGCCGCTGCATTGCTCGCTGCCAGATGACCTCGCCGATTTAAGGTTGTTGCCTTTCCAAAGTTTCGCCGAATTCTTCACTTGCTGCGTCAACCGTTCGAAGTCCCACGCTGAACCCAGATCCTTCGCACCTACACGCCCTGCCTTCAATCCAAGACCATATCTTTCGCACGTACGCTTGAGCCTTCTTGGAGATGCCTTCTTTTTCTATCTTCTCACGCCTCGTTGCATAAATTAGTTCGCGCTTCCAGTTTTATCTAATTTACTGCGCCCCTTTCGTTTGCGTGCGCAGCCTAACTACTACACTTTTGGCTTGTGCAGCAATAAGGAGCAATATGATTGTCCTGGAATAATTTAGAGTCCTTCTGAGCGAATCTAGGCAATATTTGACTTATTGCCGATTTCAAAATTTACACCACTTTCTCCTATAACTTCGCTATTCTAATTTCTACTACTCTAGCTCCACACGTATTTAAAACAGATTCCTACTCTAGCCCAAGAAGACCTGTCCGCTGCCCTTGCTGTGATTCAAGCGTTGTCATGGGTTTGCTGTCGTTGCTGGAATATCAGAGAGCGCTCCCGAAGCGTGTTACCATATTTATGGCTCGACGGATGGGGAAATTTCAAGAGTGGGGTTGCTTCTCCTCTTTCAACCCTCCACGGGAAAAACGTCGCTCGCTAGTTCGCATCGCTACAATCGTCGCCTCCCTTACAATCTAAACGTATTGTATAAACGTCAGTCTGCCAGGTACAAAGCTGGGAGCACTCTCATAACACTATATTTATTAACGTATCCGCATTCTAGTGACAATTTTTAACGTGAAAAAGGTGTAACAATTTCAAATAATCATGGAAACATTGCAAGACGATTTTTTGAATGCGTTAAAAATCAACAAATATTTCGGGCCTTGCCGAAGTCATCATTCTGTTTTGGAACAACACCATACAACTGTCCATAATATATTTTGATTACGCAAAAGACAAGCATTCAATGATTAAGACTGAAAAATTGTATCTTTATGCTATTACATGCCATTTTGCGTTCACAGAATTTTCATTCACAACAAAGTTATTGAACGTGCTGTACTATTAATCGGACAAGTGTCGTAAGAAGTCTAGGAGGAAAGGCAAGTATTTAACAAGATACAGATTGACATTCTAGGAAATGTTCTCAAAGACATATTCTCCTTGGAATTTATGATTCACTGCTGTCACAAACCAGTAACAAAGACGGTAGCATCATTTCCTTCAGCTGTGTTCAGATCATTTAAATATCCATATTGATACAAATTGGAGAATAAGGATTCAACAGAATAAGAAAAGGGGTGCATCATGAGGATTCTAACTCTGACTGCAATTTTAAAAAATTAAGTAATATCTTTCCCCCATTCCCCTCTAGGCAACTGCCATCTATTGCCAACACAAGTGCATTTTTCTCAATTTTTCGGTTTTCTAACGGTAAAATCGATATATACAACACTCTCCTACTGCAGAGGTGTTTTTTACAAAACATTCGTCCGTCTGTCCATATGCCCGTCCGTCTGACAGTGAACACCGGCCGGTCGGTCTGGCTCGACTCGAAGCTTTGCGATTGTTAAAATTTCTTGTAAGAATAGAGTAAGGTAAAGAATAGTTTAAGGTGACCGAGGTCCGATTTTCACTGCGACATCTGATTTTTCGGAAATCTTTGCGGCGTGCTTCTACAACTACAAAATTGAAGATAGAGATTGTCACTTCAGATGAAATTTGTTCTTTAATCAACAACATTTTTTGTATGTTTTAGTTGTTTATGCGTAAAATGGAATGAAATATGTATAATATTAAATAACTAGCAAAAACAACAATTTCATCAAAACAGTTTAACATTTTTTCTTCAAAGGATTGATTGTGATAGGTCTAATTTTTTTTTATGAGATGACATAAACGCCACTCTGATCTATTCTATCTTTTGTTTTTCAGAAAATAAAAACGTAATTTTTTGACTTATCGCTCACATCGTTAATATTTACATTAGTGGCGATTAGTTGCATTTATGAATTCAAGTGCTTTAAGTTATGTCTTATTATGTTTCTCTAAAACAGAAAAGTTTTCTGTGAAAATAAACTGAAATTGACCATTTTAAAAAATGTTTAAACGCCATTTTTCAAAAAGTGCTCCAAAGCTTTTCTCAAAAACTTTTCTCCGGATAGTTTAATTTTTCTAATAAAATTCAGTTAGCTGTATTATTTTTTTGGTTCAAAATTGACGCAAATGTAATTTTTTTAAATTATTACACGCCTTCAATATGATTTTTTCAAGCGATTTGTACACATTACTGCGTATGTGAGGGAAGGTTCTTCAAATGTCTTTAAATAAAAATTTTCAATTTTTTTTTGTAAATAAGTCCTTTTTTTTAAAACAGCTACAAATTTTCCTACAACATTTCCTTATGTTGCGAGGTTTTACTCTTCTATTCGATTCTTAAAGTAATATTTCGGTTTTACCATTAGGAAACAGAAAAATTGAGAAAATTTTCCAAAAATGTACTTAATGCGCCAATAGTTTGAGCATATTTTGAAAATGATGAGACGTGATGCAATGAAACCCCGCAATCAAATTATCAGAGAGGGGAATATTAATTTCAGAGACGATACCGATAGCTCTATTCCCAGGCAGGACAGTCCGACAGACGTTTTCTGTCAATCGATTTTCGGTACCAAGTACGCACCTAACATTGATTCTGACTACACAACATGTTAGAAAAAGTAATTTACAACACGTAGGAACAAGATATATCCAGTTTTTCATTACCAAGGCCCGACAATAAGTTTTTTTTCAAAAATTCACCGCCAGTATTACAGATGTTTTTCTACATACTCCGTTTGCAGTAGGCGAGTATGTAAAAACCTTAATGGAATTTGGTAGAATTGGCAATGTATCAGAAGACGAAGCTGTGCATTTATCTTCGGTTTGTCACTGACAGCTGCAGTGCCTTTCTATTAATATGCTCGAAAGTGGGATATATAAAGTAGAACTTCAGAAACAGAACTCAGAGGAGTGACGTCTTGATGTTATTAATGAGTTCCTACGAAGTTTGGATAGTTCAAAATAGTGTTCAAAATATATCTCCTGGGAGATAATTTGTTACAGAAATGAGACATCAATATTTGCAGGCTGAGATATTTGCTTCAAAGTTTTAAAGGTTTTTTCGTTTGATATGTATTAATATTTCATATTCAATACTCAAAATACTCCAATTAGTAATTTAATACGATCACCTAACCAATTGTTACATGGTGGAAAAGTGCGTTGCAAAATGCCAGAATTTTTAAAGCAAAGCGAAACAGAGGTAGATAATTCGCGAAAATTGTTAGCAAACAGACAGTATAAACTAAAATTGTTTCACAACAGAAAAGTCACTGACCTTTCTGCATTAGAAATTGGGCAAAATGTATGTGTGCAAAACAAAAAAGGTACAAAGGACCCTGCAATTCTCACTGACGTCACTCATAATAATGATAGATCCTATAAAATCTTAGCAGAGGGAGGTAACATGTTAACTAGAAATAGAGTACATTTGAGCAAAGGTGGATCTGAAACATTCAACGTTGAACCCGAAATTGTGTACGAAGATTGTAACATCTCATGACCTACAGATACAAGTCGTTCACATAAAGAGCCAACTGTAGATCAATCTAGTAATGTTCAAGTTGACTATAATATGTCAAGTCACCCATAACATGGCAAGTGTCTCATGTCCTGGCTTAAATAAGGTACCTGTAACTATAAGTCAAAGAGCTAAAAAGCGACCGCGTTATCTAGACGACTATGTTACTCCATGATTATTATATGGCTGTCGCTTAACTGATTATCCTTGTAGAAATGCTTAATTTTATTTCATTTAATGAAAAAGGGAGATGTCGTGGTGTCAGATGGTGTCGCCGTCTGGCGCCGCCTCGCCAGCTAGGCGAGCAACGCATGCGCCGGGCGCGTGCCAATGACTCGGCAGTTGGGAGTGAACCTCCGACGCGAGCCTACAGAGCTCCTCAGTGCGCAACTCTTCTTCAGTGCATTTTATAAATAAATAGTTCATGAAGTTAATATAAAAGGCTTTCTTTACAATAATAAAATGTAATTTTAACTGATAAAATCTATTCTTTTCAGCATTGCTGGAAGCACCCTCAGTATGTTGCAAAGAGATACAAAACCCTTTCATCTTACACACGGCAAACAGTTATTATATTGATTCCACACTTCGCCCATAAACGCTCCGTTGTGTCACTGTAATAAAATTCTTAAATGAAATGCAAGTACTCGCCTGTAAGAATATACCAACTGCATGCCGCCCGAATAAACGCCTTATTAGTTTGATTTTTTATCTCAGAAAAGAGATGCCTACTGAGCGGAGTCATGTAAAAAAACAAGGCTAGAATGCTATCCTAGTTTTAAAAACTATCTGTACAGCTATCGAATCTAGTTCACTGGGAGGTCAAAGGGCAGACATTTTATTCTCATTAAAAGAGCCGTCTGACAAATCCTGTTTCTCACGTATTCAATTTCAAAAGTGCTCCTGTCATCTAAAAAAACCCTGACGGAGGTTCCAGCCGCGTTGGTTGCAGGCACGAAAGTGCTACACAAAAGTTCAATACTTTTACAAGAAACTATATTTTTAATTTACGTTATATATCGTGTTTTACTACAGTTTGAAACACGCATGAAAAAAAATTAAATAAATGTTGATTTTGCCACTTTAAATTGTTTACAAATTGACGAGGCTCGTCTTCATCCTATTCACACATTACCTTTAATTTTGCATTTGCTAATAACTAATTCAACTTTCTCTTCAACATTTGAGGCGTGTATAACTGACAGAATGTCATTTGTGCGCCTTCTGCTTACCAGTTAACAGGGAAGTCTGTTAGAATATGTAACTAACAGTTGAAGAACGTGTAGAAGCATCATTACAATTCGTGAAATGTTTGTGAGGAACCTAAGTACGAGTAAAAAGTCCAATGTATCAAGTTTTCTGTCTACAGACACGGAAAAAATCTGAATGGAAATCAGTCTCAGTTAACAGGCATTACAAGGTCACCAATGGGTCTCTTTGTATTAATCCTTTCGAATTCATTTTTAGTCTGGCTAGCAGATGGTTCCCTCTTATATAGGTTCTACTGTTAAGCTTTTACAGATTTTCACACACATTGTTTTGTATAAAACAGCTAGTCAATTGTCGAAATTCCGCCTTGGAATGAAGGCCACGTGCTTTGCCGCAGACGCAGCTGCAGGCGCGCGAGGGAGTCGGCGCAACTTGTCACTCGACGCATCGCGGCCCAGCGCCGCCCCCACTCGCGAAGCCCTTTCGCAGCAGCGCACCCCAGGGGCAGTGTGCGCAGTGCGCTTCGCGCGCGGCTGCTTTGAACTTCCCTCGGTGCGTCAACGGGGGGGGAACCCATGCGGGGACCCTTCGCCGCACGAGAGAGAGAGAGAGAGAGAGAGAGAGAGAGAGGACGAAGAGAGAGCGAGAGAGAGGACGAAGAGAGAGCGAGAGCGAGAGAGAAAGAGAGAGTGAGGGAGAGAGAAAGAGAGAGAGCGAGAGAGAGAGGAGAGAGAGGAGAGAGGAGGGAGAGAGAGCGAGAGAGCGTGAGAGAGAGAAAGAGAGAGCGAGAGAGAGAGAAAGAGAGAGCGAGAGAGAGAGGAGAGAGTGAAGAGAGTGGAGAGAGCGAGAGCGCGAGAGAGCGAGAGCGCGAGAGAGCGAGAGCGACAGAGAGCGAGAGCGAAAGAGAGAAAGAGGGAGCGAGAGAGAGACAGGAGAGAGAGGAGAGCGAGCGAGAGAGAGAGCGAGAGAGAGGAGGGAGAGAGAGCGAGAGCGAGAGAGAGAGAGAGAGAGAACTCTGAAAGCAACAGGCATCCCCTGCATTGTATTTGTATCACTGAAGTGTCTTTTCTGGTTAATTTCTTGCTCGTAGGATTCGTACTAACAATCCCTAAGTAATATACCCTTTCGGCTCTTTCGTTCAAACATGACATTGTGCCATAGAGAAAATGTAGAATTAGCACCTCTTGTTGAATGTGAAAGAGATTCAATACAGAATATCCGCGTACTAAACGCCATGCGATCAGAAGCATCCGGACACGTGCCTGAAAATGACTTCTTTTCTCGCAGGCTTACTTTCAATCAAGTGCCGGAAGGTTTCATGAGGAGTGGCTGCATTCTTCACGGAGTGTTGCACTTAGGAGAGATATCGATGTAGGTCGTTGAGGCCTGGCAAGAAGTCGGCGTTCCAAAACATCCCAAAGATGTTCGGTAGTATTCAAGTCTGTACTCGGTGCAGGCCAGTCCATTACAGGGATGTTATTGTAGTGTAGTCACTCCGCCACAGGGAGTGCAGTATGAACTGGTGCTCCATCGAGTTGAAAGATGCAATCGCCATCCCCGAATTGCTCTTCAGCAGTGGGAAGCAAGAAGGTATTTAAAACATCAACGTAGGCCTGTGCCGCAATAGTGGCACACAAAACAACAAGGGGGGCAACGCCCCCCATGAAAAAACACGATCATACCATGACACCATTTTGAGCGTGTCCGGATACTTTTGATCAAAGAGTGTATGTTTACATATGATCAACGATTCTTTTCTCCAAATCCTATGTATTCTCCCACAATATGTGCGTATTTCCAGCCACTGCTTTCGGAACAGTTTCTCCCAAACATTTCTAAAAACATCTAGTAAAACATTCCAACTTGACAGTATGGATATATAGTGTTGCAGAGCACAGTGATGGGCACTTTAAGGGTAACAAATATGTTTTATGCAATGTTAATTGTTTATTTTAACATAGAAAATTCATTGTTGCCAAATGAATTATTACATAGGTGTACATTCAGGAGGCTTGTAAATTAAGTAGTTGAACATTATACTTTACATTTTATAAAATGGGAAACTAAATTAAGGCAAAATTATAGTGAAGGACGCTTTCAAGACTATCATGGGAACTTTGTAATATAGTGATAGGGACTCAGAAATATGGATTGTAAAGTCAAATAGCATTGGTAAACGCAATTGGCTGGTTACTGCTAGGTTGTTAAGCTTCAGTCATTTAATAAGTAATTTTACACCAAAAATGTATTTTCGCCTAAATCATTTTCCTCTACAGAGTATTCTGAGAAAAAAACATGATTGGTAAAACAACTTTTGACACAATTGGCAGAACACACCGTAGTTCTTAAAATTGAATGTATTTCCACACTGGAATCTGCCCTGAAGAAAGTACTTCCGTGGACCTCTTGAGGAAATAGCTGCTGCTTCCTTGCTCGGCTGTCAAATTTCCTAAATTATTTCGCATTCCATAAGTGTGTTTAGACCTTAAATGGATGAATAAGTCATTCGTCGTGTAGAATTTGTTTTTCTAAGGTTAGCCCTATTACTTGTTTTCTCTAGATGGTGTGTTTTCTACTTAATGTTATTGGGCTTTTATACAATCCCTTCTCCATCAACATCGCAGAATTATTCAAATGTCAATGATTTGTTCTGTGTGTTGCTGTTACAATGTTTTCATTATCCGCATTTAATGCGATGTCGCTGTACATTTGCCCTTGACTTTTAGTGAAATCAACGCACTCAGGGCTCCACGAAGCAAAGCTCTACGCTCTTTTTGCAAAGTGTCTGGCTTTATTGCGCGACCTAACTTCTCCAAGACAATGGCGAAGTCTTTTTTTGCGAAAGCCTCAGAAGGATGTTCTCGATATCATGTTAGCACTCCTTTCTTTCACGCACTCTTGATTTGTTGAAATACAGCGACATCTGCTGGTTGGAGAATTATTGTGGTGCGGATTCAGTGCTATTAAAAAACAATTTGTAATTCAGAAAACAGCTCACTGGCCGGGAAAGTAAAGTGAGTTTTGGGATCATCTATGAAATGAATAGAAAAATTTCCTAGTAAAGAACAGTCCGTACCAAACATTTGCAAACTGCGTTCATTTGAAGAATGGGAAGATTCTCAATTACATAAGTACACAAGATTTAATTGTTCATTATAAGAACTTCGTCTTCAGAGCATCATCATACCTAAACATCAGTGTATTTTAAAATGTGAAATTATATTAATATATTTTTTTACTTTTATAACGATTAAAAAAATTATAAGAGCATTTTATTGATAATTTTTTGATATTTTAAGTCATCAAAATCCGTTCCCTAGTGATAACGTTTAACCCTAGAACGTTTATTGAGACAGTAATGGCAATGTTCAAATTTCAGTGATGGGCACAGTTCCCATCACTGCTCAAAATCTTTCTAAATGTATATTTTCGTCTAACAAGGTACACAATGTTCGAAAATTCAATATTAACATGACAGCACTGCATAAAGAATAAGTTACTGAAATTACAATAATGGACACTCCATACCCATCATTGTCCTGCACGTCAGAAATATTTACTTGGCACTACCTTTTTTTTGCTTATGGTCTGCTCTGAGAAGGTGAAAACACACAAAAATGAAGATTATAATCCTGGCTACTCTACGCACAGAGCTGACTCAAAAAACGAATTGTCTTAAATCCTAATGACTGGGCACACCTCCGCCAGCGAATCCACAGCGCTTCGATGCGCAGACGACATGCGCAGTGCGCCACCTATGCTCACTACGGGGCCATATTCAACTCATATTTCGTGGTTGCAAACTTAAAACACACACGATACAGAAATCACATGCAGAGGACCTCTCACTCTTTGAAAATCTTATTATTACTTCCTTCACACTGTACTGTGCCCATCACAATACTGGTTCCCACGAATGTACCAGTTACTCTAGGTACAAGTAGAATGTAATTTTGATTTTATCAACTAACTTAATTTATTCAAAAATATAATTAATACAATACAAATACAATTATAAATGTATCATTTATTATCGAAAAACAGGAAAGTCTAGTGTGAGTCTTGTAGTCTTTTGACCTTCAATTTCTTTTTTTCCTTTAGAAATTCGGCCTCGAATGTCGTACGCGCGGCAGAGACGGGCGCGAGAAGCGCCGAAAAGAAGTGCGGGCGACAGCAGCGGCAGTCACCTCCATCGAGAAGTATTTGTGCCCCTTATCGCCGCTGCAGCTGCCAATTAGCACCATGAATATGAATGTTAAAATTTGCATTGTAGCAGGAAAGTTCCGTGAGAATTGTTCTACTGATGTTCTGCTCATGTTTACTTCGTGAGAATTCTAGGAGCTTTAGGTTGTTTGCCTTTTATAACATATCTGATGGTTTCATTATTCTTTGCCCTACGGGATAACTAGGAACGATGCCAAACTGAGAAATTTGACTTGTGTAAACTTTGCGAAAAGAAACATTAATTTTTTCACGAAAATTATTTTTGAAAAATACGAATTCTCTGGACGAAAGGCTAATTTGATTTCATTAAATTAGTGAGTTTTAAGTAAATAACATTGAACCACAGTTTTAATTAAACTACCGTACAAAAGAACAAACTTCTATTTGTTTATCATGTTAGTCATGACGATTCAAGTTTACTTCCGCTGTAGGATTTGCTTAATATCGTACACATTGTTCCTTGTCCATTTCTTGAAATCGAAAAAAACGAACCGTTGCAGTATACCAGATCCATGATACTACAACAACGTTCCTTGTTAGAGTATCATGAAACTGGAATACTCAAACGGTTCTTTTTTTCGATGTAGTGTTCATAATATATATTGTTAAGTTTTCTCATAAAACTACTTATCCAACTTTTGTGAAGTCACATAAGTTAAGCCTTCTAAGTGGGTCACAGACAAAGAACCCCCAAGTATCCGGAAAGGTGGCTGAAAATAACTTCCCAGTTCGTGACGCCCTCCATCGGTAATGCTGGAATTCAATAGGGTGTTGGCCCACCCTTAGCCTTGATGACAGTTTCCACTCTCGCAGGCATGCTTTCAATCAGGTGCTGGAACGTTTCTTGGGGAACGGCAGCTCATTCTTCTCGGAGTGCTGCACTGAGGAGAGGTCGATGAAGGTCGGTGAGGCCTGGCACGAAGTCGGCGTTCCAAACCATCCCAAAGGTGTTCGATAGAATTCAAGTCAGGACTCTGTGCAGGTCAGTCTAAAAGGGATGTTATTGTCTCTCCTTATAACCACTCCGCCTCAGGCCGAGCAGTATGAACAGGTGCTCGATCGTGTTGAAAGATGCAATCACCATCCCCGAATTTCTCTTCAACAGTGGGAAGCAAGAATGGGTTTAAAATATCAAAAGCCTATGTTATAATTATAAATATCAGTATTGCGTGAAAATGTGTTTCCACTGTTAAGTAAGTCACTTTTGACAAATAATAGAGATTAGCAAATATATAGGCAAGGCAGTGGTAAGATTCCAAGCTCAATGAAGAGAGACTTACAAGGGTAACGCTGATGGCATTTTTTCCTTCTTCGAATAATTTTCTTTAGTAATCTAAAGGTCTGAGTACTACATGATGAGTTTCCACAGAATTTTATACCATATCTCAGGCGGGAATGCATATTTGCAAAATACACGCAAATGCGCTCAAAAAAGATGAACATAATTTGAAAGAAATCTGAATGTGTAACATAATGAACTTAATTTAGTGTTTAATTTTGTTATATGTACATTCCATTTGAGGTTTGACTGAATTGAGAGACTAGAATTTTTGTTACCTGAACTCAACTAATTGCATATTGTTTATTTTCCATGGAGCATGCGATTGCTGATTTGAAATGCAAAAATGCATTGAAGCTGTTTTTCCTTCGTTAACTATTAATTGGTTTTTACAACTTTTAATTATTAACTATTAATTTGTTATTAGTTATTTCAGCCTTTTGGAAGCTGAATACAAATCTGGTTTCCTAATCGTAGTGTCGAAATTTTACTTTTAGAATATTACGGAAGAGTAGAACCTCCTCCTACATGGAAATTTTAAGTGAAATATCTTGAACTTTTTTAAGAAAAAAACCTTTAATCACAAGTGTAAATGCAAAATATTAAGCTCTTTTTCACAGGAATCTTTTGAGTTTTCAAAAGATGTCATTGCAAAGTCATTTAGATCCCTTCCGCTCACAAATGCAATAATGTCTACAAATCGTTAGAAATGTGCATATTAACGGTGTGAGAGCTATGTAAAAAATTTATTTGTGTATTATTTGGAACCACAAAAAATGCAGAAAAATAATTATGTCATCTTAAAAAGCGCAATTGGTAGTACCTGCACGAAAAGTTTGAAGAAATAAATGGGAGCCGTTTTTCAGAAAATGGCGTTTAAGCATTCCGGAAATTTGCGCTCGTTTCAAAACAAAACTTTTGAGCTTTCTAGAAACATTATTTGAAGTACATGTATTCTTAAATGTAATAATGTGAACAAATCGCCTCTAATGTAAATACTAATGACGTGAGAGGGTAGCAAAAAAATTACATTTTTGTATTTTTTGAAAAAACAAATGAATAGAGCCAAATGTCGTTTAAGTCAACTATACAGCACATTTAGCACTACCCCAACCAAAAGTTTAATGAAAAAATTTGGAGTATTTTTAAGAAAATCTGTTAAATTTTAAAATTGCACAAAATGCACGCAATATTGCGCGAAAACTACTAAAAGTTTCAAAAAATATTACATGGTCTTAAAGTACCATGAAGAACGTAATTGTAAATGGTTTGAATATAGACAGCAAATATCTTTTGAAGTAAAAATCTCTATCTTCAGTTCTGTAGTTGCAGGATGTCGTCAAAAAATGAAACCTTTACAATTATCGAAAATTCAGTGTTAAGGTGAAAATCGGTTCTATGTCACTTTTTTAAGAGTATTTTGCTCTATTCTTATAAGAAATTTAAAGAAAAATTTGTAGTCATTTTTTAGGTAATTTTGAAAATGTTCCTAGGGCTTCGTGTAGTACCCTCAAAAGTTAATGAATGTTTCTCCAAATCGTAGAACTCCGACTCAGGCCAGAACGACAACGATTTCTTCAATTTGGAGACACACAGAAGGACAGACACACACAGTCGGATGGACGTTTTGAATAAAGTCGTTTTTGGTATCATGGGAACCAAACGTGTATTTCCGTAGAAATCGCCGCCCAAGATGAAGATGGTGTGCTGGAGTTGGAACAGGAGACTCTTGTATCCCCTGAAGAGATGGTGGCGATGACAATGGTATTTCAAATAAATATTGAACAACAAACGACCGACGGCACATATAAGAGAATATCTATGGGTTTTTATCTACGTCTGTCATTCACTGAAAATTGACCTACTTTCGTCAATAACGAGGAAAAATCTACCAGAGAACTGGCATAGTACACTCGACAAATTTAAGAAGCACTTAAACGCAAGAGGGGGGAACAAAAAGGATGTTATGCCTCCAGACCCCCTCTAACGCAATGGAAATGGAGGAAGAAGAACAAGACTTTTTCTGCGTCACAAACTCGTTTTGCGCTCAGGATGTGGAGGGGCTGAGGCCGGTCACGCTTCGCTGTCTGTCTCTCTCTCCCGGCGAGAGGGCGCCACGCCAGGGCGGAGGAGGCGCTGGAGAAGCGCCTTCGTTTTCCAGGGCAAAAGACGAACTCATCTTTGCTCTCGCTGCGTCGGAAGCCCGTTAAGTCCGCCCCGGCCTACTACATACATTGCTGAACTCGAAATCGAGTATATAAAAACACTTTTTTTTGGATTGCATATATAAAATGAAATGTCTAAAACGTTTAAAAAGTTTAAGAAGAATAACCTTCACTTCCGTTTAAAAATTAAGAACTACACTCATGTAGACAATAAAAAAAACTGTCCATGGCTATGAAGTTTGATGCGTCTTACGGTGACTGAAAAGACCGATCCGCGAGAAGATCACCCGACCGCACTCCGGACACTCGGACACTTCACTGGGCACATTTCTTCTTCTTCTATTTTGGTGTACTTCAACACTAAAGTTTTTACACACTCGTCTCCATTCCAGTCTGTCCAATGCTAACGTCTCCCAAGAATCTTGCACTTGCGCTTGCTTCAGCGTGCCGTGGAGAACATCTTTATATCTTTTGATTTGTCCTCCTTGTTTCCTTTGGCCGTTCACAAGTTCACCATAAAGAACACATTTCGGTAGTCGATTCTCTTCCATGCGATACACATGACCAATCCATCTGAGTCGTGCCTGTGACATCAGCATCTCAATATCCCTGCATTTGGCTCTTTCGAGAACAATCTTATTTGGGACTTTGTGGAACCATTTTATTCTCATGATTTGCCGTAGACGTCTCTGCTGTAGCGAGCTGAGAGATTTTATGTGTCTTCTATACGGTGTCCAAGTTTCGCACCCATAGAGCATTGTTGGAATAACCACTGCTCGATATACAGCTGCTTTAGTTTGGAGACGCCCGGCCTACTAGGCCTAGGGCGACGCGCGCTAGTAGTGGAGGGAAAAGGAACGCAAATGTTGAACCAACGTGTTTCATGTTGTCAGCAAGTGATGTTACAGATCTGGCATACGGAAAACTGAGGGTTTCCAATTCATGATTTCAGTTTATATTTATTTAAAAAAACATATTTTGAATTGAGTAGGTTATACAGGGTGCGGCAGCATAACTTCCTTTTTTAAAATGCGCGCCATTCAGTTAGTTGATGTCATAGCGGAGCGCTAGTGGTCTCGTTCAAGAGGGGGTACTGTAAAGTTTTGTCCCGACACGGTTCAGTCGCCATCATGCGTTGGAATAGTGAGGAGCGAGCCTTTGCCGTTGAGGCCTACTTTTCAAGCGGATGTTCGGTTATTGCAACACAGCGTGCATTTCGGAATCGCTTTAATTTAGCCCCGTTGGCTCCCGTCCCAGACCGCAAATCAATTGTTACATGGGTCACTACATTCAGACAAACTGCAAGTGCGACAAAACGAAGAACTGGAGTCCCTCGGCCCGTTAGATCACCTGAGAACATTGAAGCAGTGAGAGCGTCAATGTTGCGATCACCACGGCGATCTGCGCGCAAACACGCATCTGCCCTTGGACTATCCGATCGTTCTGTGAGAAGAATTCTTCGTGATGATCTTCATTTTCATCCCTATAAGATGGCGATAGTGCAATAACTTACAGAACGTGACTTCTATTCTCGGATGAACGCGTGTGAGCTTCTTCTTGATGTCGTTCCCGAGGGTGCTATTGTTTTTTTTAGCGATGAAGCCCATTTTCATTTGTGTGGGTCGGTTAACAAACAAAACATGCGCTACTGGGCTGACACCAACCCTCGAGAATTGCATCAAAGGCCTTTGCATTCACCCAAAGTGGTGTGCAATTTCCTCAGCTGGAATTATTGGTCCCTGGTTTTTTGAGGAAAATGAGGTTACAGTGACAGTGAATTCGGACCGGTATGTAAACATGCTACAGATTTTTTTCCCCCACGGCTAGAAGAGTTGGATTTGGGGGACACTTGGTTCCAACAAGACGGTGCAACAGCACACACTTCAAGAGCATCGATGGCTGTTTTGAGGGAACACTTTCCAGAGCGCCTTATCTCAATTAGAGGCGATTTGGAATGGCCGGCACGCTCTCCAGATCTGTCCCCTTGTGATTTTTATCTATGGGTTTTTTTGAAATCCCTTGTTTATGTGAACCGTCCAAGAACCCTACAAGATTTGAAGACCAACATCGAAGAAGAAATTGCCAACATAACACCAGCTATGCTAACAAGAGTCATGACAAACAGATATCGGTTTACGCAATGTATGGAGAATGAGGGACGTCACCTAATAGATTTGATCTTCAAAACAATGTAAATAAAAACTTTAGACATGTACCTACATTATAAAAAAATAAATAAATATTTTGCGATGCACACAATAGTTTTTATTGAGTTTTGAAAAAAGGAAGTTATGCTGCCGCACCCTATATAAGGGTGCCGAAAATCGTTATCGAGATTTGAACGGAAATACACGTTTTGGGGTCCCCTGATACCGAAAATGTGTCTTTGACAAAAGGTTCGTCCGACCGTGCATCCATATATGAATACCACAGGCGCCTAAACCATGCGTAGGATTTTTTTCTTCATTGATAAAAACCTGTCCACCTTACCCACGTCGAAGATTTGAGATTTTGAAAAACATTCGTAAAAATTTTAGGCTACTTTACATAAAGCCCCTGAGATATTTTCAAAATTTTCTGAAAAATGGCTACAACTCCGTTTCTAAAATGTCCTGTAAGAATAGAGTAAAATACACTTATAAACGTGGAACGGTTCGAATTGTAGGGTTAACTCTGGGTTTTTGAAAATTTTAAAAGCTTGAATTTCTTCTCATGTCTTTCTAAATCTTTGAAATTGAAGATATGTTTCTTTCAAGTAAAGTTAATTCTTCAAATTTAGTTCTTTTATTAAGTTCAAGTACATTTTTTTAAAAATTTTATTCGTTTTCGATCAGTATTCCATGACATGTGTGCTATGTGTGTTAATAATTACATAAATAAGATTTTCTCTATAACGGCTCAATTTTTCTTTGAACTTTCAATAAGGATAGTACTAAATGTACTCTAAAAGATGACAAAAAATACCGTATTACTCTATTGTTTGGTTTTTTCAACATATACAAAAGTGTAATTTTATTGACGTGTCTCTCGTATCGGTAATATATACATTAGCAGCGATTTGTTCACATTATTGTATTTAACAGTATATGTATTTTAAATTATGCCATATATAAAGTGTCTCGCAATCGCAGCAGTTTTCTCTGAAAATTAATTCATATTTCCGCATTTTCAGAAACACTCAAACGTCATTTTCGCAAAAAAGGTTCAATATTCTTTCTTCAAACTTTTCATACAGATAGTGCCATCAGGTAGTTTAAAACAAAATTAACCTCTTCGTACAACTTCAAAATGTATGGTAAAATTTGTCCTTCCTAGTAAAATGTATTCTCTGTATTTAGTTATCTTTTTAAGTTCATGTATATTTTAAAAATATTTTAGTAGTTTCCGCGCAGGATTTTCGACACTAGATCGGATTCAGGCGCTATCTGCAGGAGAACTCCGTCAGCCAACTAAACTGGCCAGCGAGTACTACCCAACTAAACTGGCCAGCGAGTACTACCCAACTAAACTGGCCAGCGAGTACTACCCAACTAAACTGGCCAGCGAGTACTACCCAACTAAACTGGCCAGCGAGTACTACCCAACTAAACTGGCCAGCGAGTACTACCCAACTAAACTGGCCAGCGAGTAATACCCAACTAAACTGGCCAGCGAGTACTACCCAACTAAACTGGCCAGCGAGTACTACCCAACTAAACTGGCCAGCGAGTACTACCCAACTAAACTGGCCAGCGAGTACTACCCAACTAAACTGGCCAGCGAGTACTACCCAACTAAACTGGCCAGCGAGTACTACCCAACTAAACTGGCCAGCGAGTACTACCCAACTAAACTGGCCAGCGAGTACTACCCAACTAAACTGGCCAGCGAGTACTACCCAACTAAACTGGCCAGCGAGTACTACCCAACTAAACTGGCCAGCGAGTACTACCCAACTTAACTGGCCAGCGAGTACTACCCAACTGAACTGGCCAGCGAGTACTACCCAACTAAACTGGCCAGCGAGTACTACCCAACTAAACTGGCCAGCGAGT
This sequence comes from Gryllus longicercus, assembly GCA_038098605.1. Lineage (NCBI taxonomy): Eukaryota > Metazoa > Arthropoda > Insecta > Orthoptera > Gryllidae > Gryllus > Gryllus longicercus. The sequence goes on along the minus strand of JAZDUA010000038.1, from coordinate 594,429 downwards.
ACTACCCAACTGAACTGGCCAGCGAGTACTACCCAACTAAACTGGCCAGCGAGTACTACCCAACTAAACTGGCCAGCGAGTACTACCCAACTAAACTGGCCAGCGAGTACTACCCAACTAAACTGGCCAGCGAGTACTACCCAACTAAACTGGCCATGGACCGCGCGTGATCTTTCGTTCCTCGTCCTTGACCTACCCTCACCCCTTACACACTTACATTACATGCACTACACAAGCGCGCCGCCGAGAGCCCGATCGCTCTTGTAGGCTGCCGCGGCAGGGGCGGTGCTCCTCTGGTGCGAGGCACCTGGTTGGGGAAAACCCCGCTAGCTGACGGTAGGTCGGCGGTGAATCTCGCCATACATAAGGGAAGATCCCTACCATCTCCCGTTCAAAAAGTATGCACCACACTTACGGTACACATGACAATAGTAATTGATGGGCAAGTAATTACTGGCAGTCAATAACATTGGTCACATTGTTCTTCACAAATATTCATCGAACCTAAGCCAATTGAAATGAATTGTCATGCCTCCAACGTCTATTTGTCCATACTACAAATTCCTACATCAAACGAACTCAACCTCGGCCAAAATCGTACACAACCAGCCCAAATCTGAAACCAATTTCTTTTGCATGTATTCCTGAAAAAGAAATTTAGCATTAACAGGCGTGCCTAATGGCGTGCCTTTGGCTTCCTTGCCCATGTAATGGTTTAAGCTTAGTTAATTAGTAAACAGTAAGCAGAACGAGCAGGGGCGCGAGGGGCGGAGGCCAGCCACTCGAGCCCCGCAGATGCGCGGGGCGAAGCTGCGCGACGGCTTCCGCCTGAAGCGCTCCGCAGACCCTTTTCGCTCGCGGCGAGCGCGGATTATCTCCAGCTGCCGCAACGCCACCGCCACCGCCGCCGCTTTTGGAGTAACAGACGTGAAACCTCTAGGACCACTCAGATGCAGGGATTCCCCGCCTGGCGTGGGGTGGGGGGGGGAGAGAGGGGCCCGGGTTCAGGAAGCGCCAAGAGCGGAAGGGGGGGGGACGACCCTCCGCCAAGGAAATGGATCGGGGCACTGCAGCCACAACAAGGCTTTCACAGACCGCGGAGTAGTGACAAATGGTGTATGCAAATGAAAAGGAATGGAACCACAGGCGGAAGAGCTAGCGAAGCCGTATTAACGAATTGAGGCAGAAGAATTTTAGCGATGCCTTAAATATGACATTCTGCAAAAAGCGGCGAAGAAATAAATGCCCAAATGGAAACTATTTCGTGACGGTCACACGAATTGTCTTCGGAAGAATTTGCGTTTTATAATTTGTAAACTTACAGTACAAGTATCCTAAGAAACAATTTAAGAAAAGTTCAGGAAACTGTCACTGCACTAGCCGAGTACGTGGGCGAGCGACTTTACGTCATATGGCTAGCGAGTCCACCAGCACGCTCTTCGATAATCGAATGTTCTAATCAACAAGCTTATCTGAACTTTGATTTCTCTTCCTCGCGTGCGTGTCATGAATGTAGATTGCCATTTGACTTCATGAAGTTGATACTGAGGTATATTCTTTGATATTCTTAAGTTAAGAATGTTCTCTTGTTTGATACCCAAAGTAGTAAAGAAATCTCTCGTATCTACTTCTTCTTTACAAACATATCTTTGGTCAGAATCGAACTCATGACTACGAATATCAGACTATCTTATCAACCACATACTTTTATCATCTCCGCTTCTCAGTGTCATTACACTCTAATGTATGTACGACTCGTCTTGTAACCTCGCCCACAGAAACAATTTCGTTGGAAATTCTGTCTTCGCAAGCGCGACGACAAACGTAGAGAAACCGAGATGGAGGGTGGCGCAGATGAACGTGATTTCTACGACGTATGTTGTAATTATAAATATCAGTATTGCATGGAAATATGTTCCCACCATTAAGTAAATCAGTTTTGACAACTATTACATATTCATAAATAAATTGGTTAGGCAATGGTAAGATTCCAACCTTAATGAAGAGAGGCTTGCAGGTGTGATGCGGATGGCATTTTTTCATTATTCGAAAAATTTCCTTTTTAAATCTAAAGGGTGGATACTCCATGATTAGCTTACCCGGAATATTTTGCCATATCTCAGGCGGGAATTCACATTTGAAAAATACACACGAGGTGCATGCAGGCTTGCCACCTCTCCGTGTTTGACCCGGAAACTCCGGGTTTCATAGACAATCTCCGGGCTCCGGGTTTCTGTTGAAAATCTCCGGGTTATATACAAAATGTAATACCTTTTTTCACTTTTTAAAAAAGTGTTTAATCTGTGTTGAATAATTTTATTTTATCGAATGATTTCATATACATTTCAATACATTACAGAAAATGCAGACAATTACTGTTTTTTCTGCAAGGGTTGTCAGATGTCAGTGATATATGCATAAAAAAAACATCTGTAATTTTCAGTATTTATTCTTAAATCATCAATTCGATCATTTATACTCACGGATCCAATCATGGATACTCACGGATTTCTGCTCGATGGATTTTAGCGCGTGGTCAAAACATGTTAATTTGGCGCCATCTGTAGTAGATGTATTGACTAGAGTCAAATCTAGGAATTTTTATATTCTCGGTTTTCTGTTTCTTATAGTATGGCGGTCGTAGTATTGGGTTTCCAAATTTAATTGCCTTGTTTCTTATGCTCAATTAGTAATATTTCTTTTGAATGTTAATTTTTTTACACAAATCATTTGATGTTTGTAATATAATAAGGTAGGTATTATTTTAAATATATTTTAGTGTAAGATATAAATATATAAAGTACATATATACCTGTTATTGCGAATCCGTTATGAAAAAATTCTTAGAAAAAAAGTACATTGAATTTCTCTGATATATCGTTTTACTAATTTATCATTATATTTATTTTACATTGTTCAGGCAACCATGCACATTGAATAATCTCAAATCATTATTGTTAGTATAAAAACATCGAATAAGAAAAGATTGATCAAAATTAACTTCATTTATTTGGAATCAGATTTGTAATAGAGTGACTTCAAGTGCAAAATTCTTTTAATTTTATATGTATGTAAGATTTTTTAATTGTATTAAGAAATGGTTACTTTGAATTTTATGCCCTACAAATTTAATTATTGATTTTAAAAATGATTAATAATAATTCTATAAAAGTCAATTATTATTTATGTGTGTATATATTTTATAAAAATAAAAATAGAAATTAGGTAACTTTATATGCAAAGATCTCAGCAATGTATTAGTAGAGCTACATAATTATTTTTAGTTATATAACTAATACTCTGCTTTTTATAGGATAGTAAGGAGGAGCTGTATCAGTCAAATGAAAGTAAATAGGTCCACTTTTGCACTGTAAATTGCATGAATATTTCATGACACTGAAGTTGAGTGTTAGTATGTACTAATAATATGATTGTTAATTCCACTGTACTTGTTAAATTATTAATATAAATATTTTTAAACATGGTTTTACTGATCTGTGTAATATTGTGTATTTCAATATTTTCAGACTTCGTAAAATTTTGAGATAATGGCTAATGATGGACAGAGTACGGCGAAAAAACGAAAAACTAATTATTAGTCATCTTTCCAAAATGAATGGACTTTACATCCAGAATATCGGAGTTGGATAAAAAAAGTTGATGATTTTACTGTAAAGTGCTCTATTTGCAACGTGACCTTCACCGTCAAGTATGATGGCGAAAAAGCACTAAAAACGCACTTATGCACTAAAAAGCATACGACAAACAGCCAAAATGTTGCAACCAATCTGCTTATTTCCACCTTTATGTCAACTAAAGGGTCAGCAGAAGAATTAAAAGTGGCTGCAGCAGAAGTTACCCAAATATAACACGGAATTTGTCACCATCATAGTTATCTTAGTATTGACTGTGGAATTAAATTGAATGCACAAGTCTATTCCGACTCTACTGTCGCTAAAAAAATGCACTGCGGTCGAACTAAAGCTGAGGCAATTACGGAAAATATTTTAGCTCCTAAATCAGTAGAAATTATTCTAGAAGATTTGAAAAAGTATGAATTTCCTCTTCCATTTTCGAGAGCGACAGATTCTTCTAACAAAGGAAATTGCAAGTTCTTTCCCATTGCTATAAAGTATTTTGACATCCAGACAGGAGTAAAAAATAGAATCATTGACTTTTACGTAGATAGCAATGAATCGTCCGCATCGATTTTCAAACACATTGTACTGTGTTTGAAGGAACATGATCTACATCTACAAAATGTATCGTCGTACACTGCTGATAATGCATCAGTGAATTATGGTATAAATAATTCTATCTATCAAAAACGTACTGATGTTAATGCAAATATTATAAAAGGTAACTACAATTTCCATGTCGTACACAACGCTGCAAGAAATGCTTGTAAAGAATTATCGTACGACGATGAGAACTTGATTTTGAAAATATTTGCTGACTTCTCTAACAGTTCCAAGAAAGTAGAAAAATTAAAGGCATGTTTCCAATTTATGGATATGGAATACGCGAAAGTACTACGCCACGTCGTTACCCGGTGGTTATCCCTTTTTGGAGCTGTAGAACGGATTATGCAATGCTGGCCAGCTATAAAGCAATATTTTATTAATCAGGGAGAAGATGAGACACAAAATTATTTGGAAGTTTTTAGGAGACCAACAAAATGAACTTCAGGACGACTTGACTGGTGGCTTAACTTTGCCTGAATGCTACTTGTATTTTGTGCATCATTTTATGAACATTATGTCCCAAACAATCTCGACTCTTGAACGAAATGGCATAATGATCTCAGAAGTACGCAATATAATGGTGTTATTGAAAGATAAACTTAGCTCTCGATTCAGAGACAAATTCTTCGGTAGCAAAGTTAATGGTGCTCTGAACAGCCTTGATTCAGCTGATCGTCGAAAATTTGAAAAAGAAGCATTGACTGTATACGAAAAAGCTTTAAGTTATATTGAAAAGTGGTATGATTTCGAAAAGAGTCCTTATCAATATTTCACAGTGCTTAATTTGAAAGGGAGGGATTTCTCATATGACAAAGTTGTACAGATGGTAATAGCAATTAATTTAAATGTAGATTTAGACAACTTGTATGACGAAGTGCAAATTGTGACAAAAGTTATTGCTGATGTGTCAATAATTGATTTGCCCACATATCAAATGGGTGAAAATTTTCTCATCTGCACAATCTTTTAATGAGCTCCCGAAGATTGTCGCAACTGTCTTATCGATTCCAGTAAGCAACGCTTTCGTTAAACGTGTATTTTCTATCATGGGGAACTTATGGACCGATAATAGAAACAAGATGAGGGCAGAATTAGTCAAAGCGGAGTTGTTGACTAGATTAAATTATGAAATGACATGCGGGGAATTTTTCAGATTTGTTAGTCAACCAGCCCAAATCGAATTGCTAAAGAAAGCGCTGTCAAATGAAAAATATAGATGGAAATAATAGATAGCAAAACGGTAATTTGTGATTAGTGAAGAATACTGATTTTGTGATGAATGTCTAGACGAACAGAATTATAATTATTGTTGTAGTAATTAATGTGTTATTAACATTATAAATGTATTATTATTAATTAATCGTAAAGAAGTCCCGCATTCTTTTATAATAAATGTTGATTGTGAATTTGAATATTTACTTTTCTGCACCTTCACCCCCCCCCGGTAATCAATCATCTCCGGGTGGCTTCCATCTCGAAAATGGCGACCCTAGGTGCGCGAAGGCAGACGATATTTTAAAGAATTGTGAATGCGTAACATACTAGACTGAATTTAGTGTGTAATTCTGTTATATATACATTCCATTCGACTGAATTGAGAGACCTAGAAATTTTATTACCTTAACAAGAAAAGAAAACTGGCAATTTCCGCAAATTTTAATTTTCTAAAACCGTGTCGCGAGTCTAAAAATGCTTAGTTTTTCCTGAGAAAAGTTTTCATTCGCGTTCCATTGAATTAAATTACGATTTAGTTTCTCTTTATTACGTATTTGGTATAAATCAGGTCCTAAGGAAAATAGCGCAGTGTGGTCCATAAACTGAGCGATTTTTTATTGAATTTAGATTTGATAAAGCAGCTAAGTAGATTTTGAAGAGTATGTGGGATAATGGTGATCCTTGGAGGAGGCCTGCATTTATTCGCCTGGGGTTTGACTAGTGGTTTTTGACAGTATGAATTGATGACTGAAAATTTTCTGTTAGATAGAAAACTGCGGATAATTGAGGTAAAGTCATGAGGTTTTTCTATTTTTACCTTCTCGTGTACGTACGTTCATACGGAGTACAGAGAAATTTATGTAATGCGGCACGAAAAACAATTTCGAATGAAATATTCGTCGACGGGCCCCGTTGAAAAAGTGGATAAAATCAGTTGCTAAATTAAGAAAAAAATTTAACACGTGGTGTAACCAGAATTTCTTTTTTGTGAGTCTTTGATACCGAAAACAAATTGACAGAAAACGTCCGCCCGTCCTTCTGTGTCCACTACTAACGCTTAAACCATCCGTAAAGGTTTTTCCAAATTGAAGAAACCTGTGACCATCTGGCTGTAGTTGAAGCTTTCACATTTTGAAAAATATTTACAATTTGGGGGCATGAAGCCCTTGGGACATTTTAAATTATTTTTCAAGGACGGCTCTAAATGTTTTCTCGAAATTTCTCTACAATGAAAGAATACAGTAAAATACATGCAAGAAGGTGGCGTAGACTTGATTTTCAGGTAACTGTGAATTTAGAAAATTCAAAAATTGTTTCGCAAACATTTCATAGATTTTCCTTTCAAATATAAATCGTGGTTTATAGTGAGGTCTTTCATTAAGGTCATATACTTTCTTTTGAAAATTTTAGTAGTTCTGCCCAATATTGAGAGCAATAATTGCAATTTTAAAAAATTATAAAAACAATAATTTCTCAAAACAGCACCAAATTGTTTCTATAATTTTTTGATGGGAGGTAGTGCTATATGCACTCTATAAGATGACAGAAACGTCTTACTGCACTATTCTTTTGTTTTTCAAAAATTACAAAAATGTAATATTTTTACTTGTCTTTCACTTCGTAAATATTTATACTAGCGGCAATATGCTCACATATTTATGAGTACATATGCTTTAAATAATGTCATGTAAAGTTTCTCAAAAACTCAATACTTTTCTGCGAAAATTCTTTCTGCTCAACCTTCGGCATTTTCAGGAATGCTCGAAGCCCATTTTCTCCAAATGGCTTCACTTTTTCTTTAAACGCATTTTAGAGATAGTGCTAAATGTACCGCTTAACATGGCATGAAATTAATTTTGCTGTTTTCAGAAATTACAAAAAAGAATTTCATTTAATATTTCTCATGCCGTTAATATGCACATTTCACGCGATTTTTAAACACTATTGAGTTTGTGAATGGCAGTGAGTCAAATGGCTTCCAATAACCCCAAAATTTCGAAAACTTCGAACACTCAATCATTTACTGTGAAAATGAGCTTCAACTGTCGCATTTACGGTAATGCTTAAACGCCATTTTCTCAAAACCGGTTTCAACTTTTTCAATGAAAATTGCTATTTATGATGTGGATTTACTCTTAATATTGTTATAGTAATATTTACGTCCTAATGCTTGAAAACCGAATTATTGATAAAATGTAAATAAATTGTACTTTGGGCGGCGATAGATGGCAGGTGGAAAGAGTACTTGGCCAGTGCGAATGTACGAAGTGCCCAGACCAAGAAAAATAGAAAAGTAATATGAGAAAAATCTATACTGCTCTGTATCACCGCTAATTATTGTGTTATGTTCGGGGTGGGTTTTGGTTATGTTTGTTTTAAATGTGGACGGAATATAATCGACTAGCTCTTCAGCTTTCTGAATTGAGATGTATGCTTTGCCCGTTGTGTTTAATGTGAGTATAATTGCCTTCCTATTAGGAATAATTTTTTGTAAACTGCCACAATTAGTGGTGAGTTGTAGTAACTGGTGATATTCTTGATTGTTGTGTTTTTGATTACGTCGGTTATGTTTTTTTCTTCTTTTTTAATTTCAGGAGTTTTTAAATGGATTCACAGTTTCGTGATGTTGTTTTTAACCCTGATTGCTTTCAGTATTTCGGGTGGGAGCGAATGGTTGATTGTAGCTTAGCGCGTTGCGCTCTCTAATTAACCTGGAGTCATACTTCCACAAATCATTCTTTGTACGGGTTTATTTTATTATTTTTGCCACCAATACGTAACGTTGATTTTACAAACTTTAATTATCTTAGACCTTTAATAGTTAACAACTCTACTTAGCTTTTGCATTAGACGCGGTCAAGCGCTTCCCATATACGTCATCCGAATCTGTCTCTTCTGTCGACGCAGCCTCCACCCTACTTCCCTCGCCCTCTCGACAGCCCCCTCGCTGGAGCACGCATCACCCCAGGGAGGGGCACCTCTTGAAGCAGGAGATTGCGGCGTAATGGGGAAGATTTAATTCTGTATTTGCATTCGCCGGCGCTCACAAGTTGCAGGGGGGGGGGGGTCTTTGAAGGAGCTGCGGTGGCGGAACAGGGCCACGACGCAAGAGCAGGGGGAGGGGGGGAGGGGGAGGGGGAGCAGCTTACGGCCGCGTCGCCCGGGAGACGCAGTCGCCGCGCCGTCGGCAGTAAAATTTCCATGCGGCGCGACGTTGTGACGGGCGCAAGGGCAGCGACCTCGGCGACGGGCAGTTTCGAGGGCGGCGGAGTGGTGGCGCTGGAGGAGAAAGGAGGCGGCGTGGGAGGCTGCAGCTTTGTGGGAATTGCGGAGTGGCGGTGTTAGTATGGGAAATGAAGTGCGAGACGCTGGATGGAAAAGGGGGCGTTACGACGTGAAGAGATGTCAAATGTCGAACCGTGAGCGGAATACATTTCAGGTCAAGTGTAATGTAGGTCAGGATTCCTTGAGAAGGGGTGCGTGATGGCTTGGCTAAGAGACGGCGCGCGTCCCAGCGGAATGCGAGCGATTGATGCAGTGGGCGAGGAGACTCAAGGAAGCGTGCCGTGATAAAAACACTCGAGTGTTGTAGGACCCAGAGGCGGTGCTTGATTCTCGTAGATTCGGTCATGATAAGTTAGTCTAGGATGCTTCTAATGGATAAGCGGGATCGAAATAATTGATAAGATACACCTTCCAAGATAAAGGCGTGATGACAAGAGCAGCAAGTATGGCAATTGCGCAAGATCGTCCATTGATAGGCGAAGAAAGATCTTCGTGATGACGTGCAGCCAGGGAGTGGGAGGCGTGGGTCTTGAGAGTGGGAGGACGCGGCGCGCGGAGCGTGAGCACCAATTGCGTCCAAGCGGGATGATGCAAGGGGCAGATGCAAGATTGGCGCACGAGGGGGGGACAGTGCTATGACGGATGCCGAGATGTGGTCAGGGGTATTGAAGTGATGTGCAAGGACTTGAGGGGTGTTGAGGGGATGTGTGTGAGGTGAAGTGAGTTGTCTTTTGGGCAGTTGAGGGTTAGTGATCTGAGGAGAGATGCGGGTGGAGGTTGGTCTGCCTGTGCGTCTGTCGATACGACTGTCTGTACGACTGTCTGTGCGTCTGTACGTCTGTCGTCTTTCGTTCTGTTGCTTGGGAACGACAGTAGCCAAACCTATACGTATCATCGAACTGCATAAACCCTGTCTATGTGGTCTCTCTCGAAGCACTGTTACATGTCGGCCATGGTATATTTTCAATTTTTTCGGGAAATTCTGGATCCAATTTTATCATTAAATGTTTTTGAAGAATAGAGACTGTCTAAAAGTGCATTAATAAAGTTGTCATATTTTCACTGGTAATTTTGAATTGTGGAAATTTAAAAAAGTTTAATGTACTTCGGCGTCTTTTCCCAACTAGAAAATTTGTAGAGGCTTTTCCTTTATACTAAATTTGTTCTCATTAATTTCAAAAAGGCGTACAATCTACTACATAAGAAATTGCGGGATATTAGGACATTCTTCGATCTAGGAGAAGGGCGCGCGGAGCAACTGCTCACAGTCAGATCCTTAGTGCCAATGTGATTGGCGAAAATCCAATGGAGTAGAATAGACACTCTTGCCCGCGGTGGGGCGTCGATTGTTTACTTATGAGATGGAAATATCAATATCTCTTGCAGTCGTCGGGGAAGTTGCGCCAGCGCGACCCCCCGATGGGAAAACATTTGGTCCAGCATTCGCGTCAATAGTCCTGTGAATAATTAGCATTGCAGCAACAATTATATTAAAATTTCACAATAAATTTGCACAACTTCGACCAAACATGTTTCTTTCCCATGTTCAATACAGACCCAATTTGTGCACTTTCCCTGGCTGTTTTAGCGGTTATTTTAGAATTGATTCTAAAACTGTTATTTTTGCAAAATTATTGATTAGCGTTTTTTGCCCTGACTCTCGTGTCCCGCCGCTCGTGTCCCGGCCGCTCGTGCTCTTTGCCGTTTGCATCTCTTATGATCAACCCACAGTATAATGAACATTGTTTCTCTCTGAAACAAACTCAGCTCATAAATATTGCCTCAGTAACGTGATCACATCATATATCGCCATTTCCATTTTCGTGCAGAAGTTACAATCATGAACTCGCAGAAAAAACAAACACCATCGTGTTCAAAAATGAAAAGAATACACCCATTCCATTTACGTCTGCCCACGAAAGCTCCTCGTGTTGATCTTGAGTAAACAAGTGGATCGAACTAGAAAGCGATTGCTGTAAAATGTAAGTCAGGATGGTAAAAACGTCTATAAATTCTGCTGGTAATTTATCTTGACGTCACTCCTAATATAAGTGAACCCAACACTCCAGAGTAGCATGTAAAATTGAGTCACAGTTACAATTACAATTACAATTACAATTACAATTACAATTACAATTACAATTACAATTACAATTACAATTACAATTACAATTGCAATTGCAATTGCAATTGCAATTACAATTACAATTACAATTACAATTACAATTACAATTACGATTACACTTACGATTACCATTACCATTACCATTACCATTACAAATACAATTACAATTACAAGACTCATTAATTCTCTGCTGGCAACAATGTAAAATTTCTCTAAGCTGGAGAACAGCTTTGCTTGCCCCAATATTTAAGAGTGGCACACGAACAGTATCTGCTAACTACAGGAGAATAAACCTGCTGAATTTTTCTTACAACATATACGTAAAAATAATCGCTAAACTATTAAGAAACATAGTAGATTGCATACTCTTTGAAGGGCAAACAGGTTATCGTAAAGGCAGATCATGTACAGATAATGTTTACTCTCTATAGCAATTAATTGCAAAGAGGAGGGAATACAATCTTCCAAAATAATTTATAGATTACAGCAAGGCATTCGATAAAGTTTTAGGGACCAAGCTCTAGAACATATTGGACATGAGAGGAATTCTCCAACACATTATTGAAGATATTGAGAACATAGATCATGGTACACAAATTAGCATTAAGAAAATAACGGAGAGATCGTACACGAGGCAATAAAGATGTTAGACATGGGTGTAGGTTGTCAGCCATCCTATTTAATTTATATTTAGGCAACGCTCTTAGAGAATGGAAACAGCGCCTTAGATAATTAAATATTGCAGACAACTTTAAAGAATCCAGATTTGTCAAAACTTTAATGTTTTACTGATCATCAGATACTTATTGCAGAAAATGAGAACAAATCACAGAGAGCTCTCTTTGAATTACAACCAATAGCAGGAGAGTATTACTTAAAAATCTCACAAGAGAAAAACAAGTCCATGGCATAACAAGGTAGAACTCCTGTAAAATATAAACTGGTTGTCGACTAATAATAATAAACTGGTAGTCAAATAATCAATGAACAAGTCCGCATTTTTAAGTTTCTATAGGCTGTGACATTTACACATAGGGAAGTTGATGTGGAAAGGAAAAAAAGCGTTTTAATCATACATGTGGTTTCTTTAAAGAACCCTGAAAACAAGACAGGGAAATACATACTCCTAAAATTTTATAAACCCTTAGGTGTGCCAACTGGACTCTATGGAAGTGAAACGTGGGTACTGAATAACAAATCCCACAGTAGAATTCAGGCTTCAGCAATGAGATTTTTGAAATCAATATTGGGCATTACGAGAGAACACAGAATAAGAAATGAGGATATAAGAAATACATTAGGGATATTTAGTTTAAATTAAAACAAAAAAATACAGGAGCGTATGAAAACGACGTACAATGACCGGAAAATTCCAGAACTCGAGAAGAAGTGACACAATACTGCCCCCAAAGAAATCGGTTTGTTGGGCGACCGAAAGCGGAAGGGAGACCAATGAGTGCGCAATGGATTCAACGAGGTATTTTAAAACAATTGGAATATAGTTCTTTTGGGAAATAACAATACTGTGTCATTATGAACGTAGGCAACTGGAATCAAATGTTTACGCATTTGAAGGGGGTAGAGGGATCTCCGACTGTTTTTGGGCAAATAATAGTAGATTTGTTATTATTATTATTATTATTATTATTATTGTTATTATTATTATAGAATATCATATTTTACTATTTGAAAAAATATATTTTCTCGAAATATTTAAAAATTCACAACAAATCGGAAAAATAAACTGATAACCACCATTTTGCGTTATTTTACAATGGTGCGTCCTGGATATAGAGAAAGAGAAGTGCATTCATAGGGCCGTTAAACTAAGATACTGATAATGATAATTATGGAATATTGCTATAATCGGTAAACCGTTGTTCAAAGAAAAACTGCATGAAAATTAAACCACATAAGTTCGTTTTATAGACGATTAATAAGAAAGTAGATGAATAATGTGTGAAATACTACAAACAGAATTTAAAACATGTCATGTTTGGAATTTAAAATTTTTTGGACAACAGTTCTACAATATTGGCTCGCTAGTAGACTCAGATATCACTTAGACAAACCTCGATCATGTAAGTGGTTTTATTAAGAGTTGGTCAAATTCACGAACGTCGACCAGCCAACCTGCGTTGAACAGCTGCAGTTAACCGCGGTTAACTCGACTAGAGCCGATTGGACGAGCGCGTCCTTCTCAGCTGCTCACACTCAGCCATATAGGCTACACAATTGACCAGCTCTGGTTAAATCTTTAAATCGAGATATGATGATGGCGCTGAAGACTTTTGAACAGCTTAGCGGACATCACCATATTCAAAAGAGGATCTTTCCATTTACGCGATCACTCAATGTAGAGCGACCGACGGACTGGAAGCTAAAGGGCGAAGTGGAAGGCCAAAAAGCGCAGCAATTGGCAATCACCCAGCTGGGACAGCTGTCGGCGAAATGGCCGAGGGAGTGGAGGACGCTGCAACGAGATTGGACGCAAATTGCGGAGCAGAGCCGACGACGAGCGCTATAGAAACGCGCAGGTCAGGTTGAAGACAGGCAGGCCAAACGACATTGGAGAGACAGACGAACCGAATAATCTGATGGGCATTCTGGCGTGGAATGAGCAGGGATGACGTGATGTGCAGACTTCCGAAAGTAAGAGAGTTGGCAGGCAAAAAAGACAGGAATCTGATACGGTGGTAAGAATGCAGAACGTGACTGAGTTTTCACGTACGTAAAGAGTGACAAAACGTTTACTACGTAGAGGCGAGAATATGGCAGGAATAAGCAAACAAGGGAAAATAATGGAGAAATCAGATAACGCATAACAATGTTATTAGCATATTAACAAGTAAACGAAGGGGTATCCAAGTTACGACGTGGGCGACCAAGAGAGTTGGTTATTCCCTGTTTCAACTACTATGATAATTATTCCTGTAAGTATAGCGTATGTTTTCATCCCGGGAGAAGTCTGGATGTCGCCTCAGCCGATTCACGTTCTGAGCCCCCGACGCCTTCCGGCTCTTAGTACTGTGAGCACGTGTGAGTAAGGGGTGCGGAGATGGCAAGGAATAGAAAGGAAAGATCGCGTGCAGTCCTGCGTCAGTTTGTTCGGGTACTTCTCGGCCATTCGATTGGCATTATTCGGAGAAATCACAAAAGAGTGCCGACCACAGCAGCCGGCCGCCTGAAATTCTCCCTCAGACCTTACTGAACTCGACCTCTCTGTCCACTCTCCAGTTTATAAAATGCTGCTACCGTTGGGACTCGAATCTTTTGAATCATGCTATCCATATCTATAAATTAAAACTATCGTCGAACCTCTTTAAAGAAGTATGTTGCGCGTGAAAGTAAAATGTGTGTCATAAATTATTTTCAATACAACCTTCACTAAGAAATTTACATTTTTCGGTGGTGTAAATATGATCATGCTCTGTGAATGAATGTCACTGGACGTTCCTTCATTAATTTACTGTTACTGATACATGTATTACAGAAATCATGTACTTTATCAAAGACATGGGGCTAAATGAAGACTTTTTAGAGCTGCCGGAAAATTTGACAGACAATATTGAAAACAATATTTTGATATTCCTGATGTCATCAACAGAAATATAAAAGCGTCTTGATGAATTTATGTGATAACATAAAACGAAAATATTCTCACACCAATCTCATATTTCTTCCTCGCATATTTCATTCGTCAGCAATTTTTTTCACTCTAATATAAATTTTTATGTGCTTGTTTTATCTCGCATTTCCTCTTCATACCAACTATAACAAATAATGCGTGCTCCCGGAACCTGCAGTGAATCATTACTTTTCGCAAAATCGCATACTCATACAATAACATTTCCTATTAAAGAGATGATAGGTATTATTATTATAAACTAGGTAAATATTCAATGGCAAATCAAATTAGAAAAATCTTAACTCTGCTGTGATCCTCTGCTCCATTTTGACCCAAATGAAATTATAATTTCTTTTATAGCATAATAAAAATGTGTTTATTCTTACTCCCTGACTGATATTGTTTGAATGTTATTTGTCCATGTAAAAATGTTATTATAGTAATTAACGCAACGAGTGTGTAGAGGGGAATAATTGCATGAATGTTGTGTTCCAGAAAACGAGCGACGGTAGGAGCGAGTTTTCTTATTTACCACGAGTGCAATTATACCATTTATACACGTGTTACGCTCAATATATTTTCGATTCCATTAAAGAATAATTTTAATTTTGAAAAATTCAATCATATTGGTTCCCAACAAGACTATTTTAGTAAATCTTGCACTCTATATTTATGATCACCTTAGTGGAGTAAAGAATAATGTATAATGTAAGAAACGTTTGAAAACAATATATATGTAAAGTACTCCGGTTGAAATTTTATAAGAGGCATACAAAGCCATGGAAACATTGCTTCGTAAGAAGTTGTTTATGTTGAAGGCGTGGCATGTAAAAGAGAATGTCGATATTTGAAATTCTAAACAATTTACTTGATTTTGTAAAAAACAGAGTTTTGCCAAAACTGCACTCTCTCGGCCGTCACGTTCGTACTTGTAGGTGCAGTAAACATATCTGTGCGATATAAAGCGACTTCTGGGTTAGGATGATTGTTGCCAAGTATGAGTATAGAAATAGTTTATGATTGAACTTAGTCTACTACAAATATTAACATGATTGTCTAAGAAGTAGTAATAGTTTTTCCTTTATAATTTTGTTTCATTAGTTCATTGATTATACGTTGTAGATGTACGTAATCTGTGATGTAGATTTTTGTTTTATTTCATGGCAATCTGGAAATACCGTGGCTGCGTCTGTGTTATAGATACATAATTAAACGATTTAGATCAGTTCGCTGAGTTCTGATTGGCTGTTGTGAACTTTTAATTGTTGTTTTAATTGCAAGCATGCCATAAACATAGTGATAATCAACGATGTTTCATGGAGTTATTGACCATATCTGATCATTTATTTTCACTATGAAAGTGATATGATTTATTTTACACATAAGTTCTTCAATTGGACCCGTTGTATTTCTCAAGTACAACTGTTATTAGACATTTCATATAATAACTCCGTGAATTCTACAAAATAATCGTATTGTCATCTGGAACTTTATCTTCTGATAAGGTGTATGATGGCAATGTTCCGTCGAGCAGTATGCTATCAAAGTTCTAAGAACAGCTACTCTATTGGCTGGCAAAATCGCAGCTCTCTTTACTATAGCAAACAGGTCTTACGAATATTTAAACGTAATATTCAGATGTGTTTTTTCTTCTTCTGTTATTGTATAATCCTGAATTCCGTGTAACAATCGATGAATCATTAGTAGTTTTTCGAGGTAATTGCCTGTTTCAGCAGTATATGCCAAATCCGGAGGGAAACTTTGCGTTATTTGTGATTGAAACTAGTTACGTATGGACTATTCAACTGTACACTGGCAACCAAGAAGGGCAACTTGGATGAAAATACTGGGAACAACGCTGCGCTCATTTGTGCGATCTGCAAAGGGAAACATGGAGCAGCTATCAGAAATTGTACTTTTCCCAGCAAAAGCAACTTGCCTTTGCCAAGTCTCGTACCTGCAAGAGGCCGCCCAACCCCCACATTCAAAATGCACGTCCCTCCCAGCCCTCCTGGAACTATTCCCAGTCCAATACCCAGAGTCATGTAGTTGTAGTCAACATTATCAACTCTCCTCCCGGATTCCCCTAATACAAAATTTAATTATGTCCACTCTCACTCCGTTTCTGAACAATAGCTTCTATTAATTATCAGAATATCAAACTTCTCAATTGAAATGCCAACGGCATTATCAAAAAGAAACTTTACTGATAATAACCAAAACCTACTTCCTTTCGAACTCAAAATTTTCCATACAGACCTTCCCACAAAGGCTTAGGCGGTGCCGCAATCTTCATTAAAAATCCATTAAACACTACGCACGTTCCCGATTCATCAACACAGCGCTCCCTCAAAGTGCAAGCCCATCCATAACCATAATCGTCATATATAAACCACCCAATATCCCCACTCATACAACTGTTATTTGCAGCACCCGCCTCCACTGCAGCCACAGCCGACTGGAACTCCGACCGTCAATCGCGGGCCAACCACTCCAAGCGGATCCCAACTTCTCAATTTCTGCGATGCAAAGAACAGCATTGCTGCTCCTGCTGACCCCACGCACAACCCGCGTACCACCCGACATCCTGGACCTAACACAATCGTATTTTACAACATCTCATTCCCGAATCTAACTCCGATCACTCGCCAGCCTTCGCCCGAACTCATTCCTAAACGAACCAGAACATTCCATGGCCCCATCTCCCGGGCCCTTATCCAGGACGACTTAAACACCTTCCTCCCCACTCCATGCATTTTGAATCATCCAATCGAAATAGATAAGATACGATAAATTGATTTGAACTGCAAATAGGCTTAACCCGGTGGCAGCTAATTACATAAATAACATTTTACAGCTAACATGCAAATTATATAATAATAATTACAACACTATTAATAATATTGGTACCATAATAATCAAAGAAAAAATAAAAACATCTGATAAAATCAACGAAAATTATAATAATTATAATAATAATAATAGTAATAATATTAATAATAAAAATAATATAAAAACTGTCTAATTCATAAAACATTAAATTACCTTAAAAAAAGAAACATCTATAATCTAACTCTGGACTGAATGTTTTTCCAATTAAGACAACACTTATTCACTTCACTTCACTAATCTTTATCTCTCCCTTCATTATTTCTCTGTTCTACACTGCACGACACCTCACTTCACAATATATTACTTTCGCATCGCTCCATGACCTACTATTCTCAGTGAAGTCCCTCATTTACTTAGTAACACCTTAAATTACTTAAATTAAAGTGTTGAACGCTACGAGGAAAGGTTGCGAAGGTTTCTGTAGGCAATCTATTCCTTTCCGTTATCGTTAGATTTGGGAAAGGAAATTTTCCGACATACGTTCTCTGCGGTCGTAAATTTATTTTGTGACTGTGATCCCCCCTATTGATGTATGTAGGAATGTTTTACCGCCGATTAATTTCTTACCCAGATAGATTACCACTATAAGGTTTATACAATGCCCAGTCTTCCTACTGACCGCCGGTTTTCGAGTGAATTCCATCGTGCCATTTTCTTGTTCCTGGTAGTAAATTTAGCTGCCCTACGTTGAATCCTTTCCAAATTTTTACACTGCATAATTTTGTGCGTATCCCAACAAATTTTCAATATTCCATTATCGAATGAACAAGCGATAAATAAGCAATATCCTTGGCGTTAGCTGAACTGTTTTTTAAGATGCGCATTACAAAGTGGAGAGATAGCGACGTATAGTAGTGGCGTCCAATGCTTCAAACCCTCTCCCTCGACCCCCAGACATCCCCACTCCCTCGTTCTCCCCACTCACATTCTCCACCTCATATAATCTAAACGCCGTGCCAAAAGGAACGGACAGCTCATAAGATTACCCTATCTGAAAACAATTCTTAAAACCTTACCCACAAAGTCCACGTAGCTATGGCCAATACCGAAAACACCACTTCCAATCTTTCATCTCCAAACTAGCATCCAATGCGCCTAATCTATGAAGAACAACCTATCCTCGAACTTAAATACTGCTGTTTCTGACTTAGAAAAAACGAACATTCTTGCCAACCAATTCGCCAGCTCCTTTACCCCACACCCACTTAACAACCGAGCTTTCAACTCCAAAATCAACGCCTTCACCAGACTCCCCCTCTCCCAGCTCCAGACCCCATTAAACATATAAGTCCATCAAATATCGCCTCCATCCTCAAATCTCTCAAAAACAAACAACTCTTCCGGTCACGACCTCATTCCTCACCACATCCTAAAACATATGCCACGTAGATCCATTGAATATCTTCGTCTACAGCCTGGAAATACTCCATCAAAATGCCGAGCCTCAAACCCAACAAATCTGCGCACAACCCAGCGAGGTATCGTCCAATTAGCCTCCTCCCAACTCTCGCAAAAATATTCGAAAAGCTGATTATCTCCAGACTGAACGACTTTGCTAATCAAACTAAAATCATTCCTCCAGCCAAATTTGGATTCCGCCCACTCTGCTCACCATCCCATCAACTCCTTCAGCTGGTAGAGTCCATAGCCCTAGGATTCGAAAAGAATCAATTCCCCACGACCATTTTCCTCGACTACTTCCAAGCTTTCGACAGAGTTTGGCACGAAGACCTTCTATACAAACTACGTCTACTTGGAACACCCGACTACCT
The DNA here is from genome assembly GCA_038098605.1 of Gryllus longicercus. NCBI lineage: Eukaryota > Metazoa > Arthropoda > Insecta > Orthoptera > Gryllidae > Gryllus > Gryllus longicercus. The sequence goes on along the minus strand of JAZDUA010000038.1, from coordinate 575,268 downwards.
ACTCGTATTCAACATCAGCAAAGTCTTCCCCCACAACCGATCCTTTACCGTCAAAGAAATCGTCACTATCCCCAACGCTCTTCACTATCCCCAACGCTCTTTAACATATTCATCCAGGATATTCACCCAGCCACTCCTCCAGCTAAACGGCCCTCTATGCAGATGACATTGTTTTATTCCCATCCAGTCATTCTCACCAAGACATTTGTTCTTCCCTTCAAGAAGCCGGAAACAAATTCTCCGCGTGGTCTTCAAACAGGCAATTTAACCTAAAATATGTGATTATCATTTTATTTTCGAAACTTAGTGATACATTTGGTACCGTCAGGAAACAAGACATGAATTGGCATGTATTCAACACGAAGGCTATAAAAAAACAAAGAAGGAACAAACGGTCGCATATTCCTTCAGAATGTATCCGAAGTACTAGGAGAGTCATTTAAACAATTTTAGCGTTGAGATATACGAAACAAAAGCTTGAGGGCGGTGACAACACGCAAGGAGTCGAAATGACGCCTCCAGGGCATTCTAAGTACTACTTTCATCGGCGTTCACTTGTCAGCGGTTGCCTCTTATTTTGCGGTTCCAGCCTTCTCTATCCGACCAAAGGTCTTCGTCCATTCTTCTTTGACGCATGGCTTCCATTACTCCGGTAATCCAGGTTTTGCGAGGCCTTCCTCGTTTTTTCCTTCCTGGAGGAGACCAGTCGAGGACATTCTTGGGCCACCTTGTATCTGACATTCTTCTCAGGTGGCCATACCATTGTAGCATTTTACTTTCTAATCTGTCCACCACCGATTCCGATTGCTGCATCCGTTTCCGAATTTCTACGTTTCTATTTTTTTCCATTCTACAAATTCGGCAGCTCCTTCTTAATCGATCCACTTCTCTTGCACATAATTTCTGTTTCTGGCGTTCCGTCAAGACCCAACTCTCTGCACCATAGGTTAGAATACTTTCAATAATAGTTCGTACAATAACCTTTTTTGTTCTTACATGAATTTCCCGACTCCATAGTACCCCATTCAGCATTCTTATAGCTCCTCTTACCTGTTTAATGCGGTCATCAATATCCTTTTTCACAATTTCCAGACGTATGCAGGATTGTACCCAAATACTTGAACTGTTCAACTAACGTAATCCTTGTACTTCCAAATCAGTACCTTCTCCTCCTACTATCAGATACTCTGTTTTTTCAGATTTAATTTAAGGCTACCTGTACATACGCCTCTACTATTTTCCGAGTGATATATTTTGCATCATCTCTATCTTGAGCCATTATTACCATATCATCCGCAAAAAAAATTGAATGTATTGCTTGTCCGTTTACAACAACGCCCATTCCTTGACATGAAGCATTCCAACCTTTAAGGACCTCTTCTAAATAAGTTTTAAAAACAGTAGGAGACATTCCACATCCCTACCTTAAGCCTTTAGTAGTTTTAAATTCCTCAGAAATTCTATTTCCGATTTTTAACACTGCTAGGGTACCCACATACATTTTCTTTATGAGTTGAAAGAGCGATTCTTCAATTTTAAAATTTCGTAGTGCCCTCCACAATCCATGTATAGGCACTGAGTCATATGCTTTTTCCAGGTCAATAAAAACCATATGAAGCTCTCTTCCCTTCCGACTCATTTTCTCACACATTTGTCGTAATATAAAAATGTTATCTATACAGGACTTGCCTTCTGTAAAACCAGCTTGTTGTTCTGAGATTTTCATGGACACCTTAGCCTTCAATCTATTCTTCACTATTTTGCTCAAGAGTCTTTCAATTGATGCCATTACACTTATACCCCGATAATTGTTCATATGTTTCTTACTTCCCTTCTTGTGAATAGCCGAAATATATGATAGATTCCATTCAGTAGGTAAATCGTCCATAAATAATATCTGATTGAACAGTTTGGTCAATACTCTATTCATCTCCTGTCCACTATACTTCCACAAATCCATGGGAATTCTACCTGGTCCCGCCGCTTTACCATTTTGTGAATATTTTAGGGCTTTCCGTACTTCTTTCTTAAGAATAGGTTCTACCACTTTCATGCTTCGCTTTATATTTCTAGAAGTCGTTCCCAGTTGTTTTCACTGAAATCTATTTTCCGTCAGCATCTCAGAAAAATGCTTCTTCCATTCCAGTAATGTAATCATATTCAAACTTACTTTATTCACATTCGGCGCTCTTATTCTTCTTATAGTTCTCCAAGCTTGTCTTGTTTTACCGTATCCCATTGTATGTTCTATCCCATAACATATCCTTTCCCAAGCCTCCTCTTTACATTGCCTCACAATCTTTTTTGGTTTTCTTTTTTAGTAAGTATTACCTATCTAAATCTTCTTGACGCTTAGAATTCAGCCAGATCCCATAAGGTTCCTTCTTATCCTTAATTGCCGTAGCGGCTTCTCCATTCATCCATTCCACTCTTCCCTTACTATCCATTTCTATCCTGAGTTTCAGCAGCTGTCTCATGTACCCATGTCTTCATATGATCATAGAGTTCTTGGACTCTCCGATCATCTTGTATATCTAATTTAGTTGCAAGACGTCTCTGAAAGAGATCCCTAACACTTTCGTCTCGCAATAGAGAAAGAATATATCTCGGTTCATTAATGTTTGATTCTTCTTGTGTAAATGACATATCATTTTGTGATGTTATCCTTGGGAATGCTATTTTAGTAATAAGGTGATGGTCTGTACCGCATTCAGCTCCTCTAAATACTTTGACATCTTGAACTATTTTGAATCTTTCTATTTTGTTTAACCATAACATAATCTATTATAGATTTTATTCTTTTCCTCCTCTGTTCCCAAGTAAACTTATGAATGTCGTTGTGGCAAAAATAAGAACTCATAATGAAACAATTCTGCACTTAACAGAATTCTATTAATCGCTTGCCATTGTCATTTATCATTGTTTCTCCCCATTTACCCATTACCCCATCTTCTTCTTTATTTCCAATGCGCCCATTTAGAACGCCCATAATTATAAGTTATAGAGACCCTATCCATCACCTCTATTAGATCTTCAAAAAATGCATCCTTCTTCATAGTCAGGGAGTCATCTGTAGGGGCATATACTCCAATAACTACAAGGGTAATTCCACATATTTTAATTTTTATTCTTATTAGGTATTCTAGGTCAATTCGACTATTGTTCATGAAATATAATTTTCACATGTTTCAATTTTTATCATACGGTAAATAAATCAAAATTATGAAATTCACAAAATTACAAAATTCTATTTTCAAAAACAAAGAAATCACAAGGATATAAAAATTCCCAGGAGTCGAATCAACAACTGTAGTGTTAAATATCTTGAAAAATTATATAACTATTAGCTTTTTAATTAGGCACACAAGTATAAGAGAAGCAGAGAATCTACAGTCATTCTGTAGAATCAAAACACTATGTGAGTGAACGAATATCGAACATTATTGTTCCTAAGAGGAGATAAATTAAGAGTTGGGTATTTTTACAATCATTGGCAACAATTTTTAAAACAAATTGTTGGCAGTTTCATCTTTTATGAAAATATTATAATCCTGTATGAATTGAACACCTCTTTCCTCAGCATCATTCACAACAAATGTCTTCTCAAATTTTTGACTTCCACGTTGCAAACAGGATCATCCTTCCATATTGAAGAGCATTTACTGCAAAAATCTGCACTGATAGAAAATATAGTGAAAAAAATTACTATCCTGAAGTAACAAAAGATGAAATCTCGCGAATGAAAGATTATTGTTATGCAGAATGTACTTCTTTGATAGATTTTTTCTTCTTTCTCTTCCTCATCTTCCAGAATAACTTGATCCATTTTGTCTTGCCCTCTGTTATAAAGCGTAAAACAAGACTGGAGCCTCATGGGAACTAAGTACCAGAGTTGGTTTGAATTATGTGTGCAGTAGTTGCACTTATTTGGATAACACTGGTCTTGAAAATTAAACTTTATGCTACAAGAACTTTCTTGGCAGATCTTTATAGAAAATATGAAGCTGAATTAAAAAATGAATGTAATTTTTCCCTATCACGGAAGGTTTTTGGTGACAGACCAGTAAATGTTTTTACAGTCGTTTCTTTTACACTAAAGAAATTAAAAATATTCAAACCTAATAGGTTAGTTGATAGGTTAATAGGTTAATAGGATAATTGATATCACTGCTTTTCCATGACTTCTGTAGCGTCAGTGTATGGTGTTACAATATTCTTTACAATACCCAGCATTTTACACTTGAAAGCTGTGACTCGCGGTAGACAAGTGACAAAGATAATAATTCATGTTTAGTTTTTTCCTCGTTCTTAATACAATTATTTTTCAAACTCTGCGTTACTTAGAGTAACTCAAAGTTTACATTACATGGAAATAATTATTTCTCGTTTAGAGTAAAACATTCTTGTTCCTCAAGTGAGAAGTATATTCGAGTTCTTCTCAGGACACGATTCGCGTCTCAGATGAAGTGCTGAAGAAGAGTGAGAAAGGAAGCGCCTCCGCACTGTTGAGTGCAGGCTGAGAGTTTACCGCCTCGAAAATATCTTCCTACAAAGTTTCTCTTTATTTTTTGTTCAGATTCCGTTCACATAAAACAGTACATTTAAATCCTCCATCCGCGTAAATTCTTGGTTATAAATTTCTCTTTTAAAATTCTGACATAATTTTAATAAGTTTATTTAGAAATTGATAAAAGGGTCTTCATTAATCATGCGTATTCTTTTTACTCAAAACATTTACAAAAATTACATTTCTATTCATTGCCATCGAATCGAAAAAAAATATACTTTCCCGAAGTTGATAATACCATTGCATTGAGAGCAAAAAATTGTAAAGATAGGACGCCCCATCACACCTTTGCCATCCTGGTTTCGTACTGTCGCTCTACTTCATTAAAGTTTGAGAATTTCTATAAAAATGTCAAAACAATTACAATCAAATGTTTCCTGCAGATAATATGATTGATACTAATTTTTAAATCTGTTTACAAATACCTCACTAACTGAAATTGCCATTTTGAACTTTGTCGATTTGAAATCAATAAAATGAACTACATATTATTTACGTATACAATGTAAATGACCTGGGTGTTCTCATAGTGCTTTCTTTTAAACGTCATATGTTTGAATCACATATGAGTGCTCACGTAACAAATTTTCATTTTCTAATAGCTTTACTGCTGACTGATTGACACCCAAATATTTTTGTGGAAAGTACGATCATTTTATTCTAAAATGGTCTCAGAGTAAATTTGTGGTGGTAACCAATTCTTCTAAACTATCACATCTGATAATATCCTAGTATCCTAGATAAGTCGATATTTTAAGTAAGGAACAAATAGAACGAAAATCAGGTAGACTTTTAGTATACTGTTGGTAAACATGGCAGTCCCCGTTCATTAATTTTCTCAACTTAATATTTAACTAAATAGTAACTCGGATATACTCACACTTTTAAATGTTTTTTGCCTTTTCTAACGAGTAAAATACACCAAAATAAAAGAGCGTTAATTCTACTAAACGTCAAATGTGTGTTAAATCAACATCAATTTAATTTTTGTATTATATTTCTATATCTAATTATTATTATTTACATTCTTTTCAGATTCCTGTCTCGAAGTCAGAAGCCAGGCACCAGCCGTACTTGTTTGTGCTACAGAGTAAGTAGCGCCATTTAACAATGCATAATAAGAACCAAAATGAAAAGTTTATGCAAATTAAAATACGCTATTGGCTTAAAATATAATTAATCCAGTTATCCAGATATTAGAACGTAATAGGCAAGAATAAATCATATCTCTGTCCTGGGATGTTAAGTGAAAGTTTAAAGAAAAACTATGGAGACGTTTTTGAAAAAATCTTGCTTTTGTAATATTTTATAATTGCACGTATGGCAAGCAATATTGCATGAAAATAACGAAAATTTTCAAAAAATTAACTAGGTTATTGAAAGATTTAATTAGGGAGAGAGAAGTTTACTTGAAAGAAAACTATTTTTTCAATTTTGTAGTTGTAAAAAAAACGGAAAAATTCAAAGTTTTGAAATTTTCGAAAATTAAGCCGAAATTCGGACATATGACACTTTTATAAGTGTATTTTATTCTGTTATTACAAGAAACAAAGGAAACATTTGGAGCGGCTTTTCAGAAAATTCTGAAATTGTTCCTAAGGCTTACCTAAAGCATCCCCAAATTGTCAAGAATGTTTTTCAAAATCTCAAAGCTTTTACTCGGGTCAGATGGTCAGGGGTTTCTTCACTTTGGGAAACATCCTGCCTCTGGTTTAGGAGTTGGAGGTGTTCATAGACGGCGGACGGACGGACGGACGGACGGAGGGACGTTTTCCTGTCAATTGTTTGTTCGGTATGAAGGGACCACAAAATCACCATTATTCAGGCTATACCACGTGCTATAGGATAATTTTTTCTTAATTGTTTTCATTATCATGGCTGGCAATGACATTTTTTCTTCGGAAAATCCGCCATTTTTCAAGCAGTTTTACCTAACTTTATATAAAATTAGTATATTACTCCGTATATACGTGCGTATACGAGAATGTAAAAATGTACTTCGGGCGACAATAGACGGCAACCGGCAAGAGTATGTGGCAAGCCAGAATAGCTAGCCCAGACCAAAGAAAATAGAAAACTAATGCGAGAAACTTTCTGCCTTTTTTGTAGCAGCACTAGTTTACTTTCGCGAATATACGGAGTAATAACGGTGCACAGCATTCGAGTAAACCTCTTGAGTGCGCTCGGTTGCGGCAGCTTCCCACGCAGCAATCGAGACGAGAGGGCTCATTCAATGCGTCTCGGTCTCCTGATGGGCAACTGGATCTGGCGAGGAGATTCAAATAAATTTCCAAAAATGTGTTTTTTCATGTTTTCAAGCTGCGGTCTTCGTGATAATGCGAGGAATTAAACTATCGCACCCTAAACCGATCTACATAGGTGGCATTGATTAAACACCAGTACCCAAACAAATTTATAGCACAATTCTCTTTCACGACGTTGGCAACACTGATGTTGACATCTTCAAGTGAACAATTGAATTACCTAGTAAATCGCCCTGCAGACTGATTTGGATTTTGATTCTTATTACTGTAGTTTTTAAAAATAAATTTGCGAAACCATAGGAACAGTATTACCTCTTAACTTATTAAACGTGAAGAATTTCAAGTGAATACGGAGAAACAAAACTGTGAGTAGTTCTAGAGAATGAATTAATGTTATGTTCGACTTCTCACTTTTACGTTCTTACATAAGTGTGAAAATATCGATTTTCAAATGAATGTGACTCAGAACTTATGCTTATTAATTTTAACTAACACCTTATTCACATAAACATACAAAACAGCTGCCTTTTAATGTTAGATTTGCAACGCTAGATTTGCATACAACACAAGTAATAGAGCAATTGCAGAAGTAGAAGTGAACAGAATAAGTTTGTGGTCACTTCAAAAGTTATGGGAAAAACATATGAAACTGTTAAGGAAATTCGTAAAACAATCAAATGTAGTTTAAAAATGTTGCCACAGAATTTTCACAACTAATTGGGAATGATATGTATTTGTGCATTTAGCATTTGTGTTCATGCAAATGTGCTAAGTGCAGTTTTGTGCATATTAACAAAGAGCTTAAAAATGTAGCGATATTAAAATTCAACTGTTAGCATCACAACGTCTTTGTTACGGTGATAATAATTTTGAAATTACAGTAATACGACTTTGTATCCCGTATGGAGGTTACACACAATGCCATTGGTTATTGGGAACTTTTGATCGAGAATATAACATTATCAGCTACTACGATTCATTTGTAAGTCCAATGCGGGATACTGGAAGAACGTATTTGAACAGACCTGGGAATGAAAAAAAATTGCCAACACAAACTATTTTTAAAACTGTTTACATCGCCGCGACGCCATATTTTACTAGTGTGTAGTAGGGAAAGTTAAGTCTTACTACGGAAAATCGATTCCAAGATTTCAACGTAAATTCACATTTCGGGGTACCGAAAGAGGTACCGAAAGAGACTTTTTTCAAAACGTCCGCCCGTCTGTGTGTCTGTCTGTGATCGCCACTTGCGTCTATACCACACGTAGGATGTTTTCCATAATTGACATTTCTCGATCGATCTGGCCCGACTCAAGGTGCTGCGATAACCTTTCTCTAAAATTTGGGGGTACTTTACATGAAACCTCCTACTTTACTGTGAAATCTATGTCATCAACAATTAATTATCAAATGAAAATTACTAATGAATTATTTGCAGTTTTGGTAATGTCGTAAACAAGTTATTATTTATTTGTACATCCTTTATCTTCCAATTTTTGTAGGAAGAAAGCACAGAAATGCAAGATGCTCCAAAATTATTGCAAGACATCTTGAATAAATAAAAGCAACAATTCCCTAGTAGCAGTGGTGCCAAAATTTCCATTTCAGAACGTTTAAGAAAGGTCGCAACACGAGTTTAGCGACAATAAATTACTCAAATTAGTGTATAACTATCTATAAAAAATTATCAAAGATGTCACTTATAGGGGATTTCGGGAACTGCCAAGTTAAATCAAAATTACGAAAATAACATACATACAATTCCAGTTTACTTACAATCCTAATGGATTGTATAGGTGAGTATATTACGTCAAATGATTTTCAATAAATTTTCTGAAATACTCAATTGTTTTCTCAGGCAACAGAGGTGCGACGAATAATATTCCCGAGCCAGGCTCGAGCAAGCAGCTTGGCCCTCCCTCCGAGACGCGGAGTCCGAACCCGACATTCAAACATCTCGGCCATCCGCGCGGGGAATTGGCACCCCTGCAATAGCCAGAAGCGCCTTGAAGATTCGAAAATTGAATTGAATTGAATTGAATGCAATTCAATTTGCTTTTTTTTACGTGGCGAGACTCGGGCCATCAGACCCGCTCTTCCGTCTGACCACGCAAATTTCGCTACGCTCCTTTCATCAACTAGCAGAGAAAGGAGGTATTTCTTGGGCGACGAAACAGGCGATTTGAATTTAGCTCAGAGGCGTCATTTAGGCTTGAGGATCTTTTACATGCAAGTAAATCTACTAACATGGGACAGCCGGCTTTACTTCCCCTCCGAAAGAAGGCGTACGAAGGATTTTGTACCCCTTAAAAATCCACGGCTTCGATCGGGTTTGAAGCCGCGAGCGTGGGTATAACAGTCCGGTACGCTAACCGTCACACCATCGCCGCCGCATAATCGCACACACTCCCAATTTATGCTTCTTGATTAATAGTATTTGCGATTAGAATTACTTCAATGGTTTTCAATAAAGTTTGTAGAATCTTCAATTATTTCCTGCGGCAACACAGAATGGTCATAATTAATAGTTCCCGACCAAAACGCGACCCAGCCAACCTGCCCACCGAAGAACACAGGCCTCGGTTATCTAGTTACGACGTGCAACGAATACTTCTATAATAGTAATAAGTATATGACTTTTTCATTTCTAGCATTCCAGAGCCGAGTAATCAAGAAAATGTGAAAAATATTCGTTTTTCGGGCGACAGAAGAAAACAGGCGAGATGACAATGACGTCTATCGGAGAAGCTGGTCACGAGTTGCAAGAATAGAAAACGAACTAGAGCGAGACAGTCCGGGCCATTCTATAGTATTACTAGTTTTTTAATTATTTATTTACCTAAATAGCTAATTTGTACAATAAATTTTGTTCGACGAAAAAAATTTCAGATTTTTAGCTTTGATAGATATTTAGCTTTGATAGATTGAAGCTGGCAAGAGTATGTGGCAAGTCCGAATAGGTAGTCGAGACCGAAGGAAATAGATCACTAATACGGGAAAGTTTGTGCCATTCTGTAGCCCCACCAATTTGAATCTATTAACTCCTGAACGAAGCGTTCTAGGGCATTAAAAAGTGAAATTTTGAGGCCGAAAAAAAGGTTTAATCCACAGGGTAAGCTCTCTAAAACTCATACGTACATGGTTATTTTTTTTGATTTTTTTAGTCTTATTTCTTTGTGATGATTTATACATTGGACAGTAATTTGTCATAATTGACTAGGTTAGGTACAATTTGGCTCGGATGGACGGACGGAGAGAGTTTAACGTCGGAGAGTGAACGTCCATCGCGGCCAGACACACCAAATAATCAATCTAATGAAACATTCCAATGATTAAAAAAGTATTGTATTACATTCTACATTCTACACTATTTACTTTCTTCAGAAAAACAAGTATAATAAACGTGTCTAAATGCGAACTCTCAAGAGACCAATATTGTTTTCGTGTTATACAAGATTCACCATTAGGCAATGTAATACTATAGAATTAATGTTGTCAGGGCCGTGTAATGTTCTTATTAGACAGATTTCAGTACTATACACGTTCCGAATTGGGAAAGTTTAACTGTATCTGTTACTAGCATTGGGAATTGAATTGCTCTACGTATCTTCTATTTAAGAATAAGTTAATTAGTGTGTCCTCGTCTTAATTTACAGCACACGCGCGAACGTTTTTCCTACGTCTTTTGTCTGGCGAATATTCGTGCATTGAACAACGCAAGGCTCAGCGTTACCAAAGCAGCGTGGTGTTACAAAGACTTCCGCGAACAGCAGAGGATCAGGACACAATGGCAGCGGGCGCCGGCTTGTTAGAAAAGCATTCGGGGAGGCAGCGTGGAATTCGAGCTTTCCCGGGACTCCCTAACAAATTAAGTTTCTTCGCCATTGATTTCTTCCGCGAGACAACAAGGTAGAAGGCAAAAGTTGAAAGCAAAACGCTGGTCTTTAGATATTCTCTCTTGAACTGTGTAATTAAATGCTTCAGCGGAAACTTTTCTCGTTATTCAGTACCGATTCAGCAGGAAAAAATGTGGCCTTCTAGCAATGCATCGTCTTCTTGGATTTCATACGTCTTCAGAAATATCTATGGTTTTTGTTTTCAAAATAATGTAAGTAAATATAGTAAGAAAACTAAGAGCAACGAGCACCTTTCTTACTTCATTGTACTCCATAGGTCACCAAACCAATAGGAAAAAATCTGTAAACGTTTGCATGAAAATTGTACGTAACTTCCGTATATTTCAACGTAATCCAATTCAACTAAATTATTAAAGACTAATTTTCATAAAATTGTAATTGTTTTAATTTTGATGGTATACAAAAATTGAAAGGTCACCTCAATATTGTGACGTAGTCTGAGGCGAGGTCGAGTGCGGACACGGAGTTGTGCTATACTACAATGAGTCATAGAGACCCATCGCACAGCGCGACCATTGCGTCACGCTCTATCAACATATTTCGAGGCGAAGAGCGCCGTTGACACAATGCGACACGCGCAGCGGCGTGTGCGCCGCTAACCCAGTATTCCCCAGCGAGCGTCCGCCCCCGAAACGCACCCTTCCATCTTTGTGACTGACTACCGGAACTGTCGCTTTAAGAGGCTCGAGAGCAGCCCTCCAGAAACTCCTACGTGACAATAAATCACGAAGCTCCGTAGAAGACTAGCCTATAGAAAGCCTCGCGCTAAGCACGTGATAGGACGGGCATATTGCGCGAGGGGTGGGGACGGGAATCGAGTGAGCGAACGGCACTAGAAAAGATTTAGAATTGGAGAAAGAGTGTTGGAGCGAGCGGTCGATTATCAAAGAGAGTTCTTCGTATTTCCTCGGCGACTACAGCCACACGAAAGCGATCTCAAGTCTCCAGGTCCTACCAGCCATTATTCCAGCATCGGAATTTATTCCGGAGGCCGGTCTAGGACAGTAGGGATAACACCCATAAATTACACGAGAGCGTGTGCAGCACAATTATTCGGCTGCCAATGATAATATGCGGTCAAGGCGACGTATAACGAGCTGAGACCCGCGCATCAAGAAACTGACTCTCAGCTCAACTGCAGCTCAGCCAGGCGTCGTGTTCCTGCCGACTACAGGAGACTTCCATGGAACTTCAACGGGTCATCTGCTGCCGCCGGCCGATATTTGGACGTGTAATCATTTCGGAGTGAGGTAGAAGAATTTCAGTTATCCCCATTATCTGTAAGTGTTCACACCCATTTTAGTCAATAACCAGAGCAAAGCACTAGAAGGAACAGTCATGTAAAAGAGACAAATGTCTATTGCAATAAACGCGTCCCCGTCATTTTGGCCGGGTGATCACAAAAAAACAAGTGTATTACTTATAAACAGTAAGCAAATGCAATCCTTCGCCCCAGGGTGCCCACCCCTGATGATGTCTCAAGTCCGGTGCCCAGATCACAGGTAAGGCATACGCTTGGCGCCCTCCTAAATAAATTCAGCGCGTGCATCCTGGTGTCTGGAAACGACCGTCGCACCTTAAGTGTGATGGCAACCCCCCTCTATGATAGTGTGACTCACAGCGGCGCATCACACCAATAATTGCGCCTATGTGGTCCATTACAATACAGAAGTATTGACAATGTTTCCCACACAGTATTTACGCTCCTGGGAAATTAGCGCTGCACTCCCAGCACTGCACATCCCCGAGGCATACCCGCCTCAGCCTGACGCAGACGCCAGCGGCTATGCGAGCTATTTACTCTTGCACTTTCCCGCCGCGGCACCCACTGAGCTCAACGTGGCGCATCGGCCCTTCGGCGGACTCGCCCCGCCGCCCCCGCACAGCCCTGCGAGCCCAGCGCCGTCTCGGCGCGAACGCCCACAAGCGGCGCACGCAGGCGGTGAACGCTCGGCGCTTCTCTGCTTTTGCCGTTCGAGGGGCAGAGGAGCAGCGCTTTCATAAGCCGTAGCTTCAGTCCTCGCGCAAGTTGCTGGCGCGCGCTCGTGCCCGCACAGGCCGCGGCCGCGGGTGACGCCGAGGTAGCTGGCGTGGGAGGTCCAGGCAATGTGAGTGCCAAGTTGCTGGCGCGCGCTCGTGCCCGCACAGGCCGCGGCCGCGGGTGACGCCGAGGTAGCTGGCGTGGGAGGTCCAGGCAATGTGAGTGCCAAGTTGCTGGCGCGCGCTCGTGCCCGCACAGGCCGCGGCCGCGGGTCACGCCGAGGTAGCTGGCGTGGGAGGTCCAGGCAATGTGAGTGCCAAGTTGCTGGCGCGCGCTCGTGCCCGCACAGGCCGCGGCCGCGGGTCACGCCGAGGTAGCTGGCGTGGGAGGTCCAGGCAATGTGAGTGCCAAGTTGCTGGCGCGCGCTCGTGCCCGCACAGGCCGCGGCCGCGGGTCACGCCGAGGTAGCTGGCGTGGGAGGTCCAGGCAATGTGAGTGCCAAGTTGCTGGCGCGCGCTCGTGCCCGCACAGGCCGCGGCCGCGGGTCACGCCGAGGTAGCTGGCGTGGGAGGTCCAGGCAATGTGAGTGCCAAGTTGCTGGCGCGCGCTCGTGCCCGCACAGGCCGCGGCCGCGGGTCACGCCGAGGTAGCTGGCGTGGGAGGTCCAGGCAATGTGAGTGCCAAGTTGCTGGCGCGCGCTCGTGCCCGCACAGGCCGCGGCCGCGGGTCACGCCGAGGTAGCTGGCGTGGGAGGTCCAGGCAATGTGAGTGCCAAGTTGCTGGCGCGCGCTCGTGCCCGCACAGGCCGCGGCCGCGGGTCACGCCGAGGTAGCTGGCGTGGGAGGTCCAGGCCATGTGAGTGCCAAGTTGCTGGCGCGCGCTCGTGCCCGCACAGGCCGCGGCCGCGGGTGACGCCGAGGTAGCTGGCGTGGGAGGTCCAGGCGATGTGAGTGCCCGCCTGTGGGATCTGCCCTCTGGCGGGCAAATTGACGCCCACTCATTTATCTGGGTGTAGGGCTAGCCTTTTACGGGAAAGCCAATCCGGTAAGTCGGCGAGGCGTGTATTTACTTACTATACAGCTTGTCTGGCGTTTGCCGACTTTGCGTAATACGCAAAATCGTCTGCGTCTGGAAGCCCGCAACGCTGTATTCCTGTTCTCTTCTGCACTGAGGGCGGCGCGTCGTTGTGAGTGGGCTAAAGTGTCGGGGAGAGCACACGTCCCTGCGGAACTCTCGCTTCGGCCTGGGGTTGCGCCATTCACTCGCACTGTAAATCGCCTTTCGTGAGGAAGCGGGCAATAATCCTGGCATAGCAGTCGCTGACTCCGGACTCAATGAGACACAAGAGCGCCCCCTCGTGCCATACAGAGTCGAAGGAACATCACTGGCAAGTGTTGCTTTGGAGAGAAGAGCGGAAATCCGTCTGACAGCCCGCGCCCGCTCCCCGACAGCGGAATCGCCCGATCGGCGCGAACCTTTGCGGCTCTTCGCAGCGCTCGCTGCTCATCTGAGAGTCCTTGGCCGAAGAAAACGGTGAATTACATCCATAATGTAAAAGACGAAAGTCCAAAGAAGACTACAAAGAGTTATTACAACTCTGACTCCTGTGTCTAAGTGAGTCGTCTAAAAATACATTGTTTGGGAATACCAGTGGCGCGTCATCAATGAAGGTGCTTAGCAAAGGCACTTGCTATATGCACTTAAAAGTGTCCTCTTCCCCAAGCAGTTGAATATTCCTCAACTAAAATTGAAAGAAATGAAATGGGTTGCGGCTATTCTTAACCTGTTATATGTTCGCTTTCGGCACGAGGCAATTGTAAGTCGATGGGCTCGAAATATGTTAGATATGCGCCTAAAGTACGTTTTTTGACTTTTTCTTATTTTTTCGGTATCCTAATAACAGAACAAAAATATTATTTTAAGAATATTTCACTGTAAAATCTCGTATTAGATGGCAATTTTATTTCAGCCTTTTTAAGAAAATGGCGTTTAAGTGCTACTGTAAATTGGAAATTACAAGCTCTTTTTCACAGAAATTTTTGGAGTTTTTGAAAAACTTTATTTGAAGTCATTTGAATCATATTAACTCAGAAATAAAATAGTGTTTACAAATTGCACCAAATATGCATATATGGTGGTGTGTGAAATATTTCAAAAAAATTACATTTGAGTACTTAAAGAAAACAACAAAAAATACCCCGAAATGAACTTTAAGTTATATTAAAGAGTGCAATTACCTCTATCCCTTCGAAAAGTTTGCAGAAAAAATTTGGAGCGATTTTTGGGAAAAGGGCGTGTGAGTGTTTCTGAAACTGCAGAATTCTCAACTAGATTTCACAGAAAACGGAAGTTTTCGAGCCACTTTATTTAACATTATTTTAGAACATGTACTTATAACTATGATGATGTGAACAAATCTCCGCTAACGTAAATATTAACGATGTAAGAGGCAAGACAAGAAAATATCATTTTTGTAATTTTTGAAAAAAGAATAGAGAAAACTGGCGTTTATGTCTTCTCATAGACTATATTTAGCATTATACCTACCAAAAGTTTAAAGAAAAAATCTTGTTTTGTTATTTTTTAAATTCCAAATATTGCACGCCATTTCGCGCGAAAACTACTAAAATTCAAAAAAAATATACATGACCTTCATAAAAGAGCTACGTGTGGATGACAAATTTAATTTGAAGGAAAAATCTCTATCTAATTTTGTAGTAATAGTAAGACACCGAAAAAATCATACTTTCAGATTTTTCAAAAATTCAGAATTTACCTTGAAAGTTGAACCTACACCACTATTATAAGTGTAGTTTACTCTATTTTTACAAGAAATTTAAAGAAAAAATTGGAGTCGTGTTTGTGAAAATTTTAAAAGTATCCGGGGGGCTTTGTATCAAGTACCCTCAAATTTTAAAGAATGTTTTTCAAAATCTCAAAGCTTTGACTGGAGCCAGATGGAGAAGGATTTCTTCAATTTGGACAATATCTTACGTTTGGTTTAGGTGCTAGTGGTGTTCACAGACGGACTGACAGACGATGAAGAAAACAACACTTTTCGGTATAAGGGCTCCAAAAAACTTTTTTTTTCGTTGAAACTTCAAAATCGATTTTCCATTGCATTACATAACGTTCCCTATTCTACGCGTGTTACTCCGTAAATACGGACCAATACTGGAAAGTGAAAATCTTGCCGAGTGTGTTGCGGGTTGCTTTTGACAAGAATTCTTACTTTCCCTTATACATGCGTATATACAGAGTTATATAGTATTGTAACCGACTTGCGAAAGGCAATTCTTTGGGTGGGGTCGTGACTTTCAGAATAGTTCACGAAAAAAACAACAGAAAGTCGTGATCACAGAAGAAGACGCTACTAGTAATATATAGACATGTCATTGACACTCAAAGGAAAAAAATCAACAAAACTGTAGAGAAAATAATCTAAATAACCTGCGAGAGACCACATGTACAACTAGGAATCTCGATAACGTTTATATAGTTTCTTCAACCTGCCTGAGAAGGAATAGGAGTTTGTGACTTACAAATTAAGCCCATGTCCCACGCGCGCTTCACGCGCTCAGAGCTTCACTCGCTCGGAACTATGCTCGCGAGGAAGTGTTCCCTGAATGCACAATTTACGCAGAAAACATTTAACAATATTTAAGTAAACGCAAAAGGAAAATGAAAAACGATAAACCGCATGTAGCCTTTGAATAGACAAAGAATCTCGGAACCATTAGAAAGTCTGTTTCTTAAAACGGCTTCAAGAAAGGGAAAAAAAGAAGCTAGTGGTGCTGCCCAAGCATTTGTATCTTCATGCTCCGCAATATTATATTGATTTGCATATTGTATTAAAAAATAGATTTGATGTGACATGTGTTTCAAAAATAGATAAGAGAGTTGTACAGTAGTTTAAAATTTAAATATACGAAAATGACATACAGGCACTTTCAGTTTATTTAGAACCTTAACACATTGTATATGTGAGTATGATTGCTTCAAATGATTTCCAATAAAGTTTCTGAAATACTCAATTGTTGTGCCGAATAATTATCCATGTGACAGGCTCGAACCAACTATCCACTTCAGCCACCCGGGGTATTCAGAGAACTGACACTTATCTAACAGTCATAAACGCCGAAAGACAACAATTCATTAGTCGAAATGGTTTACAAATCCAATAAGAGTTGTGCAAAATTGTTTAGAAGTTGAAAACTCTAAAATTACCCACAGACACTTCTAGTTTATGTGTCTTAATGAATTACATTTACGATTAGAATTGCTTCAATTGGTTTTCAAAAACAAAAAAATCCCTTCCTTCCTTCGGCTCTTCCTTGGGAGATTAAAAGATCCTCGAGCCTAAATGACGTGGCCTCTGAGCTAAATTCAAATCGCCTGTTTCGTCGCCCAAGAAGTACCTCCTTTCTGCGCTAGTTGGTGTAAGGAGCGTAGAGAAATTTGCGTGGTCAGACGGATGACCCGTGTCTCGTCACGTATAATAAGGCTTCAATTCAATATAACTTGAACAAATCGACGCTAATGTAAATATTAAATCGGGAGAAAAGTCAAATAACTTCTATTTTTGTAATTTTTCGAAACACAAAAGAATAGAACAATATGGTGTTTATGTCATTTCATAAAGGACATTTAGTACTATTCCTACCAAAAGTGTATAGACAGAATTTGGAGCCGTTTTTGAGAAAATCTGTTTTTGTTATTATTTAAAATTGCAAATATTGCACGCAAGATTGCGCAAAAACTACTAACATTTTCAAATCAATGTACATGACCTTCATAAAAGAACTAATTATGGACAACAAATTTTATTTGAGGGAAAAATCTGTATCTTTAATTATGGGAAGGTATTAAGGTTATGGGAAGACACCGAAAAACTTCCAATTGTTGGAATTTTCAAAAATTCAGATTAACCGTGAATTTCGGACCTTTGCCACTTTTATAAGTGTATGTCATTCCGTTAGAAATTTAAAGAAAATATTTGGAGTCGGGTTTTTGAAAATTTTGAAAATATCCGGAGGGCTTCATGTACAGCACCTCCAAATTTTTAAGATTGTTTTTTTCAAAATCTTAAAGCTTGGACTTCATTCATATGGACAAGGGTTTCTTCAATGTGGAAAAAATCCTACGTATAGTTTAGGCGCTACTAGTGTTCACAGACAGACGGACAGGCAGACGGACGGACGGACAGGCAGACGTTTTGAAAAGAACCCCCTTTTCGGTATCAGGAGATTCCAAAACTTTTGTTTCCCGTGAAATATCGAAATCGATTTTCTGCAGTATTTTATAAAGTTCCCTATACTTCGTACATTACTCCGTATGTACATACCTGTACGAAAAAAATAATAACATATATTATATTTGTGATAAAGAACTCAGGGTAAATTGACTTAAATCCCACGGAAAACTAGTCATCATACTGTAACGTTTCTTGTGGTGAATTAAAACACACATATAATATTTTAACAAAGACGTTTATTTTGTTTCTTAATGATACACTAAAATACTTGATTTATTTACAGATACTTTTTAGAGATTCACAAATATCTTTACAGATTACCGGTCCTTGTGTTTTTCACTTGGTTATTTCCTTACACACGTGTCAGTTCTCTTGATTATTTATTTACACTGTTCACTTCTACACTACCGTACTGTCCGAAACGCTTACCACTGTCCGATGCATTGCCCACAACTCACTGCGCAGGCTACAGTTCACGGCGTTGATCACTGTCCACTGCACTGCTGTTCACCGCGATGCACATTTTACTGCTCAGCTTCCACTTCACACTTCAGAAAGACTGCAAACTGCCAGCGGCCGCCTACACCTGCACCTGCAGTGCAAATTTGTACCTTGCTGGCGCCCGCCTCGACCTATGCGGAACTTGCGCCACAGGTCTAAGCGACTCGCGGATAACCCAGAACCGTTATTTCTGGGGGCGCCGGCAGATGACGCAATTCGCCCAGCGTATCTCAGCAGATGATGCAATATTCGTTAAAATACTTTCGCTCTAGAATTAGAAGAATAGAAATATGCTTATGAAGGTGCCATAGATCCGATTTTCATTAATAATTCAGTACTTTCAGAAATGTAAATAGTTTGAGTTTTTCGGCTAATTCCTATTACTAAATTGAGGACAGTGATTTTTCCTTCAAATAAAATTTGTTTTCTATACTTATTTCATTAAGGCTATGTACATTTTTTAAACTTGCAGTTTTCACTCAATATAGCGTGCAGTATGTACAATTTTAAAAAACAACACAAGAACATGATTTTTTAAACATCTTCAATTTTTTTAACTTTTGGCAGGGATAGTGCTAAATGCACTCGATAAGATAACATGCACGCCATATTGCTCTCATATATAGGTTTTTAAAAATTACGAAAATGTATTTTTATTTGTCCCTCAAGTAGTTCATTTTTATATTAGCGGCAATTTGTTCCGTTTATAATATGTATGTGTACATGTGCTTTAAATGCCATATAAATCAATCGAAAACTCTACCGTGTTTTCGAAACGAGTTTAAAATTCAGCATTTTAAGAAACGCTCAAATGCCATTTTCTCAAAAACGGCTTCAAATGTTTTCTTCAAACTTTTCATACGAATAATGTTAATTGCACTGTTTAAGATGTTTTAAATTTAATTTTTCTAGTTGTATTTTGTTTGGGGGGGGGTGATTTTTCCAAAACTTAAACAAATGTAATTTTTTTAAATCATCTCTCACACAGTTAATATGCAGATTTCTAGCGATTTGTATATTGAAATAATTCATTCATTTCTTCTTTAAATAATTATAATTTTACTATATATTACTGCCGCGTGTTGGGTGTGCCGTTGAAAGAAATCAATCGTTCTCTCTCTTTTAATAATTTTCTTCAGCAAAATATAGTAAATAGTTTATATTTACTGTATTTTACTGACTGTCTTAAAAGTAAATCTTATTTTTTTTGATAATATGTACAATTTTACTATATTTTTAATTTAATGGAGTGACTAGCATTGGTTTTAAATTAATCTCTGGGCGTCAGCATACTTAAGCTTTCGCAGGGTACTACACTTGTCTTCGTGGGCCTGAAAATACCACTCATACGAATACTCGAGTGATAAATGATTTCATTATTGTTAGGAAATATTTTTACTGCTGTTACTGATAAATTAAACAATTTGCAGATTTTCTTTATAGAGTGCTCGCGCAATTAAGTGTCAGCTGCCACAACTTATTTATTAAACTCCTTTTTAATTATTCGACGGTTCAACAATGTATCTTTATATTTCTCTACTTGATGGCCATCGAATTCCTACAAACAAAACACATATAACAATTTTTCTCAATCACAATGTTCACTTATGTCTCAACACAACTTGGCTTTGCTATAATATTTTCATTAATGTATTTCTGTCACTTATTGCCTAAACTTCCCTTTCGAAGAATTTACAGCAATGTTGGAGTTGTCAATGTCGTCAGCGACTGTTCCAATTTCACCTGGAGCTCTGTTTATGATTACATTGAATTTCAACAAACAATAAATTCCTACTCTTATTCGTGATCTAATTCTCTCACTAATATTACGGTCTTTTCTCC
Source organism: Gryllus longicercus (assembly GCA_038098605.1). Classification (NCBI taxonomy): domain Eukaryota; kingdom Metazoa; phylum Arthropoda; class Insecta; order Orthoptera; family Gryllidae; genus Gryllus; species Gryllus longicercus. The sequence continues at coordinate 554,942 of JAZDUA010000038.1, read as the reverse complement.
AATAAATTGCTTCTAAAATTACTTCCCAATTCTTCCACTACACCGCGGACCACATGTCCATTTTCTATCTCCACCGACTAATTACGAAATATTTCTACACAACGCCTTGACGGCCATCGATTCTCATCCTACCAAAGCTGTCATCATTCTGGCTAAAAATTGTTCCCTTACCCTTTCTATTTCACCTAACCGGTTCACTTGATCGGAAGTAAGCAGCCGTGAGTCAGTGTATGTAGTCAGTGAATAAGCAGTCAGTAAGTAGTAGAAGTAGTAAGCAGTCAGACTGTCAGTATGAGTATGCAGTAGTCTGTCTGAAGTAGAAGCTGAGCTCTGAAGTGTGCATCGCGGTGAACAGCAGTGCAGTGGACCCTGGTCCGCGCAGTGAATTGTGGTCTGTGCAGTGAATTGTGCTCTGAGCAGTGAATTGTGGTCAGCGCAGTGGGCCGTGGACAGTGCATCGGACTGTGCGATAGTGTAGAAGAAGCGATCAGTGTAAATAAATAATCAGAAGTGAACTGTGTTAATTAGTAATCAAGGGAACGGAGTCGTGTGTAAAGAAAATAATCAAGTGAAGAACACATGGACTGTGTAATATATCTGTAAATAAATCAAGTATTTCTACTGTAGCATTGTTTACAAATAAACGTCTTTGTTAAAATAATAATTGTATGCTTTAATTCTTCACAGAGACACGTTACAATACTTATGTATACGAGAAAGTATCTAGTGTTTTTAGAGAATGGCACAGATTTGCTCATACTAGTGGGTTCTCTGATTTGTTTTGGTGTGGACTAGCGTTACGCTATCTTTTCCCAGCTACCATCTATAGCCACCGAAAATATATTTTTACTTTCTCACCTTACGACTTATTCGGTAAGGTTGTTAAATTTAGGAGGGGAAATCCTCTAACACGTGGTGTAGAGATAATCCATGTTTTGTTGGTTCTTGATACCGAAAATTCGAATGACGTCTGTCCGTCCATCTGTGGTGATAACTATCTGCTAAATAGTTCTGCCGATTTTCTCCAAAATTCATATTTCTCAATCGATCTACTGATGTCGCGGGCTCTGGATTTTGAAACTGATATTTCAATTTTGGGGGGTACATTACATGAAATCCCTCACACATTTTCAATTTTTTTCAATAAATCTCCCCAAATTTGTTGATTAAATTTCGTTGTTTAATAGTGCGAAAGACATTTAAGAGAATAGTGTAGGACTAATTTTTGGTGATATCCCCGATTTTTCGAATATTGCAAAAAAATTATATCTACAAAATTGATAATTGAGGTTCTTGGTTCAGACAAAGTTTGTTGTAGAATATTTTTTTTGATCTCTCCACTCTTGACTAACTTTTGCGACAGGCCTCATTCTCTTCATGGCTGGTTTCATTTTGTCGCCCGAAAAACAATTTTTTTCATATTTTCTTAATTACTCAGCTCCTTAATGCTAGAACACAAACCACCATGTACTTATTACTATTATAGAAGAATTCATTTCATGTCTTAACCGGATGGCCGTGTTGGCTAAGTTGAAATGTTCTCAATTTTTTGGTTTTGTAAAAGTAGAACTGAAATACTACATTAAAAATGTTAAAGAAGTGTTAGATCTCGTCCCATAAGGAAACGTTCCTTGAAAAATATGTAGCCGTTTTTCAGAGAATGGCTTTATTATGTGACTGTAAATGCGAAATTTGAAGCTCTTTTTCATAGAAAGTTGTTGATTTTTCGAACATTAGAAGTTATTTGAAACACTTCCACTCACAAATTGAATATTGTATACAAATCGCTCGAAATTAGCATAATAACGGTGTGGGAGATTTTTAAAAAATTACATTTGAGGAAATTTTGAAAAAACAAAAGACTACATCCAAAGGGGTATATGTCAACATAAACAGTGCAATTTGCATTATCTGAACAAAAAAGTTTGAAGAAAAAATGGAACTGTTTTTGAGGAAATGGCGTTATAGCGTTTCTCAAAATGCGGAATTTTCAGCTCATTTTTAAAGAAAACTCTTGAGTTTTCCGGATCGTTCATGAGAGATAATTTAAAGATTAACTTATCAAAGCAATAATGGGAATAAATCTCCGCTTATTTAAATAGTAACGAGATGAGATGCTAGTCTCATATCATATTTTTTGTAATTTGTTTAAAAAAGCTATTTGGCATTTATGACATCACGTAGCCGTGCACTATTTTTAAAAGTTTAAAAAATTATTTTGCAGACAGTATTGTGGGAAAACAACTAAATTTCTTAAAAAAATGTACATGATTATAGTGAAAAATCTATCTATTAGGAAAAAAATTTCTGTGAAGGAAAAATCTTCATCTTCAGTTTTGTAATACTAAGAATCAGCCGAAAAAAATTTTTAAATTTGGAAAAATCGGAGTTAACAGTAAACTAGTATTGCTACAGAATGGCACAGACCTAGCATTCCTGGATGAATTATGAGGAACAGAGGGGGTTTTGAAGGGTCTAAGCGCCTGGTTGCTGGGGGTGCGAAAATTTAAAAAAAATATTTGTATACTAAAAATATTTATTTTCTGAGTTATTTAGTGTCTCAAGAAAAGCAATTTTGAGCCAAAAAATCATAAAACTAATATTTTTACCTCTGAGTAATAAATGCCATTAGAAATTATTCAGTAGGCTCAGACTTCACTTCGGTACCTGAGAATGTGCTCAAATGATGTTTACGTATTGAATACATTTGCGAATCAACACCATAACTTTAATATCAAGAGTGTATTATTTACAAGAGTTTACAGCTGTGCATTGATGTACAGACTTCCAGATATCGCATACATTTAAATCGTGTCTAGATTGTGATCGTTAGCAGTTGTCGAGTGACTTGCGCTATTCTTTCTATAAATTTAAATTTGATTGCTTTTTCAAAATTTATTCACGTAGTATTGTAGGCTAGTGCGTTTTGATTCTTGTTGTTCATTTATTTGAAGCTATTTTCCTTTAGTTACTTTGAATTAATGATATGTAAATAAACCTCATCAGTCTGCGCAAACCACGGTTACACAGAACGTGTAAACATAGAATGTAGGAATGCAAGCCTTCCAAGCGTCAAAGAAGGGGGCCACGGAGCCTTCGAGAGGTGACATTAGGCAGAATCCAACCGCGCTGGAAAAAGCAGCAAAATTGTAACAGAATGTCTAAAACGACGCATCCTTTCGAGTTCACTGTGGCTTTTCTTTGAGGCCCTTGGCCTCAATATTCCGCGTTTAAGGCCCTTCGTTTAGGGTTGCATTTGACGTAAATATTTAGGTGCGTTTTTCAACAAATCCTTCATCCTTTTAAAGTAAAGTGAAATTCGACACGTCTCCGTGGAATTATCTTTCTTTAGAGACTTCGTTAATCGTGATTGGTTTTGTGTGAGAGCCGTATAATGTACTGAAATAATATAGAAGACGATACAATACGATATTGATGCTCACAAGCTATTAGGCATCTAAAACAATTGTTACCTTTATCTTAAAAAAGTAAGCAAAGTTATTGCAGCGGAATGCAACAGGTAAACAAGCTGATAATATAAGGAGATGGGGATTCGGGGATTGATTTAATTTGTATATATTTTTGCTTAGCATTGGTTACTTACGACTCGGAGAGACCGTTGGTAGAGAGACGGTTGCCGAAATGCTGAATAGTGATGCTGAATTTATTTTTTACCTAAGTTTACAATTCGAAATAGTATTTATGAAATTATCTGCTGAATCTTTTGCTTCTTAGTTAAAATTTACTCTGTAGTTTTATTTATAATTTTACGTTATAATTTAACAAATATTGTCACAACATATTGTTGGCACTTTTCCTCCAATGTATTGTATTTTAGAGAACGTTTTGTCTTTCCACGTTGTTTGTTTCCATCATATTTTGATTACACAAGGCTGGGTTTCGGAGATATCGTTTTCGGTTTGCCAGAAGGCCAAAAAGTCACCGTTTCTCAGCGCCTAAATCGCTGTTCCCAAAATTAAAGTTAATATATGAATTTTGTAACAAATATCTTTAATTTTAAATTATGGAGTGTTTCGATAAATCGCAGCTTTCAAAATATTAGTGAAAGTTGAAAAAAAGAGAGAAATGTTTAGCTTTTTTGCAATTTGTTCTGTAATGCCGACCTTATTCAAGGTGGAAAATATATAATTCGTACTCAGCACATCCAAAAGTATAGCGAACCGTTGAGAAAAACACTTTCGGAAGTGTTTTCCGCGTCGGACCCTTTGAGCACCCTTTGAGGTGTTTGTACTACAGTTGGGGAATGTGATGGTTTTAGTTTCACTTACTGTTTTGTTTCTATGCAGAAGGTTAGTTTTGTTATTTTTATCAATAATTTAACTATGTATTTTTCTACCATTTTCAATTAATGTTATATTTCTTCTAGTACTGATGAGCTCCGCAAATATGAAAACGATAGTTTCTGATTTATTTCCACATTATTGTTGCTCTTGTCGGCAGCGCGTGCTGGCGCAGGGTGGCTGTCGTGGCTGAGCGCGGGGCCGCCCTCGCGCCGCCGCCGCCGCCGTCGCCGCCGCCGCCGCCGCCGCCGCCATGAAGATCGACTCGGCCAGCCGCCCGGCGCCCCCGCCCCCGCCCCCGCCCGGCCCCGACTGCGCGCCGCCCGCCCGCCGCCTCCCGGGTGAGTGCCCCGCGCTCGGGAACGCTGGTCCTGTTAGAGTAGCGGATGCTTCAGCGCGAGATGGGGCGGTGATCCTCGCGCGCCGCAAGGGACGCCGGCGTCGCGGCCAGCGAGGCACCGCACGACCTACAAGTGGGAATGCTGGTTTGTAAGGGGGATAGGGTAGCACCAAAAAGAGGAAGGACAAATCAGCGCACGGTCCGTCACCCATTTGTGAGGGCCAGCTTCGGGAACCGCCGCTGTTGAAAAAAAAAACAAGAAGAAACACTGATCAGAGCAGCCAGTTACTGAAAGTGGAATCAAGACAGCTACGAAGCCAGTCCCACATTCGGGACGCGAACCCAGGACCTCTCGGACAGTCGGGGTAGTGTCCGCGGCTATGTCAGCTCTCGGATATTATTATTATTATTATTATTATTATTATTATTATTATTATTATTATTATTATTAACCGTTTTTACTGGTCGGTATGTCAACCACTCACGGGAATGATTACCAGGTTGCTTTACTGAAGATTCAGATGGCTTCTAACAATACGGCATGTATTCAAGATGACTGACTTCTGCATATTGCGTACATTCCTGGCATCCAAGTGAAGACACTCCAGTGCCCGAAGTGTCATTTTCGGGATCACTCCGGTAGCTGATATTATTATAGGCACAGTTGTCACTTTACTGAAGTTCCACTGAGTTGCGACATCATAGGCGAGATCGGTATACTTCTGGATCTTCTCATTCCCGAAATGTTGTGGGTATTGGGTATTGATATATCGATAAGGAAAACTGATCGTTTCTATCAAAGTAAGTTATATCGGGTCTATTGCCGCCGACGTGTCTGTCAGTGAAAATAGAGATATCCCAGTAGAGAGTGTGCTCACTACTTTCAAGCACATTCTGAGGCACATATTTATAATACGGCACGGAAGTGGCGAGTAAGCCCGTTCTCAATGCCAGTAATTGGTGGACCTGCTTCGCCACTTCATCATGCCTCTTTTTGTATTCCAACTGTGCGTGGCCGCTACATTCACTTGTCACGTGTTGGAAAGTTTTCCTTGCAGCCTCACATCTTCTACACGAGTCGGAATGGATGGTAGAATCTCTCGGAATGTGTTTTCTGTAGTTCAATGTTGGCACCACGTGGTCCTGGATAGCTATCATGAAGGCTTTTGTCTCCGGAAAGAGATCCCCGTGCTGGAGCCATGCGTGCGACGCAGCCATGTCGACTTCTGGTTTACTCAGCTCATCGGGGTACCTTCCGTGCAGTGCCTTCGCTTTCAATGAATTGAATTGAATTGAATTAATGCCTTATTTTACGTGGCGAGACTCAGGCCATTAGGCCTGCTCTTCTGTCTGACCACGCAAATTTCGCCACGCTCCTTTACCCACTAGCAGAAAAAGGAGGTATTTCTTGGGCGAGAAACAGGCGATTTGAATTTTTCTCAGAGGTGTCATTTAGGCTTGAGGATCTTTTACATGCAAGTAAATCTATGAGGTCTTCTATGGTATCTTCAATGAGGTTATCTTCTCTTCCGTTTCAGTGATGGGCTGTGATTGGCTGATCAGGTGGATCAAGCTTTTTCAAGTTCAGAGGACTATAGTTATTATCAACTGCACTCACTGCTTGCTGAACTCTCCCACAATGTTCCAGGAAGTATCTTCTGATTGATGCAATTTGAGAGCTGTGTAGATTTATGAGATCTACAATACCTCGCCCTCCTTGCGACCTTGGAAGGGTAAAACGCTCAGTACTTGAATGGGGATGATGTTTTCGGTGTTGAGTCATAGCGGTTCTCTGGAGGTTGTCGAGGTCGGTATTGCTCCATTTAATAACGCCAAAGGAGTATGTGAGCACTGGAAAAACAAATGATTTGATGGCCTGCACAAGGTTTCTAGCAGAGAGTTGAGTTTTTAAGAGTCCATGCAATCGTTTACATACTTCAGTTGTTAGTATGTTCTTAGTAACAGTGTGTTTGATTCGGAGTGACTGTTGGAAACCCAAGTATTTGTAAGTTTCATGGGGTTCCATGAAGGTAATCTTTGATTAATTATCATGTTCCAAATTTATAACTTGCATATGACCCCGAATGATATTCACTCTCCTGCACTTATCCAAACCGAATTTCATCTTGATGTTGTCAGTGAACTTATCCGTCACGTTTATTACTTGCCGCATATGACTCCAATGTCTGCATAGAGCTTCAGGTCATCCATGTAAAGAAGATGTGAGACACGAAGAAGAGTTGAGTTCCCCTTTTTAAGAGCGATGCCATAGTTAGATGAATTTAGTAGAGTAGACAGGGGATTCAAGGCTAAGCAGAACAACAAAGGGCTTGACTCTTGAAATTGACTCTTGTCACCCTGGATAATCCCTCGGCGGATGTGTATAGTATCTGTGTGTATGGATTGTTTTCCATTAGAGAGATACAGTTTTGTATTTCATCGACTCATCGCAGTTTTCAGGAAGTTTCGGATAAACGTGTGGACCTTGTATACATCCAAACATTGAAGGAGCCAAAAATGAGGTACGGTTTCGAATGCTTTAGCGTAATCTATGTAGCATGCGTACAAGTTTCTTTGTTTTTCAAACAGTTGCCCCATAATTACAGAGTCTATAATGAGTTGTTCCTTGCATCCCTGAGATCCAGGTCTACATCCTTTCTGTTCATTTGCTAAGATATTCTGTTCCTCAATGTGTGTCATCATCATTTGTGAAACACAAGATGTAATAAGTTTGTAGAATGTTTGAAGGCATGTTATAGGCCTGTACTTCGAGGGGTCTTTAGTGTCCCCTTCTTTGGTAACAAGAACGTTCTACCTTCAGTGAGGAAAAAAAGCAGATATTCTGGATTGTGTAGAAAAGGTTGAATTATATTAGCTATATGATGGTGAGTGCTGGTAAATTTTTTGATCCAATATTTGTGCAGGCCATCACTGCCTGGTGCCTTCCAGTTATGTGCTTTGTTCAAAGCTGCTTGGACAATTTCCACGGTGATGATTGGTTCACCCATTAGAGGAATATCTCGGTGTCTGTCATACTCCATTTCAATCCACGTCATATCTGGGTTGTGGGACACAGCAGATGGCCAGATAGGCTTCCAAAAGTCCTCTATCTGTGCCTTTGAGGGAAGCTTTGACTCTTTCATATCACTTAAAAGCCCTTTGCTCTTTGACATATTCCTGTAAAATGCTTTCTGGTTTCTATTAAAAAGAGTATTCTGTTGCTTCCTTACAGAGCAATACCTGTAGTGTCGAAGGCGTTTTGTTAACGCCAAAATCTTTTGTCGTAGGGTGTCAAGATGATCTGTTATTGTTGAATTCAAGGGCTCGTGCTTCGTATGTATTTTTAATTGAAAAGGATTGACCTTTCTTCTCTTATTATTATTATTATTATTATTATTATTATTATTATTATTATTATTATTATTATTATTATTATTATTAATATTATTATTATTGTCATCATCTTTTCTCTCGGATTAGCGCCCAGGATTCCAGATTTGAGGGGCCATTAGGCATAACACAGTCCTAGATTTACATATTTAGAACCGTGAAGATACACGAAGATATAATAACATACTTCAAATTTCTTAAAGCGTAATCATACACTTCATACTTTGCCGCTAAGAAGTGGAGAGAAGGTTGCGACGAAACTAATTTTCGGCAGAAAAGTCTTTAACACAAGTTCCCGGTAACGAAAAAGAGGATATAACCAGTGGCTAAATTTAGAAAACAAAATCTTCTAACACGTAGTGTAGCCAAAATCCATGTTTTGTGGGTCCTTCATACCGAAAAATCGAATAACGGCAAAACGTCAATCTGAACATGTTTGAGCCCGGACGTGTTGTGAGTCTGTTTTAGTATCAAAGTGTATACCCATTTTGAAAGGTTCTCTTAGTTGTAATATTAGTTGTAACACAAATCAAGATCGTAAAGATAAATTATAAAAATTCAATAATTTTGCAGCATAGTAACTGGCGAGAAAGGGACGAGAGCACACAATACTGCTGTCCAAACCAGCCGTGTCCGATGTGGGGGTCCGGGCCTGTAGAAATGGCACAAGTCACACGGCCAGCAAGTCGGAGCAGGAGAAAAGACGAAAATATGGCTCCCCAGACAAGTGGAGCCCCAAAAGAAAAATTAACAAAGGAGCGGTGAAGGCGTTGTTACGCAAAACACAGGTCACGTGCTACTATGGAACTTTTTAAAAGATTACAAAGAAGCACTATAAAGTTGAAAGGGAAGAGAATAGAGAGTGAAATGTAAGATCTTTGGAAGTCGCGACATACTTCTCACTAAACGGGCTAATCAATGAAAAGCCTAAAATCTCACTCTACTCCGATCGACAGAACATTGCGTTATAAATCCGTTACCGACAAGCGACATCGTAGAAATTTTGTTCGCTTTAGAGAGTACGTAATTGTTCAAAAGTGTTCTCATAATTCTTTCGAAAATGCATCGGTACGCTTACGAGCAAATATTTCTAAGTTCTACAAATATTAGATATTTTCTATGAATTTTCCAAATATATAGAAACAGAGTCTTTGCGTAATGTACAGAAATGGAGACTTTGCGTAATGCGTCTTCGAACGTGCAATACATAATCACTGTCATTGAATGTAAGTTATTGATTATATTTCATTTCCCAGATATTGCTGGTAATAATGCTGTAGTGAAAGCCTTCGCCTTCGCGCTCAAGGAAACTGAATTTGACAGTTAGCGTGGGTGCAATCGGACTCTCGCCGGCTGGCGGTGTCCCCAGGCCTGGGCTCTGATTTGTTTACTATCCACGCCAGGGGGTCATGGAAACATCGGCGAGCCAGCAGCGATGGTTCCCCGTCACCTTATTTGCTTTGCCTGAGCTCTCTTTCGTCATACGGCTGTACAAGCGAACACGATTTGTATTAGAAAGCTACAGCATCATTATTGCTCCGGCCGTATATCGAACACTGAACCTCACATAATGCTATCGTGCTGTCCAAGAGCCACCCGATGGACCAAGGAAATGTGATAGTTCAAGAAGTTGCAGCGTACACTTGGAAGCAAGTGGAATGCCGACGCCCGCCGTTCCCCAATGAGGGCGGGGGCCAGAGGGCCCCGTTGGAGCCCTCTGCACTGCGATGCGGCTGCACCTCTGAGAAGCCGGAAATGAAGTGAATAGACGCTTCACATTGTGCTGCGGGTTGCTTTGTCTGCGCGAAGAACATTAGCAAAGTTTTGAATCCTCTTATGAAAAGCGAGGACGAGAATCATACATAAAACCGTCCTCACACTTTTCTACAGACTTCTAGAATGATGTAAATATATTTGAATTATTTACACTATCGTGTTACATACAAAAAACACATATACGCACATACACACACAGAGGCGGCTCCACCAATCAAATTGTATGGACACATGCCCTTTCGGTTTTGGAGTATGTTGATATATCAAGTTGTATCGTACACTTCTCCAAATTGCTTAGTAAGAGTGTCTATTTTTCGGAGCCAGCATTCGAGGTTCAGTGAAAAGCAGCAGCGCGGAATTTGGCAACAGGGCACAGTTGACAAGAAGTATGCGGCGCTGCCCGACCCATTATGGGAGGCTTCTCCGAGGTGTGGGAGCAACCCAGAAGGGCCAATGCGGAGCTACATCACTTTGCTACATCCTTCACTTCCAATACCACCCAAGTCACCCCTTGCCCTCCTCACCCTTTAAAATTTGGGAGTACTTTACATGAAGGACTGGGTCGTTTCCAAATTTTTGTTCAATTGTTTTAAAAAAATGGAATAAAATACTTATAAAGATGATAAAGATCCAATTTTCGCTGTTAACGCTGAATTTTTGAAAATTTAAAATTTTTTTCATTATTTAACTAAAATATTGAAGATACAGTTTTTTCATTAAAAGAAATTTGTTCTTCGTTAAAGCCACACAGTGTATTCAAAGTTCTAAGGGTTTTCGTGCAATATACAGTGAAATATATGCAATAACAAAAAAAATTGACAAATATATTTCTCCACAAAAGAAAATATTTTTTCCTTAAAGTTTTGGTAGGAATAGTGCTTAATGTACTAATAAGATGAAATAAACGCCATATTTCTGTATTTAAAATATTTTCTTTTGTCTGTAGATGTAACTTCTTTGACTGACTTTGACATTTGAGAGTAGAAGTGCCTTAAATGGTGTCTGAAAAAGATTCTCGAAAACTCAAAAGATATCTGAGAAAATACGCTCGGATTTACGTGTTTGTAGAAACAAAATATTTTCTCAAAAACGGCTCCGAAATTTTTGGTTTAATTCTCTTTGAACGGCTAATGTTACGTGAATATAATATGACATGATTACCACGTTCATTTATTCTTTCGTTGTTTCAAATATTTCATAAATTGTCAGTCTTTAGAATATCAAATACCGTACGGCAATAGTTTTGAATTAACTGTAATAGTTTTATGTCAACGAATCTTGTTTGGAGGAGATAACAACAAAAGAGCGACAAATTTTAACTTTTTTATCTCTGTAATTTCTTGATATTTAATTATTTCTGTAATTTCTTTATTTTCTCGTGATTGCGGTGCTAACTTGACATCAAGTTAGGGCCTCGTTTGCAGAAAATTACATTTCTGGAAATTTTTAAAGAGTAACAAAGTTTATTTTATGGGAAAAGGCGACAAATTCTCTCGTAATTATTTTTTATTTATCTCTGTAATTTGTTGGTTTTCTTGTTATCGCGGTGCTAACTTGACGTCAAGTTATCCAAATAGCAGGGTCAAATGAAGAGCGATAAATTTTATTTTTGCGAAACAAATTAGCAACCAAAACCGGCTTGAATGGACGTTTTAAACGTTGTTTGGACGTTGCTACTCGCGTTGCCAGTAGTCTGCCCCCAATGTTTACCTACCTCCCTATCCTTTGGGAATGACGAGTGATTTGGTCCCGACGTCCTTTTCATGCGACATGTACGGCATGACCTCTGTATATTTTCCTTCACTTCCAAAATCCTCGCACCTCAGCCGGGATCGATTGTTCATAGCGCAGAAATCCTCGCAGCCCTCGGGGCCGTCGCCCGGAGCTTCTGTCCCCTGCGGCCAGGGGCGCTGACGTCGCGCTTCTGCCCCCGGCTGATTTACGCGTGCGCTTAATGGCGGTCGCACACAGCGAGCCCTGGCGGGGAGGGGAGGCGCGTCGGGCGCCCCTGCACCCACGAGGCCTCTGGCGACACGCCCTCGCCGCACTGAAAGGAAAAATGAGCAAGGTTTCTTCCAGACACTTATAAGTGACGTATGACTCCCGTACCGATCTGAAAAACGTATGAACTTGGAGCTGCTCTACCAACTCCACACAGTTGGTGAGTAGATGATCTACTCCTACATCCTGGCGTATGTAGTCTGACGGTGCATATTGGCGCACCTGAAAGCTGGATAACAATTGTTTCAATGGTGATGTCAGCTCTGAGTTCTAGTACATTTCCGGGAAGTATCAAAATAGAGAGAGAGAGAGAGAGAGAGAGAGAGAGAGACGGGGACAGAGATGGACAGAGACGGACTGAATATGAAAAAAAGGTCAGTATTTTGCTAGTGTCTTAATAAACTATCAATGTATTTTTATAAGTGGTGTTATGTTGACAATAAGTTCTTTTAGAATTCTTATTACTTATTATTCTAACTGTGTATTTATTGCAGAAGTTCGATCTTAACAGAAGCTATTTTATTATTTTTTGAAATTCAGTAACTTTGCTCCCACAAAATCTGAGTATATAAAATTTCGTCCCAATCACAGTCGAGAATTTGAAGGGATATAAGGTCTGATTATTTCCATTAAGTTGAATAGGACTGAGAATGGATGGCAGAACAGTAACATCCTTTTACATGGGAGATATCTCAGCAATTTCTCCTTTTGACTGCTTGACTTATGAAATTAGCTACAATTTATGTACCAGGAATTTATACAATTATAGTATTCGTAGCTACCAATAGCTACTGGAAACCTGTACTGAAAATTCAACGCTGTAATGAACTGGAGAGCGTTCTGTTGCCTCTCGAGCCGATTGCCCCGCGTCGTCGCCCGCGAGGCGCCGAGGGGAAGGCGGGGGCGGCGACGAATTTCACGAGCGCCATCAAAATCTCAGGGTTTCGATCTGCCAACCGCGCCGCATCGGCAGCTCCTCTCGGCGACGAGGGTAGCGCCAACGGCTCCTCCGACGTTCTGCCTTCGCCCCCCCCCCAAGCTTCACTGATCTTCCTGCTTCCACTCTTGTTTCTTCTGCGGCCGCTGGCGCCAGGTGGCTCAATTTCTATTAGAATTAGTTCTCATTCCACTAAAGACTATCGGTTTCCGAAACGTTGTCAATCAATAGTATTTCTATGTCAAGAATCATCTCGATAAAAGACCCTCCTCTTCGATTATCACAGATATCTCCGCTACCATAACCTCAGAAGAAAGATCTTTTCTCTATGCAAAGCGATAGGAAAGAACTATACCACTACCAACGTCTACAATATGTACCTCCTGTACAAGAACCGTCTGCAACTCGAGAACGGTCTATTGTTCACGAAACAACTTCATAAATGAACATTCCCTGCCATAACAACCTTCTCTTAAATCAATCACTTTTACCAGTATCACTAGAAACTAGCGTCAACCCAACCATTACATACTACATCATAAATTTCCATCTTCATAACACATGTTCGGCCCTGTGTGTCATCTCTACCTCCCGTTCAATTTCCTCTCTCTTCTCTCTCTCTCTCTCTCTCTCTCTCTCTCTCTCTCTCTCTCTCTCTCTCTCTCTCTCTCACACACACACACACACACACACACACACACACACACACCGCTCCCGCTCCACTCCCGCTCCGCGCCCCGCGCCCCTAATCCCCCGCGGGTCGTCACGCACAGTCCGCTTCTGGCTTTCTCACACACAGACACAGGCACTCGGGCACACATTTTCAAATTGACAGGCAGCAAAATAGAGAACATTTGGGGGCTGGTTTTTAAAAATTTGAAACGGAAAAACGTTTGAAATCATTGCTTCTGAAGCAAACGGAGGAAAACACGAAATATGATAGCACTATTTTGCAATAGTACGAAATAGTATTTGAAAAAGAAATTTCGACACATTCTCGCGCTTACGAAGGAACTTGTGATGAAGAGAAAGTTATGTAATGCTTCCAGAAAATGCTGCGAATTTTCAGCAGAAAAACTCTTGTTACAGAGCCCTGGTAAATAAGAAGTGGATAAATCCAGTTTAGAAAAAAATCCTCTAACACGTACTGTTGCCCCAATCTCTGTTTTATGAGTTCTTGATACCGAAAAATCGATTGACGGATAAGGTCTGTCTGTCCGTCTGCGAATAACGCTAGCAATTAAATCGTTCCGCCGATTTTCTGAGGTTTGAGGTCTTCGAGAGGAGTCACAAATGTATTTGACACCATGTGGGCATCTGGCAAGCGCCTGGTGGGAGGGGGCCAGCGGGGGTGGCTGTGCGCAACACTTCTGGCTACTCTTCTCCTAATCGGTGGGTTGAACAGAATCCCGGCCCAGCAGTGCATTGCGGAATTGAGCTTCAAGATCCACGAGAAGTGTTGAGGAGCGATCAACGCATCCAGATCCTGAAGCCAACAACACCGTCATTGAGGAAGAAGGAAATTGAGCCATGGCTGTGAGATTGGATGCTGCGCTGCGCAGGAACCCTGGCGGGCAGGGGGAGGCTCTGCTAGATGGTTGCCGGTGAACTGTCATGAACGAGGCAACCGAATTTTGGAATTTAATGGAAACTTGTGATCCTGAGATCGTGGTAAGCACAGCGACTTGGCTCTCAGACGCGGTAGCGTATCCGAAAAAATTTTTGGTTTGATTATATTACGTATAGGAGAGATCGCGAAACTAGAGGCGGACACATTTAGTGTCGTATCAAATTGGGTAGATAATGGTTTTGAAATGACGGGGTTGGAAATTTACTGTTCACCAAACATCCTAGAAATAATTGCTTGCTATCGTCCATCGACTAGTAATTACGAAATCTAAGGTGCAATGAGGAAAGAATAAACAAGTGGTTCTACAACAGCACATACTTTCTTGCGTTTATTGGTATTGTGGTTAGTTTTCGTTGGCATTTACAATGAAATAATTATATGAGTCGTCATTGCCAACAATATTGTACGACTCATAATTATTTTATGCGTTATTTGAAACAGGAGCGTCATATTGAAATATTGCCTTTTCTGCTCTACTAGCACCTCACCTATTATTTGAAAACGTCAGGATTCAACCAAGAAGCCAGCAACGCGCTATTACCAGCCCAGGGTTCGAAATTTTCGAAAAATAGGGAAAGTCAATGAAATTGAAACCGGCGCCATTTTCTTAAACGTCCTTTTCACTACTCAACAACAAAATTTAATGAAAAAAATGGAGCCATTGTTTTACAAATTCTGAATAGGTCCCAGGTGCTTAAGTACCCCTTAAAATTAAAATTTTGGTTTCAAATTCCGGATGCCGTGACGTCTGCTAGAATTATTGAGGAGTATCAGATTTGGAAAAGTTTGGTTGAACGGGTTACGCGCTACCATAACGGACGGCCAGACAAACAACCGTTTTGCTGTCAATCAATTTTTCGGTGAAGGACGGACGAACATGGATTCTAGCTACACCACGTGTTGGAGGATTTTTTCTATATTTAGCAACTGAATTTATCCACTTTTTTTCTTACCAGGACCCGAGAATAAGAGTTTTGTGTCAATAATTCGCGTTTTCCGGCGCAAGAATATAATACTTTCTCTTGTGGCGTCGGAGGGTGCGAGTAACACACAGACACGGAGTTGTTTTGTACAGATTTATTCACAAGTTTTTATACACTACCTACACTCCTCGGAAACTAGCGCTGCACTCCCAGCACCGTACATCTCTGAGGCATATTTGCCTACACAGTCCGTCCCACAGAAAAGGTGACTGATTTTATATTCGCGGAACCAATCGCGCAATTTGTGATCTGTTGCAGGAATTAAGTAGTGTTGTGTTTCGACTATCTTCCGTTTTAAAAGGAACAGCGCTGGCATCACAGGCTGCTCGCAGTAAATAAAACTGCAACAGTATGTTTTGACCCTCGGTCGTGAAAAGAGCAATGGAGCAACGTGCGAACATTAAGTTTTGTTTCAAAGTGGGTAAAAGTACCACAGAAACTTTTGAAATGATACAACGTGTTTATGGTAGTGAAGCAATGAGTCGTAAAAACGTTTTTAAGTGGTATGCAAAACGCGCACAAAAGCAAGATCGTTCGCCAATTCTTGGCTGAAAAAGGTATTGTTGCGCTCGACCATCCTCCTTATTCGCCGGATTTAGCTCCGTGCGACTTCTGGCTATTTCCTAAACTGAAAATGACCATGAAAGGACGGCGTTTCGACACGATTTCCGATATCCAGAAGGCTACGACAACGATCTTGCAGGCAATTCCAATTGTTGATTATCAGAATGGTTTTGAACAATTTTTCCAACGCTTCCAGTTGTGTATTGACTCACAAGGAGACTATTTTGAATAAAAAAGAATGTACACTACGAACAACCAACTTCTTGTATTTTATTTCACATCAGTCACCTTTTCTGTGGGACGGACTGTGTAAGTCTGACGCAGACTCCAGCCGCTTGGCGCCCCTCCTGGTCTTTTGTCCCGTGGCAACCGCCACACCTCGCAGCCGAAGCTCGCGATAACCCCTGGCGGGTGAAAAAGTGCCTTCCGCACCGCGATTCCGTTCGACAACGAATGACCACGGCTAGTTACTCTCCAGCCGCCTCGCGAGGGGTCACGTGACAGACCTCCCATGCCGGCGGCGTCCTCTCATCCCGAAACGTGGGATCGTCTTGTAAACTAATTAATAGATTCGGGTTTAGACACAAGGGAGGTGTCTTGGTTAAACGAATTATTACGCGACAAGAAACAGAAGGTTCCAATCGGAAGATATCAGTCTACCTCCGTAAGTGTTACGTCAGGGATTTCAAACTGAAGTGTCATTATACCTCTCATGTTTCTCACCTTCGTAAATGACTCGCCAAAACATTCAGTTTCAAATGTAATACTTTGCCGATGATCACTTATCTAGTTATCAAATCAGACGACGCAGATATTTTGGAAAGAATCACAACAAATTGCCCCCCGGGCAGACACAGCGAAGCCCCCGCGCGCAGCTGCTCGAAGCGACCACGAAAGTGCGCACAAATCGGAGAGGTCACGTCTTGCAAATGTTTAGGAAAGCAACTAGACAGCATTTTGAGCTTGGAAAACCAAGTTGATTTTGTGGTGGGAGCAGCCTGCAGATCTTTACATTTCGTTGTGCGTATCCTAAAGAGGAGTACAGTGTTAGAGGAGTAAAGAGTTAGCTTATATGTCACTAGTGCGTCACTCGTGTTAGAATACGGCGCGGTATGTTTGGATCCGCACAGAATGTTGCAGCAAGGTAATCTAGAAAAGCTCCCGCGCAGAGCATCAAAATTCACTTTGAGGGCTACAAAAAACAGAGGAGTATGGAAGTCATTCGAAAAAAGGTGGAGTAAGTTGCGACATATGCTATGTACAGAGCACACACAGGCTGCTTGGAATGAAACTAACCGTCCGTCTAGGAAAACCCACCTACTTCGGTAGAGTGAATTACGAGCTAAAAATTGAGACAAGAAGACAGAAAACGGATGTGAGGAAATTTGCATTAACAAACAGAACTACTAGAGACTGGAACAGTTTGCCGGCGAAAATCTTTGAACCCTTTCCTAAAACCTTGTGGAAAATTAAAAATAAATGAGTTGGCGAGCTAATTATGTTACTTACTTAAATAATTTTTCATTTTGGTATGTTGGCTGGCCAGGATATCTTAGTCCTATCAACTGGTCTCCCTAAAGTTCATCATAATAATAATTGTAAAAGTTTATATTTGAGATTTATGAATATCTAACTATTATCTCTCGACGTACATAATTGCATTTTAATATACAATCATTACGAGATTCATCAGATAACGAAATACTCAATACTAACCGCATGATGAAAGTCTAATAAGATGACATTTTTCATCACTAAATCAAGAGAAGCTGTTGTGTAACATTTTGGTAAAGCACACGTCATTTACACATGAAATATTAATGTATAAGCAATTCTACATTGTCTACTCTGGTGTCACAGTTGATACTCTCTGCTGTCCATAATACACTATGTGATCAAAAGTATCCGGACACGTCCAAAACGGTGTTATGGTGAGGTCGTGTTTTTGTGAAGGGGATTTTCACCCCTTGTTGTTTTGGGTGACACTATCACGGCACAGGCCTACGTTGAATTTTTAAACACTTTATTACTTTCGGAACGCCGACTTCGTGTCAGGCCTCACCGACCTACATCGATACCTCTCCTCAGCGCAGTACTCCGTGAAGAACGGGCTGCCATTCTCCCTGCATTCTGCCAAGAAACCTCCCAGCATCTGATTGAAAGTGTGCTAGGGAGAGTAAAAGCTGTCATCAAGGCGAAGGGTGGGCCAACACCCTATTGATTTTCTGCATTACCGATGGAGGGCCAAAGGAACTGGTAAGTCATTTTCAACCACGTGTATTGATATTTTTGATCATATAGTGTATATTTGGCTCAAATACTTGCAGCATAAAAGCTATTCAATAATACGATTGATTGCATACATCTTAAATGAAATCTCCTCTTTTTTAACATCATAGTAAATTGGTAACAAAATCGCATGGTAATGATTTAGCTTCAAACCGCAAAAACCTCATCTGCGGAGAATGTTCCTGCTGCGAGGGGCGCGATGCGAGGGGCTCGCTCTTGCGCCCCCTTCCTTGGCCTCCTGCGGTCGCGACGCGCAGCGTCAGCTTCGCCCCCTCCCCCGCGCCCCCCCCCCCGCGCCCCTCCCCCGCGCCCCTCCCCCGCGCCCCTCCCCCGCGCCCCTCCCCCGCGCCCCTCGGCGCCTCTTGGCCTACTTCCGCCCCCAGGCGCGGCACGCGCGGCCCCGCCGCCAAGGCACGCGCTCGCCCCCGGGAGTCAAGGGCGGGCCTTCGGGGGCGGACAAGCGTTGCTTATGAAACTCCTTTCAAAGTTTATTTAATCACCTGATTTTTTATCTTATGTGTTTATTGTTTATATAAAGACAATATTTGTTTGGATAAGTTACTTTTGAACATTCTGACTCAAAAGAAGACTGACTTAATATGTTAATTGAATATTTACCAAATAAAAAATTCCTTTTAGTATTCTGTTTTACTTTTTTCGACCATAAAGGCAATTTTATTTTTATCTCCACATGGAGAGGAAAATGTGCTCCAAAAAAACGCGTGAGCTCATTGTTCCATTTTCCTGTTATAATGAAATATATAGGTCTCCACACATTTAAATCTAATGAATAACCTAATAATAATAGAATAACACTTTATTCTGGTGTTTGTGAAAATTGCAACACCTACAAGGAACGGTCAGAATCACTTAAAAATCCGTAGTTGTGAAAAAATTGAATTCGTAAGAAGTAATTAAATTTGCATAGAGAGACGTGCACTTTCGCATTTGTGTGACAGGGCAGAGCAAGTGTTTCGTCACAGTCGTTGTGGGGCCGTCCAACGACATCGAAGTGTGAAAGTAAGTGTCGGTTTTCTCGTCAACACAAACGCAATATCACGATCTCAGCGAATTTGAACGAGGCAGAATGATCGGTCTTCAGGATGTTAGTGTCCTAACGTGACATTGCGGCTCTAATGTGGTGCGGTGGTAGAACAGTCATGTGCGTGTAACCACTGAATAGAGAACGGCCATACACAGCGACGAGCGGGTACTGGACCCCACAATGTGACCACAGTGTGAGATGACCGCCATCTTGTCTTCATGGCCGTAGGCGACAGAGCGGCTGCGTCCAGTGTCTTGGCTCGACTTTGGAGCGCTGCAAGGGGGGTTGTTATCTCTTCGTCGACGGTTCGACACCGTCTGCTGAGAGCTGAACTAGTGGCACGCATACCATTGCGTCGCATTCCTTTGTCGAGAAACCACCAACGCCCTAGACAGCAATGGCCGTGTGAACGGGTTCCCTGGTGTGGTGAGAGGCAAAATGTGGTGCTTCAGTTTGCTCTGCAGGGTGGTCGCGCACGTGTTCGGCGCTCCGTGGTGATGGCAATCTGCCAGCCTGCGTTGCTCGCGCCATAGCGGATAAGCGCAAGTGGGATGGTTTGGAGCGCCACTGGCCACAATGTGCGATCTCCCTGAAACGTATTGAAAGTAATATGTGCGGCAACCGCTACATCAGGGAGGTTTTAGAGCCCGATGTACTGCCCCTCCTGCAAGCAGCTCCACATTCAGCAGGGCAATGCCCGACCGCATGTGGCGAGGAACGTGCAAGCTTTCTGCGACGAACGACGGGTGCCACTGCGTCCCTGGCCCGCACTCTCCCTGGCATGTGTGGGACACGAATTATCGGCAACCTCTTCGTTCTGGTGCTCCTGCAGCCACTGTCGATGCTTCGTGGTCACGTATAGAAACCGCATGTGGCGAGGAACGTGCAAGCTTTCTGCGACGAACGACGGGTGCCACTGCGTCCCTGGCCCGCACACTCGCTGACATGTGTGGGACATGAATTATCGGCAACCTCTTCGTCCTGGTGCTCCTGCAGCCACTGTCGATGCTTCGTGGTCACGTATAGAAACCGCATGTGGCGAGGAACGTGCAAGCTTTCTGCGACGAACGACGGGTGCCACTGCGTCCCTGGCCCGCACTCTCCCTGGCATGTGTGGGACACGAATTATCGGCAACCTCTTCGTTCTGGTGCTCCTGCAGCCACTGTCGATGCTTCGTGGTCACGTATAGAAACCGCATGTGGCGAGGAACGTGCAAGCTTTCTGCGACGAACGACGGGTGCCACTGCGTCCCTGGCCCGCACACTCGCTGACATGTGTGGGACATGAATTATCGGCAACCTCTTCGTCCTGGTGCTCCTGCAGCCACTGTCGATGCTTCGTGGTCACGTATAGAAACCGCATGTGGCGAGGAACGTGCAAGCTTTCTGCTAAGATCGACGGGTGCCACTGCGTCCCTGGCCCGCACACTCGCTGACTTGCCTGGGACATGAATTATCGGCAACCTCTTCGTTCTGGTGCTCCTGCAGCCACTGTCGATGCTTCGTGGTCACGTATAGAAACCGCATGTGGCGAGGAACGTGCAAGCTTTCTGCGAAGAACGACGGGTGCCACTGCGTCCCTGGCCCGCACACTCGCTGACATGTCTGGGACATGAATTATCGGCAACCTCTTCGTTCTGGTCCTCCTGCAGCCACTGCCGATGCTTCGTGGTCACGTATAGAAACCGCATGTGGCGAGGAACGTGCAAGCTTTCTGCGAAGAACGACGGGTGCCACTGCGTCCCTGGCCCGCACACTCGCTGACATGTGTGGGACATGAATTATCGGCAACCTCTTCGTTCTGGTGCTCCTGCAGCCACTGCCGATGCTTCGTGGTCACGTATAGAAACCGCATGTGGCGAGGAACGAGCAAACTTTCTGCGAAGAACGACGGGTGCTACTGCGTCCCTGGCCCGCACACTCGCTGACTTGTCTGGGACATGAATTATCGGCAACCTCTTCGTTCTGGTCCTCCTGCAGCCACTGTCGATGCTTCGTGGTCACGTATAGAAACTGCCTGGTAGTGTGGTCCCCAGCGGCATATGCAGGCTCTCTTATATCCATTGCTCAACGTCTAGAGGTTCTGATGGCTTCACTTCGTGCTAGTAGTCCAAATGCAGCTCTCGCAAATCAGGCTCTTGATTTGTGCTTCATTACTCAAAGTCTGTAATTCAACAATGCATTTTCTTAGCTTAACGTCATCCAGTAAAATCTGTCTAAACCGGAACCTGTACAAGCCTGAAACCTCTCTTAACGGGAAAATTTCTCCAGCCATGAAGTTAGAAAACATTTTACACAGCATAAGACGGAACGTCTCCAACGGTTCACCTAAATCATATTTTCATTCTGGAGCTCTTCACGTTACCACACTCAAATAATTATGTTCATATTGCTGCAATTCGCGGTCTACTTTTCTCCCGAGTATTATTCTGTTCTCATAAATCGGTTTTGTACTTAACTTATCCTCTTATGCTCTACTAATCGTGAACACATGTACATTTTCTACCTCTCACAAACTTAAACAAAATACTTTTACATAATGCTTTGACGGCCGTAGCTCCTGCCGCTATCAAATCCATTTTAGTTCTAACTCAAAGAAACGTTGTTCCTTTTTCACGTACAAGCTGTACTGAAGTTCGTTTTTATTGTTACTACCTCATCTCGATGCGCTCTCTTGTCATGTAAACAATGTCCTACATTATATTAATATACTTTGTTTCCCAAACATTTTCTAACTTGTCTAAAATATTTCTCTTGGAATTGTGCACGTGGCATATTTCTCTTGGAATTTCAACTAATATGCATATTTGCGTCATCAAACCGAAAAGTGTATTTCACAACTGTGAATATGAATGAGAATCCCTTTCAGAAGAAATCGTGGAAATGTCTTACGTTCCTTGCAGCAGTCATTTTGTTTAAACTTCTTTTAGATGATATCATTGCACCAGTACCCAGAAATAATTTATCTGTTTATGAATGTCGTGATAAGTTAGCTTTCATAAAGAATTTGTTGCAAGGGAATTGATACTTCGACAATGGCACAGACGAAATCATTATATATTATTATAAAAATCATTGATGAAATACTAAGAGGGGACAAACATGCAAAATTAATTGTTACAATTAAAAGTTATGTAATTGTTCAAATATACATAAGTCTGTTAACTGTTAGAGCATAGTTAGAGCATAGTTCTGCAGAATATTAAAAAAATATTAAAGCAAATTTGCATGCATATTTCTCCTTTTAATACAGCAATAACTTCCGCCTTAGTTATATTATATTTTTTATAAATTTGGTGGCGTTGCATCAAATATTCAAGGGCATCCCACACTATTGCCGGACATACAGTTTCATACATATAATGTTGTTTGTGACCTTAATGCCTTTTCAATTTTATTTGTGCCGTGAATATATTATTAAAACTTCTTGGGAAAATTTATAACATATCATTGATATATATTTGAATGTTTACTACCTTTCATTCCCAATTGTGGATTTATCAGGTGCAACTTCAATTATCTAATGTGCATAAAATTAATATAGGGAACCGACATTCCTTCTTCTAATTAGAACCAGAACTAATTCTGTAAACAGTTCTACACACTCATAAATATCAACACAATAGAGGACATTACAAACTGCTCGTGGAGGATTTTTCCCTTTTTCACATCATTACAACACGTTACAACACGTAGAAGGACCAGATTCGAAGGAAATCAAAATGGAAACAACAGTAGATTCAAATTTACAATTCACTTATAAAATGTTGATTTCAATTACTGAATGATTGATAAAGAGTCCCTCACAAAAACTGCATACTTAAGCAGAATTTCGTGATTTCAAAATCCTAATTTTGGCATTAACGAATGTGTATTTTGTCTCTGACGAACGTCGCTATAATTTTCTCTAACGCGATAAATTTCATTTTGACGATTTTCACTTCTTTTGGATCTATTACTATTTTCCTCGCGCTTCCGAATTCATTGATCTAAGCTCCGTCCTTCTTTGAATGCTGATCATCTGCCCTTTCTTACGAGTTCCGAAATCTCGTCTAATCCCTTTCCTCTTTCTTGCATTCAGACGCAGCTCATTGTTACGTACTCCACTACCTCCCCTAGTTATTCTCTTGGTGATTTTACCTTTAGATTTCTCAGTGACTCTATAATTCATATTATTCCTAAATATTAGCATTAGTTCATTTTTGTTCCTTTTCTTTCCTTTAATTGTCTCATTTTCGTTTTTTTCGATATTGGACAAAATAATGAATCAGATGTTCTCGCTTCGCTTTCCGGACATGCATTTACACATGAAATTTCAGCTTCAGAACAATTCCCCTCATTTTTAGTTTGCAATGAAGTCATTGTTAAAATATTTTCAACATAGGTTCCTATTAGAGAATCGCATTCAATAGTAAGAGGCCTTATCGAAAATAAATCTATTGAAATAAAAGAAAAGTTCAAATTTAAGAAGAAAACTAGGTCATCGATGCTGTAAAGAAGCAAGCTACTGCAAAGCAAATTAGCATATTTTCTTCTTTTCATTGGTGCGACTGTGAGGGTCAAGTGCCCAGTATTCATCGTTACTGTCACTTATTAAAGCTACTGACAAGAAATTTACAGTTAATAATCCTTTTTTAAAATATATAAAAAATAATTTCATCTTTAAAATTATACAACACCTCACTAACTGTTCTTTGAAATGGAAGATTCTCGAATCTGATTCGAAATTAATTTTCATTAATTATAAATTCTGAAATAAATTCATCGGCAGCTACAAACATTTCTTGAACATTTCGTTCCAAAGACCAGTTTTCCGAAGATATTTTATGAATTTTCTTTCATTTTGTAAGAAGAGTATTAATATCATGACATCTCTATGTTTCAATTCCTTTAATAAATGCGTAACACAGCAAAACAACACAATTGGTAGTGCGCTGTATATAAAGAATACTTACCTCAAATGTGTCACTAGCTTGACTAATACTTCCACAAATAACATTATTTGCATGTCAACAGTTAAGATTAATCTCATTGAAAAATATAGAGACGTTTTTAAATTTTCAACGCCTACCGCCAAATAATTCCATATTTCTACTTCAAATGGAACAACGTAAATAAAAATATACGAAATCAAGAATATAAAATACACGACAATTATTTTATACTTTAAATTTACAAAAAAATATTAATTTTATAAAATAAAAGAAATAATAACGTACAAATTAATAAGAAATATCTAGAAAATAAAACTATAGCTAATTCAACTACTACTAAAAATATTGCTAATAAATAATAACTACTTTTCAGTAAAGAATCTGCGAATACGTACAAACTGCTTTCAACTCACGACCTTTGGACCTCTGAGCTGGCGACTGGTCTCTCGACAAATGCGATAGTGTGGTGCACGTAAGGGGAGGGGATACGTAAGGAAGAGAAAGGAAAGATGGCGCCCGGCGCGTTACCCGTTTGTTAGGGTACTGCTGCGGCATTCGCCTGGTGTTGATCGGGGAAGCCACGGAAATCTACCGATCAGAGCAGCCGGCCGCCAGACAACGGGTGAATCGGGCTGGCTGTGGAAAGCGCCGTGCCACCGTCCGGAGAAGGCCCGGTCAGAGGCATTGCAGCGACATCTGTTGACGCTGCTGTCTCGGTCGTGCGCTGACAGAGGCTATACGCGCTGTCGGGGTGGCATTGCGTTGTGCGGGGGGGGGGGGGGGTTGGGTCAGCGCGCGCGCACTCGGTGAGGTCAGGTCGGGTCACGGCGCCTCGCCACCCATGACGTCAGCGTGGAGAAGAGGGACGGGATTCAGAGAACCCTAGGACGGTTGTGAGCTATGCATGTCTTTAAACTAATGAAGTGGATGAAAAATTGTTCCTTTAAGAATATCGATTACATGTGCAAGTGAGTGTGTGTTATTAATTTTATACTACTCTCTCTTCTGTCAAAGAAAATGAAAGAATTTATTTCCAAAGTTATATATCTACGAGAAATCCACTTTTTCAAGACGGAAAGTATTAATTTTTAAACTTGCAGATCAAGATAGCAAGATAGAATTCAACGTTTCTCGGATATCATTGAATATATGAAAAACGCAATTTTTTAAAGAATCTTCGACAGCCCGGAGATGCAATTTCAGAATATATTGATAAGTAAAACCAGAAAAGAAAGGAATATGCCACTTTGGAAATAATGAAATGAATATCTGTAAATTATGTTAATTTGCCCGACATTGGGAAAGCATTTGGAATGAATCTAGTAACTTGAATCTGATACATTATTATTTCTTTAATTAAAGTGATAATTCTCTATAATTGAAACCCTTGTTGAAAACTCTGTTTCCCTGTTCTGCTTCTGTCCTTATTTTGTAATCAAAGATTTTATTGACATTTCTTTAGTATTTTCTTACTTGTGGGTATCAACATCGGACGTACCTTTATTATCTTACAATGTCGCATGCAGGCGGGCTACCTGTACACATAAGAGATTTCTGGATATTCTGATAGTTTAAACATTTCTTTGATTGATGGCAATTAACTATACATTATTAGCCTTGTTTCAAATAATAAACAGAATATTTTTTCATAATTCAAAAACATTAACAATTCCTAATGAGCTCATTATGCAAATATAGTTTTGATATTCATCCTTCCTGTGCAAATTGCCTTAAATATTCGTGGCTGACTTAATATCTTCGCGCGCATTCGAAGACATTTGCTCAATCCCATGTGAAGAAAGTCCAATGTCCACCACGCCTTTCACTCTCCGGTCGCCCTGCTGAAGTTGTATTGCCCGATGTCAATTGCTAGCTGAAACATGGCAAGTGTAATTTTGCCAATGTATTCCAGGTTCGTCGAATGACTACTGAATTTGTTTCACGCATGCGCAACTTCCCTGTGTTTGGCCTCGAGTGGAGTCCTTGGCGCGGCTTCCTAATATTAAAACCAATGTCCAAGAAACCAAACATATACGGCTTCTTCCCCATTCTGATAGCGTTCGTCTCTTTTGTTATTCAATTGAAAATTAACCGACATCAACTTTATTCAAATTTTGAAAATTTCATGCTAGCGCTCTCCCCACCTGCGTTCGACGTTATGTCTTAACAAAAATTGCAACATCACCCACATCCCTGACAACAGTAAAGTACCAAATTCAATATTGACAGTTCTGTGGTCAGCAGCCAAAAGGTGGTTGGCTGATGGTTGTTAGTGATTGCAGGCACGTCAACTACCGAGGTAATTAGCCCCGGAAGTGTAGTGCACATTTTCCCCTCGGGAGGTGGCAGCACCTTAAACAAACCCACTCTCAGAGAGTAGAAATACCTTACTGGAATAAGGGAACATTATGTACACACCTTTTTTTAATTCTTGCGAATTGCATGTGGAGTCCCTCAAGAAATCGATTTTAGGCCCTATTCTCTTCCTACTATACGTAAACGATATGCCCTTGACGATTAGAAACGGAAGAATAGTTCTCTTTGCGGATGATACGAATATTCTTTGCAATAAAGAAACCGTAAATAGTACAATAGCAGATATTTCAAATTAGTTTCGTAATAACAAATTAATAGTTAATGAAAAGAAAACTTTCAGAGCAGTTTTCCATTTCAAATAAACAGCTCTGCACTTCACTGAGAATGAACGGTGTGCCATTGACTGATGTTAAGGTAACAAAATTTGTAGGTCTTTCAAGTCAGTCAAACCTTAAATGGAACGTCCATTTAAATGAATTGAACACTAAATTAAGTTCTTTATGTAATGCTTTCGGAATTCTTTCAAATTCAGTCAGCCTACACACTGCTCGTTGCGTATATTTCTCGAATGTTCATTCCCGCCAGGGATATGCCATATTATTCTGACGAAAAGCTTCTTATAGCTCCCAGACTTTTAGATTAAAAAAACCAATTGTACCAATAATAAGCAAATGCCACCCAGGTGATTATTGTAAGCCTCTCTTTATTAATCTAGGTATTTTACCATTACCTTGTCTTTTCAAATATGAATCAGTGTTTTTTGTAAAAAAGTCTTACTTAAAGGCGGGAATATAGTTTCAGCAAACGCCGTTGTCTACAACCACAACACTCGACGTAGTAATCATATTCATCAGATGGCAGTATCAACAGATCACTACAAAAAACTCACATATACTACGTGAACATTATTTAACAACACCTTGCCAAATGACATTAAACGATTAATTTCGATACAAAAATTTAAGTCCTAAGTAAAATCTTTTCTGCTGCACAACTGTTTATATGTAATTAGACACTATACCGAGCATCCAAAAGGAAAGTAATATCAGTTTTAACTATAACATTTAATGCATTATATACCATTTGGATTGTATAATTGTAAAGAACCTGTAACAAGTATTGTACTTCAGCTTCTGGGTCAATGATCCCCATCTCGATCAGGTTTTCGTCCAGTTTCCTTGCTCCACGAGCAAATGCTGAGATGGCCCCTTGTTTTGCTTCTGGACATAAATGTATTTTCAAATTAACTTCTGCCCATAGCACGTCACACACAGTTTTTAAATAAATAAATTAATTAATTAATTAATCAATATAAAAATAAATAAATAAATAAATAAATAAATAAATAAATAAATAAATAAATAAATAAATAAATAAATAAATAAATAAATAAATAAATAAATAAATAAATAAATAAATAAATAAATAAATAAATAAATTGATTAATTAATTAATTAATTAATTAATCTTCCCCCGCTGGATGGCGAGATCCTGAGCTGACCTAACGTCGTATTTGAAATGTATTTCCTTCCATTACTTTCTCTCACTTCTGGAGTAATAATAACACATTCACTTTATGAATTGAATTGATTTTTTAATCAGTTTACTAATTCTTGTGTTAAGATAGTACAAATTACGAACGATCACATACATAAATCACAATTCTGCACTCTTCAATTTGCATTCATGTTACACTGATATAGAATACACATTGGATACATATAAATGTATTAACAAATTGTACACCACGCTCCGCGCGACCTTGACATAAGTGATGTTCTCCCTGTGGAGCAATGTCCAGAAGCGCAGAGTGGGCGAGGCGGCGGCGGCGGCGGCGGCTGTGGGGGGCGAGAGCTGCTCTGGAGAATCCGAATGGCGCTGGCTGGCTCCCGGCGCCAGTGACATTTCGGCGTCCTTTTACCAATTTTCTCCTAGCGGTGAAGTTCGGCTTTCGCTACCACTGGCTCAATGCAAACCCACGATCGAGCTGTCCGTTGTAATGATACCTGTGCCACGTGGCGTTATAAACACGTTGTTGGCTCGGTACTCCACTCACAACCAGCTCCAATTGAATTCACAATAATACCGTTCCTGTCACAATGTGTCGCGGTGGTGGGCGATGGCATATCAGATATGTAAACATTGGAATTAGGAAATTTAAGTATGTAAAATAAATGAATGAACGAACTATGAAAAAAATTGTTAAAGAGAAACTTCAGCGTGGATGCGATGCTTCAAGACGAAGTCGTAGGCTTCTGCGGCCAGAGTCGTGTGGGTGATCTGGGCTGTCCGGGTCACAGCCTGCGACGCGGCGTCACCCGGACAGCCCAGATCACCAAATGCTTCAAGAAGTGCTACCATCTTTCACATGCGAAAACTTGAAAATATCTTTCTAGAATTTCACGATTCATTAATAATCATGAATAGCATTATAATCAGGATAATTAGCTCTTCAGGAGAGCCTTTTGTAAGTAATTTATAATAGGCAGATTGTAACAGATTTCGCTCGTTGGTATTTACGGCCGACGGGAAGGTCCTGTCTACTCAGCGGCTCCACGAGTGTGAAGAGATCTGTTCTTGTGAAACGTTGGTGTGGTGCATGCAAGTCGATTCGAGTTACCGATTGTGCTGCGATTGTTTATCATTTGAGTGTTTTATTCAATGTGATGGTATCACAGTCTGCACGAGTCAATGGTCATTCAATTATAGGCTGAGAGGGCAAAATAGTTCTCGTATGAGAACACGTGATTGGTCGCACTATGCCTCCCACACACAACTTCTTCACATTACAAGCGGCTTTGCTTCCCCCTCTGGTATGTCGCCATAGTGTGGTTTTCATCCCCAGATTGTTCATTTGCCTGTCACACTGTATGCATTGACTTCACCCCCTCTGGATACATATAATAAAACGTAACATACTATTTAATAAATATAGTATGACTTTATTTTAATTTCATGAGGAAGATCCCTCGATTAGATGAGGAAGATGTCTCGTCCCAACGAGCTACTAACTAATGTACGGGCGATGTAGTGGACACTTCACACATGAAGCATAGCTTCATTGTCCTCTACAACTGGAACAATAGTCCACGTCGCCACAGTCCACGACGCTCTTGATGCAGTTGTGGCTTCGCCCTTCCAGTGGCTTCGCCCTTGCCGCCTCGAGCCGCCCAAGGAGCCCTCCGCTCGGCTGTGCCTCGTGCTTCTCCTCGCCCGACCCCTCCAACCGCCCCGGACTGCGCTGGACTCTCGCACACTCTTTTTCGGCTTAGCCGAAGGTTTCTGTACTTTCGGGTGGCAGTTCGCACGCTTTTCTCGTGTTACTGCTATGTGTAAGTGGCTAGTGTGGGTTGCATCGGACCCGTACTCAGTAACCAAATCGACTTTCTGTATTGCTATGCACTCAAATTATCCTAGAAGAGTGTTTGTCTTCTTTGTCCTATAGCGAGGACGTGACGAGCTAATTGTTTTAGCGTTTGCCGGAGCTTCGTTGGTTTTAAATCCTTGATACGCTTTGTTAAATAGCAGTTTCAAGCGTGAGTGAAAGACTCGATATCAAGTTCCTACGAGTGTTCCCTACCAACTCAAGTGTACTTCTGTGCTGTAGTTCACCATGTTGCCGCAGCGTAGGTGGCCTCAGACCAGCAACACGTTTTCGGTGAGGAAGTCAAGGGTTCTGTTCTGCGTCAGGTCCATCTGTTTTGAAGTATTTTCAGTGTGTGGTCTACGTTGATACCTGTCGTCAGCGTAAACTAAAAGCCGCATTCGGGTGTATGTGGTGTGCCATTGACAACCAGCCAGAACAGAGATAGGACGAGGCCCTGGGAAACTCCGGCCGCATTCCTCCAAGTTTGCCCTCATTTACCGCGAATGCGCGGTTTGACAGGGAAGACTTAACCATTTCGATGTCTGGTGGAAGGCAGCGCCGAAGTTGTGTGATGAGTGTACTATGTGGCATTTTATGAAAGGCTTGCACATGTAGAGGTATATGACAAGTACAGCCTGTGTCAGTACCAGTTAAGCGGAAATCCGTGCAAAGTGCTTGTAGTGAAGGCAAACTGTTCGTCTCGGATGAGGCTCCTCTCCAGTACCTGCTGGCCTGTGGCCCCAAGTGATGGAGGTGCGAGCGGGGCAACCGCTTCGCCGCCCCCGCGCTGGAGAGCGTCGCGCCCGGAGCGGCAGACAGCCACCCATTCAGCTCCAGGGCGCTCGTGACTTGGCTTTCCTGCGACCGGAACGGCCGTTGACGTTCACGCAGCTACAGCGAGAGCGGGTTCCGGTGTTTCCCTGCGTTCGGTGAGCACCCATTGTGGGCTGCCACCTGAGCGCAGAGTTTGTAGAAGTGTGGTGCGGTTTGTGACCTCGTTAGGGAGTTGCTCCGTCTCCGACTGAGCAGCAGGCGTGTTGGGTGGAGGCGTCAGGTCGAGCGGCTCTCCCTTGGATGCCCTTTGGGATATTAGAGGGCGTCGCCGCCTCTGCCGCGCTGCTTGCGCGGGGTGCGGTGGCGAGCGCTCTTATCTGCCTCGCGTGCGGGCTGGGGTGTTCTGTGGCTCCGGATCAGCATTCTTGCTCTTGGTTGCTTGGCCTGGCGGAGTGGTTTGTTTTTTGCTGCAATGCTCTGTCAAAATTCAAAACGGCGCCGTGCAGATTCACAGCTCGAAGGTAATGCTGCATTATACTTCACATTTACTCCAATTGGAAAAACATTTGGATTTTACATTATTTTATGAAACTCCTCTCTTCTAAAACGATCAGTAACCCAGTAACTCCGATGAACACCAGGGGGATTCCAGAGCAGTGCCCTAGCAACCCGGGCCACGGGCCATGTGCGATCTTTTCTGCCTCTTCCCTTATGCGTTCCTCATCCCTCACTTCCACACACACACGCAAACCTTAACATGCCCCGCACTACCCCACATGCCTGGAGGCTAGAACGCTTCCCGGTGCGGGCGGTCAGTAGGTTGGCGCCGGAACTTTCTAGCCACCGGGGAAGATCGCAGCCACCCCCGCTACAAAGTATGTGCTACACTTACGGGGACTAATTAGCTTGGCAGTTGATAGGCCCGCACTAATCAACCAATGAAGTGGCACGGAGCGGTGGCGGTTCCGCGCGTGTTGCAGTGAGCGCAGCGGCGGCGGCGGCGGCGGCAGGGCGGGCTGGAGGGCGGTCTGGAGGGCGGTGTGGAGGGCGCCCGCAGCCACGTGCTGGCGCAGGCACGCGCACGTCCCCACGCCCACTCGAGCCACAGGTGAGACAGCTCCTCCACCCGCTCAATTCCCCAACCGCCCGAAATAATGTGAAAGGCGTCGTATATGATTTAGGTAGGCGCTCTCTCAAGCTGGATTGCAGGAATGCAGCAGAGCACGGGAATCATTTACTAAAGACTGGATTATAATGCAGTAAAACTCTCTAAAACGTCCTGGTTAAAACATCAAAACGGGCAAAAAACATGCAATAATAAAGATCAAGTCTTTGTATCACGGTTGTGATGTAGGTGACATTAGTTAATCCACATAACTAATATTTATATTTTTAATGGAATATTTAAAGTGAATGAAATATTATAATTTTAGTGTTAATCGCCCACAAATTTATATTAGCATTAATATAAGCATAATATATTAATAATCAAAAACAGGTCTGAATGTCATAACTATTTATAAGTGTGTTGTTCATTTGTTTTTGATTTACAAGTATAGATGAATGAAGCTTAAGCCATTAAGTAATATTTTATCTCACCGTGCCATTTATGTTACACTGTATACATTATATTTAATCTTTCAGTGATGTGCGAGGGTGAAGAACTGATCTTCATCCTAACCTCAACCTTTCACCTCACTGTGCCATTCAGGTTATACAGTTAATTTTTCATCAGTGAGTGAGCTGTGAAAGACTGTTCACAGATTTAACATTTCAACTTATTCTCTCATCTGCCATACAATTCATTGTGTATCTTAAAGTGCTTTTTTCGGAGGGTAGCTCACAGGTATAAGTCAACCTGAGCACCTTCCAATGCAATTTCTACCAGAGTTTTTTTGTAATTATATAAATAAATATGTTTTTAATTGTGTTGTTTCCCAAAATTTCACTTAAAAAGCCGCGTATCCATTAATTATCCCTATTTATACTCGCCTTCTATACAAAAACGTTTTAGTACTTTCTAGAACACATGATCTTAGAAACGGAGAAAGGTCTGGATACATGGAATAATGTACATATTATAGGGAAAGTTATGTAATACTACGGAAGGTCGATTTCGAGATTTTCACGGAAATACACGTTTTGGACCACATAATACCGAAAAAGAGTTTTTTTTCAAAACGTCCGTCCATCTGCCCATCTTCAAACACTACTGAAACCTAAACCATACGTAGGATGTTTTCCAAAGTGAACAAACCCCCTGTCCATCTGGCTTGAGTCAAAATTTTGAGATGAGAATTTTGAAAAACATTCTTTAAAATTTTGGGGTACTTTACATGAAGCCCCTGGGGCATTTTAATAATTTTCTCCAAAAATTGCTCCAGATTTTTCTCATAAAAATACGCTTATAAAACAGTCATTGGTCCAATTTTTCAGGGTTAACTCTGAATTTTCTAAAATTGCACACGTTTGAATTTTCGCGTCTTCCTTCTACCACAAAATTGAAGGCAAAGGTTTTCCTTCATATATACTTTGTTGTCCATATTTAGTTCTTTCATTAATATCGAGAACATTTTTTGAAAATTTTAAGTTTTGGAGAAGTATTGCCTAAAATATTTGTAATTTTAAAAAAATGATTATTTTCTTCTAAAAATTATTCTTTATTTCTATTTTCTCAAAAACTGCTTCAATTTCTTTCTTCAAAAATGTTCGTATGGATGGAACTAAATTCATTTTATAAAATGACATATATGTTATATTGCTCTTTTCTTTTGTTTTTTTTCAAAATTACAATAATCTTTTATGTCTAAATTTAAGCTATCCTAGTTACATTTGTACATGAAACCAAACTTAGTTTACAATCTCTTGCCTTTATTTAAAAAAATATTACATACAAGAACAAAATGTGGGCAAGTGCACTACTCTCAATTTATAATTTAATTGTAACTGCTAATAGCAGAATAATGAATGTTCCAAATAGAATGATTTAAGGCAGGCAATAGCGCATCAAAAATCTCCCACTCCCAATGCTGCAAATTATTACCACCCGTTGTCCTCAGTTTCCTAACACTTCTTGGTACTAGTCTTTTCCCTGCCGACGTGAACTTGACCTACTTTTCGCAGTTCTAATGTTACCTCGAAAACTGTCCAATTTCCAACCTTGATTGCGTGATGGCTTCTGCACCACGTTGCTCGATTCCAGCCTCTGCGTCGTCTGCGCTGTCCTCTTGCGTCCTCTTCTGTCTTCCTAGACGGCGTCTTCTTCTCCGGTCGACTCACGTCTTCTCCCGTCTTCCCTAATCGGCCTCTTCTTCTCCCTCGGCTGCTACCGGCGCCTTTGATTACGTCCGTGTTGTGGAAAAATGTCCCTTGCACTTCCCTGAATGCTAGTGCAAGTGCCTCGCTCGTTCCTACTTTTACTCCGTTAATCAAGAACTTTCAAGAGCTTTTCTCACAACGGGTAATTTTTTACTTCCCGTATTGGTTAACAGAAGAATACTTTACTAATTCCTCACTACTTCGCGGACGACTAACTAGCCACGTCTGTACGACGCCGAAAACTCCTACCTAACAGTTGTTGCGGCGGCAAATACTATCTAAGTTGACGAGCGGTGATTAAATGCTGCTTACTCGACGAACGGCGACAACCAGAAGAGCTGCTTACCCGACGCGTGCTGGCAAGAAAAGAGAGCTTCCGCTTGCGATCTCGGGTATTTATGGTTCGAAGCCTGGGGAAATTCTCCGTGGCGGGGGTATTTCTCCTCCTTCAACCCTTCACCAGGAAAACGTTGCTTGCTAGTACGTCTTTGATTAGTACGGGCAACGGATACCAGGCTGCGCGTTTAGGTACTCTGATCTACGCCTTCTCTCCTCGCTGCCTGTGGGCTGTTCATGCCGACGAAACGGTGGTGTTATGGGGTCGCACAATCCCATAACGCCACAATATATATATATATATATATATATATATATATATATATATATATATGTTCCTCACATTTATTGAGATGCATCCCTCCTAGTGATGTAATCAGTGAGTATATATTATTTGCGGGTTTGTCAACTACGTTTGATCATTATTGATGTAAATATCATGTTATACCCCGGTAGTTCGTACCAGTTTGGAATACGCGTCCTGGCTGTCTCTAAGGAGACGGGTGAAGGGGAAACGGAGTAGGAAGGAGAGATTACGCGCCGCGACCCGTCGTTCGCCTGGCATCTTAACAAGGAACGTGTGAGAACTGTTTTTGACCGTAATTCACATGCATCAAAAGGCGAAGGCATATGGTAACGTTGGTTTCGAACTTCAAGGGAGCTGCTCGTCGGTCTGGTGCGTCTTTCTCTCGCGCAGGCAATATTCGCAACGCGGGGACGCACGTGGTGACGGCGGTGGGGGTTGAGACACTCACGTTCTGTTTTTCTTTCTTTGTGCCTTTGTTGTCTTGCTTGCTTTCTTTGGTGTGTGGGGGCGAAGTCGAAATCATCCTCTTCCCATTCCTATTCAAGCGGACGGCTCTTCTGATTTGTAGTTTTCCCCAAAACCATCACAAACAAATCTTACTTTAACCCTTACTCACACGTACAATTATACGTGCACTGCACTACTGCACAGGCCGGAAGGCCAGTTGGAAGCTAAGGGGTTGTCCGGACTGGGGCGGGCGTGGGGCGGGCGGCGGAGGGAAAGCCTAGCGAGCCGAAGTGTAGGTCGGCGGCGGATCCCACCGTCCGGCGCGGGCGGCCCATCGCCCATCGCCCATCGCCCCCGCCATCACTTCCCTCGCCTGCGACCAACTAGCCCTTCCCACATGCCTCCCGGGCACCCATCCTGTTTTCTTTCGCCAACCCTCTGGTTCCCTGGCTCTCGACGTCCAACACTCCAGGGGAGTAGGAGGTTGACGAAAGAATGCTTTGCAAGTGAGGTTCTACAAGAAAGGGAGAAAGACATAATGTGAATATATCATAGCATTGACCTCATCGGAGAAGAATTTTCTTCTGAGAGCAGCAGATACAACAGAAGCAGATGATTGTACCAAAATATTATTCTGTTCAGAAAACAAATTTGCGATCGATTACAAAGTTGTGTAAACGTTTCACTTCGTTGCCCCTCATTTAAGCTTGAAAATACGACAGAGATGTACTTACTGCATAAATAATAAATACGAAGCGAGAGTACGGCATATGGTTTATTAATTAATGCAGAAGATATAGTGGAGTTATTAAGGAATGTATAGGAAGTTATATCTATATTTTAATTATGAAATATGCTTAAACTGAATCCAAAATATAACTAGTGGAGCTACAACGGCACATACGTAATCGAATTATTTTTAATTTGCAATATTTGAAATTTCAAAGAGTTCAAAGAAAATAAAACATTCGCATTCTTTTAGGCATTACTTATTCTATGCGAGAAAAAAAAATCGAAAAAAACAAAGTGGAGCGGTTTTTGAGAAAAGATTGTATTTTAAATTAAAATAATTTAAAGCACAAATAACGCAAAAAATTGTACATGCCCTTAGTTAAGAGCTATTTTTTCTAGATCAATTTTGTTTAAGGTAACAAACTGGATCTTCAATTTTGTAGTTTTAAGTGTTAATATTATTCAAATAAAAAAACTATCTAAACGTTTACATCTTCTCATACATAAGGGAATAAAATTTAAAGAAAGCAAACTCGTTAAAAAATGTTTAAACTGCCTAAATTTCACGCAAAATTACGCAAAAACTACTCGTAATTTCGACAAATTAAACCTCGCCTTATTTCAAAATATGTCTTTAAAGAACAGATTTCATTGAAAAAAAAATTGAACTTCGAATTTGAATCAATATTGAATCGAAAACTCAGGAATGTCAACGACAATGAGAGCTGCATCATTCTCTGAAGCGTTTTGAGGCTATTGAAATACTAAGATTAATATAAAAATTTGGAGCCATTTTGAGAACATTTGGAGAATTTTGTGGAGGCTACAATCCGTTTCAAACTCTAATCCTGATGTTATTAATGATCAATGTCAAAGTTATCAAGCCTCGACATCAGAAACGCAACAAATAATATCGACGCACGGTCAACAATCTTTGTTAAAAAACTCTACAATAAACCTTCTAAATCAAAAACATGCTACATCACAACAAAAATACCAATTTCCATTACCAAATATGTCGGAATCAACATATTCTTTTCAAACTTGAAGTATAACAATGGCTCTTCAACAAATAAGTCAAAAATAATAAACAATTGTCAAACATCTTTTTTGAACTTCAATTGTTAATTTACTATCGGATATAGTAATCCTAGACCAGATTCAATAAAACATGGAGTTACCCTGCTTCAACCATCTGGGAAAAGAGTGGTTGTAAATAAATTTCACATTAATCCAACGATCCCTTTGCAAAATCGTTACTCACTTCTGGCACCCAACATTGCACCTGAAGGAGAACTTCCAACAACGAAAATGCCCTCTATTATTGTTCCAGTTGTTTTGAGCCTCTTCGACGAATCGCCGGGAGAGGTGGTGGACATCCATTGATGTCTCTGCAGTGCCTCCGATCGAGAGGTCCGAGGTTCGAGTCCCGACGGGCGCACGTTCGATGTCCGGAGGAGAGTTAGCAGTCGGTACAGTAGAGTTCCGAGTTCTCCGGCTCTGTGACGTCATGCGATTACGCTGTGGCAATCAGTGAGCTACGGAGAGGGGGTAGAGTGGGGATACGGGAAGAAGGTGAAGGCAGAGAGTGGGGAGGAGATGGAGAGTACTATTCAATTAAAAACATTGGTCTTACCTAATCACTGTAGCAACTAGATGATTTTGTTTCTTTTCTTTATCGCATACCTCAATTACACTTGCTATGATCTCCCGACCTTCACTGTGAATTGTCGAAATCGATTTCCGTTTCGCCATTTCGCGTGTAACATTCGCGCACTCTGAATCACAACTGAGCTGATGTTTGCGAAACCAATGCAGTCACCGAGTGCCCGCTCGCTCTTTCCTACAGCCCACGTATGATTCACGGATGTCAGTCAACCAAATCCTACAGCCCATCGCCTTATCGCGCTCCCTCCTCCCCGCGGAGAAACGTAGACCCCTCTCACAGGGCCGGAGAACTCGGAACCGAACAGTAGTTTCGTATGGTTTCTCTGAATAACACCAAGCGAATGCCGGAGCAGTACCCTGACAAACGGGCCACGGACCGCGCGCCATCTTTTCTTTCTCTTCCTTGGCCTCTCCTCACCACTTACACTGACATTCACTACACTACCACAGATGCCGGGAGACCGATCAGGAGCTTAGAGCTTGTCCTGGCTGGAGCGGTGTTCCCCGCTAGAGGGAGATACCTCGTTGGAGAAACCCCGCTCGCCGGCGGTAGGTCGCCTTCCAGTGGGGGAAGATCACCGTCACCCTCAGGAAAAAACAGCACTGCACTTACGAGACCAATGACCTTGGCGGGTGGCGCGCCCGAAGTCACAATCAAGAACGTCTAATCAGAAATGTCAATAAGGTTATTAAATTTTTTTATAATATTATTTTAAGAAACTTTATGAAACAAATATTATTCAATTTAATACTCTCATAAAGACCTTTTCTTTAAACGTATATCAATAGTCATAAAGGATCTTCCTATTTCATATTTAAATGAAACAATTTACAACAAATCCTGTAAATTAAATTTCTCAGCATTAAAAGTATACAGACTTTTCAATAAATTCAGAGAACCTATTGAAACCTGTGCAGTAGAATTACTCACACAACACACACAAGCAAATTGGAATTAAGAACATTGATGTGTCAACTGTTTAGGCATCATCGTTACTCAAATTGGCCAAATGGTAAAAATACTTCTGGCAATGTTGTTAATTGCAATAGACATCATAAAACAAACTGCACTGTTGTTTCTGAAAATTGCAACAGCCAGCAGAAATGGTCGGAATCTTAAAAATAGGAGGATATCTAGAACAGTGATCCATCAGAAACGATTAAATTTGCATGGAGATTGCATGCATCTTAGCCTAGCAAGGCCCTTCTTTGTGTGGCAGGTCAAGTCAGTGTTACGCCACACTCAGTATCAGTCAAATGTGTTAACGTGCAAGTAAGTGCCGAAATAACTCGTCTACGCCATTGATCCAGACGTCTTATTTTTTTTATCAGTACTTGGAAGCTTTAAGGTAGCCGAGGATGGATTGAAGGACGAATGGTTTGTGTAGTGCTGAGGGAAGAATTTGGAATTTAGTTAATTATGGCATTAGTCAAAATAAAGGTGATTCGTCAATTCCCGATTGTGGTTTTAACTGTTTAATAGGACTATCATGTCTGTAGCACTTATAACTGGGAATACGTAATATTTTAAAACAAACCAGATTGGTCTCAGTAATACAAGCTATGTTAATTGTATGAGATTTTAAAAACTGAATGATATGATGTCTTTTAGGTATGATACCGTTTCTGTTCCAATTGAGAATCGTCAGATTATTAAGGCGAGATACGCTGTCCATTATTGGAATTATTATTAAATGATGATATTGTAGAATTTTTTATGGAATTGATTTTTGACGGCATACAGAACTGGATTAAATTATTTATGAAATTGGGTGTAGATTTGAGAGGAAGTATTTTGGCTGAATTGGGAGATTTGAGAAGTTCTTGGGAAAAAAAGGAAAATCAGTTGATTGAGGGCTGAAGGTTCTTTTATTAGATATTGAGTTGGATTTATTTGTATTTCCCGAAATGACTGATTTGGATTCTACTACTTTAGAATAGTGAGTACAAAGATTAGACATTAGTGCTTTAGCTCTGTGACCTTCTGCATTGAAATTCGCACATTTTGGTATGAAATTACATGCCATTTACAATCTTTGGTTTAATGATTTAGTGTACATATGGCACACATAATATTGGGTATGCAGTAGTTCTTTGTTACCCTGATAACGTGCCCATTGAATTGGGGCTCGGTCGACGTTTTCGGTTTTTGGCACGCACGACTGCATGGCAAAGTCGATTTAGTTTATAAATGCCTTTCCAATTGTTTTCTTTAAGTAGTACTACTGCAACGACAGGTATTGACAGTCCTTTGTTGCGAAGGCGGGTCACTTGACCCACGGGAAAGTTTGTTGTATTTCATCTACAATATCACTTTCACTTACTGATTGACGGATATCTTTTATAACTATTGACAGTTATTTGAAAGGTAGGATCTGAATACGTGTAATATTGTTTTCCATTCTCAATTAAGGATTTAATTGAAAGTCTGTATTCTTCACTTGATTGAGTTTGAACTTTTAACTTGTTATGCTTAAGTTTAATGCATTTTTTTCCTTTACCACTAATTTCTGAAATATTGTAAATTGTTTAATATCAGTTTCGTTCTATACAAATATTGGAGGAATGTTAACAGGTGATTCTGTTTCAATGAAATCAGCTAACTTTCCGAATTGATTTTGCACTAGAACTGAGTATTCGTATTCATTTGCCATTTTTGGGGGCAGAAATAGAAGAGTTTTTGTTATGTTCGAGTGATCAGTCTGAAACTTGCCCATTTAATTGTTCATTAGAATTGGTTTCTATATTGTCTGCATTAGTCGTTAAAGAGAGCTCATACAACGAGGGGACGCTACACCTCGCGGCATTGCTTCCTTACATTGTGCTTGAATCCCTCTATTTCCTGACATTTCATGTGTCGACGAGAGCGTTTGAGGTTGAGGTTGATGTGAGCAAGGCTTAAGTAAACTGACATCATATGAGAAAGATGGTTGGGATGAATCCATTCTTCCTCAGGCGAGGAGTCAGGCCATCGCCGATACGAATGGCTTCACCGGTAAGTTGTGATGTTGAGCAAATTTTGTTATCGCCTGGAGCGATTACACTGGAGACACTGAATGTATCTGTACTAATAGTCGATGGGCAACTGAGATACAGATTGAACACTGCACTCGACTGGAGCGCCGCTCACGGAGCCCGCAGCGACTCGGCTGCGCGAGGGAGAGACGGCGCCGCTTTTGAAAATAAGATGCCCGCCCTCGAGATGGCGTCTTCCACGTCCCTTGGAGTGTTGCACCAATCACATAGACGCTAAGTTTTAACTGCCAGCGATTGGTCAACGCACCCCTCACGCGATCGCGAGTTGTCCAAGTTTGTCGGCGCGCTTGGCAAACGAGAACTCGGAACGAATTTTTTTCTTTGAGGAAGATTCAAGTTTTGAAAACCAGAGACAATAGGAGCGAATTTTCATATTTGTACGAATGCAATTAAGCAACACTTTAAACGTGTTGTAACAACTTTTTTGTATAATAGCAATATACATTTAGAAAAGGCCACATTAATTCTGGGAAACAATTTCATAAGATGTTCTGCAGTTGGCAACATGGACGGTATAACGTCGTCACGCAGGGATGACTATCAGAGAGGCTATACAATGTGTGCTATGTGCCATTTTATCAGCGATCTCTATCGAGGGAAACGGTCAATTACAAGGACTGTGAACAGATAGAGCATTCGTCCTGGCCATCCCATGTACAGGGCTGAGGTGCTTGCAGGGCTGCGATGGACCCCAGGCGGCGGCGCGGGCGGCGACGCGTCGTCGGCGGCGGCGGCGTCGCTGGCGGCGGCGGCGGCGGCCACGGCGGCGGCGACGGCCGAGCCGTCCGCGGCGGCGGCGGCGGCGGCGGGGGCGGGGGCGGCGGACGGCGGGGGCGTGGAAATTGACCCCACCGGCCCCGGCGCCTCACCCGCCACGCCGCCAGACCCAGGTGAGATAAACAACAATAAATGTATTTAAAAAACTTCAATCAAGTCTATTCAGCATTTCGCGAATATGTTCTTGAACACCAATGTTCCCTACAAGATTATTTAAAAGAAACACAGCACAAATAACACATTCAGAAGCAATGAAATATGAAATAGAATAAAATGCAACACATACCTAAGTACTGTGGTTACGCACACACCACTTCCGAAGCAATTTCGACCTCTTTATTTCCAAAGCGGGAGACGCTCACTGTTTGGTCTAAAACGTCAAACGCCGGAACATAAACTACAACCGCGGAACTTCTAAACCGAAGTCACGTTAGTCAATTTTGATATTCTTGAAAATAATTAAATTCTATTTTTTAAATACTTCCTTTTCAGTGTTTCAATGAACGATATATTCTCACTTTCTCCAAATAAATGCCATCACTACTCTGTCACACACGCTCGATTTTCATTGTCCGGTTTATTTTGCCCAGTACATTCAGAACAAAGGTTTATATCTTGCAAGCAACTCGTCATGTACGGTATTCGGCAGCCTCCCCTGCCTAGCACTAATGGCCAAGAAATGTGGTCGCAATGGGCGTTGAGCGGGCGTTGCGCATAGACTGGCACGTGCGCCGTCCTAGGCGCGGGGCCCCGCGGCGGGCCGCCGGGCGCCATCGTGGTGCGTGCAGAGGAGGCGCTCATCGTGGCGCTGGTGCTGGTGCTGTGGGTGGCCGCCATCGCGCTCTTCTTCAACCGCTGGGGCAAGATCCGCATGCTGGAGCCCTACCAGCCCAAGTACGAGGCCCCGCACCGCGGCTCCTGCCCGCTCGTCGACTGCGCCGGCGCGCCCGCCCTCCAGGTGCGTCTCGCCTCTGGCGTCGCGCTCGCGCCCGCCCTCGCCCTCGCCCTCGCCCTCGCCCGCGCCCTCGCCCTCGCCCTCGCCCTCGCCCTCGCCCTCGCCCTCGCCCTCGCCCTCGCCCTCGCCCTCGCCCTCGCCCTCGCCCTCGCCCTACCAGCCCAAGTACGAGGCCCCGCACCGCGGCTCCTGCCCGCTCGTCGACTGCGCCGGCGCGCCCGCCCTCCAGGTGCGTCTCGCCTCTGGCGTCGCGCTCGCGCCCGCCCTCGCCCTCGCCCTCGCCCTCGCCCGCGCCCTCGCCCTCGCCCTCGCCCTCGCCCTCGCCCTCGCCCTCGCCCTCGCCCTCGCCCTCGCCCTCGCCCTCGCCCTCGCCCTCGCCCTACCAGCCCAAGTACGAGGCCCCGCACCGCGGCTCCTGCCCGCTCGTCGACTGCGCCGGCGCGCCCGCCCTCCAGGTGCGTCTCGCCTCTGGCGTCGCGCTCGCGCCCGCCCTCGCCCTCGCCCTCGCCCTCGCCCTCGCCCTCGCCCTCGCCCGCGCCCTCGCCCTCGCCCTCGCCCTCGCGCTCGCCCTCGCCCTCGCCCTCGCGCTCGCCCTCGACCTCGCCCTCGCCCTCGCCCTCGCGCTCACCCTCGCCCGCGCCCTCGCCCTCGCCCTCGCCCTCGCCCTCACGCTCGCCCTCGCCCTCGCCCTCGCCCTCGCGCTCGCCCTCGCCCTCGCCCTCGCGCTCGCCCTCGCCCTCGCGCTCACCCTCGCCCGCGCCCTCGCCCTCGCCCTCGCCCTCGCCCTCGCCCTCGCGCTCGCCCTCTCCCTCGCCCTCGCCCTCGCGCTCGCCCTCGCCCGCGCCCTCGCCCTCGCCCTCGCCCTCGCCCTCGCTCTCGCCCTCGCCCTCGCCATCGCCCTCGCCCTCGCTTTCGCCCTCGCGCTCGCCCTCGCCCTCGCCCTCGCCCTCGCCCTCACGCTCGCCCTCGCCCTCGCCCTCGCGCTCGCCCTCGCCCTCGCCCTCGCGCTCGCCCTCGCCCTCGCGCTCACCCTCGCCCGCGCCCTCGCCCTCGCCCTCGCCCTCGCCCTCGCGCTCGCCCTCTCCCTCGCCCTCGCGCTCGCCCTCGCCCGCGCCCTCGCCCTCGCCCTCGCCCTCGCCCTCGCTCTCGCCCTCGCCCTCGCCATCGCCCTCGCCCTCGCTTTCGCCCTCGCTCTCGCCCTCGCGCTCGCCCTCGCCCTCGCCCTCGCGCTCACCCTCGCCCTCGCTCTCGCCCTCGCCCTCACGCTCGCTCTTGCCCTCGCCCTCGCCCTCACGCTCGCTCTCGCCCTCGCCCTCGCCCTCGTTCTCGCTCTCGCCCTCGCTTTCTCCCTCGCCCTCTCCCTAGCCCTCGCCCTCGCCCTCGCCCTCGCCCTTGCTCTCGCCCTCGCCTTCGCCCTCGCCCTCGCCTTTGCTCTCGCTCTCGCCCTCGCCCTAGCCGTCACTCTCACGCTCGCTCTCGCCCTCACCCTCGCCCTCGCCCTCGCCCTCGCTTTCTCCCTCGCCCTCTCCCTAGCCCTCGCCCTCGCCCTCGCCCTTGCTCTCGCGCTCGCCTTCGCCCTCGCCCTCGCCTTTGCTCTCGCTCTCGCCCTCGCCCTAGCCGTCGCTCTCACGCTCGCTCTCGCCCTCACCCTCGCCCTCGCCCTCGCGCTCGCCCTCGCCCTCGCCCTCGCGCTCGCCCTCGCCCGCGCCCTCGCCCTCGCCCTCGCCCTACCAGCCCAAGTACGAGGCCCCGCACCGCGGCTCCTGCCCGCTCGTCGACTGCGCCGGCGCGCCCGCCCTCCAGGTGCGTCTCGCCTCTGGCGTCGCGCTCGCGCCCGCCCTCGCCCTCGCCCTCGCTCTCGCCCTCGCCCTCGCCCTCGCTTTCGCCCTCGCTCTCGCCCTCGCGCTCGCCCTCGCCCTCGCCCTCGCGCTCACCCTCGCCCTCGCTCTCGCCCTCGCCCTCGCCCGCGCCCGCGCCCTCGCCCTCACGCTCGCTCTTGCCCTCGCCCTCGCCCTCACGCTCGCTCTCGCCCTCGCCCTCGTTCTCGCTCTCGCCCTCGCTTTCTCCCTCGCCCTCTCCCTAGCCCTCGCCCTCGCCCTTGCTCTCGCCCTCGCCTTCGCCCTCGCCCTCGCCTTTGCTCTCGCTCTCGCCCTCGCCCTAGCCGTCGCTCTCACGCTCGCTCTCGCCCTCACCCTCGCCCTCGCTTTCTCCCTCGCCCTCTCCCTAGCCCTCGCCCTCGCCCTCGCCCTTGCTCTCGCCCTCGCCTTCGCCCTCGCCCTCGCCTTTGCTCTCGCTCTCGCCCTCGCCCTAGCCGTCGCTCTCACGCTCGCTCTCGCCCTCACCCTCGCCCTCGCCGTCGCCCTCACGCTCGCTCTCGCCCTCGCCCTCGCTCTCGCCCTCACTCTCGCTCTCGCCCTTACCCTCACGCTCGCCCTCGCCCTCGCGCTCGCTCTCGCATTTGCCCTCGCCCTCGCCCTCGCTCTCGCTCTCGCTCTCGCCCTCGCTTTCGCCCTCGCCCTCACGCTCGCCCTCGCCCTCGCCCTCGCTCTCGCCCTCGCCCTCGCCCTCTCTCTCGCATTCGCATTCGCCCTCGCCTTCGCCCTTGCTTTCGCTCTCGCTCTCGCA
The DNA here is from genome assembly GCA_038098605.1 of Gryllus longicercus. Lineage (NCBI taxonomy): Eukaryota > Metazoa > Arthropoda > Insecta > Orthoptera > Gryllidae > Gryllus > Gryllus longicercus. The sequence continues at coordinate 510,094 of JAZDUA010000038.1, read as the reverse complement.
CTTGCACTCGCGTTCGCTCTCGCCCTCGCACTCTCACTCGAGCTCGCTCTCGCCCCACCGCTATATATTAAAGGGAGGCAAATTAAATTCTTTGTCCAGTTGAATGTTTGAGATGAACCAAGGTGCATGAGTGAAAAGTCCGAGGAAATGATTTTGGATGATCTGTAATTTATTGGTATTAGTTTTAGAGGCCTTGATCCAGATAGGGTGTGCACAATGCACAACGCTCACAACGCAATAATTAGGGTCTAATTATTGATTCCTAGATGGTGGTGGCATTGTTTAATATTGTGATTTAAGGGTAGTTGAATTACTTTTATTTTGGCTTGCTGTGCTTTTACTGTTTCATTGATTTTTCCAATTTAGTCTGATATCAAGATTCAGCCCTAAGTATTTGACCAATTCATTATGTGGGGTCCATGGAATTGGGTGATTATTTATTTTGAGTGGAGTTGGGGTTGAAAATGTTCTTAATGAGAATATTTAGGATGTTGATTTTGTAGAATTCAGTTTGATTTTACATTCGACAGACCATTCATCAATTTTATTTAGATTATTTGAATTTGTTAACAGATTAGATAAGATGAATGATTGGACATGAAAATTGCGGTACCATCGGCGAATTGGGCGATGTGCGTATGTGATGTTATGGGATTGTCGGCTGTGTATATGTTGATAAGCGTGGGGGACAGTGGTGAGCCTTGAGGTAATCCAGCTGTAATTCTGTTGGGATTGGATGTATGATTGTTAACTGTGACTGAAAATGTTCTATCTTGGAGAAAGCTATTAATGATATTAATTAGATACTTGGGAGTACCTATTTCTTTAAATTTGAATATTAATCCAGGATACCACACTTTGTCAAAAGCTTTCGAAATGTCTAAAAAGGTAACTATTGTATGGTGTTTTTTTTCTTTTTGAAATGCAGTGTGTATGTGCTCCATGATTTTTAATAATTGATGAGAAGTTGAAAATTTATTAGTGAAGCTGAACTGTTTTTTCTAGAATTTTTCATAGAGTGGGAAGAAGGCTTACGGGCCTGTAGTTGTCAGTGCTGGTGAGATTCTTGAATGGCTTGGGGATGGGTATTACATTTGAATTTTTCCCAATAACGGGGAAGTAGCCAGTTCTAATTATTGAATTGTAAATATTGGTGATATATGCTATTGGGGGATTAGGTGTATTTTTTAAGATTTTGTTACTTATTTTGTCATGTCCCGGGGCTTTTTTTAAAGACAAATTCTTAATTATACTAATGACTTCATTTGGGGAGATGGAGGTGATTATGTGTGGTACATTTAGTTAGGGGCTGCTTCTATTTCGAGTATGTTTCAATGCAGTGGGTGTGTTGGGTTGGCATTGGGAGTGAATGATTTAGCAAAGTGATCGGCTAATGCTTCAGCATTCTCATAAGAAGCGAATTTCTTGCTAAGTGAATTACCACAACGTGTGGTTAGACTGGATTAAATTATTGTTTGTTTATGTTCCCTTAGTGAATTTTTTACAATGTTAGACAGTAAATTTAACTCTTTCTTAAGTTGTGTGTTTCTCGTGATGCACCAAATTTTTCTTGTTTTGTTTCTAGTGTTAATAATTGTGAGAATGTTTTTCGAAAGTTTTTTATTGAAATGCTTAATGGTTGGAGGGTGAGCATTATTATTAAGAATGTTGATTGTGTTAATTATCATATTGTTTAAGAGGGATATAGCTTGTTCTATTTCTACGAGAGTTTTTAATATTTTAAAGAGGGGTGATTGTTTTGGAACTATGTTCTTAAATTTTTTCCAGTAGATGTTTTGTGTGTTAAGTGTGAGAGTTGGAGTGTGAGGGGGGGTGATTTGTTGAGTTGAGATGATTGTTGGTAGGTGATTTTCGGTCGACTCATAATCAATCGCAGTTATATTTTCAATTGCTTGAGGAACCATTTCATTTTTAGCTATTTGGAACTTCGCAGTTACTTACGCTGCTTAAGGTGGAATAGGTCCGATTTTCACTGTTAACTCTGAATTTTTGAAAATTGCAAATGTTTGCACGGTTTTGGTGTCGTTAATTTACATGAGGTATTTTTTCTTAATTAGCTTGTTCAGGCGGCGAAATAGTCGAAGAAAAGTTGGGAAAGCATTTTTATGAAATGACAACCGAACATCGCCTCTTCTATCTCAGTAGTTTTTGTCAGACAAGAGTGTTCTGGAAAAGAGACGACACACAATTGACAAAGATTGTTACTTGGAGAAAGAATTAACGAGTATTGAAAAAGTCACAGTTACCTCTGTCCAAACGAAATTAACCCTTTTCTTACGAATTCCGTGGCCTTTTGCTTCGTGTTTCTACTACATCCAGTGCCTGGCACAATCTGGATCGAACCTTGAAGACGTTCAAAACGCTTTTACTCAGCTTTCCGCATTAGCTTGAGGTGACAATGCGAGCAGGCGTCTGCGATAGAAAATCCCCTGCATTTCGACAATGCTAAGTTTACGCGGGATTTGTCCAGGAGCTAGTGCGATCTTCCGGTGACGCTCCGAACTAATATAAAGAAGTTGACAATCGACTTCAAGGAACTTTGCACGAAGAAATGAATGTTTGATCAACAGAGAAGAAATTTGCGCGGCTTTTTGGGGAAAATTAAGACTACCTCGGAGGCGCCACGTTTAAAATGTATAATCCTTTCCTCTGAAACACCTTCAAAGAACATCAAACGCTCTGTTAAAAAACAAGGCACCAAATTTGAAGTAATTTGCCCGGCACTGTGTCAACATAGCTTTTTCATTAAAGTCATGATTTTTTTGAAAATTGTAGTCATTTTCACGCAATATTGGGCGCAGTATTAAAAACAACAAACACCAGATTTACTCGAAAACGGCTGCAATTTTTTCTTCACGCTTTTGGCAGGAATATTACTAAATATTTATTTATTTAATAGATAATTATTACAAACAAATTATCTTACTTGATCCTATGTGGCTAGGCCGAAGGCCTTTAAGCCATTACAATATCTACATCCTTTCACGTTCTAATCTTTCGAATTCTGGTATTCACCCCAAATGGTCTCTCCATCGCATCAAAGCCGCGGAAAAGAGACCATTAGGTACGGCTCAGGTACACAGATACTCGTTCCTAGTACTCGCTAGACCCGGCTTTTTTACTACACTGCATAGTTACTAGAAATCGTCACGAAAGAATGAGTAAATACAACACGTCACAAACACACCAATGGCTCACCACTGCGTATCGCCCTGGCACGCACATTTATTCGCTTTCCCATTCACAAATTAGAGGATTCTAGGGATCTAATCACATGTGAGTCTGAAATTCGTCTCTCCCCCCCAAAAAACTCTACCGAACATTGTTTCACTCTCATTACATTGAGAGATAAATATGTGGCCCATAATCATTTTAAAAGTTATAAACTTCTCGACAAACGTTACGTTAATTTATACTAACAAAACATTCCATTTAAAATACTTTTGCATTGTGTAGACGTTCTTAGACAGGACGGGCCACGCGAGGCCCGGCCTTGAAGCAGCGCGCGGAAGGAGAAACCTGTGATCCCCAGCTAGCAAGCGATCAGAGCAAAATCGGCTGCGGCTTCTCCCCGTTTGCCATAGCTGGGGGAGGGGGGGGGGGTAAAAGCACAGCAGAAGCAGTAGGCCGCCGCTCAGAGCGCAGTAGAGGGTACAGTGGGTGCAATATTTTTGATAATGTGACATACGGTTCATCGTAATTTTAGTTCTCAAAATTCATTAAATTCTCATTTTTGTTGACCCAAGCGGTGCTGGGGTTCTTGGAATTATATTGCACGTCACTGACGCTAGCGACAGGGACAATAACATTTGTGCTCTACCTGAAATTTAGGAATTAGCAAATTCAACAACTCTACAATTATTGCCAGAAAAATCAAGGAAGTATTATGAACAATCACTCAATGAAAGCGGCGTCAAGTCTCCAGAACGCGTGGCCAGCACCACGTCCACTTTCCGAGTTCCACCACGTCCTATTCAACGTTCCGGGAACATGGGAGTTGATTTAACAAACAATTTAATTTTACTTCGTACGTGTAATGTGAAAATAGGCGAAACTACACGCAAATATTCGCATTTACCAGTCAAAACCGAAACTATTCCTTTACCATTTTACTTTTCCAAATTTCCTGGGCACTCAACAAAATTATAGACACCTGTCACTTCGCCCAATGCTGCGATGTTTTCTTTGAATATATGCACGTAATGGATATTAGTAAAATAGATAAAATTTAAATGTAATTTTGCCTAATATAAGTTACTCTTTAAACCATTTAATTACTATGTTGTTTTTGAGATAATTTTAATTAGTATATAAATAAATTTTATTTTTGCCTTTCACATGATATAAGTTTATCATAAATAAGGGAAGGAAAGTTTAGAGGACATTATTGATTCCTATATTAATATTGTTTCTTCATTACTTTGTTATCATTATTATTTACTAAAATTAAATGTTATGTTTCTAATATTTCGATTTTTTCATTTATTTGAGTATTTAGAAATCTGCAAAAATCTCTTAGACCCTACATTACTCTCTCTAACGAACGTCTTTTTAATAAAATGCTCTCCACAACATAGTCTTTATTTTTTAATTATTTATTTATTTATTTATTTATTTATTTATTTATTTATTTATTTATTTATTTATTTATTTATTTATTTATTTATTTATTTATTTATTTATTTATTTATTTATTTATTTATTTATTTATTTATTTATTTATTTATTTATTTATTTATTTATTTATTTATTTATTTATTTATTTATTTATTTATTTATTTATTTATTTATTTATTTATTTATTTATTTATTTATTTATTTATTTATTTATTTATTTATTTATTTATTTAAATTTATTTTTGGTGGTTATGCTCCTTTTTGAAACGAAGCATTCTTTTGAGATTGTCTTATAGGATTCGTTATAAAGTGTTTTCCACTCCGTCTGTATTGTCGATTGTGTAAAACAATCCTCCAAAGCAGCGGAAGCCACTTCCGGATCGGAACGCGTCGCGGGTCGTGACATCGACGGCTGCTGTCCCCGGCGCCACGCCACGTGCACGTGCTGTTGCCTTGCGACCGCCTCTCCAGAGAGGCTACCATCGATTGGCTCCCGTCGGCTAGGCTATTCCAAGCCGCCAAACCCTGCGCCCCTCCCGCCTCGCACTTGGTCACGCTTCCCCCCTGGCGGCGCCCCCACTCCCGCCGTGGACTTTCCTCATTGAAAGGAAACGGCCTTTTTCGTCAACAATATTTCCTCTACCTCCATTTTATTTTTTTCGCTGTACTCCTCATTTTCCTCGACTACTCTATTCTAGCGGCGATCTGCTGCGATCACGTGGCGTGGCTCGCGCCACTACGCGTGCTCTTCCGCCTGGCCACGCAAATTTCGCTACGCTATACTAGTAAATATACAACATGGAACAGCCAGCTTTATTTCCCCTCCTTTCCTTCCGACTTGTCACCTCTTCATCCCTTTCACACACACACAAACACACACGTACTCTGTAACACCACACATATATAAGTAGAAAGCTTAGAGCTTCTCCTGTCTGGGGCGGGTCTTTTGCAGTCACCTCAGAAAATCCGTCCCACAGCTGCCGATGTGCCACACGCGATGTTCCTTCCAGGCCGGGTAATCCAATTTCCACCGCCGCCGCCGCCGAGTGCGTCTTGGCTTCACTTCTGCACAGCAGAGTCGCCATCGCCGGAGGGGCGGCAGCGCTGGAGGCGGCGATGTGGCCACAGGCTTCACCTCTCTCTCGACTGGGATTGGTTCGCACTGAGTTGACACTTATGAAACTCAAGGAAGGTGCACAAGAAAATTAAGAGATCTCAAAAATATTCTGTTTTGGATTAAGCGAAGAAGTATTAATTCCAGTTCCGAAAATTTATGAATTATAGAAAATGACACTTTTTGTAGTGAATGTGCCATTTATATAATTCACAAGTCAGTTGCTAGAAAGAGAACAACACTTCGTCCTCGGCTCACTCGGTAAAAACCGTTCTTCATAATTATATTTGAGATGGGGCAGGTTTTTGGATATCCTGAATAAGAAGGTAATTGTGTTTTAATACAGGATAAATTGACTGTAAAGTATTTCAGATAAATCAATTACGTCAGTAGAATATACATTCCAGTTAATGAATATTTAAAATAAAAGTTTTCATTAATTTAATTGATAACAATATGGTGACATCGGTATCTCACTACCAATCACAGATAAGGGCTCAACTATTTCTAGAGGTTAAGTTACTGTATTATTCACGGCAATAATGAATTAACATATCTATATAGCACTCTGGTCATCTATTCACTAATGATCGGGACAGCCGACTTTACTTCCCCTCCGAAGGAAGGCGCACGAAGGATTTTTTCTCCCTCAAAAAACCACAGCATCGATCGGGCTTGAACCAGCCAACTTGCGTATAACAGCCCGAAAAGCCACCCGTTATACCATTGCCGCTGCTGAAATGTATCAGTGAATGAATATATTAAGTAATAGTTTAATCCTATTAAATTAAATGAAAGTAATTAAATTTTACATGATTTATTCTATCACGATAAACCTCTTTCATTATTTATTAATAATGTAAAATAGTAAATAAATAAATAAATAAATAATAAATAAATAAATAAATAAATAAATAAATAAATAAATAAATAAATAAATAAATAAATAAATAAATAAATAAATAAATAAATAAATAAATAAATAAATAAATAAATAAATAAATAAATAAATATGTGAAAAAGGAAACCTAAAATATGGAGTTAGTGTCTTTTTCTTATTTTTCTTAAATTACAAAAAAATTCAAAACTACAAAATTTAGGATAAATATTTTGGCCTCAGATAAAGTCTGTTGTACAAAATTATGTCTTTAAAAAACGTCATGTTCATTTTTAGTAAAAGGTGTTTTCGTGTAATTTCTGTTTGAAATTAATTAAGCATGTATGGACGTTCTGTCGTACATAGCGATAACATTGTAATATCGCGAGAAAGTATGTGCTGTTTTAGCACCATTAGTTTGATATGGAAACAAAGTAATATTCGCGTACCAGTTATAATTCGAATATAGAATACCTAGAATAGTATTTCTCATGCAACATTCTAACCAAAGAAATAGCAGATGGCATCTTCACTATTTTTCCAATAATATGAAACACACCATTTAACTAATGAATTCAACAATCGACAATAATATACATACACAACACATAGCCTTAAAAAACACAGAGACAAAAAAGAATTTACACACAATGAAAAATTAAACAAACTTTCAATTAACAAATTATCACACTCTTTCAAAATTAACCTGCACCTATGAAAAAAGAAGAGTGTAGCTAAAACAGCACTATCTCGCCCTTAGTAATGTTTATGGCTATTTATACCTTAATTTTTCTCCGAGTGGCCGTCGTTGTCTGTAAAACTCATTGCAAATTGTGGAACAACTAAATATTTTCAAGCAAATGACACATCAAACTTGACAATTAAACTGGCTTTTCATACAGCTAAATCATGCTACAACACTGAGACTTAATTCATAGAAATCTGAGAGACGTTACGCGATTGCCATTGTTGTCTTCTAATCTGATATACCCTGAAGGATATAAATTCTTATTTCATATATTTCAATTACAATTTAAATAATTTTTAAAAGATATGGTTCTAATCGTATAATAACAAAAGCTCGAATGTATGACACCAAGAAATAAATATGAAATAATATACACATTCTAAGTTAAGTATCATCCAACTGCCTCAAAACACTTTTAAATTATGTTCACCAAGTGCAGTATTTTCAGAGCGGGCAACTTTTTGGGGCCAAATTACTCAAAAAATACTCATATTTTCCAAAAGTTCAACATGATGTTATTCAAACATGTTTTTGATGAACACACGCAAAACTTGTGGTGCTACAACAGCTCATACTATCTCGCGATATTTCTAATGGTTATGTATTATTTTGTAACCACGCCGGCCGTGTTGCTGCCCCGATTCTCCTGCTTACTTTGTTAAGGCGATCCAGCGTTGCCCCGGCTGATCAGTCCGTGGACTCTTTAAAGGCAGGCATGCGTGATAGAACTTATTCTCGTGCTAATACTGCATTGAAACACATGATATTTCCAAAGGTGGATTTAATATTCCTTTTTTCATGACGTGAAGCCACGTGTTATAATTATTACCTTAATTACCTAACTTACCTGAAATTCGGCCGTACGGGCCAGAGTTTATCGTTGGAAGCAAGGCGGCGGCCCTTCGCCCTGGTGCTCGGCGCGGTGCGGGTGGTGGCGGCGCGGTCAGGCGGCGAGGTAGCGTCCACGGGCGCCAGCAACGCTGGTCCGGGCGTCGGCGGCGCAGTTCGCGGCTGCGGTGGTTGCGCCTCGGCCCGTCGACAGCCCTGGGCTCACCCTAAATTTTGTTGACATATTTAACCACGTTTGTCCAAATTGAACAAGCGTACAGGGGAAGAGGTCTTATGATAGCTTTTTACAGAGTGATCCAGTCCTCTTTGCTAATACGCCAGAGACACATCCCATATGTAATCTACAAACTGAATTTACCAAAACTGGATACTCTTCATCATTTAATTGTGCAAATGTTAAACTTTTGACTATGCGCTTGTGCTCGTGTAACGCGAGCTAAGGCAAGTGAGCGAGCGACTGCACTTCACGTTAAGGCTTGCCACTTCTCTGAAAAACTCAGTTACTAACGCTGAGGCCGAAAGCAAATAGCGCGCGAGGCCAACGCATTCCAGTATCTTGGCGAACATCTCATGCAGAGGGAATTTGGTGCAGCTTTTGCGCTGTAGAGACTTACATCATCGTTTAAATTCTCGAGACATTTCCTGCGTAAATGCAAGGAAAGCCAAAAATTTCGAAATTTCGTTCTTTGGACAGATGAAACGTGTTGTAAAAGAATTGGAACAATTAATGTGCATTATTTTTATTTGTGAGATGAGAATAATTCACATGTTTCACTTCGGGTAGCTCACCAAGAGTGATTATCTGTAATTGTGTGGGTTTGAATTCTGGATGAAGTTATCGTCGGTCCCGAGTATTTCAGAAGCATTCAGTATCTAGATTTTATAACTCAGGTATTCCCTACGCTTTTGGAGGACGTCGCGTTCAATGCGCAGTCACAGATGTAGTATCAGCATGAAGGTGCACCTCCCCCTTATTATCACGGAGTTCGGGAATACCTAAATATGCAATTTCCAGATATGTTCATCGGAGGAGCAGGCCCATTAGTACGGCCACCACTGACTCCGAATTTGAATCTGCTGAACTATTTTTTCTCGGGGTTGATGAAAGACTGGCTTTTATGCTATTGAAATAATGGATCATGATGGCTTTCAGCGCATTGAAAGAGTGGCGCAGGAAAAAAAGGGACGATTCAACAGAGTTGTGCGCGTCATGGAGGCAGGGTGGCACAGATGCCGAACTTGCGTTCGCGGAAGAGGAGGCCATTTTCAACCCATGTAGATCCCTTGTTGAACGAAGTGAAAATGCGAAATTATAGCTGTGTACGCAACTGATAAATTATTCTAAATGGCACTTAACAAATAGTTTTTCATCTTTCCTTTTCTATTCATTTGATAAGTAGGTAATAATAGCATTAGGGAACAATATTCAATGTAAGGTTTGGGTAATGCAAAAAAGGACTAAAGACAAAAAACTGTTTTAAAAAAATTGAATAGGGTTCACACTTTTGCACACATGAATTACTTAATATACACCATCCCAGGGTCCTGATTTGCAACGAGGAGTGAATCACCTGTATAAGGTGACGCCATTATGTAGTGAAAGTTTGCTATTATTTATGAGTGGTTTTGACTGTGCGGTGTCCATGTGGAGGCCGAGATATTTAGCGTCATTGTTATGGAGAGTCCAAGGGATTGTGTTGTTGTGCATTTTAAACGGAATAGGGAAGGAATATGGTCTGAAAATGACGATTTTGGTAGATTTTGTCGTCCATGTGATTTTCATTTTCGATTTTGTTGTCCATGTTGCCATTTTATTTAAATGAGGTTGGATTTCGTTAGTTATATAATTAATAGAGGAGTGGGACATATAGATTACAATATCATCTGCAAACTGGGCTATGTTAGTTAAACCTAATGTAGGCTGATATCGATAAAAGATTTCTGTCCGCGTGCGAGGCGGATGAGCCGGGGAATCGCAAAGCCGAAGCCAAGTCGCTCCACAGCAGTCGGAGGAGCTCCAAGGCCCTCTGCAGCGACCCTCTTCCATTCATTTGACCGCTCCTACAATTTCAAAATATCAATTCTACAAAGAAATGTATCATCCCAATTTTTGGCTACGATGCGACTGATGGAGATCACGTGATACAGGTGTGGGGGCTATGTTGATACGCATAAGTAGCCAACAAGAAAGTAATGTTATTTTAACAACATAGGGCCTGTTACACGCACGGGATTCCGTGAAGCTACTGAGTAATATTTGTTAGGTTGTCGCTTCACATACGACGTTACATGTTCGTGAAGTAAGGTTATTCCATTTTAAAACTGCACAAATTGCATACAATGCTGCGCGAAAACTACTAAAATTTTCAAAAAAAGTACGTGACTTTAATGAAAGAACAAATCATGGACAACAAATTTCATTTCAAGAAAAAGTCTCTACCGTTCATTTTGTACTTGTAAGACGACCCCGAAAAAATTAACTTACCAAATTTTCGAAAATTCAGAATTAACTGTGAAAATTGGACTTATACCACATTTATAAGTGTGTGTTACTCTATTCTTAGGAGAATTTTAAAGACAAATTCAATTTTTTTTCGTGAGAAAAATTTGAAAATACCCTAGGGGCTCCAAATAAATTAGCCCCAAAAACCAATGAATGATTTTGAAAATCGCAGAGCTGAGACTCAAGCCAAATGGACAGGGGTTTTCTCAATTTGGAAAAAATCCTACACATAGTTCAGGCACTAGTATTGTTCACATAGACCAAACAGACAAACGGACAGACAGGCGGACGGAGAGACGGACAGATAGACGAACAGACAGACGGACGGACAGACAGATGGAGAGTCGGACAGATGGATAGATGGGCGGACGGATTGTCGGGCGGGCTGACGGACGGACAGAAAGACGGACGTTTAAAAAGAACGCATTTTCGGTATCAGGGGACCACAAGAATGAATTTCTGTTTAAATCTTGGATTCGATTTTCCTCAGCATTACATAACTTTCTGTACACTACGTACAATGTGTATATACGCACGTATACGAGAAAGTAATAGCGACAAAGTTTGAGTTTAATTTCAATATTGTTTCAAAACTTGTCTGTGCTAACTTTTGGAGCCCCTAACATTCATTACGGATGCGATGTCTGTCCGCAGCACCGGTCTTTCTCCAAGTTCAACCTGACGGCGTGCGGCGCCGGCGGCCGAGACGCCGGCCTCTGCTCCAGCATGCCGTCGCCGCACAACCTGCTGCGGCCGCGCCAGAACTCGGTGTTCGTGGGCAGCTCGGCCACCATGGTGACGCTGCCCCTCAACCCGCCGCGCAAGGCGAAGAGCGCCATGGACATCCAGACGCTGGTGCTGGCGGAGTGCGGGCCCCTGCCGGGCGGCGCCGACGGCTCCTTCGACGCGGACGGCCACGTGCCCGACCACCTGCCCGACTCCAACTTCAGCGCCGCCATCGCCAAGATCGACACGTTCAAAGTCACCAACGTGTGAACCGCCCGCGCTCGGCGCGCCGACTGGCGTTCAGGACACGGGGCGGGACGGGGCGGGACGTCCTCCTGATGGCCGGGCTGCAACGGACTCGCTCAAGATCACGGACATGAAGTCGCCCCTGTCCCTGCTGCCCTGGCGAGGCTTAACGTAGAGTGGAGGGAAGCTCAGAGATAATTTCGATAGAAATATTGGTGTATTTTCTGCCTTGGGCACTTTCACTGTACGTAGAGTACAGTACACTCGTGTTATTTCAAGTGGTAGCCCTTGTGCGTTGGGGCGGGGATACTGCCTTCTGGTGATGAGGCAGAGCCCGACCTCCTACCGCCTGCCAGAAATCGTCAGAGAAACGGAAAGGCTTCTGCGCGCAATTTGCCTCGTGGCAGGAGGTGGGGCTGCGCATCCTCCCTTCCAACGACGGGGGCTGTTGCGATAAAACAAACACGCAGCGAGTTGCTGCAGAGGAGGTTGCACAGTGTCTCTATTTGAGATTTCCGCTCTCTGCAGCATCCGCGCTGATATCGTTGTAAGACACGAAAACCTACTTTCTGCGATGGGAAATACGATGTTGCATATGCGTCTGATCCAAGTGCTTCTTTACTTAGTTCTCATGAGGAATGTTAGAATGTTACTTCGTCCTTTGCCTTTGATTGCGCAGCCCCGTTAACGATCGAACGCTCTCGACACGCCCTCCCTGTCTCAACGCTTTTGACGGCATTTGGAAATTGGACGATGTTTCCATTGCGTCTCTCGTTGATCGGCTCCGAGTGGAGAATCTGAAATGTACGCCTGTTGCATTACCTTTTAAACCACGTCAAGAAAAATCGACATTGCCATTTTTCCAATGAAAGAGAAATGGTTATCTATGAGAAGCTCACAGCGTCCTCGCAGGACCATTCAAAACCCGTTTTTGTTTTCACGGCACTTCGCATGGTGAAGTCATGATGATTGTGCAAGAATAAATATTTTCGAGATCATTTGTATAAGTGACCGGCAAAGTGGCTGGCACACGATCTTCAGTTATTTGCTATCTTGATAGTCTAGTAAAAGGATCTGTAGTTATTGATTGGCAACCTCGAATTTCATAGCTTTTATAATAATATTTTTATCTCATTTTTTCGCAGTTAAAATTTCAGACCTAGGTTTAATCTTTTATTTTTAGTGTAAGGAAATTTAATAATTTTTTAATCAAAATTCCAAAGGAAAAACTAACATGGAAATATTAACACTGAAATCCTGAACTGTAATTATTTTTCATGTAATAGCTAGTGCATACAGTCTTATCAAGCTTATTATGCAAATTCGAAATGGTTGCTTGGGACCATTAAAGAAAGTATTTATTATGCAATATTATTAATTTTTAATTTGTTTCATTCTGTCTTATATCAGTGATGTCCCAGAAAGCCTTAGCTAGATAACTTCAATATCTTCGTAACCAACCACCCGGCAGCAACAGCTGGTTTGCCACTGTTAGCAATATATTGCCCACTGTGAAACATGTTATGTGTACTTCATGTCCAATATCTTAAGTATATGTAATTACTATGAGATTCGTGCTTGGCTTTTTGGTGAATTGGCTTTTTGTTGAAATCACGAAATCATATCGTGAATAGATTATTAGCGACTTTTACGCATAGTTCTGCCAAATAATCTTCTGAATGGCTGTATACTTCATGAACTTGAAAATTTTAAAATTGTAAGGTGTTGTATATTCCAAAATATGGAAACTTATTAGGAGATTTTATGTTTACTTATGTTTGCTCTTAATGTTTACTTACCTGAAACTATTTTCAAGTTTTTTTTTATTTCTATAAAAACGTATACCGCACTCCAGGTGTTTCTGAAATAATACATATTTTTCTTAAAATCACTCTTTTTCTTAAAAATGTAGTTTTTATTTAACTTGTCGTCTCCATGCCTTCCCTCGGATACATTACCGAAATCTCAAAAGCTGCTTCCTACTCGGAACCCTCCTTTATAGAAATTCTTGAAGCCTTACCTTTGCCAGTTACGTAGTCAGGACAAGGACAAAAAGACGAAATCTCCTGCTGAGATCACTCCTTATACCTTTGGTTCAATCAGTCAGTGTTCAATCAGTAATTGAATCAGTGCGATTAGTTCAATCATTTACAAGTCACTGCATTGCATAGTCAGGCTGTTGTGGACTCTATATTTACATTAAAAACAACAGTAAAATTGTAAAGATCTTTCACATCTGTGTGGAATGAAAATGTATCCAACGCAAACTTATGACACGAATGGCAAAATAAAATAACTTTTACCACGTGTGCCACACACAATTTTTTGACAGCCTTATTGACTTCACTTTCATTTTAATTCAAGAGTACAATTACTTAATGATATATCAGTGATCGTTGTCTAAGTCAGACAAAAGTCGTCTCACTTCTAGCATGTGCTACAAATTTGACTTTTGGCACGCTGTGCAAAGATCCTTACTAGTCAAACGTGAAAGAATCCCTTACTAGTCATTGTGTCAAAAGATCGCTTTTAGCCACGAATCGAGTTGAACCCTCTCCAAACACTCTGTGCACAAGGCAGCTGCCAGCAGCGCTTTGCGCTGACGACTAATCGTCACGAAGACTGGCAGTTTCACTCTGCCGCACGGGCAGAAACGGCCCCGCCCCCTCGCGCTCGTCTCGTCCCTCGCGCCTCTTCTCCCTCGGGGAGCAGAGAACAACGCGCATTGCCTAACAAGCCGCCAAACATCTCTGTGCGAAACCAGCAGCGCAGGGTCAAAGTCCACGAATCTCGGCAGGCCTCAAACATTATTCTGGGTTCAAAAACAATGGTTTAATGTTGTTAAAATGTAATATAGGAATTATTATTATTATTATTATTATTATAGTTGATTTTAATAATTGACAATTAATTACTTTCACGTCTTACCAATTTAAAAATCATAAATATATTAAACTCTGTTGAAGCAACTAATGTTTAGCAACCATACATCATTTAGCATTGTAATTTATTCTGTTGCTATGTGGATCCGAATTTGCATCGATGACGCGAGTTTCTTGCTAACTGTGAGATACTTTTGAACACGTTCACAGCTTGTGACAGTGATTTGAGAGGGCGTGGCTTCGAGAGCCCATCTCCCGCAACGTGCCCGGGGGGAAGCCAGGAGCTCCGAAGCGAACTGCGCGAACGCCACCCGCCACCGAAGGTCCAGGGTTCAATCTCGCCAACGAGCTATATAGGCCGCTGGATGTTTTATGCAAAGCCAAAAAGCCCGAATCGCGCCCTCGCGTGCCTCAAACGAGTGCTGCGCCCGCCCCGCGCCCCGCGCCCATCGCCCATCGCCCATCGCATCTCGCCCTTCACCCCACGCTTCTCCCCCGTCGCCCCTCGCCCCGAGTTTCTAGCCCGTTGCCCCTCACCCCGCGCCCGCCGCCCACTTTGAAAACACTGTCCGCTCTCACAAACGCTCCTCATCTGCAGCACAAGCCCCTCTCACGCCCCTCTTCTGTTACGAAAAGGGTAACATCTAGGCCTTGGCCACGGTCTGTCGTTTCACCAATTATAATACGCAAAGAATACGTAATACAAAAGAGATGCAAAATATGAGTACATATTGGCCACACCTATCAACTTATCAACTTGCCTCTGCAGTGCATCTGAGCGGGAGGTCATAGGT
Organism: Gryllus longicercus; assembly: GCA_038098605.1. Classification (NCBI taxonomy): domain Eukaryota; kingdom Metazoa; phylum Arthropoda; class Insecta; order Orthoptera; family Gryllidae; genus Gryllus; species Gryllus longicercus. The sequence goes on along the minus strand of JAZDUA010000038.1, from coordinate 494,717 downwards.
GTCGTCCGGGCAGAGGCATTTTCCACACAAGCCAGACAGGTAGTAGGTCGAATTTAGACGTCATCTGGAGTGGAAATGTAGCTGCCGGCTGGTCTGATCGGCAGTTTTCCGTGATTTTGCAACATCAGGCGAAAAGTGTAGCAATACGCACGGATCGCGCGCCAATTTTCCTTTCTCTTTTTTCTCCTTTCCTCTCCCTTTGCATACACACACACTCACACCACACTTGAGAGATTTGAACAGGGAAATGTGCCCTTGTTTCGTAGATCTGAGGGAAACACTCAATAACATCAACAGTTGACATCTGAGATATTAAAGTTTACATTCTACACAAAACTTGCTGAACTAGTTGTTATTGATTGCATGGGCTACCCTTAGATTACAAAATCGTTTTTATACCTTGGACTACATATTGTGCTATACGAACATGAAAAAATACTCTTACTAACTTCATAATTACAGCACCAACTGATCATCGATTTCCACTTCAGTCTTGGCTATGTCAAACCTTTCCGGTAGAAATGGAAATTCTCATGTGATATGTATTTTATTAATTTTTGAACTTATGTTATATTCTTTCTGTTGATCAGAAAACAGCTGAGATATACATTTTCTTGAAAAATAAATTTGTTCGTGCCTTCAATTTTGCCAACATTAATCAGTACTTGATAAGCACATCAACATATAGAGCGTTCATGCAAATAACATGTCCATCAAATCAGATTTTTCAGAAACAGCGAAAAATTGATTGTTGACAAGTTATCGCCTTTCAAACAATGTAGTATGCTGAACTGCTTACCAATATTATTACAATAGTCTACGTGTACTCTTATCAAACCAGTTACTTATAATTATGACAATATTTCATGTTTGGTTTCGTGAGGAAAATTTGGCCATGTTTGCATATGATAGAGTTACAATTATCAATACATTGGAAGGCAAATCTACCACAACAATTTTTGTATCTAATTTAACCATTTTTTTCCTTTAAGGAATTTACAAAAAACTAATATATATATATATATATATATATATATATATATATATATATATATATATATATTTGTGTGTATAATAAGGCATTAATTCAATTCAATTATAGAAAAAGTGCAAAATGTTTACGCTTGTGTCTAGTGTTTCTTGCTCGTTTCATTCCCTTGCTTGGACTGCCATCTCTGATTTCACCTCTCTCGTTGCTCTGCGCCTCAAGGGGCTCTTAACTGCTTTTGAATTCGAGAGACCAAAGTGCGATCGACTTTATGTTCGAGCGAAATAGTGAATACCTAATATTTCCTCTCGCTTCATTTACTGACTCTCGTTAAGGGTGGGGTGGGATATTGATTGAAGTATGTAAGAGACGAAAAAACCAGCGTAAAGTCATATGTGTTCCAAAGAGGAGATACCTTCAAATGCTGAACCGAAAATGGAATGCAGTTAGATGACGCCGGGGGAGGGGGAGTCAGCGGGAAGTGAGCAATATGTAATGCGGCGCATGAGATCGCATGCAAGAGGTAAAATTGATAGACATGTGTCTTCTGCGTGTTCATAAATCAATTATAATTCTGCCCCTCACAACTCTTGCATTAACCCATACCTAGGGATTGCACATACTTTGGTGGTTAAAAATACTTCACGAAGCTTGAAAAAGGAAACTCGAACACTCCAAATCGCTTGGCGAATTTTACTCTTTCAGAAATTAGGTAGAAAATCCTAATGAGGTATTTTGTTAAACCAAAGTAGCTACATCACTTGTTAACGGTGGAGATTTGATAATGACTGAATAACGAACTCTCAAAAGTTTTTCATATTAGGAAAGTTTCAAAGGCACCTTCGACATACGCTTCAAGATTCCGAATTCTATTGGCAATATATATATATATATATATATATATATATATATATATATATATATATATATATTATTCGTGTTTGATAGAGATATTACACAATCGCTGAAGAGATTATTCGGAGGTCAGGCATTATTTACAAAACTCACCGTTTTATAAAGAAAGTTTTCAAAAAACTGTATTGGCTTGTTTATGAATTTAATCAGAAAGCAGAAAGAGGGCGCAACGTAGCATTACATTTATGACTGAGAATAAAATTGTTTGTGAATATTCAATATTGTTTTTTGTCGGAAATGGTAGATAAGAAAAGGATATTAAAATTTATTTGAGATGACACATTTTCCATTGAAAACTTATTATTATATACTACTTGCAGATAATTTAAAATTGTTTTTTTCAATTTACTACGTGTATTAAATGGAAATCTTATAAAAACCACAGACGAATGAAATATAACCCTTAGTAATGTAAGTAATTCAAAAGAAATATTTTGATTTGCAAACTTCCTCAGGATAATTAACACATTTAACGAAAGAAAATATCAAGTAACTGCTTTGTTATATTTTATTTTAATTATTACACTCATAGATAACATTATGATCAATAAAATGTTGTAAAACGCAACTTTCACAAGCTTATGTGGAATGTCAGAAGCATGGCCTTCAATAGCCAACACACACCGCGTGTGTAAAGCCCAGAGTAACATTACTTCCGCTTTGGCTCTTAACTTCTTACAACTACCATTCCCTTTGCAAGTGGCAGGTGACACTTTGCAGATGTCATATGTGTAGAATCGTGTCCTCCGTGCTATTCACGTGGTAATCAATTTCAAACAGCTCTAAAGATACCTCGCTACATTCGCCAGCAGGTGACAGCAGTAGGCGTCCTAAAACCCAATAATAATGTCGCTGCCTCATGGCAAAGCCTTGGGCCAAAAGGCGATGTCAAGCTCAGCCCCATTGTTTCACATGACCTCCCGCGGGCCTTGTTTCCAGGGCAGTATGTGGGTCTGTTCGGCCGCCGCATATCATACATGCAGACGTTGCTTTCGATTGGCTTTTACAAGCAGCGCCTCACGCGAAGATCGCGCCTCGCCCCCCCCACCCCCTCTATCCTCTGTTCAGCCATTGTTTTCGGGGGCAATGGGTCTGTTTCCCCTCTTCCCTACTTCCTAGATGACTTTCTTTTTGTTATCATCTCTTGCTTTCTTGATGACTCCTTTCCTTTTCTTCTTTCTCTCCATTCTTGGTCTTATTTTTCTCTTTCGTCATTTTGTACATTTTTTCCGTCCATTACATCGTCCTGTTGCTTCTTTGCCCTTTTGTCGTGTTATCCTTTTTCAATCTTCGTTTTCATTTTTGTTTCCGCTCTTCTCGTAAAGTTTGTTTGTTCATTCACTATCGCATTCACCTTCTTCTTTACCTCCACCTTGTTGGTGTAATTTTCAGATATTCCGCAACCTTCTTCACCATTATCACCATGAATATTTCTCATCTTAATCTTAATCTGCTCTCCCAAAGACGTTTATTCATTTGTTAACCCTTCCCTTCTTTCATACATTCCAAGAATGGACCAATTTAGTGTCGTGTAAGCTACCGTTAACAGTTGATGAAGTTAAATAATCGCTGAGAAAAATGATTTAATTGAAGTACAGGCGGATATATAACCTTCCATACTCGTATGTGTGAATAAGGGTAAACTCGCAATCATGTATGATGAGTTTGTTGATCACTCAAACTGTTGAAATCTTCACTTTGGCATTCTCCGAACCATTTCTTACGAGTAGTTATTGAATTCTCAGTACTTTACGGTTTGTCAATTATAACATTCATGTACTCTGCAACAGTTTCATATTTTTTTCGTCTTTGAGTAGTTTTCCGACACAGCTACACTAGGATATTGATGATTAAAATACTGGAAATATTAAAGCGATCCTTTCCGGAACGGGTTTGAACGAGTTATGTTTATTCGCAAGTACGACGTAGTCACTGTAGTGTTTTGGCTGTAAATGTATAGAATTAAAATATGCGATATTGAAAGCGGGAGGTTTTAGAACTAAATGTTCATTAACAGTTTGTCATACACACGTGAAAAATGAAATGTATCATACACAATTTGTGAATCGGCAGTTCCGTTTAAAAGAAAACATAGTGTTTAATTTTATATTGTACTTTATATCAATAACAAAGAAAATCATTATTTTTTATAAAGAGTGCTTCTTCAATATATATGATAAAAGCCTATTTTGAAAGTAGTTCATAAAATCAGATTATTAACTAAAAAATTAATTAAATTAAAAAAGATTATTAACTAAAGAAATTACAGATGTGTGTCATGGTACGTCACTACATCATTAGTACAACACTACATCATTGCATCAATAAACCTCTATTACACCCACTGCTGCCGTAACATAATGTTCAAGAAACTTGCGAGCTCTTAATCAACATTCATTTCACCCTTATACTCCGTGGCTTCAAAAACACAATCTGATGGATGGAAAAAGATAATTTTAAAGTGCTATTAAAATATAGCTGTAGTTTTATTTACATTATTAAGTCTACTTTCCACATATGAAAGTAAAATGCATGATATATGTATTGCACTATCTCTTCCACTAACCTGTGTTTGCCTGTCCCTAAATGCAGTTGTTTACTAAACGTTTTTCTTTCACAGAAATAATTCTTATGCACGTATAGGCCTACAGGTCTTTTAAAATAGAGGTATAGTATAATACTTGTTGAGTTCGAACATTGTATAATCATATGCTCGCACTACATTAGTTTGTTCGTGTGTACATTGTTTTCTGCTTTCTAAAAATGAAGTAGAGACCTTTCTCCTCGTAAAGCCCTCTCGTATTTTCTGAGATTTTCAGCATAACTCCAAAAAGCCAAGCATTCTTTTCAAAATGACTACTCTACCTATTTGCTATGACGGCAGAGACAATTCAGACCCATCGAAGCAATGAACTAAACACTGTGTCAAAAAATTGTTTTAACTTGTCATCTTCATTATAGTGAATGACATAGTTGTAGCAGTTACTCCCGTTATTAATGTACCATCCCATTCTCCTGATCATTACTAGGTAAAATCTTACTTTTGCCTTGAGATGAAATGCCGTCTTGACTGAAATGCGTCATCATGGAAACTAAATTTGAAACTTTAAATGCGATTGTCATTAACTGTAAATAGGGACGACAGAATTCGGTTTACTTTCACAGAATTTACTTAAGGTCATTCATAAAATACTTTTGAAGTATTTGTTAATCCCCCTTACACGCACAAGGACTGAGACTCCGCACTCTTAAATTTTTGCGTCTCATTGTCAGTTATCGGGAGGTATTGATTCTTTCTTTTTTTATTTATTTAATTTTTGTTGATGTTTACATGGTTCAGTATTATTTACTTCTTCATATTTATTTTGTTAACTTATAGCTATTCTTATTATGACTTTACTTCTAATTATACTAACTACAAATTGATGTAGAGGACACAGAGAGCACCTACTATTTTACTTTTTGTGTGAAAAAATATTTAGGAACGCTTCTAATGGAAATCTATTTTTCATACGGGTTGGGAAATATTTGATTGATGCTAGGTTTTAGTGGGCGCCTTTGCCTATTGAGTTTATATTTGAAGAGAAGTTATTAAATGGGTGGGATATGTGGTGGGAGATAGATTTAGGTTTAGATCTTTGTGGAGTTGTCTGTTTAATATGAACCAGAAAGGCTTTTGTTGCTATTCGGAGGATTTTGTTTTCAATCACTTGAAATCGGTTTATATTTGTTTTCGATGCATTGATCCATATAGGGCATGAGCGGTCTGATGAATGGTAATATAAGGCATTGTTTAATGAAAATTTGTTTTTGTCTTTAAGTTTGATTAATTTTATTTGAGTGAGTTTTAGCTTTTCGATTATATGAGCTTACCAATTTAACCTGCAGTCGAAATTCAGTCAGAAGATACTTGATTCACTATGTGATCAAAAGTATGCGGACACGTTGCTGAAAATGGTTTACCAGTTCGTGGCGCACCCTTAGCCTCGATGCCAGCTTCCCCTCTCGCAGGCACACTTTCAATCAGGTGCTGGAAGGTCACTTGGGGAATGGCAGCTCATTCTTAACGGAGTGCTGCATTGAGGAGAGATATCAATGTAGGTGGGTGAGGCCTGGCACGAAGTCGGCGTTCCAAAACATCCCAAAGGTGTTCGATAGAATTCAAGTCAGGACTCTGTGCAAGCCAATTCATTACAGGAGCAATCTATTGTCGTGTAATTACTCCGCTGCAGGCCATGCAGTATGAACAGGTGCTCCATCGTGTTGAAAAATGCAATCGCCACCCCCGAATTTCTCTTCAACAGAGGGAAGCAATAAGGTGTTTAAAACAGCAACGTAGGCCTGTGCCGTGATAGTGACACATAAGAAAACAAGGGGTGCTAACCCCCTCTGTGAAAAACACATCATAATACCATTTTGGACGTGTCCAGATACTTTTGATCACAGTGTAGTTTGGTTTTGTGTGATCCATGAGATTGTGTTATTATCTAAATGAAGTGGGGCGGGGTGGAAAATGGCCTGAGAGAGATGATATTTGTTGCTGATTTGGTCTGGTTAAGATTTATTTTCCATTTACCGGATCAGTCTTCTATTTTATTTAAATGCTGTTGGATTTTGTTTCTAATGTGGATGATTGCATGGCTAGACTTATAGATTGCTGTGTGGTCAGCGAATCGTGCTGTGTGCGTGTCTGATGTAGTGGGTGTGCCTACGGTATAAAGATTGAAAAGAGAAAGCGATCCTTGATGCAGCCCTTCTATTATTTTTTCCGGATTGGAGATGTGGTTTTCAACTGTTACAGTGAATGTAAATATAGGGGAGAAGATCATCTGCGCATGTTTTCTTGAGTTCCAGAATTCCGTCCAATCATTTTAACGATAAATTGTTGAAGAATGAGAAAAAGTTGACATTTTCGTTCCTGAGTTATAGAAAACTTAATTTCAACCGTAAACGAACTGTAGGTTCGATTTTTCTGCATTGCTAACAAAAAATTAACTCACCACTACAAGCAAAACGTGCGCATAGTGAAGCTACATTTACGTCCAGAAGCAAATCGAGGGGCCATCTCAGTATTTGCTCAATGGATACTGGAAAAAAACCTGATCGAGATGGAGGTCATTGATCCGGAAGCTGAAGTACATTATTTGTTACAAGCATATTAAGTCTTTTTAAAAAATATATTCAATACAAATGTAAACTAATTCGTTATATATCTCTGTTTTGTTAAAATAAAGATTATTATTCTTTTTGATGATCAGTATACTCTCTAATCATATAGAAACAGTTATGCAGCAGAAAATATTTTACTTTTAAATTTGTGTACCCACTTAAATTGTTTAATGTCATCTGGCAATGCGTTGTAAAGTAACGTACATGTATTGAATGTGGATTTCTGGTAGTGAGCTGTTGATACTGACACTTGATGAACCCTTCTTCCGGTTTTAATAGACAAGGGCATATCGTTTACGTATAAGGACAGGACCTAAGATCGAGCCTTGCGAGACCACGTGTTCAATTGTTAAAGAATTGGAAAGATAAGTAAATAATGTCCCTTCGTGCCAGAACGGTATTTCTACTCTGTGAGATCGATGTTTAGGGTACGAGGTTTTCCAATCCAGGGCGATACCACAAATTCCATAAGAAGGTAATTTTGATAGCAAGATGTTATGGCCAATAACGTCAAAGGCTTTCGAAAGATCTAAAAATATTGCAGTGGGTGCTTCATTGTGGTTCATTGATGAAGAATCCTCTTTAAGAATACAAAAAATGGCGGTTTCTGTAGATTTTGATTGTCTAAAGCGGTGTTGTAAGTCTGAAATCACTTCGTTTTTTCTGAGAAAAGTTTCCATTCGCGTATAGAAAAGCCTCTCCAATATTTTTGAGAAAACTGACAAAAGAGGCCGGTAATTTTGAATTTAATTTTTGTACCCTTTTTTGAAAAGTGGCTTAGCTTTTGCTGTTTTGAAGATATCTGGAAATATTCCTGGGCATAAAGAAGCATTGAAAACGTGAGTTAACGGGTGTATGAAGATATGTACACAAGTTTTCTATAAACAATTCGGAAATTCATCTAAACCAGATGAATATTTATTATTTAGTTTACTGACTATTCTCAGTATTTCCCTTTTAAAGTTTCGAAAATAAACATCTTGTTGAACATTTTTTGGAAAGGGAATTATGGTGACTTTTGGGTTTTTAGTCCCTTTGTGAGTTCAGTCGCAATTTTAGAAAAAATGTTGGTTGAAGAGATTTTCCACTTTTTCCGGATTAGTTGCTTCTCTTTCATTATCCTCTAAACAACTTTCTCAACTAAGTACCGAGATGTGGTCGTATTTTTTATGGCATTCCAAATTGCATTAGTTTTGTTACTAGCGTTTAAAGTATCATGCTTACTTTTCATTATTTTTGCCTGGACTATTACTTTCTTAAGATTCTTTTGTATTCTCGGAAGTAAACATTGAAACCGGGTGATGATTAGAAATAATGATGTTTAGAAAAAATTAATGATTTTTATTAAACAATGATGTTTAGAAATAAAGTAAAGCGTACGTTTGCTTTTACACGATGTTCTTATGCCTTCTGTGATCCAAGTATTATTTTTCCATGAAATATTTAATTTTATATTTTTGAGAGGAAGGCATGCGTTAAAGTGAAATGAATGTTTTGATAAAAATAGATTATATTTTTCATTTGTGTCAACAGAGTTATAAACTGGGTCCCATGATTCCTTCAGCAAGTAGGCTGTAAATAATGTTATGTTAACTTAAGTACTCTGCACATGCGTGAATAATTTGTGTCAGTGTTCAGTGTTCAGTGTTCAGTCAGTTGTGTCAATGTTATTAGTAATTGTAAAAATTTGTGCATCATGGTCACCGTAACCTAGTTTTTATTTCGTATCTAGTTGTGGTTTTGTTAATTATAATTTGATTTGCTTTTTGTGATGTAAATGTATTCCGTGTAGGAACATTCACTGAAATATATAAATTAAAAGAATGCAGTAAATTGAGAAACTGCTCTTTTTCGTGGGATTCGCTCAGAAAATCAATATTGAGATCTTTGATTGCTACTCTTTCTAATTCGGGAGTACATGGGAGGTTGGTTTGTATGTATGCGATCGTTTTATGAATTAGTATTAATACGTCTGTTAATACGTTCCGTTTTCGGTTTGTTTTTCTAGGGGTGCGAATCTATGATTCACTGGCAGTGAGTATGGATCTAGTTCACTGCTAGAGCATTTTTTTTAATTTGGTTGGGAGCTCGAATCCATATCACTGTCATTGCGACCTTTTCCCTAAGTTAGAGTTTGTGCCGGGGTCATGATTGCTGAAGGAGGCCAGGTTGTGCCTGAGTTGAGCTATTTGCTACGCCGGGGTTACTAACTTTAGTATTGTACAAGGGCCCTGTACTTCCCTGTAGCCTTGCGATGTGTTTGTGTTGGTCGCTGTGGCACTGGGCCATCTGGCGAGTCGAATGTTGCTCGCTTGTGCCCACCGGGGAGGGGGAAGGGGCCTCCGGCGTCGTCGAGATTGTAGGCCACCTCCGTGGCGCCGGCGAGGGAAATAATATTTCAATTGGGCACTTCACTTTGTCTCTGCACTGAGTTAAATTGGCTGTAACTGCCGCATGCGGTGTGCTCGCCCCCACGGCTGAGAGTGGATGACAGCGACAGGGGAGGCACTGAGCTGCGGCTTCCTGTATGTTCCTCAGCCGTGGTGGCTCATCGACAGGTGTCGGAACAACCTTTCTCAGAAGCAGAATATTCAGCGACGCGGAGTCAGTCCGTTCGTGTTAAGTTCTTCTCTCACGTTTCCTACGGGTGTTACTGTTCACACGGTATTTGCGGTTTAAACAAAATGTTTATGCCTTTCTCTAGCAGTTCATCAATGTTCAACTATCAGAGAAGTGCATAAAAAAACTTTCTATTTTAAAAATTGTATAAAATCTCAAATTATTAATTACAACTCCAATATTGAGGTAGATTTATGGTTTAATTAGTTATAAATCCACAGAGCTATTCAATATAAAACTGAAGCGCTAATAATTTCTAACATAAACGCTTCAAGATATTGAGATGAAATTTTCACCACACAATTTAGGTCGTAATGCTAGTCATTATTACCTTTTTGAATGATTTTTTTTTATTTTCAAAAATATCAACAATTTTTTTATATAACACTCTACTTGTTATTAATAATATTATTATTTGTATCGTTTGTTTTCTCCATTTTTTAATGTTGTTTTTCAATATCAGACTGCTTGCAAAGAAACGTGTTATCCCAAATCAACAAAAATTTCATTAAATATGGATTAATCTAATGAAAATACAAAATTTAATCCCAACAATTGATTGATATTTTTGATACAAAGTCTAATAGACATCACGAAAAATACAGTAAAAACAGCTTCTAATTTGGCTGAAGAAGTGGTTTAAGTTGCGGACTCTCAGTCCGCGTGTGAGTGCTCGTGCCCAAACAGCGCGTGGAACGGGGGGATAAAAACGTTTCGTAAATAGTTCATTAATATTTCCTGTGTTACTTCAGATTTTCACAAAAAAGCTATTTACGAAGTCGCCTTAACACTTTTCCAAAGCATTCATAATAAGTTAAAACGTGTTTAGTAAAACACGCAAATGAGAGTAAATTGTTTTCTTGTGCCCCTAAAATTTGATGTTTGTATGTGTGTACTTATGCTATATATTAAATGTCCGAGATATTACTATGAAGGACAATATTTTATCATTGAAATGATGTATAAATGTTATATAGTGCCAATACAGTTACTATTGAGACTACTGTAAATGTGTAACTTATTACTGTTTTTTATTCATCTTCATGTTGTTAGTGCTCAGATAAGATCATATGCGTTCTTCTGCTTTTTCTTATTCTTTCGTGAAACAACAGTGTACTACTGATTTATCTTTTCTTCTTGCAATGGCTAAACTGTCATGGACAACAAATCTTTTTTACATTATTAATAGAATATTGCCATTTACAATCTGACCCTCTAAGTTCTTGTAAACATGAACTCCTGATCCAATCTATCGGAAGTCTCTGCAGTTCCTCAAAGACTGACCCTTAGGATTGAAATTGAATTCAAAGGTTTCTTACAAGAACCAAACCAATCCAAATTCGAGATTTTCAGCACCCAAAACTTCGCAGCGTAGACGTGCGTAGTATTGCATTTATGATTTTCCCGCTCCTTAGATCGTCCGATGTGTTTGGCACATCCCAAAAGGAAATGTTCCAGAAGGTTGCGCAAATTGTAGGGAATAACTTAATGAAATACCTCATGATACTGAAATTCAGACCGGTATAGTTCTTGTAAGGAAACCCTGAATTTTGCTTGCATTGATTAATTTTCTTAGGCCAAAGCATACATATATACAATATGACTACGGGTCAATGACCCATAAAGCTATACATTTTGCTATTACAAAACATTTCTTCTTCATCAGAATACATTTAAAATTTCAATTGACGTAAATGTAAATCCATGTAAAATTACATCTTATAACACTTTTTTTAAACGATTGTCGAAACATAAATATACGTGTATTCAAATATAGATACATGTAGAAATGGGTTCATAATTCTTAATGGGTTCAACACCTTCTGTTAACACATTTAGTTGTTACTATAAAAAGTTAAATTATTTAGTTAATAAATTGATGAGGTACGAGGTTGTGAAGAATTTATTGGTGTGGATTTGCGTGTTTTTTCGCATTTCCAGTCTTCATCTAATAGGCTTGTAGGTCTACTGAAGTGAAGGTATGAAAGCTGGTTTTGTGAATGACTTGTGCAAAGAGGGGACCTTGAATGAGATCCAGTTGCGTCAGAAAGTGGGTTTGCTTGCCTCGCAACGTGTATGCACGAGTACCATTCACAAGAGAGAAATTAAATTTACTGCCAGAAAGGATAGTACAGATGGTTACGCGTGGATTTGTAGAGTGAGAGGCGGGAGTGGTCATAGCGTGAAAATGTCAGTGCGAAAGAATTCTTAGTTTGAGAAGAGTGTTAATAATTTATTGAACTTCAGTTCATAAAAAGGAAGTATTTTCGTACATATAAGCGGTTTTGGTGATACATTGATGAAGCATTCAAGTTTTTCGGTAATAAGGATATTCAAAAAAATTAGTACAGAGATGCTACGCTAATTTTACTACTATTGTATTGGTAATACTATTAAAATTTTATAATTTCAACGAATATGTGAGTTGATTTTTTCTTTCTTCTATCAAAATTCTGCTATCTTTAACATATTAGTAGTATTTGTGTGAAAAAATAGACGAGTTGATTCGATAAGGGTCCAGTGTGACTGGATCATTCTACAAAGACATTTTGAATCGGCTTCCACGAAGAATGCGATGTGAGCGGTCCAATTTTCTAGACAGTGGCAATTGACACCACAGACAGTTGCACCACAACGCACCGTCTCACACGTCAACGCACCAATTTTTGGGAAGAAGACAGGTAGTTAGCATCAAACACCCTCCATGTTCTCAAGATGTATCCCCCTGCGAATATATTTTGTTCCCGAGGTTGAAATCGAATGCGGCGTGGGTCTGTATAAGCGATCGAAGCAGCGCTGACAACAGAACTAAAGTGGTGACAGAGGGCGTTTCAGAAGGCGATTGAGGATCTGTACACTCATTGCAAGCGTTATATCGAAAAACAGGGAGACTGTGCAGAAGCTTGATAACAAATATACTTATTCCACTGAGTTATATTATCTGTAAGCCAACAATCCTAGAACTTTTTGAATACACTGTGAATATTCTTTCAGTTGAAAATACATATATTAAACACATAATTTTTAAAATGAAATTTTGAAGGAACTTCATTATTTTCATTTACAATCGTGATGGATTCTGAAACACGTGTTTGATAACGAATGTGTCGGTCAATTTATTTACGATTGCCGGATGCAGGTAGGGCTTCAGTGATCATGTAGTAGTATGTTCTGTAATTTTGATTACCTCATGTTCTTGTACTCCTTCCTGGATCATGCGAGGCACCGCAATATATCGTGCAGAATGGTTCGTAATTTTTTAAATATTTTTTGTTTGCAGACTAGCTTTTTGGGTACAGATACTTGTAAATTTAGCGATTTCATTACGTCTTACGGGGATATTTTTGAACTTTATTACTGTTGTCACGTACGAAAGGTTAGGGGTTGGAGAGGTAAGAAAAATTGGATGAAAAAAACGATAAAGTTTTTGAGATACACCGCTCTAATTGCAGCATATTATACGAGATGTACTTATAGTTAAACACTGTTGGTTTTAATTTCACGAGTGGAATAGTATTCATACACGAAAAAAAGAACAGTTGCAGTATACCAGATCCATGATTCTGTAACAAGGGAATGCATGGTAATTCAGGCCCAACAAGGTTCACGGTTACTGATTCGTGACGGAGATTGTTGGAACGAAAAGTTGCATCGCGAAGGCTGCCTTGTTGCACACCACTGAATGCATATTGTTATAAGTGTGCAGCTAGGAGTTGCCGAGCCCAAGCAACCTACCTACTGGGCGAAAGCGAGCACCACATTTGGAGCGTCCAGCCTACCGCCCCGACGCATCCGGGCGACCTGGTGGGAGCAGGCTTTCCGAGTCGGCGCGTAGAGCAATGCAGGTTGCAGGAGCCAGCCGTCCATGTTGCCTTATTTCAGCATCCTTTATTGGTGTAACAAATGACTGATTGTTGACAGATATAGGAATGAATGCCGATAGGAGTGGGTTATGCGTAGTACTTGCTATTAATAATATATTCATTATTTATTTCTGATCCAACAACAATCTGTATATTTACCTACACGACGAGACAACGGAAAAACTGAAAATTTCATAAAAATTGCGCATTTTGTGATAATTTAATTTCACAATAAATTACACGAAATGCATCACCAAATCTTAAATTTTGCAGCCTGATTGCTATTAGGGTAGGTATACATACATCAATAATATCTGCATTGTTGTGGAATAAAAGAAGTTTTATATATATATATATATATATATATATATATATATATATATATATATAATGAATATACTAACTTAGCATGTACCTAAAAATTAAATATTAGAATTTAACATTAAAATATTTATTTATTGAAGTAAAATGTTAAACTATAACATAATTCACAATAAAATGGAATGTATTGACATAAACTTGATTGAAAATAAATGTTAACGTAACAGATGTCTACACACAATCATTAATCCGATTGGGTGGATTAAGTACGTAAGGAGACTAAGCACATGCTTAGGGACACCAGTAATTACTTCAAAACTACCTTAAATTTGGTTCAGAAGTACCTACAATTAGTTAACATTGTTAGTGATAGTAATACATACAAATTTAATTAGTTTTTATTCATAAAAACAAGAAGATATGCTTAAATTATGGCTAAAAATGTAGATTAAAATTATTTTCAAATGTACTTTTTTGTTTATTTCTTTGATTGGTTTTCATTTTATTAGATGAGTCAAATAAGTTTTCTTACCAAATTAACAACCTATTCTAAAGTGATTTTAAATTTGGACATTCTCCAGGTAACAGTTATTTTATTAAATACAGTCTATTCTGGATCACTCCAAAATTTAGGAATATATTCTTCGAATATTGACAATTTATACACACACACACACAAAAATATCTTGATTGCACTTTTGATTGTAATACATATACTATAATATAATTGATAATGCTTCACAAATTATAACAATTTAATATTCACAAATTTATTTAGCCAAGGAAAATAATGAAACATGTTAAACTATACAAAATACATGTGTATACATCAGTTTGACTTCTAGCATAACATTTAGATAGTTTTCTGGAATAGTTTTCTGGTCTTCTTCATATGTAGGGAAGCCAGGTACTGTATAAAACAATCAAGCCACATATATCGCATCCTCCAATAGTGTTATAATCCAATAAAAATTGAATTTTTTTTATACACATTCTTTCATGAGAAAATCTACGCACAATAATTCCAGAATTGTGCAACTCTTTTTAGTTTTTTTTTCTACTATTAGTAATTTTCTGAAATATGAAGTAGAGAACCCAGTTAAAACATTTTCTACACCAAATTATTGGCTAATGGATGTACATAACATAGCTAAAACAATATTTTTTGAGCAATGTTGGCAAGCACTATTGTCATTGAAACTGGTAGCTTGTTTAAAAAGTTAAGTAATAAATATATATGTATCTTGAAATTAGTGTTTGGGTATGAGTGTGACAGGAAACATTACATTAAATTATAATTTCAAATTTAGTCTTGAAACTTCGTCAAATATAAAAATAATTGTGGTTCAAAAGCAGAAAATGCAGAATTTGACCCCACATTGGCTCAGATTTTATTTTACAAGTATGCTTCAATTATGACATGTGATGTAGAAAGAATGTTAAAAAACTGACAAATTAAGTTTTTTCAAATACATGATCATGATCTTGACATGGAATAATTTTACGGCATTTGGAATTCACAATATCCATGATTATTTGCATCAATAAACCACTTTCCATCACCCGTACCAAAAACAACCTGAAAAAGAAAATATTTGGTTCAAATATTTACAGAACATGACAGGCCTCAATTAAAAATAGAGATATGAGAATACTGCAGTAATCAATTCTACAATTTTTAACTGTCATGACATTTCAAACCTAATTGTATATATATTTCAATAAATTAGAGAATATTGTAAAACGTACCTATTTGCAATGCATAATTGAGTACTAAAAAGTAATAAAATATCTTAACATTGGAATGTGAATGAATATTATTTTCACCAAT
Organism: Gryllus longicercus; assembly: GCA_038098605.1. Classification (NCBI taxonomy): domain Eukaryota; kingdom Metazoa; phylum Arthropoda; class Insecta; order Orthoptera; family Gryllidae; genus Gryllus; species Gryllus longicercus. The sequence goes on along the minus strand of JAZDUA010000038.1, from coordinate 479,011 downwards.
GATGAAATGATTGTTAGTCATTGTTTAAAAATTTCACCTAAAATGAAATCATTGTTTATCTTGTTCGATAAAAGCCTTTAGGGGAATTTTAAAATTAATTTACATTTACATTACATTAAGCTGCTGGCTAAGCTGCTAGCCTTAAAAGTAGTCAATTGCAACATTGCACATAACCTAATATATAAATATTATTACAACGCACGATAGAAATATACACGTACCTTAACATTTCTGACAATTCAATCGACAAACTATAAATGCATTCATTCATTCTTGCTGCAATCCTAGTAGTTAATTCAAGTTCTTTTAAAATCACTAACACTGTCTAGTTCACAAAAGTAAATACGAAATTAATCGTCATTTAATTCGAATATCCCTTTCACTCCCAATGAATTAAGACTTTCACTTCGAAAACATAGTTCAGACTATTAAAGAAATTACCACCAGATTCCAAATCACACCAAATCGCTGTGAAACGACTGACGAGCGTCTGCAGAAACTAACCGAGCACTGCCCGCGCAGCGCATACATGCAATGCCAAACTCTTGGGACATTCTTTCTGCTGGCGCCCCCCCCCCACACACACACACACTGCCATCAGCACAGAGCTCTTTGGAGGCATCTGACAAGGGACCTTGTTGCTGTGACCTGTAACTGCTCTGCAACGTGTATAGCCTTGAGGAGGGGTCCAGGTCCGTTTACGAAGCATCATCACCCTTTCAGCAATCACACGCCGCTTAGACCAGTAAGGTTGACTTTTATTTTAGATGCTGTCGCATCCAGAAAAATAAATAACGCAACAATGTTTCCGTTTAGCACAGCTAGGTTTTGTGTAACTATTGAAACCGCGCATCAGCCCCCGTAGCCGCATCTCTTCCAATGTCAGTCACACGAGCACTGCCGAAACAATAGCATATTTCCGTTCGTTTAGTAACCCAAACGTCAAGAAAGTAGAAACAATAGTGTTTTAATGTAGAAATAAAACATTTATAAAATTCCCTTTTAAATTAACATATTTCTTTTATAATTTGCTTTATTTTTCTGAATGATATATTTAGCATTTTTTAGGTTTCCAATTGGATTTAACAATGAAATTGAACCATAAATGAAAATGTACTCTACGAAAATGATTCCAAGTAAAAAATAAAATAGGTTACAAACTTAAAAGTTGTTTTGATAGATCCATAAAACGTAATAGACCCAGACCGATTAAATTAAAATTACGAGATGCCCAAGGTTTCCTTTTAATCACCTTGTGACTGTTACGAATTAAAAAAAACAAAAACAACTCAACACTCAGAATCTGTGAAACCAGAGTTATTGGTCCTCTCCTCATGGGCGTCGGCTGTTTCAAGTGGAGCAAATATTTTTCCGCATACATGCCTCACTTTCTGCTAAATCTTAAAGTACGCTCTGCGCAGATGCTCCTCGCTGAAGCAGTTAACCTCTTTAGGAGGAACGAAATGAGCAGTAAAGGCGAGCGGAGCGACTGAAACGCCCTTTGCGACCCTCTTGGCGAGCTCCTCGGCAGCGGACTTGGGTCTCCTCTGGGCTTCTCGACGACCGGCCAGACGCTTGTCGCACTCAAGCAGTGCATTGTAGTGCTCGAATTCATGAACTGGGCGCTCAAAACTAGATTTCAAGAGTCAATATTTTTATATTGTTATTCATTACTAGGCTCCAGAGGATGATTTTAAAAGTCATTTTTAATGATTTTATAAAAGTCATTTTAGGCTTTGAAAAAGTCGGTTTAGTTCATTTTATTTTTTATCGTGTATTTTTTAATCATGCTAGTATCAGACTGAACAAGAATTTCAATAAATGACATTTACGTTACAAACCCATTTCATGTAATGTTTTTACTTCTGAACTTCGGCTCTGAGCTCCCAAATGGTCTTTCGACATGTACGGTGTGTGTAAGGGGAGAGGATAAAGAAGGAAGAGAACGGAAAGATCGCGTCCTGCTCCGCTATTCGCCCTGCAGAACTACAATCGGAGCAGCCGACCGCTAGTTTTCTTCCTTCCGCGACTCAGTTCAAGCTACAGCTGTACCGCTCGCAAAAAACATAATCGCAGACGCATATGTGAAGTCTCGGAGGCCCCCCCTCTCGGCGACGAGGAGAGGCGAGTGCGGGACGGCGGACCGCACCGGACGCCATCGGACCACTGCCAAAGCCCTCGTCACAGCGATGTAATACAATTTACGATAGAAAGAACTTGAAGTTGCCGCGCGCGCTGTCCGCTGTTTCTATCAGGCCTCCAGCAGCGCCTGATAGAAAACGGGCCTACCAGAACCATAAAAGCAGAGTTCAGTTATCAGACTTTCGTTTATCACAACCGAGAAAATAAGACTACAGTCAACATACATCGCAAACAGTGAGTTCAATATCCATCCAAACGCTGGGAGACCTCCCTGGGAACCAATATTCTCCCATGGCTGCTCCGACTCCATCGAAGCAGCATTTCGAAGGTACAGCAAATGAAAGTGCAGGTAACAACCTATTTCACCCAGAGAGACTTCAGTTACAATCAATGGCAATTTTTTAAGAAAATTATACACCATAGGTAATCTGTCTCCCTCAAGAGAAAACCAAAAAGCAAAACATCGCTCAAAGAGATACCATTAAAAAAATAGTTATTCTGACATCCATTAGAAACACAACACAGATTAAGCCAGGATTTGCAAAGTCCAAAACATGATAAAAGAAATTCAGTAACAAAGAAGAAAGAACACAAATCCCTCTCCCATTATTATAAATGATTTCCTGCCATACCAGAGCAAGTATTATCTCCGCATAAACTTATTAGAGCATTCTTCATCTGTTCAATTTCTAACAAGATGTGAGACAGCAGTGATGAAACAAATTCCGCAACAGAATCAAAGAATTGAAAAATCCACTGTCAATAATCAGTTAAAACCACACATGAAAACGGAGACAACAGAACAAATGATCAGTGGCGAAAGTGAAGAGAAGTATGCTTCAAAATGTTGGCTGGGCTATCCGGGACGAGCCGCGTCAAAGTCATGGTGGCTAACGTTTCGGCCAGCGTATGTGGCCTTCTTCAGAGCGTACTGCTGTACAGCTCTAGGGTTTTAATTGTAGACTTACCGATTCATTTACTTCCTTCACCGAGATCCTTCAAGGATCTTCACTATCAAATCCTACTTTCAGCAGTTCATTGCTATTAGGTTCCGGCCTACAAGAACTATTCAAGCTTATCAAATCAATAGATATTAAACATTTGATCGAAGCAGTAAAATAAACTTTAAAAATTCTGAGAAGTAATGAAAATGGAATGAATAAATTTTTAGGAATTGCAGAAATCCTATCTAATCTTGAACTCTAATGGCTCAATATTTAAAAGAAAAAATCGAAATTATTCCAGTTGTATCCTGGTTGTATATGGGAGCAGGTGCGCAAGAGAACGAGGTGCTTCATAAACGACTACTCACCACAAATCTGACTACTCTATCTCTATACAAATCTTACAGGATACTATGTTACAGCCTAATAAACGATTTAATTTGCCTAATTTTCATATTTACAGAGGTGACCGACCTACTCATGGGGTGGAACTGCAATAGCCATAAAGAAAATTCTTCCACATAACAAATTACAATCTCCACAACTGGAGGCCTTGGAATCCATTGTTGTGGAACTAGGCACTGCGCAAGGATCGATTACATTTTCGTCAGTCTATAAACCACCAAGCGTAGAAATAAGAGCAAGTGATATTACCAAACTATTGCAATTGGGTAAATCCCATACTATAGCAGGAGACATATAGGAATAATAGTAGTGATTAGGTATTTAGTGTACATTTTGAAAGTATAATTTCATAAATATGTGTAAGTTACCAATAAATGTGTATTGTATTTTTATAGATTTCCTTTGGAAAATGAAAAATTGACACAGCAGTGGGTTGTAAACATGAAGAGGGACAAATGGTACCCTACAAAATCTAGTTTTATATGCTCTATGCACTTTGAAGAAAAGAGCATGTATTTTGTAAATGAGAGAAGACGTCTGTTAGCTAATGCTGTTCCCACTATTTTTGACTTTCCCAGTCATTTTCAAAAAAGACAATCTAGCAGACCATCACCTAAGAAACGACATTTTGAGGAAGCATTTTCACCTGTGACAGTGGAAAGTGCAAATGATAATTCAGGTGTGTACTGTTTGCATTGTAAATATGCATTTGCTGTACATCTGTAGTTGAGAAGTGCAAATGTGTATTTATGCGATCTCTAACTCGTTGGTTTGTACCAAAACCACTTTCAAGATACAGCACATTCTAATGTGGTGGTGCCAACTTCACACTGACACTGCCACCAACGTAAAAAAGTCGAAAACATTGTAAATGGTTTGTACTCAATAGTTCAACCTGAATTTTCGTTAGTGCCATAAAATTAATGAAGATACGACAACCATGTTAAGGCGACGGGAGGCGCGCCCGACCTGCACCACCATTCTCGTCACAGCAACCGTAGAAAATAGTCAAATCATACTCAATCGATTGTACCTGGTTAGTACAGGATAGTTCAAACTGGATGATCGGTTGGATGAATAAATATATGATGTTAGGAATCATTAATGAAGATACTGCCATTTTCTTGCGGAATGCTCACTCTAACCCTAACGCTGCGCGAAGTACGAAGATCACACATTTGTTCCTTTTTTCAATACTTTGCGCCGCCACTAGCCGTTGCCAGGCGATCATGCCCATGCATGTTCATGAAGAAGAGGCGGATTTAGATGGCCACAAACATTTCAATAATTAATCTATAAAATGCTTTTATAATTGCTTTAAAAAGTCTCTAAAAACAAAGAAAAATGACGTTAAAACTTTGATCAAAACCACTTCAGATGAACAAGTTATGCTGTTAGATGCTATGTTACTGAAGTAATGACGCTGGAGGGGTTTTGCTTTTGTTGAAGTAAATCCAGAATGAAAACTTTGGGTTTTACTGTTTTTGAAAGAAAATCTCTGTCTATAATTGTCGTGAAATCGGCTGAACTGACAAAGACGCCGTGAAACGTCACACGAACCTTATATTACATAGTACTCACAACGGTTCACATAATATATGAGCGAAGAAATCGAATAGGCAACTCAGGAATTCTGTAGTGAACATTTGTTGCACGTCGTAAATATTGTTTGAAGCAAAAACCATGAAAATGGTATAAACATCGATGAAATAAGCAAAAAATACAGTAAAATGGAAGTAAAAATATAATAAACGACTTAATAGTCGAAATGGATGAACAATGTAAAACAATGATACATAACAATGGTTCACGTAGTTTCGTCATAACATTAAATTCATTTCTTCACTAAACGGCATTGTTTTAAAATGAAAAGAAGAAACGTTTTCATACTCACAACACGGTTTTAGAAAATAAAAATCTACGGATACTGCCATTTTTTTCTTTTTTTAAAGATGTTGCTTCATCAGAAGAGCAAAATGAGGCTCCCGGCTCATTGGAACCCCCATCCCAATCAGGTGTTTGGCCAGTTTCCCTGATCCATTGAGTAAATTCTCAGATGAGCCCTTTACATCTTGACGTAAATGTAGCTTCATTATGCACACGTTTTGTTAAATTCCTCTTTTGCTTGAAATGGTAAGAGTATAAGTAAGGGCGAGTTTCCATTTTGTTAGCAATACAGAAAAATCGTACCTGCAATTCGTTTACCGTTGCAAATAAGTTTTCTATAACTCCGGAACGAAAACGTCTAGTTTGCTTTTTTAAATTTTATTTATTTATCTTTGAAATTTTCATTTTTCAAGTATTTATAGTTAAAATTATGGGAAGGGATTCTAGAATTGAAGGAAACGTGCGCAGATTATCTTCTCCCCCAAACGTCACATACAATTTTTACTGGTTTTTGACTAAATACATCTAAATGTATTTGAGGTTATGTAGAGACTTATACGCAGAAATGTCTTTCCAGTACTTTCCCACATTTTTCGCATGCCATTTGTCTCTTTATCCACACAGCGAGCCTCACAAACACCTTTGAAATCAAAAATATTCCATATCCATATCGAATCTTGTGAAAACTTGTTCGAAAGCCACCACTCGATTGACTGAAAACCGGCGATTGCAGGCAGCGCGCCATAACTACCAGGAGTTCCGGCAGGTGGCCGGCGTTGACGGCAAGCGTTCGCTGTGTCCGCAAAGGACTATTCTTCTGGCTCTCGCCACTCACTCACTCGAGAGAGAGACAGAGAGAGAAAGAGAGGGAGAGAAAGAGAAAGAGGGAGATTTTGAGGGGAGGCCGCGTTCGAGAATGCGCAGTGAAGGACATTTTGTCTGGCAGAACTAGAGCTGTGCAGCTCGAGTCGAACTGCGCCTCCGTCAGGACGTCGCGACCAAAGTCGCCTCTGAGATAGCGCTAGTGTGAGGTGGCGGGCGAGGGCAAAGTTCGCCGCCGCGTCGCCGGCACCGGCACTCAAGATGCTGCCCCGGCACGGCCTCCGTCCAGAACGCTCGCCGCTCCTGCCTCCCGGACACAGCAGGTGCCTCTGCCTTTTATTCTTTATTAGTACCACTCCGTTGCCTTTGTCATTTGTTTCTCGTTGATTTTGTTTTTTGTCTTGCTTTGATAATTTATTACAGACAGAAACAGTTTTTACCACGAATGATGAAATGCGCTAGATTTATAAGTACAAATAAACTAGGAAATGTCAATGTATTTAAACAGTAGTAACAACCGTTGAAAATATGCACTAAAATATGCTCTATATAATACATATATTACATTGTTTTTCATATTAAGTAGACATATCATAAATTTTCATTTCATGTCATAGAAAGATATATATATATATATATATATATATATATATATATATATCTTTTTATTCTTCGTTACGAACATAAGTTTTAATCATTTTAAATTCTACTAATCACATAAATTTTCTATTGGAAACGAATCTCCATTGTTTGTCTCGAACAAAGCTGTCATTTGGGTTTGCAGGTCTCTAAATATTTGGATCCGAAAAGCTTGCATTGTGGCTTGAGATTGCTTTTTTCCTATTTCTTTGCACAAATAAATAAAATAAAAAACGGCGGCGCTCGCGCCTCAGAGGGCGAAGCCTCTCCGCCAGATGTCCTTCGGAAGTGCGCAGTGGGGGCGCCTTGACGCTTCCAGCACTTCATCACATGACAAAGGCTTTCACAGAGGAATGATTCGTTAACAGGCCATTCTCTCATGTTATATTGTTTTTCGGTATTGGCGAACTTAAGATGCAAGTGCAGTGAAATATATTCCTGTTTTTTCCATCAATTTTAATTTTTAAGCGCCTTTTTCGGTGTCTAGTTAAACACTTTTTAGCGCCTTTTAAGCACCTCAAACGTATGTTGTGGTGCCTTAACGTCCGATGTCTACTCATACGTTTTATATACAGTACGTTAATTCGGACTTCACGCTTAGTGTATCGCTCAATGAAATTTTGGAGAGTATTTCCCCGTCTGCAACGGTGGGCACTAGCCCCTGCCAGTCAGCTTCGGTCATCGGGGAAGTGGCTTCCTCCTTCGCGTCTCGCTGCGCCCTCCTGCGGCGAATGGGGTTCGAGTCTCATTCGTTTGTTGTTTACAGCGATAGTGGTCAAACGTCCGGCCGTGATCGTTTCGTCATCATTTGTAGAATCCTCAGCTCGTCACATCGCGCGACGACTGCTGCGCGTGGGAGGAGTTGCGACTGCTCGCAGCTTGGAGGCCCTGCGCAAACGCTCGCGCTCTGCTTCCTGGCCGAGGAAATTGAACAAGGAATTTGTGAGCTGCGATGGGCTCATGTACGAGGCGGTGTCCCGCCTGGATGAATAATTTATATTGAGCACTCAGTACGAATGAAGACCATTATCAGTCGTTGGATAAGGAAGTATAAGAACTAAAGCAGCACATACTTTTCACAATAATTCTAACTGCTCCTCAATAGTATACTACTGCGATACGTGTGAAAGGGTTTTCAACTAGCAAACTTTTATTCCGCCCTCAGACTCGAACTCAGATCCTTCGAGTGAACTCACCGTGCACCTAACCTCTACTCTGGAAACGGTACAACATTCGAACTCCGTATACGACGCATAAACGTTAAATTGTCTCCAACCAATATTCTCAACATGCAATTTCCTAAATTTCAGAGAGATCGACGAAAAAAGATCTATATCATTCTTTTAGGTGTCCCTTGTCTTGTACATAAAAAACATTTAGAGAAAAAATAGCATAATGATTTCAGAAAATATTATTTTTGTAATTTCCATTAAATTCGCCCAGAAATTGTGAAAACCTTGTATTTAAAAAAATGGTACTTGACATTTTTTAAAGAGTTGATTTTCAAGATATTTTAAAGCAAATATCTATCTGAATTTTGTAGTTTTTAAAAGTTTACTTTGCAATTTTCTAAAATTTAAAGAACAAATTTAGTGCCGTTTTTTAATGAGAAAAAACCTTTAAATGTTTTTTTAAAAATTCCTTTTATTTCACGCAAAATTGCACGAAAACTAATATTTTTGAAAAATCGTTCAATGGCTTATTTGAAGATTTGCCGTTGAAGAACAGAGTACATTAAGGAAATAATCTATTTGCAGTTATTAATTAGATCGCTGGTGAGGTAGATACCTTTTTATTATGATAAATAAATAAATATGTCTGGTATCAATACTTTTTATTCAGCTTATGATCGTTTCGATTGCATAGCGATCATCCTCAGAGCTAAAATTTGAAATACAAATATTATTAACAGGTTGTACTTATTGTATGCAAGATGTGTAAGCAAATTGGGTCGTACGTACCTTGCAGCTTCCGGACCGAAAACAAAGTTCTGCGAATTTTTGAGTGTGTGTCTTGTTTAAGAACACAGCCGGTCGGCAGCGGGAGGGAGCGGGAAGAGGGGTGGGGTGCGGGTGAAGGGTCGTAAACCGCGGGGGTGCTGGTGGAGGTTTGAGAGACGCTCGGGCGAGCGAATGTCAGTGGAGTAGGGAGGGCTGGGGGTGGGTTAGGGGTGTACACTTTGTGCTAATTTTAGCAGAGGTGAAGAGAGTTCAGGGTTTTTGTTGGTTAAGACATGTCATGTTCTGTTTTTTGAGGACGTTGTGTATGTGTAGGGCTTCTAATTTTATTCTGTTCCAGTACCTGTTTTCAATTTTTAGAATTCGGAAATTTATGTGTTTATCAAATGTGTGTTTGTTTAAATTTAGGTGATCCGCAAAGTGTAAGACTGTGGTAATGTTGTTTTTCCATGCTTGTTCGTGTTCTTTGATTCTCTGTGTGAATTTACGGCCTGTTTGTCCTATGTATTTGGCATTGCAATTGTTGCACGTGAGAGCATAGACTCCGCATAAGGATGTAGGTGGGATTGGGTCTTTAGTGTTGGATAGTGTTTTATATAATGTATGAGTATTGTTAAAAGAAGTTTTAGACCGAATTTATTGAGTGTGGAGGGTATTTTAAGAGAAAGGGGTCCTACATAAGGGATTGTGTGGTATGTGGCTGTAGTGCTTCTGTCAACGGGTGTGAGGGTAGTGTGTTTGCGGATATTGAGTGTATTTGTTTTTTTTGACTATTAAACAATGGTGTAACGGTAAGCGTACCTGACTGTTGTACCCAAGTTCGCAGGTTCAAACCCGATCGAAGCCGTGGATTTTTAAGGGCGAAAAAATCCTTCGTACGCCTTCCTTCGGAGGGTAAAACTGGCTGGCGCATGTTGCATATAAAAGATCCTCAAGCCTAAATGACGCCTCTGAGCTAAATTCAAATCGCCTGTTTCTCGCCCAAGAAATATCTCCTTCCTCTGGTAGTTGGTGAAAGGAGCGTAGCGAAATTTGCGTGGTCAGACGGAAGAGCGGGCCTGGTGGCCCGAGTCTCTCCACGTAAAATAAGGCAAATTCAATTCAATTCAACATATTTGTGGATGCGGGCTTTCCTTTCCGCGATCGGCCGCCGATTCTCTTTCTTCATAACGCACATCGTGACCTCTACCAGCAATAAACTGAAGCAACTTACTTGTGCACCAGGCCGCGCGGAGTCTTGCGGCGAAAATGTGAACTAAGAAAGCCTACATTCCATTGATCGTGTAATCAAACGCGCGCCAACTTCGGTTCTGCTCAAACTTCTTTTCTTTTGTAATCTATTTGTGAGATGTAAACAAAAAATTCCACCTTGGCAGATGGAGCTCATTTCTTAAGTTGTTCCTTCATTTCAAATGCATTAAAGCGATTAAATTTTTTTTAATGGAACTTCATGACCACTTAATGCATAAACAAGATGAAGCATCACTACCTGCCCGTGAATAATAGCAGAACGCACCAGCGAACTTGGCGTCAAGTAGGTTTTGTAAGTGAAACCCTAAAATACAACAAAATGTAATTTTTCAATCCAGATAAGTTAACTTTTTTTGTTTATTTGATTGCAACATTTTATCATTAAAGAAAGTGTAAAAAAGAACCATCTAATTAAGAATATTTCGTGCTTAATCATTATGTCTCATTGGAATTCGGAACCAATATTGCCTTGCAATTATTTGTGCTGTCACTAAATTCACGATTTTGATAAATTAAAGAATAGATATAACGAGAGAGGATTTTTATGCCCAAAAACTTTAAATATGATATTAAAAATATGTATTTATGCACTGGCGGCTACGCTGAGTCTGACTAGGGAGGGCACAGGACATTGGGAGATCCAAGGAGGCCATGGAGGCCTCCCCCCAACAAGCCTTGAGTTTTCGTTTGTTACCTTTCTTTATTTGATAAAATTGAAATAAATATTTGTTCGCATTATGCAAATATTTAAACAATAATATTGTATAGCACCATATATACGTAACAAAAACAATATAATAACAAATATATATATTATGTAACAAAAATCTATGATCCCCCAAAAAAGAGAGGCTAGATCCACCCCAGGCACAGGACGTTAAAATAAGTAATCAATGTGACATGCAACCAATCAACATACCTGACGTACTTAATTTTTGAATAGTAGCTCAATCTTCCTATCTTTGGCACGAGCAAAGAATTCGATCACTTGAGAGTTGAAGTCCCGAATACCATGCAACATTCTCTTTTCTATTGAAATCATAGCTAATGCATTAGTCTGTCACTGCCCATTGTGTTTCGTAGAAATATTTTAATCCGTTTGAGAGTGGAGAAACACATTTCGTTCTTAACTGTGGTCATGGGTATGGTAACAATAATTATTAAAAGATTTACACTCTTCGAAAAAGTACGTGACGTATTATTCTCTAAGGAAAATTGGAGTAACACAAGAGCACCACAAGCACCATGTACGTCTTTCCGAGAATATATTACTTCCAATTCTGTTCTAAGTTTCGGTTCATTATTCCATAGTTGTTTGAAACTCACTTCTTGGAAATTTGACAGAATATTGTGAAAATTTTCGGTTAGAAATAATTTTGCAGCACTTAGATGATCTGAGAAATTGAATTTGTTTTCTCTTCTTTTGAATCTGTTATTGTTCACAATATCACATATTTCACGAGCGGCGACACGATTTCTTCTGCCCTCACTGAGTCCAACATAATACAATCCACCTTACTTTGCGGTAGAAATAATTGAAGTAAACTTTATTGATATATACTGTATGTCTTGTTGTATTTATTCTGCTTGGTTTAGAAAATGTGGTACCAAGAAATATCCTACATTTACTCAGGTATTTTATCATTTATAGAAAACAGTGACAAGCTCATTCTAATCAATGAACGCTCACAAACAAATAGTAGATTCTACGAAAAGATTGAACGTTTTAGAGATAAGTATCTATGTAAGCGAAACATGCCCTTATAATTATATGAATATGAACAAACGAAAATTCAGTCAAATATACACAAATATGCAAAATATGCACCAACATGTCAGTCTACAAAGCATTTAATACTAACCAAAAGTCAAGAAATTTCACTTAGTTATATCCTGAAGCAAGAAACAAAAATATGAAAAACAGAGAAATCCGTTCCCTAGATATCATTAACAACATACATGAACTAGTGGTGCTACAGAATGGCACAAACTTTCCGGGTTAGTTTTCTATTTCCTTTTGTCTTCGACTAGCTATTCGGACTTGCCTGCTGTCATCTATTGCAGACCAAGGTACATTTTTTGACATTATCCTAATTTTTCGATTTTTTAATAGCAGAACGGAAATATCATTTTCAGCATATTAACAATAAAACCTCGTCGAAAATTTGAATTTTCTTTGAAAAATTTCTGAAGCTCTTTTCACAGAAAATTTTTGTGTTTTCGGAAAACTTCAAGAAGTAATTTCAAGCTCCTTAAATCACAAATATAATAGTGTTACTCATTGCAGGAAATGTGCATATTAACGGCGTGAAAGATCTTTCAAAAAATTACATTTCTGTAATTTTTGAAAATTACTGGTGCTACAGCAGCACATTCTTTCTCTCGTTATTGGGATCAGCTAAGTAATATTGAAATATTGCAATTTCTGCGCTACTAACGCCTCAGCTAGTATTAGAAAACGTGCAATTCAACCAACAAGCGAGAAACGCAATGTTGCAAGCGCCGCGTAGACAAAACTATGTACATTCGCTTGGCTAATATCAATCCAATAATTAGAATATAGACATCAAAATAATTACGAAAATTCTGGCAGCTAACTCCTAAGTTGCCTTTCGTTGTCACATAACAGTTCGGATAGCGTTTCATCGTTTTTGTTTTATTCAATAAGCAGTAAATTAATATCAGATGATATTAAATAATATACGAAGGCTGCCTTTTATGTTTCGGGATTTGGCAACCCTGGTGTTGCAATCTGTCAATTGACAGCTCTATCGTAAAGTTGGATGTTTTGAGGGTATAGGTACTCAGAACGTTTGGACATACGAGCGCTATTTGTGTTGTTTACACTAACTTAAAAGATTCATCTTGGCCCAAAAATAGAATTAAATCGTGAACATTTTCGTGCAATTATTTTTTTCAACTTTCGACGTGGATTAACTCAGCAACAGTGCATGGATGAACTTAATTCAATTTTTGGCGATGAAGCTCCATCAAGGGCCAGTATGGTGAATTATGGTGAATTCAATCGTGGTCGTAGTTCACTCCAAGACAAATTTTGCGAAGGTCGTCCAAAATCAGTTGTTGTTCCGAAAACCATTGATGCTGAGCAGATCGTCATGTGACCTATCGTGAGATTGAGACAATCTTAGGCATTATTGGGACCAGCATACATTCAATATTGCATGAACATTTGACTGTCAAAAAAATTTGTTCGCGTTGGATCCCACACAATTTGTCAATCGCTCAAAAAAAGGCTCGTGTCGATTGGTCGAAAGAAATGCTCAAAAAATACGATCGCGGTGCTTCGAAACACGTCTATGACATCGTGACAGGTGATGAATCGTGGATTTACGCGTATGAGCCCGAAAGTAAACAGTAGTCGACTGTATGGGTGTTTCAAGATGAGCAAAATCCAACAAAAGTTGTTCGCGCACGAAGCACTTCCAAACAGATGGTCGCCTGATTTTTCGGAAAAGCTGGACATGTCGCAACCGTACCACTAGAATAACGCAGAACAGTCAATTCCGAGTGGTACACAACGATTTGTTTGCCAGCTGTCGTCCAAGAAATCAGGAAAACCAACCGCCGAAGACGGATCACTCATCACCACGACAATGCGAGCTTTCACACATCGGCTCAAACAACTGCATTTTTGAGCACCCAAAACATCGATTTGATGAGTCATCCGCCGTATAGTCCTGACGTGGCACCGAATGACTTCTTTTTATTCCCGTACGTAAAAAACAAACTGAGAGGGCAACGTTTTTCGACACCTGAAGAAGCGGTTGCTGCATTCAGAATGCATGTTTTGGAGATACCTCAATCAGAGTGGCAAAAGTGCTTGGACAATTGGTTCAAACGCATGCAAAAGTGTATAGATCTTCATGGGGAATATTTTGAAAAACAAAAAAGTTATTTTCGATGATTAATATTTGTTTTTGTTCTTTAATCCTGAAATATGAAAGGCAACCCTCGTATAACATACTTTATCGGGCATTCTAAGAAGTAATTTATAAAACACAACTGCTGCGAAAGGGAAGTACTGGCTCTCGGTCTAGAAGTTACACCTGTGTCTTATCACCACCAATACCACGCCTTTCGTCGACAATTACCTTCTCAAATACCGTTGCCGCATTGTTGCAATATTTCTATTAACCGTTGCAGATTGCTTCAAAAGAAATACATCAATTCATTCAGAAAACAAATTGAGTAAAAACTAAACTAGTGGTGCAAGAGAATGGCACACACTTTCCCGTATTATTTTTATATTTTCTTTGGTGTCGGCTATTTTCCTAATTTTTCGGTTTCCTAATAGAAGAACGGAAATATAAATTTAAGAATATTAAAGAAGAAGTAAAACCTCGTCATAAATGGCAATTTTCTTTGAAAAATTTGGACGTTTTTAAAAAAATGACGCTTAAACCCTACTGTAAATTTGAAATTTGTACCTTTTTTTCACAGAAAAGTTTTGCGTTTTCGAAAAGCTTCATTGCTTGTCATTTGAAGCATTTATCTCATATATACAACAATGTTTACAAATTGCTGGAAATGTGCATATTAACAGCCTGAAAGATCTTTCAAATAAAATACATTTATGTAATTTTCGAAACAAACAAAACCCCGAAATGAACTATTCGTCATATTAAAGAGTTAGCAGTATCCGTTCGAAAAGTTTGAAATAAAAATGTAGTGCTGTTTTTGAGAAAATGGCGTTTCTGAAAATGCTGAATTTTGAGCTAGTTTTCACAGAAAATTGTTGGGTTTTCGAGAAACTTGTTACATATCTGCCCAGTTCAGCGCTAGCGGCGATGGCGAGAGGTTGTGACCGCAGCGCTACCTTGTTAGTTCAGTCGGCGTCAAGCTGAGCACTCAGTGAGTTGCGAGTGCTCGTGAAGTGTCCAGTGTTTTCGAAAGTTATTCCATATTTCTAACCAATAGTGAAAATAGATAGAAGCGAATTACCGTGCTCTGACCTCGGACAGAGCATCAAAGAAGCGATGCAGGCCGTGAACAACACTACGCCCGACGCCATGCAACATTCGTTGGAGTACCAACAGCAGCTCATCATAGATCAGCAACATCAACAAATACAGGCGCAGCAGCATCAACTTCAGGAACAGCAACAACAACTGGTACAATTGCAACAACAACTACAGGACCTTCAAACGCAAGTACAAAACTGCCAACGCTCTAGTTGGCCGCCCTTGCAACACAGTGCACCTGCCCCAACAAAACAAAGTGGGCGCAAAAGACAAAAAACTGGATCTGTTTCACGATATGCTATTCCTACATCAAACAGGTTCGAAACATTAAATAACGATACAGATGAAGACGAACATATCAGTTCCGCGGAAACAGTTATTACAATCCCCCCTATAATTATACACAAAGCGGATAATTTTCAACTGTTAATAAATGACATTAAAAGTGTAGTAAAAGAAGATTTTACAACAAAAATAGAAGCAGACAGAGTGAAAGTAAAACTTAATACAATAGATTTCAGAGATCTTCGTAAATTTTGCAACGATAATAATATAGAATACCACACGTTTCGCGACCCAAGCATAAAAACATTTTCAATTGTTATAAAATATATTCACACACTATATAGTGAAACAGAAATCTTTCAAGAACTAGTAAAAAAATACCCAGTAATCAAAGTAACTCGCCTTCACGGAAAAGACAGAAAAAAATTAACAACATGTGCTGTAGATTTAGAGGACAACAACAAGGGAAGGAGCATTCTAGCATTAGATAGATTTTTATATAGTGTTATTAGGGTATTTCCTAGATTCAACCAAAAATTACCAATTCAATGCAAAAACTCGAAGATTTGATCACACTCAAGTTAACTGTGGGCGCGCTCCGAGATGCGTTAGGTGTTTAGGTAACCACCATTATTCAAAATGCACGGAACCTAAAACAGAAACAAGTCGGAAATGCGTTAATTGTAAAAAAGATCACACGGCCAATTGGAAAGGTTGTGAAGTATATCAGAAACTGCTAAAAAATCAAACAGAGCGATATAATCAGAGACGACAGGCTTTTAATAACCGAGAATCTCACGAGATTAAAAACCTTGACCGAAAACCAGTCCCTCAAAATCATCCACAACAAACAAACCCAACGCAAGGACCTCCCATAAATCCCTGGTTTTCAAATCCTCAAAGACCTAATAGCCAAGTCCCCCCGTTATTGAACTCCAATCTCCTTCTACACCAAGGACAGGTAATAACTACAATCATCAACCAAGTAATAAACGCACTCATTCCACAAATACAAATATTAATACAATCAGCCCTCGATAATGGACGTAAATAAAAATCCAGAAACAAACATTCTCAACTGGAACGCGAACGGAATAAAAAGGCAAGAAAATCAATTACGACACTTTATAACAACCCACAACATAAAAATAGCTTGTATTTTAGAAACTCACCTGTTACCTCAAATCAAGTTCTCAATACGCTAGCTCAACTTGCGTAAACCGTTCAGTCTTATTTTCTCCAAAACTGATATTCATCAATCGTTCTAGCGGATGTCGCGGACCCTAAAATTTGAAACCGAAATACTCATTTTGGAGTGTTCTTTACAAGAAGCCCCTGCGACATTTTCAAAATGATTATTAAAATTGCTCCACATTTTTTATTTCATTTCGTTATTGAATAGTGCAAAGGACGTTTAAGAGAATGGTTCAGGTTTCATTTTCGGTAACATCTCCGATTTTTCGAAAATCGGAAAAAAAATTAAAACTTCAAAATTAGAGAAAGAGATTTTAGTCTCAAAGTCTGTTGTACAAAATCTGCTCTTCAAAAAAGGTCCTGTACAATTTTTTGAAAACCGAATAGTTTTTGCATATTTTGCAATTGAAATTTACAAAAAAATTCCCCAAACACTTCCAAATTCTTTTCTAAAATTTTCTTCACTTATGTAATGAGAGACGATAAAAATATGCTGCAAGTCAAATTTTCGGGTATTGCTCGGTTTTTGAAAATAAAAACATTTTAAAACTACAAAATTGAAGACAGATTTTTGCCAAAGTCTATTCTACAAAATAATATCTTAAAAAGGGTCACGTACAATTTTTTGTTAAAGTTAGTAGTTTTCGCGTAATTTCTGTTTCAAATTAACTAAGCGGCGTCTCTCGTCGTGCACGATGATAACATTAAAATATTACGCGAAAGTATGTGCTGTAGTAGCACCACTAGTTTCTAATGGCCCGGTGTTAAACTTGTACATCTTTCATTAATTTGAACCAGAAAAATGTAAACACTACTCGTTTCTTCAAAAATTTTACATGACCTTTTTTAAAGACAATTTTTGTGCAACAGACTATGTCTAAAGTAAAAATCTCTAGCTTCAATTTTATTTTTTTATTTTTTATACAATTTTCAAAAAAAAAAAACAACGAGCAATTTCCCCAAAGACTCTAGCGTTAAATTTCTTACCTTTTTTGTTATATAAGGTCGCATCAACTTCTAGATCATTAGCGACCACTATTGCGTGTAACGGTATGGTAACTGAGAATGACACGATATGATGATGATAGGGGGTGAAAGGACGAACACAATACAACCATGCCCGATCACTTCTTACGTTAGTAAGTGCGAGAAAGTGCAAATCCTATTTACGTAATTGTAGTTGGAGAAAGACGCCAAAAACTTGAACTTTGGCAATTTTCAAACAAACTTGAGAACTGTACGATTATCTTTGGTGCTATTAGACCTAAATAATGAAAAAATTGGAGCCTTTTTAGATACAATTTATTAATATTATATTTCACGTAGTTACGCTAAAAGTACTCAAATTTTTGAAAAATTGTACATGATCTTATTTTAAAACTAGTCTTTAAAATAATGATTGCATGGAAGAAAAATAATGTTTATTTTAACTTTGCCTTATACGTAGTATATACGGAGTTATATACGTCAAATAGGGAATATTTGTAGCGCTGCGAAAAAATGATTTGGAGATTTCAATAAAAATTCACGTTTCAGGGTCCCCTGATACCGAAAATCTGTTTGTTTTCCTTCAAAACGACCGTCCGTCCGTCTTGTGTCTGAATACTACTAATGCCTAAACCATGCGTAGGATTTTTCCAAATTGAAACGCCTGTGGCTCGAGTCGACACCTTGAGATTTTGAAAAACATTCTTGAAAATTTGCGGAGTTGTTTACATGAAGCTCTCCGGATATTTTCAACATTTTCTCAAAAAAGGCTTCATATTTTTTCTTTAAATACTTGTACAAATAGTGTAACATACACTTATTCCATTTTCCCTATATCCCATTTTCACGGTTAACTCTGAATGTTCGAAAATGTGGTAAGTTTTGTTTCGGGGTTTGGGGTTTCCTACAACAACAAAAATTTTTTTCCCTTCAAATACAATTTGTTCTCCATAGTGAATTTTTCCATTAAGTCAAGGTACATTTTTTTGAAAATTTTAGTATTTGTCGCGCAATATTGCGTGCAATTTGTGCAATTTAAAAAAATACAAAAACCAGATTGCCTCAAAAACTGCTCCAAATTTTTTCTTTAAACATTTGGCAGGGATTGTGCTAAATGCACTCTATAAGATGACATGAACGCCGTATTGCTCTATTATTTTGTTTTTTCAAAAATTACAAAGTGAGTTTTTTGTTTTTACTCTCACGTCGTTAATATTTGCATTAGCAGCAATTTCCCCACATTATTATATTTATAAGTACGCGTGCTTTAAATAATGTCACATAAAGCTTCTCGCAACTCAACCGTTCTCTATCAAATTAGCTCAAACTTTCGCAATTTCAAAATCGGTTTTTTGCAAACGCAATTTTCTCAAAAACGGCCACAATTATTTTTTGTGAACTTTTCGAACGGATAGTGCTAATTGCACTCTTTAATACGACGTAAAGCTCATTTCAGGGTATTTGTTTTTTTAATTACATAATTCTTTTTTCAATATCTCTCACAACGTTAATATGCACATGTCCAGCAATTTGTAAACATTTGTGTTCGTGAGTTAATGCACTTCAAATGACTTCTAGTGAAGTTTTTCGATAACTCAAAACGTTTCTGTGAGAAAGTGCTTAAAAATTTCGAATATACTGTAGCGCGTAAGTGCCATTTTCTAAAAACGGCTCCAAATTTTTCAAATAAAATTGCCATTTAGGACGGTTTAATGTTCTTTAATATTCATAAAATAATATTTCCGTTCTATTATTAGTATATCGAAAAATTAAAAAAATTTCAAAAAAATGGATTTTGGGCGACGATAGATGTCAGCAGGCAAGAGAATGTAGCAAGTTGGAATAGCTAGCCGAGACCAAAGAAAATAGAAAATTAATACGCGAAAGTCTGTGTCATTCTGTAGGACCACTAGTTATTTTCCGTGCCACGTTTCGAAGCTCAACGGCAATTCACCTTTGAGATGCTTGGGGTAGTTTCATACACTTGATCTGATATTAACTAAACCGCTTAGAGAGTGCGAGCGAGAAAGTATTAACTTCAATACTTCTTGAACAAAGTGAGTTCGGCTATTACAAAATAATTCACCAATATTTTAATCACTTTTTCGCTTCCATACACTATTGCCTATGCCTTCTGTTGCTAGAAGACAAAACAAAACTTTAAAAGAAGCATCGGTGCAATCATGCTTCAGTTTCAGAGGTATGCTCTGTCGTACTATCCTTTTTTACACCAAGGCCTGCCACATGGATGTGGGCATTGCGTAAGGTTGAATTACGTTCATTGCTGAAGCGTGGCGGAAGAAGAAAACCAGTAGGGGCAGCTTGAAAACTGCTTCGTCGCCGTGACGTTGGCACTGGACCTTGCTCGGCCATGCGAGAGCAGCTCTGTTGCGGCCGATCATTTGCATTGACCTTGATTCGTGCGATAACACTTTCTGAACGGCGACGAAACACCAGTGATTTCCCTCGGACGATGGTCTCCACAGACACATCTATCAGGTGTCTTGCGCTCTTATCAGTTCTCTACTACTCGTAACTAGTCACGTTGAGGTTTCAATCATAAAGTTCTCTCTGTGAATATGAAAAATGACAATTTAAAGGATTGTAATTATTTAGGAAAACAGTGGAGTTGGAACATATATCTTTTGCGAACCGAATAATTTCTCTATTCACACTCCGTCTTGGGGACTATTTTCGGAAGAAATTAGTAATAATATTAATGATAATTGATTTATCAAACATGTGTCATCTAAATCAAAACTCGCAATGTTTGAGTTGTCTCACAATTCTTGTACACCGACGACGTAATCTCATTAGTAGAGATCTCACCGTAGAAATAGTTTGCCGATGAAGCTGTTGTTACAAGAAGTTGCAGTTTGCAGAACTTAAATT
Source organism: Gryllus longicercus (assembly GCA_038098605.1). Classification (NCBI taxonomy): domain Eukaryota; kingdom Metazoa; phylum Arthropoda; class Insecta; order Orthoptera; family Gryllidae; genus Gryllus; species Gryllus longicercus. The sequence continues at coordinate 458,623 of JAZDUA010000038.1, read as the reverse complement.
TGCAACTGTGCACTGTGCAATTTGCACTGTGCAGGCACAGTGGACTGAAACATTCGCAATAGATTTCACGTGTAATTCTGTAAAAATAACGCCTTCAAAATGTTGTTGCGGGTAACAGTTATTTAATATAAGATCTAAAGTAATTAATTTTTGTACAAAATATACACGGTAGACGGCGCCACTCTTATTTTTAATAATTAATTTCGTGCTGTTTTGATGGAGATTCGAAAGGTTCAGAGCCATAATAGGAATAGGAAGGTGTACAAAATACATTAAAGGAATGTATACCATTGGGTTTTAGGGGTATCTAATTTCGAATTTTCAATAAAATTGTAAAATAAAAGTGGCGAATCCAATTCGGAGAATACATTTCTGAAAATGTGATTCAATATCAAATTTTAAAATCTGAGATTTCTTATGAACATTTAAGAAGCTTATGAACATTTTAACTTGTCTTGAATATTTAATAAAGTCAAAACTTGAAAGGTCTTGAATTCATATCTCTTGATGGTCTTTATTGGATTTTATGATGTAAATTAATTTAAGAAATCATGTCTGATGTTGGAACTCATTCATTTTTCCAGTGTTCAAGTTTGTAAGAATTTGTATCATAAACTTGATTATCTACAATTTGTTTTCTTTCAAAGTACTATTTAAGATTATTATTCAAGTATAAATATTTAGTTTACATAATTTCTACATTTATGTGAATAGGAAGACTAAAAAACAAGACAATTTTTCAAAATAGTCAATATTTTTTTAGATTTCGAAAAAAAAGAGCAATACCGAAAAATGAAACTTGCGCCATATTTCTTACCGTTCCTTATTACATATTTGGAGAAAATCTAAATAAACTAGTGGTGATACAGAATGGCACAGCCTTTCCCGTATTAGTTTTCCATTTCCTTTGGCCTCTGGTAGCTGTACGAATTTGCAACATATTCGTGCCAGCTACCGTCTATCACCGTTCAAAGTACATTTTTAAAAGTTTTTTCGTAATTTTTCGGTTTCTTAATTGTTACTCTCAATTTTCTTTGAACAACTGGGAGATTTTTTAACAGAATGGCGCTGAAGCTCAACTGCAACAAATTGGAACCCTTTTGAGAAAATTGCGTTTCTGAAAATGCGGAATTTTGAGTTAGTTTTCACAGAAAACGGTTGGAGGTATATACATGACAATGTATGCAACATTGTAAGGTACAACGGTTACTTTACATGATATTATTTAAATATAATAATTTACATTTATATAAATATGTGTGTAATATTGTGAACGAATTACCATTAATATAAATATTAACACCGTGAGAGACAAGTAAAAAAAACCTTTTTCTAATTTTTTGAAAATTGTCTCATAGAGTACATGTCAGATCAGCTCGAGATGTACTCACGCCAAAACTGCGTGCGAATATTCTGCGTTGAAGAATCTGAAACTGAAGACACCGATAAGTTGGCCATCGAACAAGTTGCAAAAAAGATAAGTGTGAACAAGATAGTGATTGGAGTCATCGGGTAGGTCGGTAGGTCGTCAAGTAACTAGCAAAAACAGACCCATCATTGTTAAATTTGTCAGTTACCGGAAACGCAACGAAATGCTCCGCTCGAAACGGCTGCTCACGCATACTGGGATAACGATTCGCGAGGACCTCACGAAATTGCGCCTGGTTTTGCCAAGCTAGAGGCACTTCATCCTTAGCGTAGGAGCGCCCCCGACCTTCCACTCCCACTCTACACCTCCCCGACACAACCACTTTAAGATTTTTTCAGATAACTCTCCCTCTCCTCTTCTTCTCCGAACATTGCCTCTGCAAATCCTCTGTACATGCTACGTACTTTCCTCCCTGCACGTCCTGTAAACCTGTTACCTGTGGGTGGCCGGACCCTCTCCCCGACCGTCCAAGCGTCTGGCACCATGAGCCTAACCCTCGCTCCCTCTGTCTGCTCGTTGCACCCTTGATTGCCCTGCCATTTCGACGAAGTAACGGAAATAATATCTAAACACCGTTTTCATGCACTTCTCATAAGCGAAACCTTGTTGAAGCATTCTCTCAATTCCGCGCTAGTAGCAATTTCAGGGTACCGCCTAATAAGAGCTGATGAAAAGGCCAGCGTCGCCACACACGGTAGAGGCGTCGGAATATACATTCACGAAGATCTTAGGCATAAAGTTTTACTATCTTCAACAAATACGGATTGCCTGCGTAGCGAATATCTTTTTATCGAAGTTGCACTTTTAGGGGAAAAATGTCTCTTGGCTGTAATATATTTACCTCCTAAGACAGGCAGCATCGATATGCTGGACGAAACCTTTGCCTCTGCGATAAATTATTATGAACGTGTTATTGTAATGGGTGACTTAAATCGTAACTCATTAAAAGCCTCTCCCTCTGCAGAGCTTTTTACGCGGTTTTTCCACAGTATGTGCCTCGACATTTTACCTCTAGCACCAACATACCACTCAAAGAACACAGAGACTTGGATCGATCATATTATAGTGTCTAATGCAAACAAAGTTCGAAAACACGGAAAATTTCCAGTCCTGGGATTTCAAAACACGACCTAATTTATTTTGTTTACAACCTGAAGTGCCGTAAATACACACCTCACATAATCAAATAACGCGATTTTTTAAAATTTGATAAACATGCATTTAATATAGACGGATTGACACTTCCAAGGCATCTTGTACACGAAGAAGACCCACTGGATGATAAAGTGACGATTTTCACTAACTTAATAACACAAATCTATGACTGGCATGCGCCTTTAAAAATTAGTGTGTAACTTGTCCTCCTGCACCATGGTTAACTGATGAAGGCACTGTGTTGGGACCACTGGCCTTCTTAATCTATGTAAATGACGTAGGAAATGCTCTTAAATATTGCACTCATCAAATGAATGCGGATGACCTCCAGATATATCTAAGTGGTCACCCGCCTCACCTCTTATCCCTCGTACAAAAAATTAATGATGATTTGATAACGGTAAACAACTGGGCAGAGTCTTTAGGCTTACAATTAAACCCAAACAAATCACAGTGCATGATTATCAGTTTGAAAAGTACTACTAATAAAATATCATCTTCTGCTTTGCCTAGTATTTATATAAATGACACCATTCTATCTTGGTGTTCCGAAGTCAAGGAGTAGTAGTAGCTATTGACAACACTCTCAACTGGAAGTCGCAAGTAGTTTCAACCTGCCGTAAAGTTTTTGCCTCAGTGCATTCACTGACTTTCTTCTGACCAACATGACATTCAAATTACAACGTAAACTTCAAGAAGCCCAGAACGCATGCGTACATTTTATTTTTGATCTAATATTACTCCGTATATACGTACGTATTCGGGAAAGTAAAAAAAACTACTTTTTCGGTATCATGGGACGCCGAAACGTGTATTTCTGTTGAAATCTCGAAATCGTTTTTCCGCAGCATTACATAACTTTCCCTACTGTATAAATATTACTCCGAATGTACACACACGGGAAACGAATACTGCTAGTAATTCTTGAAGAGCATGTCTTGGTATTTCCGCACGACCTTTTCATTCTACCTTCGGCTTCTAGTTTGAAGGCTAAATCCGTGTATCTTCATAAATGCTGTCTCCTGGATAATATGTGGGGACACGATTAAGGTAGGAGAAAGTCGGTCAGAATGTCGGGCAGAATACTGGACGTCCTAGAACAAATGAAGTTTGACGCAATACTTCCTGATACTCTAGTTAATTGAAATGTGATACTTCATATATTTCATTCGATGATGCAATCAGAAATGAATGAGATATGTAACTTCCGACGGGCACCCTCCATTGCTGAAAAGAGGCCGCTCCTCAAGAGAAAGGTTGCTGCATCGCACATCTATCATCTTGAACTCAAAAAGGTTCATTCTGGAGGTCATACCTCGAATGGACGGACACTGAACTATCAACAATGGAAGAACCTGAGACGCAATCGCTGTGGTGGGCAAGTATTCGCCTCGTGCGCGAAGGCATCGGGCGCGGTCTGTGGTCCGTTTGCTAAGGCACTCGTCCGAACAGGCATTCGCCTGGTTTGGGTTGGAGAATGAACGGAAAACGTCCAATCAGAGCAGCCGACCGCTCGAATTCTTCTTCAGACAGCGCCTGCACCCGACGTAGCGAACGAGCTCGTGTCGAACCCCTACCGCTGTCGAGGGCCTTCGGCCAGAGGCGCGGCGGTGGCAGACGTTGATGCCCTGAACCACCGTTCCCCGTCAGCCGCTAGGGATACGTGTTTATAATGTATTTAAATGTCAAATTGATAGTTGCATTAGATTACTTAAATCGGTTCATACAGATGCACAGAGAGTATTTATCACAGACGGCACTCACTGTTGAAAGGGACAGCCTGATTAGCCCACTTCCAGTGCCGCCACATTCTTCTGTATAATCTCTATTTGGCAAACGGTAAGCGAACACCGTAGAACCGATACTTTGGAAATAAACCTGCTGCGCGCGAACTTTAAAATCTCATTCCCATACTTACAGCCGTAATTTATCAAAACGAGACACGAGAGAAATATACACATTCAACGAAATTCCAAGAGCCGTATGCAACATTACAAACAAGAAAGCAATAAATTAAATATAACAGAAATATGATGCATTAACAAAAAATGCACTAAATATGCACTAATGTGCTGCATACAATCATCGAATTTCTGTTCTAGTGATTGTGTCTTATACATTTGATAATTAGAATTAGTACAGTCGATAGGGAGCCAAACCTTGCAAAAGGTGAAGTATAATATTTAATTTCGTTTATTAGTAAGGAAACCCTAAGTTTTCCACCTCAAAATACTTCGAGACACGTTTTGGTAGCCAAAAAGCAAAAACAAAAATTCGGGCATTTTTGTTTTTTGCGTAATACCCTTTTAATGGTTGATCTTCCGGCAAAAATAGTTATTTAAAGATCATAAAATTCTCTACAAATTTGCTGTAAAAAGTATTTCTTTCAAGCAAATGGTAACAGAGCTACGAGATTTTAAATTTCACCAATTTTTCCTTTTTATTCTAAAGTTGCTGTAAGTTGCTGAAGTTGTCGTAAAAGTAATAAACAAGTTGATTATAACAGTGTGGAATCACCTACCAAAGGTAGCATTTGGCCACAAGATTGTTATTAACTCTTGATATCAAAATTATATTAATTTTGGCCGTTTCAATTGGAATCATTGTAAACTTGAAGTATGAATAAATCCGCGTTGCAAAGTTCTACATCATCGAAGTTTTATTCCCAGAGCCACTGATGTTGAACCTGTGACATACCAGTAATCTCGGCATCTGCGTCTCAGAGGAGGGAAGGACATGGCTCGTGCATTTCAATACCACGTTCATGAGAACGAAAAAGACATTTCCTACTTAACATGTGTTCACATTGCGCGGATCATGGCCAAGGCCTCCCAAGCGTTCGCCTGGCGGAGAGGGCGGCCGTGGCCTACACCCGGGCCGCGCGCCGGGGACTCGTCACCAAAGCCCTCTTCCCTCTCTGCTACACGATTCCAGCACTTGTCCCTCGTCGCTCGACGATCTCGAAATAATTTCATATATTGTGCAAAAATTTAAAAAACATCTTAAATTTTTTATTGCATCTGCTTTATAAACGGCGACCATTTTTGTTTTACGCCGTGGACCATTTTTCGCGATTGTAGACATTCCCTCCTTTCTAAAATCCTGAAATGATCCTGAAAGGACCTCTGAGCTGTTCTGGCATTCTAGAATAAAAAGCATTGGATTCAATATATTCTGGCCTACAAATCGAAATATTATTCTGTGTTTTCATAGTAATTTCTCCAAGAAAGGATAGATACATAGCCTTAATTTTTTTCTGATATTTTATACATAATAGTATAGTTACTGTTTGTAAAATATCTTTAGTCAATAACGCACATCTTAAAAATTACATCCCCTTAAAAGTAGAAATTTTGGAATTTTTCCCAAATTTTCAACTCTAATACCTCTGTTGGGTGACAAGATAAAACTCTGAAAAAAATACACATACTAGATCGCTGTGATACCAAACTTCAGTAAAATTTTCAACTTTAGGAGTTATCTCAAAAGTATTTTTTAAAACGTAAATTTATGCAATAAAACTTCATTTCTACATTGAGGATACGTTGTGCCAATTATTAATCATACTATTTTGAAGCTATTTTAAATTAAAATCTATATTGATTTAATATAATTAATTATACTTAAACATAAACATTAATAAACATAAAAGCGGCTTAATATATTTTTCAATATTACGTACACTTTAAAACAAACTTATAATTATGCTGTAACGAAGCTTTTTCTTCCGCTAGGAATGTATTTCGAAAGGGATTGGTTTTGTAACACGCTACACGATCGTGGGATATCAACTTTGCGACAATGCAATGCGCTGCATAGAGTTCTTGCGAATGAATGCCCTTCGTCGTCCTGTTCCGAGATGAACGCATGTCCCCGCCTCGAAGCCTTGAAATAGTTTGTGAAATTTTTTTGGGCGAATATGGCTGCGGAATGGAAACATTTCTTTACGCGTTTCTATTGTATTTACAGGTAGTAGCTGTTTACATTAAAGGCGAGTCTTTTTTTTTAATTCAACAGCGTGCGGCGCTGGCAGGTTCAAATATGTCTGTCTACGCCAGGATTTCAATCTCGACGGGAAAGATGTATGAAAAATATCCCCCCCCCTTTTTTACTTTCTCGTCTTACGAATTCTTCATAAGAACAGAAAGTTATGTAATTGTGCGCCAGAAAAAATCATGCCGGGTTCTCGTAACGAAGAAGTGGATAAATCCTGTGGCTAAGTTAAGAAAGAAGTCGTGTTGTGCCAAAATTCATGTTTTATGCGTTCTTGAAACTGAAAAATCGATTGACGGCAAAATGTCTGTCCACCTGTGGTAGGTGCTAGCGGCTAAATGGTTCAGCCGATTTTCTCCAAACTTAATATATGGAAATTGAAACCAATATTATAATTTTGGGAGATACTTTTCATAAATCACCTCGGATATATCCAAAATTTAACAAAAAATGGCTCCATTTTTTTTGATTAAATTCTGCTATTCAATAGTGCGAAAGAAGTTCAAGAGAATGATAGAGGTCTCACATTCAGTGATATCTTCGAACTCTCGATAATTGCAAAAATAATTTTTAGAAGTACAAAATTAAAGATTGATATTTTGTGCTCAGATAAGACTTTTGTATAACAAATTACCTCCTTAGAAAAAAATAATGTGCAATGTTTTGAAGATTCGAGTAGTTTTCGCGTAATGTAAACTAACAAAACAATATTGTCAAAAACCGCTCCAAACATTTTTTTAAATGTTCTCCACATATGTAATTAGGGATGGTAAGAAAGATGCAGTTAGTCCCATTTTCGAGTTCAGCAAAGCAGAAAAATATAATTTCATTTCATAAGACGCAATGCTGAACAATTGACCTGTCACCGGTAATCGCCCGACCGTTGCGTCGATAAGACCGCGTCACCGGAAACAGCCCTCGGCTTTGCCAGAACCACACGGGCGAGCGTCGCCTCCCCCCGCCCGTTAGCAGTTTGCAACGGACGGAACCCTCCAGAACGTTCTCTAGCCAAGTTCAAATGGCTAATTGCGATTGGCCACTGCCAGCCCCTCCACCTGAGTGCACAAGCGCTGGCGATCTGTCGATGCACCCATCGTGCAACCGCCAATTCAGTTCCACGCGTGTGGTCCGTGTTGGCGGGCTCCGTGTGTAAGTAACATACGGAAAGGTTTTATTGTGCAATCTCGGGCGGTTCCTGGTTAAGTGCAGTGATTATTAAATGCAGTTGTGCAAGAACTTCTTTTCTCTCAAGTAAGAACTCCCACATAAATCCTCTCTGAGCTATCAAAGGGTTGCGGGACTGCTGTGCTTCGCCTTCACCTGATCAATGCAGTCCACTTCAAAACATCCAGATTTAAGCGCAGTAGCCCGAAAACGGGTATAGCTCGTTTTTTTTGACAGTTGCAAATAACAATTCAAAACTACACAATTGAAGATATTATTGCTTCAGAAAGTGTTGTAAATAAATAAATAAATAAATAAACTAGTGATGCTATAGAATGACACAGACTTTCTCTTACTCGTTAGTTTTCTAATCTCTCTGCTCTTGACTTGCTTTTGCGACAAGTCTCATTCTCTTCACGTCTTTCATTTTGTCGCCCGAAAAACATTTTTTTCACATTTTCTCAATTACTCGGCTCTGCAATGCTAGAACAGAGATCATCACATACATATTCCTCTAATAGAAGAACTCATTTCCTGCCCACGGAATGTCCAAGGGGCTCAAATGGTGGGTTCGGACCAAGCTCTACGCAGGGAGGCTTGGCTTGTTCGCGTCTTGTCAGAGGACTGTTATTTGTGACAAGTCTGTGTCGCCGCTGGAAGTATTTGATAATTTCAGAAATTTTATAGAAAAAAATAGCAGTTCTAATCGCAAATACTATTATTTAAGGTAAATAAACGAAGTGTCTAAATGTGATTTTCGAATTTTCAACTATTAAACAAGATTTCACATCTCTTATTAGAATAATAAATCTTATGAACCATCACGTCAGTTGTTGATGTATTGTGTACCTGAACGAAATGATTTAAGTAAAATAATGATTATATATCAACATTAAATTTAAATATAATTTAAGCAGTAACAATGGAATCAATTTAGACCTCTTTAAGCATTTCCAACTTATTATTTATTGCTGTTTACTTTCTCGTACAATGAATACTTCGTATGAAGAAAACGTTATGTTCTCGTGCTCCAGAAAAAGGAGACATTTCGCCCCAAGAAAACTCATTGCGAGGTTCTCGTAACGAAGAAGTGGCAAAATTCAGTTGCTAAATGTAGTAAAAAATCCTCTAACTCGTGGTGTAGGCAAATTCAAGTTACCGAAAAAGTGAGATTGAGAGCAAAACGTCAGACTATCCGCTTGTGAGTTAACGTCAGCGGCCGATTAAATGGTTCAGACGATTTTCTCCAAACATGATGTTCCCTAATCAATCTGACGAATGTTGCAGCCCCTAGAAATTGAAACCGATCTTTTAATTTTTGGGGTACTTTACATGAAGCATCTCTGGCATCTTCAAAATTTTCATAAAATGACTCCAAATACATTGATTAAATTTTGTAATTCAATAGTGCAAAAGACGTTTAAAAGAATGGTGCAGGTCTCATTTTCGGTAATATCACCGATTTCTGAAAACTTTAAAACAAATTTAAAAATACAAAATTGATGATAGAGGTTTCTGGCTTAGACAAAGTCTGTCGTACGAAATTAGGCCTTTAAAAAAGATCAGATAGATTTTTTGTAAGAGATAATAGTTTTTACGTAATTTGCGCTTGAAATTTACGAAAAATGTTTTCTCAATAATAGCTCCAAATTTTTTCTTTAAATTTTCTTCACATATGTAATAAGGGATGGTATGAAATACGGTTTTAGTCCCATTTTCGGGTATTTCTCGTTTTTCTCGAAAATTGCAAATGAATTTCAAAAGAACAAAATTTAAGATATTTTCCTCAGAAAAAGTTTGCTGCAGTAAATTTTCTATATAAATAAATAAATATACTAGTGGTGCCATAGAATGTCACAGATTTTCTCTCTCTCGTTAGTTTTCTAATCTCTCTACTCTTTGCTAACTATTGCGACAAGCCTAATTGTCTTCAGGGCTGCTTTCATTTTGACGCCCAAAAAACAATATGTTTATAATTTTCTCAACCACTTGGCTCCGTAATGCTAGAATAGAAACCACCACATACTTATTACTATTATAAAAGTAATTAGTACATGTTCTAACCTGATAGCCGAGATGGCTAAATTTGTGGTGTACGTGCACAACTCTTCGGAGGGATAGTTGGCTGGCTCGAGTCTTGTCTGGGAATTATTATTTGTGACAATTTTGTGTTACCGCAGCATTTAATTCAGTATTCCACGAACTTTTTTTGAAAACCATTTGAAGGAATTCTAATCGCAAAAAGTGTTAATCAAGATAAATAAACTGGAAGTGTCTATGTAATTTTCGTATTTTTAACTTGTAAACGTTACACATCTCTTATTGGAATAATAAAACGTATGAACCATCAAATCAATTATTGAATTTCGGCACTTTGTGCCTACTATAGAAGTGCAGATTCTCTGTATAACCCGGGTGGCCGAAGTGGTTAAATATCGAGTTTGATCTCAGCGTTTCGTAGAGAAGGGCTGCAGGTTTGAAGCTGGATCGGGATACATATTTGTCACAACTCTCTGCTGCTTTTAACCAGCAAAAAATATTTAACGTGTCGAGTTACGCCTCCACACCTGCAACCTTTTTTTTCTGCACAAAGGACATTTTACAATTTTTAATTTTTCCGCTACCTAATACTGTAACTGAAACACGAAGCCCTTATGACTATTGTAGGAGTACTGTATCCCTGATCGACCCCGTCCCATTTGTCAGTGGTGTGGTCGCCCAATGCATTTCTTCTATCTCTGGTTCCTTTTCGTAATCATCTATATTTATCCACTACTCTAATTGTTCTTCTCATCAACTTTTTCGTGTATTCTTCCCATCTTTTCCTGATCTCTTCTTTTGTTGTATTTATTTTGTCGTTCTCGTTCTTAACATTTGCCATTGTTGTTTTACACTCCGTGGACATGTTTCGGATGACCTGGAAAATTTCTTAAGATCTCCATTTGTTGTTATGTTCTTCCACTTCTTCGCGTTTTTCTTGAATAAACTTTTCTTTATCTTGTCTTGGTCTTGGCTCGAATACCCTATAAAGTTTTCTGACTTTCGTCTGGTCATATGCTTTCTTTGCAGAGAAATATAATTACTCCGTTGTACATAATAATAATAATAATAATAATAATAATAATAATAATAATAATAATAATAATAATAAGACGAAGAAGAAGAAGAAGAAGAACGCCTTTGGAGTAAAAACCAAAGTATGCATACTATAGTATGGTTTATATCGCATTTTATAATCCATCAAATCTTCACTTTGATGTCTGAGTTTCCAAGATTTTGTGAAACTTCTTCTATATATTTCACGGAGAAAATCTTGAATTTTCTCTGCGGGTCTGATTCAGTCTGTCCATTGTGAAAACTATTAAGCAGGTTGTTGCTCCGATTGCATCGGGCGGTCGTTCTTTCATCGCCACCTGCCGCAAAGGACTAGGGCAGGGACTAGAGCACGAACGAGCCTGGACTCGGGTAAAGTGGCCGTGGGGGATGGGCCCCGGGATTTCCAAGTCCGATATGGCACTGGGACAGTGGTTCGCAAATAGACAACGTGGAGAATGCTCACACCAAGTTCACTGATCGGCTGGCTTACTCGGTGCCCTTCTCAGCTTTACACTTCCTGCTCCACGTCCACTTGTCTACTGCGTCTGTTCATTTACGAGCCACCTCATTCTTATAGTTGTGAGCTGACTTGATTGCGAGGCTGAGGAATGCGCTCGGTGTTCTTGGAAGCTCCCCCACTCGCCTAATCTGCAACTACTATCTGTCCCAAATATATTACGCCAAGTATCCATAGACAAACATTAAAACATCATACGAGAATAAGAAAAACATATAAGCAAAAAATGAATGCCATCAATGTGGAATTATTTTATTTTCACAAAATGGCCTTTTGTTACCGGAAGTACTCAAGGCTGCCCCGCCGGCTTCAAATCCTTCTTTTTTAGTTGATGTCACATTTCCAACAGATACTTCAGTATAGTTTGCTACCTGAAAATTTCTGTTATGCAGCGTGTGTTGAAGAACGTCCGAATTCTTTTTTCGTCACATTTCGTCATACACACGAGACGTATAATTTCCCTAGCTTAACTGTGAATTGTTTGGCCTTTACTATGAACAGAAGCCGTACCGTTCCACCAAAAGTCACAAACCAAATTAAAATGAATATGATAAACACTTGTGTTACGAACAAGAAGCAAACAACATGTCACTCATTGAGTTCATGACTTCTCAGAACAAGAAACATTCTATATCAGATGAAGTGATATTGAACCTCATACAATGTTGTCAAAGCAGATGTACTATTTCCTCGTCTGCTCGCGTAGGCGGCAAATTGCAAAACACGTCAATATGCCGAATGCTTACACTGTAGGTCTTCGGCGAATTCTTTAGTTCAACCTCGTATGTACGACAGATGACAGAAATATTTAAGTATGTGGTTTATTAAAGTTTTGGAAATATATTTATTTGTGCAATGTAATTGAATTTCCCTCATTATTCAAGAGAGATTATTGTCAAATTGCCGCCTTGCGAAAGATGAGGCGTCAAAAATCGTTACACTAGTGTAAACACTTTTCAGGTTTTCAACGTCAAAAGTAATTTGTTGAGACCGCAAAGTGTGAAAGTGGCTTTTAGATTGTACTATCTCAGGTACTAAAAACTTCGATTTATAGAGGAGTATGTTGCACTGTTATTCAAGTACAAAATGGCCAATCAATTGAGTTTTTATAAACATTTCTTTCAATAATATTTTAGATCCTCCAATAATCACTGCGAAAATCAGAATTCCAACGTTGCTTCTGCATCAGAATCGCTTACAACACCACCAGCAAAAAAATCTCTGCCGTCATCTCGAAAGACGAAAAGGAGATTGTTGCCTTCTAATCTCATGACTTGGAAAATGGAAAACAAGAGACGGTGAGTTATCCATCAAAAACATAATTCGAAAACTGCAAACCTCTTCAATGCAATAAGTCGCAGAGACAACCACTCATTTTCATAATTTACTTCTTTCATGTTACAAACATAAGATGTACAAACTTCTAGAATTTCGTTGGTCAGTCACAAAAGCTTTATGTTCTCTCTCTTGTATCTGCCTGTTAGTCTGTACAACAGAGATTGTGAAAGATTTGCATGTCTGCCCTTGCGACTCCGATCTCACAGGTCTACCCTAGATGTCGGTGCTTTTGAATAAATATGAATAGAAATAATAATAATAATAATAATAATAATAATAATAATAATAATAATAATAATAATAATAATAATAATAAAATACACTGTAGATAACTGCGGCTACATGGATAAAAAGTACTAAAAATTCAAAATTATTATTTACTTTTAGTTTACGAGATAAAACTTTCCCCAATGTTACCAGTAATTGTAGCTCGCGTCATGAAAATTCAAGTCTCCCCCTCATCGTTTCGCCTCTCTCCCTGAAGCGTTGCCGTGGGAGACGCCAGATCTGTGCAGGATCTGCGGTCGCTTCCTATGACATACGAGGGTTTGTGTTATTGCCTTCCGGTTACGGAGTTAGGAGAGGTGTCACAGCAGGATCCAGCCGATGATTATTTTTCGGGAGTTGGGGGTATATTTTTGAATACATATATTTTTGTAAGTAATAAATGTATTTGTTATTATAATGTATTATTTAGAGATTTACCAGATGAACAGCAGATAAACGTCGTTTTGAGATCAAAAATCGTGTTGTAGGATAAAAGAGCTCGTGCGTATACTCATTCTTTCCGGTATTTGAAAACGGAAGATCTTGGAATGATAACAGAAGACCTTAGAAGTAAAATATATCTAAAATAAGAAGTGAGGAGACGGAATAATGGTGATATTTACAGAATTAGTTCAGTTTTTAAAAACCAGTTCCAAGCCGAAATCGATATTTTGAGTAATGCGTCAAACAATTTTAAGATCGTATTCGAAGGAAGACGGAAATATGTGAAAGAGAAAGTTATGTACTACTATTACAGACCGTTTGTCTCGGTCTGTAATAGTAGTATAGCATCTCGAGTTTGGTATCTGTGGAAAAATTGATTGAGATGCAAAGTGACGAAAGCATAAACCGACTGTCTGGCTTGCGTATCCCGCAAGTCCCGCCTGCTCCGCCGGGGCTGGCCGCACGCCGCCTGGCCTGGCCATGCCGCCGCGCCGACAGAGGGCCCACAACAAACGAGTGGGTGACGCAAGGGCGCAGAGGGGGAAGGAGGTGGCGAGGTGTTTTCCTAAATTTCACTTTACGACGCTCCTATTCGTCGGATTTGCATGATTGTCACGGCGTTGGATTCAGGAAGCATGTCGCCATCGCGCTATAAGCCCACATTGTTTAATTTTTTCTCGGAAGTTTGAGAACTAATTTCAAATTCGAATTTCTTGTTAGATTTTTGAAGAAAGGGCTTCGTAGAGTAAATTCTATTGTAAAAAGGCGTCAAATGCCGTTTACAGATCTAATATCGGACTATTGGTTCAGACGTTATCAGTAAAGTAAATTCCCCTGTCATAGTGCTGCGATCTATTGAATTTTCCTACAAGTATTTGTGGTACTACGGTCCTACGGTACAATACCTTTTGTGGCTTTCACACGCACCCAATCTTTATAAATGAGGTCTCTAAAACAAGAGAAGTGCACGGGGACTTACGAATCACTTTGACTTTAAAAATATGAAGAACTTGTTTAAAACACGCATCTAAATATTCGTGTCAGATATACTTTCTATTTTTCTCCGTGTTTTCTGGAGCTTCACGAATTATTTCATTGATTTTGTCGTGAGACGAGTCATCCAATCTCGCCATGTTATACTATTGAAAATAATTGAAAGCGATGTTAAAATCAAAAAGGTTATATTATACATACGCGATTTATTGCACACAGCAGTTGATACTTACCTCCTCCTAAGATATATAAGTCGGAGCTTATGATTGGACAGTAGGTAGGAGAGGTAAGAAAAATTGGATAGAAAAAGCGATTAAGTATCAGAGATACACTGCCCTGATTGGGGCATATTATATGTATAGTAAAACACCATAGGTTTTAATTTCACGAGTGGAATATTGAAATAAATTCTTGACTTACCTGGTCGTCAACTGGAATTAGCAGCTACACTTCACTAGAAACGAAGCTCTTCCGACTTAATCGTGAGTTCTCACGCTCGCGGCCACAATAAACTAACGAAACTATGAGCAAGACGCTTGCCAGATCAACTCAAGCGCTTCTGATAGCTCAATAACAGTACTGAATGACAAAGAATACTTAAATAATTTGGTAATTTGTGTTGAACAAATGAAAGTTTACTCGTACACATAAAACATATTTTATTTATAAATATATGGTGAAAGCCGTGCCAGATTAGAAAGCAATGGTTGGTCACACGTGTTACTGTGGAACTTCCCTGGTTCACAATCTGTAAGAACGTCGAGGGCATGACATTTCTAACACTACTGTTGAATCGGGCATGACACGCCTAGCGATTGCTCTAGCAGCTCGTAAACTTTCTCAGATTGCTCACGCGAAATGTGGAGCGTGATGAAGAGGATGGCGAAAAACATTTATATTGCTGTTGATTGCTCCTACTGTACGCCGCCCTTAAACCCCTTTATAAAAATATAATTGAAATACTTTTAAAAACGTAAAAACACATACATATTGTTGCAACAAAATATTGATGTGAAAATATCGATGTTTCTGTTGGAAAACATCGATGTTTTAAAAACATCAATGTTTTTTGGCATCCCTAGTGGAGGCACGGAAAAGTGTTTCTAACCATGCCTGTTGTCACTAGATTGCCTGAGAGGAAGAGGTTCCCAAACCTAAATTTGTCACGTATTGTGTGCTTCCTTGTTGCTGACAGAAGAAAAAAATAGGAGAGAGAGGAATGTTAAGAAGACAATTATTCTGTAAAATCAGAAGAAATGGGAAATGTGTTTTGGGAATTAAACCCGGTGGCAAATTCTTCACACTTGTTAGACATCTAATACAATAATATAACACAATAAAGAACACTAAAATGCATACACTACAATATATTGTAATGCTGGTCGCTCAGTCGGGATATGTCGGGCGCCAGGTTCAGTTCCTGTAACGAATGGATGGAAGTGTAGGGAGGTCATAAATCAGTCCATTGAATCGTTTCTAACAAAATTGAATTTATTCCTGGCACCATGAGCTGCCAGGGAAGTTACAGGTCACTAGAGAGCGACACAGATTACTTGCTAACTTTACGTTATGAGCTCATAACCTTAACAGTTAATGAACAAATTTCTTAACGCTAACATTAATAACTTATTTCTAACAATTCATGCATATTTTAACTACAATACACAAGGCCTGAGCGCGGCCACTCTTAGTCTCTCGCCAAAATGTCCTGCGAGGGAGCCCCGCGTCATAACTACGGGAGATAGTTCGACTCCGCTTAAATACCAGATTAATCACCACTGGCTGGCGGTGGCTCCGCAGACCGGCCGGATGGCGGTCCTCATTCGAAGACGGCGGGCGGTCCCAGGTCACCGACCTCCCTCTGGGTGTTCCTCCTCAGCTGGCAGCGTGGCGTGGCGACGGAGTCGTCAAATCGTGCGGACTCAGTCAGTTGAGGACACACGGGTGCTGGCCGTGGTTTAGTGCGGGCTTGAATGGGCCAGATATGGCACTAGGCGGCGGATGCAGATCAACTTATGCGAAAGTTACGCGGGATCTTGCCATCTCCCGCCCAAGTTTCCTCCGCGGTAATTCTAAGGTGAATGATGTTCTCTCAGTAGTGACTTTAGGCGTAGTTTAGAGAGAATTAAAGTGCTTATTCGAGAATTAAAGTGCTTATTGAGGGAAACTGTACCAAGTAATAAGGAATAGTAAATAACCTACTCTTTAGTGAGGAAATTAGCATTGAGGGTTTCAGATTGTCCTGTTAGTAAGACTGACTGCAATGTGATGGCAATGTGCCGGTTGAATATTTCTAGTGCAACACATGAGGAAAGATCTATGTGTATTTGATAAACAATTTTTTTTTCCAAAACAGATCATTTTAAATTTCGGATGAAACATCTCTCCAGGATGTCATCTCGACCTATTCCCTTGATAGATAAATGCGTATTTCTGTGTATTTCTTGTGTCGCTTTATTGACGACTAAAACTAACTAAAACATTTCGAAGTACAGAAAGAAAGATATTTATTTTCTGATAACAATACTGAGAATAAACATTTTTATCAAGAAATGTTCCATGTTCCATTAATAAGGTACTTTTAATTACAGAGTTCCTTGAATCTTCCGTGCTCAACGTAAGTTGAATAGAGGAATATGGCGCTTCCCCTCTTAAAAAATCCACGCTACGCCCCTGATAGAAACTGAGGCGATTTATATTAGAAAGCATTTGCAGTTTCTACAGCTTCATTTTTGCCCCGACCGGTAATTGAATCTCCGACCGCCGCACAGAAATGTAGCACGCTGTCCGTTGGCCAGTTGAGGGGCTGTAAAGTAAAAGACTGTAAAAGTATTTTCATCGCGCTTTACGTCCACCTGGACACTGTTAGTCTCGCCAGTGAAGAGTCTCCTTGGAACATCAGCTCGCGTGTTACGTAAGCCGGCGCTGCCAACTGCCCGCGAGCGGGCTGCCCTGTTGCGCAACCGGCGGCGCCCGGCGCGGCGGGTGCTCGTGGCGCGCGGGGGTCAATTGGCCCCCTCCTCCCAACGCGCGTCACGCCTCCGACTGCAGCGGCAAAACAAGCCAATTCGCTGCATTGAGGAGACAAATGAATTAGTTGGAGGGCGGTGAGCCACTGGGGAGCGCGTTCTTTAATCGCTCCGCTCCCAGCTCGGCTTTTCGCAATTGGCTGCGGGACGACCAAACACGGGTGTTTATGTATAATTTTGTATTTATCTTTTTCCAGCACAAAACTGTACTTTAGGAATTGACTATTGTAACGCGAGAAAAAGCAAAAGTTTCGTGAGTGCAATCCTTTTCTGAGTTGTCCGAGTTGTCAAATTTACCAAACAAAATTCAATGAAACGGACGTGAACCATTGGAAAGAACATAATGAAAATCATTGCCACTGCTTTCCGGGCTTTCGAAAAGAAAGTCATT
This sequence comes from Gryllus longicercus, assembly GCA_038098605.1. Taxonomy (NCBI): domain Eukaryota; kingdom Metazoa; phylum Arthropoda; class Insecta; order Orthoptera; family Gryllidae; genus Gryllus; species Gryllus longicercus. The sequence continues at coordinate 440,807 of JAZDUA010000038.1, read as the reverse complement.
TTTAATTTTTTTTAATTACTTCGAAAACAGTTGCATATCTCCTTAGCAACCAACCATCTAAACAACGCGCTAAGAGCAAAACCCGTTAATATGCTCGAGTCCATTACAAATATTTTAGCGAACTTTCGGATTTACATTTTCTCACTGCTCAAATCTTTGGATAAATTTTCCTCTTCTTCCACTTGTTCCTTTATTTCATTTTGTCCCCCTTGTCCGATTTGTCCCATTTGTCTTCTCTTTCGTTTGCCCTCTTTGCTCATTTTGTTCTCTTGTCTCAATTTCTCCGGCTTCCACCGTGTGCAATTTTGCCTACATTGTCCCATTTTTTGTCACCTTGTCTCATTTTGTCCTATTGTCAAAATTTGGACCCGTGTCCCATTTATTCCGTCTCCCATTTGTCCACTTGCTCCGTTTGCTCTTTTGTCCCATTTTCCCCGTGTCCCGTTTGCACCATCGTCCTGTTTGTTCCCTCTCCCCGTTTGTTCCCTTGTCACATTTGTCTCCTTGTCCCATTTTGTCCCCTTGCCACAATTTGTCTCATCGTTCCATTTTCTCCGCTTGTCGCATTTTATTCTCGTGGCACATTTGATCCCTTTCTTCCATTTTGTCTTTTTGTCCCATATTCTCTCTTTATGCCATTTTGTCTTTGAATCTTTATCTCATTTGTTCCGTTTGTCTCGTGTCCCGTTTGTTCCCTTGAACGGTTTGTTCCTTTTGTCCTTCGTTAGTCCCCCTGTTCCGTTTGTGCCCTTATCCCTTTTTGTGCACTTGCTCCATTTGTCCCATTGTTTCACTTTTCCCGTTTGTAATGCCTAGGGACCGGATATTTTTGTTCGTTGCTTCAGTGCACAACTAAGTGAAAATTCTTGACATTTAGTAAGAATTTGATGCTATACAGATTAATATGTTAGGGAATATTTTGCACATTTCGTTAAAATAGAGACTTATCTATCAACCGTTTCATATTTTCATAAATTTAATTTATTTGTAAGCGTTCATTGATTCGGAAGAGCTTGCTACAGTTAGCGTTTTTTCTATAGATGATAAAGTCCTTGCGCAAATGTAGGATATTTTTAATAACATTATCCTTGAAACAGCCCGTCGAAATACAACAAAACTTCACTAGGGTTAATGTTTACTTCAATTATTTCTCTCGCGAAGTAGGGTACATTTTATTATGTTTCCTCAAAAATATATATTTTTGCTTCTGGCGTGCCACTCCTGAATATTATCAAAAAATGTTTATAAAGTGGAACAAACTATTGTTAATTTTAATTACAATATTATAGTGCATATTTAAGAATTTGTAGGTCATAAGTGCATATTTTTAGAAGCATATTTCCATATTTTTAGGGCATAAAAGTCCTCTACCTAGTAATGACAATTCTCAACTCATGAAAGTGTTAAATGTTTATTTTGAATTACTAGAGTAACAAGAAGTAACCAAAAGCATTGTCATCTGAAGTATTCATTGAAGACTTCTTACGTAAATAACTATTTTAGAATTCATTACTTATTTGTTTTTGAACAGTTATTCTGTTTATGCGTAGAAAACTCGTGAACAGGGACTTCAAAATATGGGAACTATCATACTGTACATTAGCATCCGCGTGCAACATTAGTTGGAGAAGACCGCAAGGTGGGCGAGAGCGGTAGACCGAGTAGCCATATTCTAGGAACGTGTCTTCGCATGATCCTGTTTCAGGCAGCAACAGTTCCAAGATATGGGAAATCATTCATTTGAAAGAATACTTGCTAGAATGAGAATTTCGAAAAAATAAAATTAATTTACAATTTACTAGTGATTGCTGGGTATTGAGACCAATTTTAAACGAAAATATTTTCTTGTGTGTACCAAAAGGTTACTTTTTAATGTAAATATTAAAGCTTTCGAGAAACAAAATTAATTTACAACAGAAGGGTCTTCGTGGATTATATCTTCATTCTCAGATACTACAGAGACCGTAATAAAGGACGTTTCCATTTAGTGAAATAAATATGATCATTAATTCAATGAAAAGTCGTTGATTATCTCTATGTTGCGTGCAACTAAAATTCCACACCTACCAACCACAATTCAAGAAAGGAGCCAAATCGTTTAATTAAGAAACTATAACACAGTTGTAGCTAAGGTATTTTAAGTTGGCAATGAAACAGGGACGAAAATTTACATTACAGATTCCTGCCTACAATTACTTTAACAACGAATGAATAACACTCAAATGGCGAAGTAAACATTAAGGAAGCTGGCTTACAGAACAACATACAATATTTTACGTGAATAAATTATATGTTTTACATGCAAAACATTTAGTACAAATGTAAACTAGTGGTGTTACAGAATGACACAGTTATTAGTTATCTGTGTCCTTTGATCTCGGCTAGCTAATTTTATTAATATTAAAGGACAATAAAACCTCGTCTTATATTGCAATTTTCTTTCATAAAAACTGCAGCTGCTTTTAAGAAAACCGCGCTTCAGTAATACTCTTAATTCGAAATTTAAAGTTCTTTTTCACAGATTAATAATGAGTTATCGCAGAACTTCATTCGAATTACTCTTGATCGTTTCTGAAAAGTGGACTTTTGAGCTACTTTTCACAGAAAATAGTTGAGTTTTGAGAAACTGCATGATATTATTTAACGCACTGTACTAATAAACACAATAAAGTAAACAAATTTCCGACAAAAATAATCAATAAAATACTCTTAAAATGCTTTTGAAATGCTCTAAAAGTACAGAAAAATGACGTATTTTTTTATCAAAACAAATCCATCTACCTTTATAAGTGTATATTCTTACAAGAAATTTAAAGAAAAAAATTGGAAGAAGTTCTTCAATTTGGGCGAAATCCTTCGCATGCATTGGGCGCTCGGGTTGTCAAATTCTCCGGACGTTCGTTGATTTTTCGTTATCAAGGGCTCAAAAAACATGAAAACCGGCCATACCACGTGTTAGATTATTCTTTTTTATAAATTTAGCAATGGATTTATTGATATGGATATATCATGGATGGATTTATGGATATATTTTGGATTTATTCACTTTTTCCTTATCAGGGCCCAGTAATTAGAGTTTCTCTGCCGAAAATTTGCCGATTTTCGTGCAGCATTACGTAACTTTCTCTCCACTGCATAAGCAGTATCGAGAAAGTAAAAATATATTACCTTAACTCTACGTCGTCTTGCAGCTTTGAATTCAATGATTTTAATAACAATTTATAACGGTTTTTAAATTTAAAACCATAAAAGTGTCGTTAAATATACAACCTAATATTTTAATTTTGATATAAATATTTTATTATAAATAACTTACCTTGTTTATAATATATATATATATATATATATATATATATATATATATATATATATATAATGACAAACAAACCTCCCCCCTCCCCCGAAATTCGTCTCTGGATCCGCCCCTGGAGTAAGGGAAGGCAAAAAATATTGTGTTGGTCGCATTTTCAGCTACTATTCCTTTCTTTTAAATGCCAAAAACGTGAATAAGGAGTTTGTGCAGCTTACCAACGTTAAAGTACTATCTATCTTCTGCGCATGCGCGATTCAAGTTTCGCATCACTTTAGTGCATCTGTGCATGAGCAGAAGATCGATAATGGTGTTCGTTATGGCGTGCACAAACTCCCTAATTTGTCAAAACTTCAAAATTGAAGATTATGATTTTTGTTTTAAACAAAGTATTATGTAAAAAAATAGCTCTTTAAAAAAAGGTCATGTACAATTTTTTGAAAAACTAACTTATTCCGCTTAATTCATGTCTGTAATTTATGCAATTTCAAAAAAAAATCTCAAAAAACACACAAATTTCTTTCATTAAAGTTGCTTCGCAACTTTTTTAATTAATTAAAAAAACATGTGGTAAATAAATAAACTAGTGGTTTTATAGAATGGCACAGGCTATCGGACTAGGTAATTTTCTAAATTTTTTAGGGTGGACTAGCTTTTCAATTAGACATTATTCTTTTTCCAGCTGCCTTCTTTTGTATCCCAAAGGAGATTTTTTCACATTTTCTCAGTTTTTCGGTTCCCTAAGGCCTGACACAAGCAAGCGCTCATGAGTGTCATGGAAGTGCGATTTCCCTGTCCGACCCGGCTGCTGGCGGAAGGGGTTGTGTGTCGGGTGCGGAGGGAGGGACCCATGGGCGAGTCTGGCGCAGGGACAATTAGTTGCCAATTGCGTTGCCACAGAGTGCTATTGACTATTCCAAAAACTTCATTAAAAAGCATTTGATGCACTTCTACTCAAAAATACGTCAATTAAGATAAATAAACTGGAAGGGTCTGTATGTGTTTTTCATATTTTCTACTTTTAAACAAGTTGTCACCTCGCTTGTTCGATTTGTAAAACGAATGTCACATCAAATCAATTGTCTTTCTGGGCGTCTGTATGAGCCAATTTAAGTAAACTAATGAACATGGAATTTATATCTCTCTCTTGTATAAAAATGGATATGGGTACATATAAAAACGGTAAACATGTAGACAGATGCAGACACGGACAGATGCAGGTACGGACAGGCAGAGACGCAGATAGAGAAACAGAGACAGAGAAAGATCATTTTATAGACCGAGAGATAGAGAGGATCAAGAGGCAGAGTAACAGAGACAGACAGAAAGATACAGAGATAAAGGCAAACAGAGAGAGGCGAAAAGAGAGACAGGGCCCTAGAGATTGACACAGAAAGATAGACAAACATAGACCGACAGAGACGCAGAGCGAATTAAAGACAGGGAGAGACACGAAGAGACGGACAGAGACAGGAGACGGTCAGGGACAGGGAGATGGAGACAAAGGCGGACAAGAACAGAGAGATGGGGACAGGGACAGGGAAAGAGGCAGATAAACAGAGACAGATACACTGAGATATAGACAGATAGAGAGACAGTCAGACAGACTGAGACAGGAACAAAGAGTGACGGTGAGAGAGAAACGATAGACCGCGGGGGGAAGTCGCCGCCACCTCCCGAGGGAAACACATGCACGACACTTATGGAACTCATGACCTCTGTAGTTGACACGCCCGCAATCATTAAGAAGCAACCAACCCCCGAGAGCGATGAAAATGCAAGAGGTATAGACAGGGAGTACAGAATGGGGTGGGCAGAATGTCTGGACGTGTAATGCAATGGTACATGCTATGAAATTATTTGCCCATTTATTTAAATGGGGAATTCCCCGTAATTCTAGCTACAATGGATATATTTCACAGTTTCCTTTATGCACTGCTATGAGTGGACATTTTTAAAAACTTTGTGCTCGTGACTCTCACACATATTTTAAAGTATAAGTGCTTTATAAAAATCAGGCACAAGACGAAACATGAAAAGTAGTTATATTTTTTAAAATTCAAATGCCTAAACGAGAACAGCTTTCTGCCATTGAATTCAGTGTATTCACGCTCTACATAAACGTGCCAAATAATGCACGATGCGTATTTTACCCGCTAATGAAATTATTAGTTTATATTATCGCGAAAGAAAAGGTAGCAGTCGTTATCGCCTTCTGTTATCTGTGCAGCATTACAATAATGGGTTACAAGTAACAATTACCACTATGTCGTATGGGATATCCATTTTGCCAATTAGCATTGGTGATACCGCTAGTAAGAAAAGAGTAAATGAGAAACTTTTTTTCTGAGGGGTTTCCCAATAGAAGTTTGTGCTTCGAGATCAGATAATTTAAATCTGACCATGAGTAAATGTAACTTAAATTGTAATAGGAATGATCAATTCCATTTTCTTATGATTAGATAGTATTTAAAAGTGATCCTTCATTTTTTAGTTGAGTCTAAAAGTGAACAAATGTCATATTTTGAAAACACTTAAACCTCTTAATTTTTAGTGCAGTTATAATTTTGCCAGCCAGAAAATATTACAAAAACCTGGTACCTTGAAAATGACTTCCACACACTCTTGAACATTTTCTCATCGACTGTGTTATAATTGTTCGAATGGGAGCTTAAATAATTGTATTCTTTACAAATTATATAATGCAGAAACTTTATTTTACCACAAGCATTCATTATTTCTACATTGTCCGCACGAACATCTCTGCCGACTCGTAATTTATAGAGGAGAAAAGCTTATAAATTCCGATGTTCGTAAGTTACGTTAACATCTTATAAACTTAAAACAAACTGTAAAACGTTTCAAAACTAGAGTAATGCTTCAAAAAGATGCCAGTCGTTATTCGATTACCTCATCATACAAATCATATTCTGTCCGCACAATGCGAAGTCCCCGGCAACCAGGAACACAAGGAAGGCACGTGCTGCGTGCGCGAGGTCAGCTCCCGTGCCCTGCATTCTGGCACGGACTGTCCGCACGGGTACGCGGCGAAGCGAGCACACAGCTGTGTTGGCGAAACTTATCAGAGAATATGGCGTGGTGCGGTTGAGGTGACCATTGCCATTGAGGTTCTTGACGCCGCTATCTTGAAACCACGGTACTCAAAACTACGCTTGCCCACGCCACCACGCTCCACTATTCCTAATCACTACATTTCTCAGAAGCTTCATTGTTGTTTCAGTCATTACCATAATTGTCCTTATTTTTACAAAATCGCCGACCTACATGTCGCTTACTGGGGGTTTCTCCAACCAAATATCGCCCACCAAAAGGGCTCCGCCCCAATCGGAACAAGCTCTAACCCCCCGACTGGTCACCCGATATGTGTGGTAGTGTAGTGCTTGTAAGTGTGTGCGTGTGTATGTGTAAAGGAAGAGGAAGGAAAGATCGCGCGCGTCTCGTGGCCCGTTCGTTAGGACTGCTCCAGCATTCGCCTGGTATTGATCCGAGAAACCACGAAAAACTACCATCAGAGCAGCCGGCCGCCACGTATCTCCTCCAGACAGCGGACGAATTCGTCCTCGATCAGAGGCACATCAACTGATGTCCTGAGTACATAATCCGATTATTCGTAGATTTACCTTTATTAAGCGGTCACCTGTTTTTAATGAGAAGTGGGAAATGACGGGATTACGATGAGCGCATGACGTCATTGGGCGAGGCGCACAGTCACGTGACGTCAATAACGGCTTGCAGAGGGATTAATTTCTATTTCAGGAAACAAAAGGAGAGTTTAACAAATGTTTGTTCATAAAACAACACCGCATTCCCTTCCGCAAGTTCATGTCATTCCTATGGTGCTTTCCTCCTGCTGGGAGCTGTTAAGGGCTTGAGGATGACGTGCGCGATCCCGACCCAGAGGTCTTCCTAAACGGCCCTGCTGAGACGTTTCTACAGAATATGAATTGCTGCTTCGTGTGTAGTTTGGTTGATTCAGTGAAGACGGCGAGTTATCGATTAAGAGGAATGACAAATCAAGGGTGTGGGTTTGTTATTAGCCTAAAGGAGGTTAGTGACCCTAAATACCAGATTTAAATTGTATTGTTTTATTTATGGTAATTAAAAAGAGAACAGTCATTAACTGATATCAATTTGTACAATTAGATTTGATTAACGCTTCTCCTAAAGCTCGTAATCTTCATTAAAGGACCATCACATTAACAGCCAGATAATCATTGGTGGCAGTTAAAGTCAAGTTTCATTTTATTTACTTTCCCTTCTCCAACAAAAAAAACTAGCGCTCAAAAATTATTTAAAGAAGGTCAAGAAAAATACTTGTGCATTTTCTTAACACAAATAACGTTTTTGGAACAATCATGTTGTTCTTAGTTTTTATACCATCGAGAAGAATCAAACGCTTTCTCAGGAATAGAAACAGCGAACGATCATCGATTTGGAGAGTACGACTATATTTATTACACCGTGTCACGAACCCCCTCCCAGACCTCTTAAAATTAAAACTTGTGGGAATCCACCACATGACATCCACATGCCGCTGTTGATAAGCTGGACATGTGAAATTGAAAACGTCGGATTGCGGGCGGGAGAAGGGCGCTGCATCAACCCAGAGCCCTGTCACTTTCGCTCTGCTGACGGTGCTTACTTAGTTTATCTCTATCAGGGGCGCGGCGCTGTTGATAGTAGGGTGGAGTAAGATTAACAAATCGTGGAGGTTAACGGAGTCAGTCCATCCAAATTTCCTATTAGGGAAATTGTATTTTAATTTGCACTAAAGTTAGCTACGAATGTTCCATTGCAGGTGTGTAGCTATTATGTCTCTCGATGTTGTCGCACGTTATGGAATTATTTCGACATTTAAACTTGAGTGAGGCAGATGTAAGTTTTGCTAATGATAAATTTCAACATGCACGTCAATAAAATTTATAAATGAATATTTTAAATGTATATATGAGATCAGGCAGTGTATGGGTGGTCAGGCGGCGAAATAGTCGAAGAAACGTTGGGAGAGCATTTTTGATGGAAATGGCAATGGAACATCGCCTCTTCTATCACCGTAGTTTTTGTCAGACAAGGGTGTTCTGGAAAAGAGATGACACACAATTGACAAGGATTGTTACTTGGAGAAAGAATTAACGAGTATTGAAGAAGTTGTCACAGTTACCTCTGTCCAAACGAAAACTGACCCTTTCCTTACGAATTCCGTGGCTTTTTGCTTCGTGTTTCTACTACATCCAGTGCCTGGCACACTCTGGGTCGAACCTTGAAGACGTTCAAAACGCTTTTACTCAGCTTTCCGCATCAGCTTGTCGTAACAAGGCCAGCCGGCGTCTGCGATAGAAAACTCCTGGTATTTCGGCAATGCCAATTTTTAGCGGGGATTTTTAGCTATCCAGGAGCTGGTACGATCTTTTGGTGACGCTCCGAACTAATAGAAAGAAGTTGATAATCTACTCCAAGGACTTTGCATGAAGAAATGAATGTTTGGTCGGCAGAGAAGAAATTCGCGCGGCTTTTTGGGGAAAATTAAGACTATCTCGGAGGCGCCAAGTTTAAAATGTATAATCTTTTAATTTGAAACGCCTTCAAAGAACATCAAATGCTCTGTTAAAGAAGACAAGGTGCCAAATTCAAAGTAACTTGGCCGGCAATGTGTCAACAATGGGATTTATTCAATGTGCAAGTTGACCAGCATTTGCGACAAGGTTACTAGTTATAGTACATCTAATAGGTTGAATTTAATAGTAGACTGGAGGAGAATTCTAGCAGCCAGATGCTCAGTAATGTTTCGTGGTTATTCAGATCAATAGCTGGAGAATGGTGGAGTGCTCTGTCGCAGACGGTGCTCCCAATCCTTGTCACTTCCTCTTCTCTGACAGTTACGCTTACAAGCTGTACACTACAGCACACATCGAGAGACCAGTAGGAATCTCGGAGCTTGTTCCGCCCGAAGCGGTTTGTCGCGCAGATCATGAGACCCGTAAGTGTAGTGAATGCGAGGTTTCTCTTCCACTGGAATGCGATGTCGGCATTGACCGGCATCCGGATGTTTCTCACAGAGGAGCACCGCGCCAGCCGAGTCGAGCACGGCAGCCCCGACTTTTCTGCGATGTGTGTGTTTTGTGAACAGTTTATTAGGGAATTGATCTGCCATTCTCCTGGTATAGATCGTAGAAACCACAGACAACAGTCGATCGTTGAAATTCTCCTCCAGTGGTACATCTGCATTATCGTGGGCCTCCCGAACTGGATTCGCAGTGCGTTGCGTCAATCCCTCCGGGTGCCTTGGGGTGAAGTGGCGCTAGGCTCTCCATCTTCCTTTGGATGAGTCCTAACAAGAAAAGGCCGTTTCGCTCTGCTGACGCATTTGTGTCCAAAAGGCCAATTGCCCCAATTGCGTTCGCGCCTCTTGCAGCGAACAGCTCTGAGCAGGCGTTACGGAACGTTCCACGTTGCGACTCAACGTCCCAGTGAGGACACACCTGCCAGTTAAATGAAAGGACACCCCAACCGGTGATGCAAATTAGTACTCTGGTGAGTTCAACCGAATACCAAGCGACACAGAAGAAAAGCATTAGAATGTTATGATGCAGTCAAAATTTGAATGTAGGCTGCCATAATCTGTTTTGTGCATATGAAAAAAATAATTCACTGTTTGTAGAGTCAGAAAGAAATCTAATTTTCGTTTTAAATTCCGAATCACGATTCAATTAAAATCAATTATTTTTTTTAATTTTGTACTATTGAACAGATTTATCATAAAGTACCAGTGCACACAAATAAACATAGCTCGATATTTTATGTAATGCCTGTGATGGTACTTTCTAACTGTAAAACAGATCTGTTAAACAGTAAAAAAAATATTGATTTTGAAATGTAATATACAGCCATAAATGTGGCAATAATTTTGAGATAATTTGGAAAATGTCTTTAGATTCCTCTAAATTCCCCCCACTCCCACCACTCTCAAAGATACCTTTCGAATTTGGAGTTTATTTTGAAACAGATCAGTCACAGATCATTCATTTTTTTAAATACTTCGGACTGTTTTCAATCGGTATTAGAGTAAGAATGGAGAAATGGTCAGACAGAGTAATAAATGCACTTTGACTCAAGTTCGTACTTTGAGGAGAGAGAAAAATAACATAAAATTGAAACATATTAGAAATAAAAGAAATTAAAATATAACTGAAATTGCCATTTAAAATTGCATTCCCCTCGAGTACTTTGCCACATGTAATTAGCCATGTGGGAATGCATGAGAGCAACCACGGCAGCGAAGCCAGGCAGAAGTTGATCCTGACTGTTTTCACTCGACCGCTATTAGAGGAAGTGAAAGGGCCACGAGTGAAGTCGGCAGTGCCATCTCCTCTTCTCTCTCGAGATCAATTCACGAGCCGTGTGAGAGGTTGCTGTGGAGCTATGCTTTCTTCCTATCATCTCGAGCGTCTGGAGATAGGCTGGAGGGTGGGGCGGAGTCGCTTCGGTAGGGCTGAGAGCGCTCTCTTCCCGTTTCGATGCCACTGGTGCAAACGAGATAGAAGTGGCCTCTCCATGCTGAAAATTGCAGCCTGACCATCAATCAAGAGCCAAATCAGAAGCGTATCTCATCGGAGGGTTAAATTAGTGTTATCGCGTAATGAGTAAATTTTCTAAATAATATTACTTATCCATCTATACACTCCAGTCTGAGCGCACGTAAATTCCGTAAATAAAAGAATGTACCACCGATAACTTTCTTAAATATCGAAATAATCATATTCGCATTTCTAAAATCTTCAAATGTCGGCGACTCTTCATTTGTAATAAATACTATTGCCGAATAAACGTATTTTATGCCGACTTTTTATTATTTGTATAGATACAGGTAATTGAGATTTGAGATGTCACTCGTACGGACAATTGTTTTTTTTATGAACCCCCCTCAGCAATTTTCGGCAGCCGTTTTTTCTTATCAACATGAATTTTCAAACCAGATTTGGTCCTCAAACCAAAATAAAGAGAAAACTAGTATTGCTCCATCAGCACGCACTTCCTCGTAATAATTATTGCAGTTACGTAATATTATTTTGACTTCAATACTGTTAACACTTGCCCATTCTCTTGAAAACCTGATAGCGAAACGACATCCGAGAAATTCGAAAAAAATGCATACCTTCAATTTTATGGAAATTAAAAAGTGTTAACAGAAAGTGCATGTCTTTCAAACTTGAATCCAATGTATTTTTTTATACTTACAAAAACGTTCACTAAATAGAAAAAAGTCTGGCATAAGCCCACATTTTAAATCGAGACCACCAGCTCCTAAATCCAAGACCTTTCTCAAGTGGTATCGGTCCCGCTCCGGCCCGCTCCGTCCTCATTGAAGCTTTTTCCTTACAAAGTATTTTTTGAAACTAACTTTTGAGTGAATAAGCCGCTATAAAGCGGCTTCACTATTCGAAATATCCAAGAAATAAAATATGCCCAGAAGTGTCCTAAGAGCTTATTTGCGAGGTTTCGACGTTTCCTTCCTGGACACTCTGGGTCTCTGTCGGGAAATTCTGGTAATGTTGATACCAACAAATGCCAACACAAAAAGAAATGAAAATACCCTCTGTCGATTTCCAGTAGATAAGTCTCGACAACAATAATCCTTTTCATAAGTTGCATTTTAGTCCTGGCTTTAAGGTGACGAGAACAGGAAGCTGCCAGTCCCGAACGGGGCGGCGGCGGCAAGAGCATTGTTCCAAGAAGATCTGACAATAACGCTGAATACTCCTTGATTCAAACATCAGTTTTCTTTGTCCTATGTTATGTTTATTTTTCTTATTTTTATTCGATATTCTGTAAGTACATAGGAAGTTTCTTTCTTACATTTTTTAGACAAATAAATTCGTTGCGTCAACAACTTTCCTTCTTAATATGGAAATGAAAGAATACTCGTAGAAAAGAGGGCGGAGTTTAACACGCTAGTTTTTCATATTTTTGGTCAGCAACGCCTTTTTCACAGGGCGGCAGCTGTCAAGTTGAGCTCGATAAGATAACGCATTGAGAAGTCTACTCCAGCTCACACAACCTCAGATTTTATGGTTTCACAGGTTCCTGTTCTAGTGTCAGTAGTGACATGGCATTAAATACCACAACTTGAAATTTAATAATGCTCGAATTCGTCTGGAAATTTTGAAATATCGAATAGCTGAATCGAGAATTGTGATCGAGAAATAGCTTCTCTTATCTATACGACACGAAAGTAGAGTTCGTGCGAATGCAAAGAACAAAGAGGGATTAGTAGTGATAAATGTCTCATTATTTTTTCGAAAGCAACCTCGAATGCCCGAAACGAACGATGTTTCACGACAAAAACAAATTTTGTGATAAAGTAGAATAATAAACTATTTGCCTATGATTATATTATAAAAGCAAATTAATAATTAAAAAACACGAATAAACGAATAAGTATTTTGTGATACCTCTTTCAAATCCCTTCTTGTATTGTATTATATAGAGTTTCAAACAACCCGAACAAATTACTTATGCGTAATTATTACAATCATATGCAATAGGTTAATGGACATGTATAACAGATTTAAATTTTTGAAAAGAAGTGTTTTCTGATAATGAGTAAAGTAGGAAAAAGAGAGGAAAATAAAAATAAGTGGAAATAAGTGGACTCAAACCTTAAAATAGGCGTGCATTTAAAATGTTAAGAAACGATCAATAAATGCACTCTATACATTTTCTTAATCCTAAGCACATGTACGTATAGTTTTTCCAGAATTTTATTGGTATTTTAATAGTTCCAACTCTTCAGTGTTTTTTAGAAGTTAAGACAAAATGAAGAAATAAAGTCCTCGGAGATATCTTTTAGTATACTGCGCAAATGATTTTTATTAAATATAATATTATCTGCATCAATCAAATTTTATCCATTTTGTAGAAATAATAGTAACGCAAATATAGATAAAACTTTCAAACAGTTGTTTTGAAATATGCACGAAATCATATGTTAGGGTGATTACTATATTTTGTCATTGTACTTCCAACAAAGACATCACATCTGAACAAAAACGCATCGCATCATGCTGAAGTAATTGAATGTATTTTAAAGAATGTTCTACTGGCGTCTTTATCGACGAGAAAAGTATCCACAGTACATAACATAGCGAAAAAGTTGGGTAGTCTAGTGCCTCACGGAAGAACTTAATATCATCTCAAATCCTGCCACTGAATCTCTGTCGTAACATTTTCACTGTGTTTAATAATTCTGGTCGGTTCTTTAGATTTACCTATAATTTGTTTCCCCTCTCTTGACATTTCAGAGTTGTTTTAGCATTTAACTATTTTTGTCTTTTTCTTATTTGTGGCTACAAAGATTTATTTATTATCAATTTATTTCGGTTTCCCCGAACAATATACTCTTACTTTATTCTTTGCCCACGGTTTCCATCACGTATATCATCTATCATCTTGTCTTAAAAAGCGTACATTTTATAACTGTAATATAGTATTTTCTGATTTGCATAAGAACGTTTTCAGAGTTGAGAAATCATCTCAACGAATTCCCCTAACTTGATGTTGACTACCTTTTCGCCTAATTTTTCTTTCTCTCTACCTTCTTCTCCGAGTGCTTTTTCATCTTGATCCCGGCCATTTTCTTGCTGCTCTCCCGTCGCGTCGCTGGGCCAGGAGCGCGGCTGGCGCCGTTCGCTTCCTCAATCGCCGCGTGGCCTCCGCCGACGAGGCGGTCGGGTGCTTCGAGGGCGGCCGCTTCCGGGCGGCGCGGCGCGAGGCGAGGCGAGATCGGGTTGTGGCGTCTTTGCCGGGGCAAATAAATACAGACGTGAACGGCTTGTAAATATTTAGCATTTAATAGAAGAAAGATACTCCAACACCAAAACACTATATACAATATTTACAATTGAAGTTAACCGTTACAAGAAGGAACTTTCCCTGGTTACCACCACCGCAGGCCCGATAATTAATTACCATCCCCGGTGTGATGCACCAGTACCTTACGCGAACATACATGCGAGTATGCCGCACCTGCTGTCACGACGTAGCACGCCGGCTTCGATTCCCCGCCTCGGTAGCCTATGCATTACCATGCAACGCCGCGCACAACCCTCACGACGCCCTACCGACGCGCTCACCTCTGAAGAGTCAAGAATAGAAGACCGCTCTCAAGTCGGATTCTGCTTATATAGCCTGTGGCAGGTTGACGGAAGCGCGTCACCCGCAGTGACCGCCGGGGTTTCCAAACCTGCACCCACGACCCGCATTCCTATGTGCAGCCCCGCGTCACTTCCGCCAGGGCTGTCCAAATGGCTACTATAGTACGTTTGTACTGGCGACAGATATGACGCCACAAACTCCTCTATACCCCCCCGGGAATTTTCGTCGCAGTTGCAATCAACACAGAAGGAAAATTCCACAAGTGTGAAAGTCCTAGGCCGATCGGCTCACATTATATACAACTGCGCCTGACCTGGCTAATTACACAGATAAAGAACAAACAGAGAATGCCCTACTAACCTACCCCATTGACATATTTTTACTCTACATTGTACATTGTACTTGAAATATTAAAAATCTTGCCGTACGGTCGGTCCCTCTTATGCATTGTTACGAATTTTCAGCCTGGTGTGGTAACCTCTAATAACCATAGTATGTTCCTTTCCCTTTTACAACCAAATTCTTAAATTAAATTAATTTTGTACAATACACTCACTACCAAAATGACACATACAATATCACCAATATAGCCACAAACATTACATCAAAACATTCAAAATCATATACAGTTCTATACACACAACTGACACACTGAATTACAAAACCCTATACATTGATAAAAGCACAAAAAAAACAACAATAAACTAACATTTATCCTGTTTTACATTTAAAACCACATACAGTGATACACTTAAAATGAAACAAATAAACAATTTTTACATTTCTCTCTTGAAGGATTGTACAAAGTTTTTCTTCTTGCCAGAATGAATATAAATGAATACAAAAGTTCATGATATTTGCTGGAACTATTCTTCCGAAGGCTTCTTGGGAAAAGTTTACTCAATCTTGACACAACACAACAAACATCACATTCACTTATACATCATTCTTCTTGCACTATTTGTTTTGCACTGTGTTCCAGTGTTTTCGGCGCACACGTATCGGCATTGCCGGGTGCAGTGTGCCCCTCTGCAACTTCGGACACTGTCTGGCGCTCATTTTCAAACACCCTACTGAGAATGTCCGCATTTACATTTAATATCCCTTTCCTATGGCTTATGATAATGTTGTAATGCTGAATCGCCAAAGACCACCTAAGCAATCTAGGATTATTCCCAGCATTCTGTTGTAACCAGACTAACGGGTTATGATCCGTTTCTATCTTTAGCAAAACATTACCGTCTAAATAGTAACGCAACTTCCCTAAACCCCAAATTAAAGCCGCACACTCTTTCTCCGTGGTGCTCCATTTTAATTCCCCGTCTGAGAATTTTTTACTAAGAAAAAGAATCGGATTTTCATTTCCTTCCTGATCTAACTGTGATAACACAATGGCTGCTCCCCTAAGTGCCGCATCACATTGCAGTAAAAATGGCTTACTAAAATCAGGTGCATGTGTGACTGCCCCCTGACACAGTGCGTCGCGAAGCTGTATAAACGAGTTTTCGCACTCTTCCGACCACCGGATTTTGCCTTGCCTATGTGTTCCCCTCAATAGATCAGTGAGCGCCGCTGATTTCTCCGAGAAATTTCTGATGAACCGTTTATAATATGATATCAGACCTATAAATTTCCGGATTTCCTTTTTTGTCGTAGGCCGTGGATATTCTTTTATTACTTGAACTTTGGCTTCATTTGGTCTCATCCGACCACTACCAATCTCGTATCCTAAGAACGTAACCGATTTCCTAGCGAACTTACATTTCGCCGGTTGCACGCGTAAATTGGCTTCACGTAACTTTTGGAATACGATTCTGAGATGTTTGCAGTGATCATCCCAGTTGTCGCTAAAGATTGCTATGTCGTCCATATATGGGACGGCGAACTCCGCGCAATCTTTCAGTAATGCCTCCATAAGCTTACTGCAAACATATGGTGCATTTTTGATGCCGAAAGGCATCCTGAGGGGTTTATAAGACCCGAATTTCGTCGTAAAGGTGGCATACCGTTGAGCGCGCTCGCTCATCTGGATCTGCCAAAATCCTTTACATAAGTCCGTTGTGGTTATGATTTTGGCCCTCGCAACTGTTTCAATTCGCTCGGCTAAACTCGGAAGCGGAAAATATTCAGTTCGAATAACCTGATTTAACTTGCGGTAGTCAATACATGGCCTGGGTTTTTTTCCGGGTGCTTCCACCAAAATCATAGGGGATGTGAAATCAGAATCAGAAGGCTCGATGATACCATCCCTTAGCATTTTCGCGATTTCTTCCTGGAGGATTTTAGTTTGGCGATGAGACGTACGATACGGAGCGCTCCTCACCCTTGCATTTTCGTCCAGCAATTCAATGTCCATCTGAACGTTTTTAGTGAGCCCTGGCCTATCAGAAAAGATGTCCCTAAACTCAATTACAAGTTCTCTCAGCCTTTCACTTCCTTCCGGCTCTATTTCTGTGCCTGCGAGCATTGCCTCTACATCAAATTCCTCCGGTTCTAATTTTAAGGCGTATTTCTCTATTCCATCCTCCATAAATTCACCTATTTCTTGATCGACAATAAAATTAACATACTCTGTCCTTTGTACGTATGCTTTGATCATATTGACATGATATACCTTGCCTGTACTTTTGTTCGGCATTTGTATGACGTAATTCGTGTCAGACACCTTCTCTACTATCTCTCCCGGTCCTATCCATTGCACAGATAATTTACGTACCTTGTTCGGAGCAAACACTAATACTTTGTCTCCTACATTAAATGTGCGTATCACTGCCTTCTTATCATACCAGGTTTTTCTTTTCACCTGAAGTGCCGATAGTCTTTCATGAGCTGCATCTCTAATTACTTTCAATCTATTCGCCAGGCGAAATATATACTCCGTTACCTCGCTACTTTCCGGCTCTATTCCAGAGAGATTCTCGTAAAGTAACGTAATAGGAGTCCTTAAATTCCTACCAAATACCAATTCTGCGGGCGAGAATCCAAAACTTTCGTGAAAACTTGTTCTTAAAGCGAACAATATGGCCGGGATCTGTTTTTCCCAGTCAGTTCCAGCTTCCAGACACAGAACTTTGAACAGCCTATTTATTGTACTGTGTACACGCTCAACCGGATTGGTCTGCGGATGATAAACCGAACTATGGATCAATTTAATCCCAAATTTATTTGCAAATTCGGCCATCAGCGTGCTTCTGAAGCACGGGCCTTGATCTGTTTGAATTTCCCGTGGGAAACCGGTTCTGCTGAACAACTGCAAAAGCGCATCAATTACAGTAGGAGTTTGAAGGTCTGGAATCGGTATTGCTTCGGGGTACCTCGATGCAACACAAATAGCAGTAAGTACATGAACATTTCCGGTACTGCTTCTCTGAAACGGGCCTATCGTATCTAAATTTAATCGCGAAAAGACCTCTCTTATAGTGGGGACCAATACTAAAGGTGCCTTCTTCCTATCACCACTATGACCTACGCGCTGGCAGCTGTCGCATGAACGCACAAATTGCTCCATCTCTTTAAAACAATTTGGCCAGAAGAAGTGCTTAGACAAATTGTTCTTCGATTTAGCTATTCCTAGATGAGCACTGACAACTTCATGACAAATCCTTAATATAGGCCCACGAAATATACCGGGCACAACTAACATTTCGTAAATGTCGCCTTTTTTGCTCTTCCGCTTCTTATATAATAATGAATTCCTAACAAAATAGGTATCTCTTTCCGATTCTGCTTTTACATCTTTATACTTTTCAAACAAAGTATTTACACTCTCATCTTCCTTCTGCGCCGCGCTGAATTCTTCCGTATTTACCTTCAACATTTCCGCGATCGGCACTGCCAATTCTAATTCTTCTCCGTCTGTTACTAGACAGAATTCCGGGAATTCCTCCGACGGCTCATGCTCGTCTTCGCCCGGCTTTCCTGTCAGGTCGCCCTCCGCCTCCGGTAATTTTACCTGCGAGTTCCCCGAATCATCTGCTTTTGTTCTGCCTTCTGCCGCAGCCCTACTGCGCGTCATAACCATGTTCACAGTTTGTTCTTCTACAAGGCCCTGCTTAATATCCTGCAGAAGTTGATACGTTCTGTTACTTAATAGATAATAACTAAGTTGATTTTCCTTCGGCACTATAGCGGCCCTAGTGATTACATTACCTAATTCCGAATTTAGGCGAATTTCCGCCACCGGCAAATTAATGGCAGTTGAATGAAGCGGCTGTTTGATCCAGACCGATTCGCCCGTATAATCACGATCTGCGACTAAATTTGCGGATACAAGATCAAATGACGCGCCCGTGTCTCTTAAGATCTCCGTCGGCTGCTCATTCACGGTCCCTGTCACAATGTGCTGCCTCAGGAACTCCCTTGCCTCGGGTTCACATACGTGATTTACTTGATTGCCCTGTTTCCGCGGACAGTTCTTAACCAAGTGCGTTGTTGACTGACATTCGTAACACTTGCGGACATAAGGTGCCTCGAATTCCTTCTTCGCGCTATGTTTCTCTAATCCATTAGTACTTCCTGCCGACTTGGGGGCCACGTGAGGAGCAACAGGTGCCCTGTTGTTTCCTTGTTCTTTCCGGAATGTTCTTTCCGGCCGGAAAGATGGTAACTGTGGCTTCTTCCACCCTTGCCGCGCATTCTCGTACGCATCTAATCTTTTCGCGAACTCAAGCGGATTCGCAAATTCGGCCCATTTATCCACGAAATGTTCCCGCATATCCCCTGGAACTTTATGCTTCATTTGATCGGCTACGATCAAATTCAATAAACCCTCGAATGTTTTTATTTTAAGTCCCGCTACCCACTCTCTGGCATAGTTTAACAATTCCCTCGCGAATATGCTCCAAGTCGCTCCGTTTTTGCTATGTTTCCTAAATAACTGCCGGAATTTCTCGGCATCAAACCGGTACAGTTCTAATAATTTCAATTTCAGCTCCGCATAATCTAACGCTTCTTCCTGTTCGTCTAAAGTAAGCCATGTGTTAACATTATGCGGAAGTAATCCTATCAAATTCACAACCCAATCTTCTTCGCAGATTTTCAATTGCCTGCACTGGCTTTCAAACGCGCTCAGATAAGAAGTGATATCGTCCTGCTCTCCTTTAAATCTACCAATTATTTGGCCTATTCTAATATAATCCCTAGCGTTTTCCGAGCGCGCTTCCGAACGAATCTCTGAAATTCTTTCGCCCGTCTGGGCATTCTGCACTCTCGCAAGTTCTAACTGATATTGCCTCTCTTCTAATATTCTCCTATCCTCCCTATCTCTTTCGTACTGTTGCCCCAATTCCTCCGTTAATTCAACTGAATAATCCTCATGCTCTACTATCAATTTCTTTAAAGTCGGATTTGTTTCCGATCCATCTAATTCTATTCCTAAATCCCTGGCGATTCGGATCATTCCCTCCTTTCGAAATTTCAGTAAATGCGCCATTGCTTTCAAACAGTGCCCTACGCGTTGCAAAAGAACACACTTACCCTTATCTTCCACTGCTTGCACGTGGCTGCTTCCTGCTGCTTATGCGTGCACGTTCGGCGCTGGCGGATGTCGTGATGAGATGGATGGATTGGCTGCAACTCGTCCTTCCTTCCCGTCCTTCCTTCCTTCCTGTCCTTCTGCTTGAAGTTTCGCCCCGCCGATGTACTCGCACGTTTTCGTTCGCGTTTTACTTGTTTCGCGCACTATGAATATATTTACGTCGAAACTGTTCCCTGGCTGAGCTTTGCTCGCTCGCCCACTATTTAATCTTTCTCCGGCGGATACCTGCGGCCAAATATACTTTCACTTCCGCGTACCGATCCGTTGTTCTGGATGCCTGTCCCGCTGGTACTAAGCGTTCTACCTGCAGGGTATTTTGTTCGTTTCTATAGCTGTTGCTACACTACCGACCGAACCTTGAACGTGAACCGCAGAATTCTATTCCTCCTACGCTCACTAATTACCCATGGACGGATGAAGCCCCTTACTGGCGTAATTATTCTACCTGCCGTTCCTGGCGTGCTTCCGTGTGATGCTGCCTACCACAGACAAACACCGCACATACACAACTGCGTGGTCGTTTACTAACCATAAACTGCTTGCTTGAACCGCTACATACACTACACTTGCGTGGTAGTTCCAGAACCGCTGCCTACACTATACTACGTGGTAGTTCTTAAACCGCTGGCACCCTTCTACGTGCGTGGTAGTTCGTTAACCGCTGCCACCATTCTACGTGCGTGGTAGTTCTTTAACCGCTGGCACTATTCTACGTGCGTGGTAGTTCTTTAACCGCTGCCACCATTCTATTCCTCCTACGTCTGTGGCGTCTTTGCCGGGGCAAATAAATACAGACGTGAACGGCTTGTAAATATTTAGCATTTAATAGAAGAAAGATACTCCAACACCAAAACACTATATACAATATTTACAATTGAAGTTAACCGTTACAAGAAGGAACTTTCCCTGGTTACCACCACCGCAGGCCGATAATTAATTACCATCCCCGGTGTGATGCACCAGTACCTTACGCGAACATACATGCGAGTATGCCGCACCTGCTGTCACGACGTAGCACGCCGG
Organism: Gryllus longicercus; assembly: GCA_038098605.1. Classification (NCBI taxonomy): domain Eukaryota; kingdom Metazoa; phylum Arthropoda; class Insecta; order Orthoptera; family Gryllidae; genus Gryllus; species Gryllus longicercus. Next base: position 419,766 of record JAZDUA010000038.1, on the reverse strand, counting down.
CTTCGATTCCCCGCCTCGGTAGCCTATGCATTACCATGCAACGCCGCGCACAACCCTCACGACGCCCTACCGACGCGCTCACCTCTGAAGAGTCAAGAATAGAAGACCGCTCTCAAGTCGGATTCTGCTTATATAGCCTGTGGCAGGTTGACGGAAGCGCGTCACCCGCAGTGACCGCCGGGGTTTCCAAACCTGCACCCACGACCCGCATTCCTATGTGCAGCCCCGCGTCACTTCCGCCAGGGCTGTCCAAATGGCTACTATAGTACGTTTGTACTGGCGACAGATATGACGCCACAGGGTCAAGGGCGACCGGCGCGGCCGCCGCCTCGGCCTCGCACTTCCCCAAGCCACGGCCGCGCTCGAGCCACCTCCGCCGTCCAGGGCGGCCGTTTCGAACAATTTTCCGGTATATCCGGAGTTTATGGTGCCACCGGTTCCTTCGGTTCCTTTGGTTCACTGATCCGGTTCACTAGAGGGGAATCGACTCAGTGAACTGAATCCTTGTTTATTGTTCGCATGTTGTAATGGTCACTATGTTATCGCAAGAATTATAATTTCTATTTAACACTCACATGCTACTTAAACTATCATTACTACTCAAAGCCAAAATTCCTACCTACCGATGAATGGACTACCATCCTACCGATGAATGGACAGTAAAACGATTTGATTTCTGATAAATAGATCGTAAAATGTTTCGATTCTCGATTAATCAATCGTAAAGTAATTGAATCGCTGGTAAAACGACTCGATTTTTGTTTAATCGATCCAAGACCAACTATATGCCACAGACGTCAATGTACAGTTAATAATTTCGTATCAAATAATTTACCTTCCCAACCGTGCAAACAAACATGGACACCCTTCGACCCGAGGGAGGTGCGAGTTAACCAATTGCTGGCAGATGAAATCTTTGTGCCTATGTGATTGGCGCAAATTCCCACGGAGAGGGAAACACGCTGTTCGGAGCCTCGGATGTCGGGCCCCAGGGCCTAGATTTTGTGGATTCAATTGAGCGACGTTGTGCTTCCTTACGCCCGAACTTTACGCAAGAAAAACGATTAATTCGTTCCGGTCTTCTAAAATAATCATTATTATTATTGTATGAATTAATTTCTTTATTTTGAAAACTATTAAATCTGTTTTGTAAGTTTTGTAAACATTGCGTGGGACATATCAATGTTCTTTTCTAATATTTTCTAGATTTATATTCTTCAAATATATTTACTTTCAATGTATCTAATTTAATTAATTCATCACGACTTTCATTTGCGCATTTAAAATCATCGAATTCGTCGGGTAGACTGTTCAGTAACGTTATAACCAATAAATATTTAATGCATCTAAAGAAGCAAGCCTAAATCTGCAAATTGACTTATATTCTTGTAAATATCTTCATTAGATACAGCTTTATGACGTAATAACTGTTTAAGTAAACTAGCTTTACGAGCTGGCCCTCTGGATTGGAAAACTTTATGCAATTTTAACCACAACTCATGCGATGTCTTGCAATCTTTAAATCTGATAGGCTCGCGAGGCTTTGCTGCCACCTGTTCCGACGTAGAATCCTCCAGATCGTTTGCTGGTAGGAATATTTTTATTGTTACATATTCCCATTTGACATATTTGATTAGAATTGCTTCCATAAGTACTTTCCATCTCTCGAAATTATCTTTCATAGCAGAAAAATTCGGCACATATTCGTGTCCATTTTCAACTTCTCATACTTGTGCAAATTATCAAAATTAGTAAACGTCCTGCATTACTGGGCCCATAACTGATTTGTTATTTATTCACCGTATGCAAGGAAGTAGAAGAGTGAATATCAGAACACAATATTGGGTTGTTCAATATCACCTACATTGCACTTCGTAATACATAAATAACATAGATAAATAAAGTATGCTTCCAAGGGTTACAGTATCTTTAGTAATCATAAGTACTTACAAAATACAACAGACACAAATGAAATTTTCTATATACAGAGCGAGTGACATTGACTCCCAGCTCTTCAACTTATTATACGATAAGTTGTGGATGGATTGTTTTCTTTTTAAATTTATTGTCTACCTGTTCAACATACATGGTTTCAGGGTTGTGAATAGAATCATATATAACTTTTGGTATATTTCCTAACTGTGGGTGCCCTAGACGGATGCGATAAATGTTTTTTTTTAATAATTTAAATTATTACGGAAGTATATTAAGAGTACAGAGAATGATCGTTGATATGATTATTCGATGAAGGTTATAATATTTGAGGCCCATTTTCTTCTATTTTATGGTGGTCTGAATCTGTCTTTAGGGAAGCGTGAGTTGATTCGTAAGTTCGGTTCTGCAGTGCGTCCAAGGTTGAAAATGGAGGTGCTGGGAGATGAGGGGAGTGAAGTGACGAAGTCTTCGGACAGTTTGGTGGTGTGTTGTTTTATTGTCGGATTTTGCAGTTCGTGATGGATTTGCTTGTTCGAAATGAACCATGGGGCTTTAATTATAGTTCTGAGCGCTTTATTTTGTATAGTTTGTAACATGTTTATATTCAGAGAGGGACAGAAGGACTCTGAATTTTGGAAAAGGCAAATTATTTTCATACCTATCAAAGAAGGGAAAACCTGAAGGTAAAGAAACAGACCGGAACAATATTGCTCTGTCTCTGATTTTCGCCAATTCAGTAAGTTCGGTCGAAAGTCGGTGGATTAGCTCAAACAATGGGCCTTGGGCTGCTCGCGAGCAGCAAGACTCCTGCGCCACTGCGATTAGCCATCCACGTGCGGGGCAGCCTCTGCTGGGGCGCATTGGGGCGATGTAATCGGATGATTTGGCTCAACAACGTACTCAACACGACCATGCCCTTGCTGATAGTGGTTATCGTTTTGTTATCAATCCGTTTCCTTTCAAATCTACCTGGTCTTCAGCCTTCTCTATGAACCGTCTGCGTGCGCTGCAAAAGGGCCGTGAAAGCGAAGCGATGAATGTTGGCTACTGCTTGCTTCGGAATCACATCGTCATACAAAGACGAACCATAGTATGTTACAGACAAACGTACCACAATTTTCTCTAGATCTTTCAATATATCATATTCATGGAATAGTGCACAAGAGAAATAATGGACACTACAAATAATTGGTTGTGTAAGAGTATTCATAAGTTCAAAAATGTTTCAACATGGTTTTGAATAGAAATCAAGAATGAAATTCTTGAATGCTAAATAGTTGGAACAAATTGATGAAAAATAAAATTTCAATATTTTTATGACAAATAAAACAATAAAAAATACGTATTGGGCGCTGCGGCACGACATTTACCAAGTCCTAATTGCAATTTTTGCAAAAAAATACATATAGATTATTAACAATATTTATATCATATTTAATTTTTTTAAACCTTTAGAATGATGTAGAAAAAATATATACTTCCATTCAAAAATCCAAAGAACTGTCAGTATCTTTAAAATTACACACGGTACAAACAAGAAAACGAAATGTTATTTGCCCCATCATCTGCAACAACATGGCGCAAATAGTATCTCGATACCTGAAGTCGTTTTCAAGATATTTGCTGTGGCCACCTTAGGTGGTCCACACCGTATATATTTTCCTTTTTGGTTCGTGACAAACTAAATATTTAACTTTACTGATTTTATGTAAAGAAATGACCTATCGATCTTTATCTTATTTTTGATGTGAATAAATGACCACTTTATCATTTTTTAATTATGATAGAAACAAATGACTTACCTTTACTGATTTTTATGATTATGATGGCCATCATTACTTTACTTCTAATCATTTTTGAACTTAAATGATTTCTAAATAAACATTCTTGGCCTTGAACATCTATCCTTTGAATGTTTAAAAAAAAACTTATGTTTTGTCACTTCCCTTTCCCTGAAAAACACCACACTTGGCGATGCGTCAAAAACCTCCGTCACTGCTGTTCCCATCGTCCCAATTCTATTCTGCTCGTCCACACTTACAGTTCCCCCACTTGGTTATCCGAAAAATATTTGTCCCTACTATTCCACGACATCTAGACGGCGCGAATTTGTACAAGTAGTTTGCGCTTTTTCTCAAACTCATTAAAAAAGCTACCTATTATCTGCCACGAACCGAGACACAAATCGTTCAAATTTAAAATTTTAATAAAATTGTGTTCACAGCCTAACATCCACTGCCAGTCAATTCACACGTTCTGATGATTTTTTTATTTCCAGAAACCCATCTTGCCTTCGCTTGAGTCTTGTTCTCATTGTTTCATTCGCCACTTCGATGCTATTCTGTCCTTTGCTACCGAACCACCTGAGTTTTGTCTGTTTCAATAATGCTTTTACGTAAATATTTATTTATTTAAAATATTTAATGGAAATTTATTCTATTTCTTTATGACTCTTCACATCTTTTAAAACCTCCTAAATTGGAACTCACGTTCCTGCTCATATTTACTCTGAATTATTTGATTTTCTATACAAAATTCGTCTGCATACTATTTTAAATTATTTTTATCCAAATCTCTTTATATATTTAAGTCCATCTCAATTACCAATAGAGGGCGTAATGTGTTAAATGTTGGTGAAATGGAAAAGAAAACGAATATCTTTGGACAAGGGAGGGTGGCCTGGGGGGGGGGACCACTTCTTGAAAACCGAGAAAAGGGACATTGCATATTTTCTTGACTAAAAAACGGGGCACATGTTCCTCAACTAAGACTGATTGCCCAGACGCACAGAAACTCACAAAAGCAAAAGGTTCGGATTCTTGAATCTCACGGTAACGATTTCGATAACGATTAAGCATACTATCAGCTCAAATGACGCGACAGCTCATTTCCCCTTGCTACAATCACCTCTGAATCTCTGCTTCCTTGATTTTAATGGACTGTGAAACACTCTTTTTTCGTAATCCATGTGCGTGTCTATTCGCACACATTTTTTTAAAGCAAGGGAATACATTATGATCAATTTCAAATTTTTGACGCAACTTTATGTTGATTAGTCATAGTCACAAAAACGTAACATTTTGTCGTCCCGTTTTCTTAAAAAAAAAATACGGGATAAGGACACAAAAAGGACTGTCCCGGCCAATACATGACATATGGTCACCTTATTGTATGTACTAACTAGTGTTGTTACAACAACACATAGTTTCTCGTTATTTTGGAAAAAGCTACGTAATATAGAAATATTGCAATTTCTGCGCTATTAACACTTTAACTTTACTTGAAAACGGCCAATTCAAACAAACCACCTGGGATACTTATCTGCATGCACTTCGATAGTCAGGAACAGAAATTATTTCTTACTTTTGCAAATGAAACAGGAATAAATTTGACTGTTTCAGTCTTCGAGCGTATAGCATATTCTATGCCCGAAGTTACAGTATTCACAGCAAATTTTACAGAAGCGAGCAACGCGCTGTTGCCAGCGCAGCGATATCTAAACAATGTGCTATTTATTTTGTATATGTGCTTGGCGAATATTTTCTTAACAATTCTTGGCAAAAACGCTTATTTCTCTCTTTATGCTGATTTCAACGTGATTATGGGTTAGTCATAGTACATCAACACACTTGATAAATAAATAACTCGAATACTAATAAACCAATTAAATTACTAATGTTCTACGATTTGTAATATTAAGTTAATTTACTACCGCTATATTATATATTGGCACCGCCTCAAACGAAGTGCAGAAAAATAAAATTTTCAAGTTTATGTGATTCAGTGTAGTTCGTTTCAAAAATGTTTATAAACTAGTGTCACTGACTAAACTGATCTGATATAATAAACATTTAAAATAGTAAAATGAACCCTTATCGTTCTTTAGCTGAGAAATACAAAATGTAAAAATACAAAATAAATCCAACAGTTTTAGAAACCCTAGTTTACTTTTTATCTCACAAAATGATTATCTAAAAAGGGAACTTAATTTGTATTTAAGAAACAAAAAAAACTTGATAATCGAGTTTCTACTGTATTGCTTTTTACTCGTTGAAATTTTGAAAGACTAATATGGAATGTATTGCTGTTGAAATGCTGAAATAAACATAGATAATTGACCTTTCGATTGGTAAAATAATGTATGTCTATACCGCGCAACACGGGCAAAAAACATACATTAAAATAATAAGTTTTAAATCATTTCTAAAAGGCACAATTTTTCGAAAATGTGAGTAGTTTTTGCAAAATTTTGCGTGAAATATAGGCAAGTTTTAACAATTATTTTCTAAATTTAGCAACTGGATTTATCCTCTTTTTCATTACAAGGGCCCTCTGATAAGTTTTTCTATCGAATATTCGCCGGTTTTCTACGTAGAATTATATATCTTTAACGGTAGCGGTAGAGATAAATTAAAAATGGCAAGCCTTCATATTGGAATGCAACAATGGCTCGGCAACAATGACTCGGGAGATAATTTCTGTGAATTACGTCTTATTGTTGGGACGTGATTTACCTGTATGAAAAGAAGTTGTTATTGCCAAATTTGTGTTATTTGCTTCAAAATATTTAGTTTTTGCACCAAATATTCTACGATATGTAATGAGTTTTGCAAAAAGTTATGAGAGATATGTTAATTCGGATAGTATTTGTGGTATCAATATTATTACATAACTATTACTAAAGGCCAGAAAGTGCGTGCTATTTTAGCCCCACTAATTAAATTATTTATTCGTTATATCTAGAATTCTACGACGAATGACTGCTAGCAAATATTTTTAAAGGTTATAATGAATAAATGATCGACATTTCCGTGAAATGTGCTGTGCACAACGAACGTTATTTGAAAATATTTCATATTATTTTCGGTGTGCACAGAAACGAACGTTTACCAAGCGCAGGCGAGAATGGACTGTTTCCGCCAGAAGAATTATCTCAAGAACGCTGGGACTGCTTCTTCTGCAGAGAACCAACCGATGGTGCGGGTGGTGTCCGCTGCAGCGGCGGCGGCGTTGCGAAGGAACGCGGGAAGAGCTGCGCACCCGGAGCCATAACGGCACACTGGGCCAACGTCAATCAAAATGGGGCAATAATCATTTTTCAACTATGTGATTGAATATGAATGAACACGTGTTTTTTTCTATTGTGGAGATATGTCCATTACTAATTTTTGCGCCCTGAATCCAAATTTGAGGTTGAAAATAGCGTGTCAGGAATAATTTTATAGACACAGAAACATTCCATCTTAGTTTCGTATTAGGTTTTTAGTAAAGAGTTAATGTATATCTAGTAAAGTTGACTGTACTGTTTTTGTGCTAAATATTCTACTATAGGCTACGTTGTTTCTTGCAGCGGCAAACATCGTGTGACCGAGTTCACTGTATGTTGCATTTCATTTAATTGTTATCTTGTCTATAAGAATTTTGATATACTGTACGCTGATCTATAAGTTCCATATTAAGAGGTAGGTAAGCTCAAATATAGTATTAATATTTACCAATATTGAAGTACCTACTTTTCAACTAAAATAGTGTAACCATAACCTCAATATAATACAGTCGAGAGTTTGTAAGAAAATCAGGGTTGAAGTTACATTGTTTGCGATTTCCTTTGTTTTAACGTTAACTTGTTTGTGTTTCTGAATAAATGCCCCGCCATAAATGTGGAAATCAAACAGACAAATTCTGCTGGCAGATTTAACCCTACATCTTGTAACACTGGCAAAATGATTTAGTTTGTGATCTGGGCTTAAGCAAGAGAAAATCAGAGCTGTTGGTTTCCAGACTTCAGGAAAGGAACCTTCTTCAGGTTGATGCATGTGTTACTGTGTATAGAAATAGAGAAGTGAAGTTTGTGATATATTTTTAATATGATAGCAAATTAACTTTCGGCAATGATGTGTGTGGTTTGATGAGAGCATTGCGATTCAGTTATGATCCAAAACAGTGGAGGTTAGTTATAGATGCGTCAAAGGTGTTGTGCAACGCAATGCCTTCTGTTCCGGTCGCCTGTGACGACGATGACATAAAAGACGTATGATGTATTGGAGCATATCCGTACAACAATCCAGTGTGCTGAACGCAAGTGGCTGAACACATATGGGGAATTAAATATCCTTGCCTTAATCTTGGGAATGCAGCTAGTTTATACCAAATATCCTTGTTTCCTTTGTGCATGGGATAGTCGGAATAGTCAGTCTTATTATGTAAAAGAAACTTTTCCTGAACGAAATTGGAAGATAGAAGAAAGAAATGTTTCGAAAAAGAGGCATGTAGTTTACAATGATGTGAACCTACCTCCTCTTCACATTAAATTAGGGCTAAAAACCAATTTGTTAAAGCCTTGGATGCAAATGGGGGAGGATTTGCCTATCTAACAAACAAATTTCCTCGTCTGTCAGCTGCGAAAATAAAAGACGGCGTTTTTGTTGGCCTCCGAATAAGATACTAAATTTTAAGAATGACTATCAGAGAAAGAAAAAAAGCCTGGATTTGCTTCCGATATGTAACAGAAAATGTCTTAGGAAAGTACAGATCTCGAGAATACAAAACGACACTAAAAGATTTGTTGAATGCTTACCTAGATTTAGGATCTATTATGTCCCTGAAGGATTTCTTACATTCGCATATGGGTTTCTTCCCAGATAACTGTGGGGCTGTATCAGATGAACATGGTGAAAGATTTCACAAAAAAATAGACCATGGAAAGACGGTATGACGGAAAGTGTATGCCAGCATTGCTGGCTATTAAGAGAACATAATATGAGACAGTTCTGATATCTATAAGAGATAAAAGTTATGAATGTTTGTATTATTTCCTCATTTTCACTGTATTTGATAATTGACTATAGAAGTTTGTAAATTGTTTTCTTCTATGTTTTTTTGTGTTTATACGATGGTAAATATTAAAGTTATTATTGCAATTAGTTTTATACGATTGAAATTAAAAAGAATCTCAACCCTTACTACATCTGCCCTTTTATAATGTAAACAATTCACAAATGTTAAATGTAGTACAAATTCAGAAATGAAAAACTAAATAACTCAGAAACTATTACTGATAGAAATAATCTAAACACGGATCTGAATTCAGCTTATAAATGTCTGTAAGAAAAAAAAAATAATTATCCAGAAAAAATATACTTCAAATTCCGTGTGTGAGCACCGTGTTGCAATGTTCAGAAAGCTTTGGTAATTCTCCACCAGAAAAATTGTATTTCTTAATTGAACTTTATAAGAGCCTTCACAATTTAACACGACTTGTTTTGGTTTTCTAAAATGAAAAAATATTGCTATAAATGCCTTCGTGTATCTCATTTTCTTACTGGACATTTCTGGCACGTCAAATGTGGCGGAAGTATTAACTAATTATTGAAAAATGTTGGAAATTGGCATTCTTTTACAATGTCACGATATTGTTTGTACTTCCTACGGAGTAAAGAGAAAGCAAATAATCGATTGAAAGTATTGTAATACTGCGAAAAATCGATCGAAATTTTGACGAAAATTCACGTTTGGGGAATCTCTGGCTCTGAAAGTGTTGTTTCCAAAAACGTCTATCTGTCTGTCTGGCTAGGATCACAAAAAATAAGAATAAAACTACTGGATACACTTGAAAACATTTGAGGGGTTACGGGCCACCTACCAGAGACGGCGTTGACCTTGAGAAAAAAAAAAAAATGTACGGAAGGAACTGCCTTCACAAATATTCTCCAACAGCATTGTACATTCTCGTTTTGTTTGTAAATATAGCTGTTGAAATTCCATTCGTTTCACATTTGCATAACTTGCAAAAAGAGTGGATACCCCCAGAACAAATTTGATAGTAAATAATAAATTCAATACAAATTAGTAATCAGCATAATAACACACGCAGAAGTAATTCATATGTAACTTACACAAGGGAAATACGGACCATTTGAGAGTTTAAACAAAAAAACTGGCCTCAAACTAACCTTTTTGGTCGATGAAGTGTATCACTAGTATCCACAAACGCTATTCGCACTCTCCCTGATGTTTGGCCCACTGTACACTACCGGCGCCCCGACCCCGCTCCCTGCGCTTCCTCCAGCCACCTCCGCCTCCCCTCCCCCTCTCCTTCCGTTCAACCTCCCCCTCCCCCTCCTCCTCCTCCTACTCCTCCTCCTCCGCCGCCGCCGCCGCGCTTGAAAGCGCCAGTGAGGCGGTCTGCGCGACGCGAACCAGTCGTTGCCAGCCCGCGGACGCCGATAGACGCGGTCGCAGTGATTGGCGGCACGCTCTCTCCACCTCTCGCCACCGCCGCTTGGCCCCATCGCAGGGAGCGACGAGGGGCTCGTTCCAATGGAGCAGGACACCAGGTGAGCGTCGTGGCGACAACAAAAGAATGACCGCGCGGGTTAGGGAGTGTGGGAATCCATTGTTTTCAAAGCCTGCTTCTGCACAATAGGTAAAACTGAACTAAGCAACTTAAAGAACCTTTTCTGGATGTGTATGTGGCACTTGTGATTTCAATTTAATTTTGCGATTAAACTGCAAACAACGCACTCTTTGCCTCTTTGAAAAAATACTTTTCTCTATGGCATAAACATGAGCCACTGGTATAGTCATTAAGTTTGGAAGCACTTGACAAACTATAACTACATGTAGTACCTTCGGTAGCTTCAACATCTACGGCCTTCCGAAACTAAGAAATTAAAATGCGGCATTTTACTAAGAATGTTATTGGTAATATATTTTCAAGTAATCGACACCTACGCTATCTTCGTTCATTTCAACATGTATGTAAAACCAAATTACTCATTCAACGGCGTTGAAAAACAGATTTTCTCAGATCGTGGAAAAGGTGTCTACTGACTAGAATGAGCAGCACTAGGTAATATATATACACAAAAACCTGCAACCTGCAGTTCTGTAGCTTGAAATTTCTTGCTTCCACTTTCTTACGCTTGTTAAATGCCCTGGCGTCTGTGCGCAAAAGTATATTAAATAAATATGTGCGAACATATAAAAGACAATATTGGCGATATGTTAAATCGTGGTTCAAATACGAAAACGTTCTATAAATAACACTTTTCAAAAAAATGTGTATATGTTTGTCTACAACAACACATTCGTTGTTTAGATAAGCGAATCGCCACTTGTCGGCGAAAGTTTATTTTGCTCATGTGACTCTATTCAGAATGCTGCATTGCTTCGCAGTGTGTAGACAATCATATGTCTTCATTCCGGTGAGAGTTACTAATTGTCACTAAATATAACAGGGAGATCAAACAAATTTCCTCGTGAGTTCTAGTACTTTTAAGCTATTTCTATAAGTATTTGTGTTGGTGATTCCTAAACTGCTGTGTGATTTCATCTAGCACTTTCATTTTCGATAATTTTTAAAAGGGATTATTTTTTAATTCAATTCCCATCGTTGGTTATTGTCAGAACACAGTTTACACCCGCTGTTTATAATTGATTGTTATTACTCATGTTTTCGTGTAAAATGTTTCCAACAAGAATGTCCACAAACAATCTCATAAATAGACTCACTTAATTTATACTATTACTGTTACTTTCATACTATGAGAAAGTCGAGGCATCCTTATTGAATCACCCAACCGTTGGCAGCATGGTCAGTACATAAGTTTCAAAAGTGGCTAGTCAGCGATTGTGTAAATTAGCGGCTTTAAACGGCGCGGTATTAGCGACTCCGATTTGGGTGCAAGGAAGATAGGCGATGAGGGTGCAGCCAGGGGCGGATTAATATTTTTGCCGCCTGTAGGCACATCAAATTTGCTGCCCCCTGTTTAAAATTAATGTTACATTTCAAATTGTAACGTTTCAGTAACAATTCCTCATTAATTTAAACGTTTTAACTTTAATAGTAACATTATATTTTGCACATTGTTTTCATAAATTAAATACTTTTTTTGGATTAGCTAATTTTGGATATAAACTGTATCTTCATAGCAAGTAACGTTCAACATTATTAACGTTTCAACACTGAAACGTTAACATTAAAAGAAAACTAAAACATGACAACTAGAATTGCAACATGTTTTCTTTCGTCAACGGGCCTTAGTTTCAGATTCATATACTTCTGAAATCATAAGGTATACTCTAATGAAGCAGACAAATAAATAGCTTGTATTAAATATTAATATGATGTTTTTAAAATAAAAATATGATTTATGCTGTTATAGTTTTTAGGAAATCTAAATTTGTTTTAGAAAATATCAAGAAAATTTTGCGCCTTTGAAAATTTGCCGCCCTTGAAAATTTGCCGCCGTAGGCACGTGCCTACTGTGCCTATGCGTAAATCCACCTCTGGGTGCAGCCCCAAAAGCCTCCTCTCGTGAGCTCAAGCGGCGGTCTTCATTTTCCATCCAGAACGGAGGAATCCATTGCGTGAGAAACGCTTTGCAAGCGACGAAGACTCAACTGCGCCTCAACGGCACGCTTGACGTATTGACGTCTTTATGTTGTTTTGGAGCAAATAATGCACGTGGTTGACTTTTGCTGGTGAGAGTCACGATTTTAAGCAAATAGTTCCATTAATTGTGATAAGGGGCCGTAAATTACGTAAAGAAAATTTGGAGTATTCTGAATACCCCTTCACGCTCCGTCACGTACCTGTAACGCGCGATTGACCCCCCCCCCACTCCCATGTAAATGCTAAGTGAAAATAAATTATAGTTCAGTGCAAAGTTTTCATTTCATCCATTCAGTAACAACTTATAACTTAAAATAATTTGGTTTTAAAACAAATTAATTACATTTTCATGTTTTAGTGTGACAAAAAAGAATGTATTTCAACAAATGTTAAAAAAATGTTAACAAAATGTTAAATATCACTAATGGATACCCTCTACCCCTATGTAACGCAACCTCAAACCGCCCTCCTCCCCCTCTAGCATTACGTAATTTGAATTGAATTTAATTAATTGAATTAATGCCTTCAGGAGGTGGCGAGACTCGGGCCATCAGGCCCGCTCTTCCGTGTGACCACGCAAATTTCGTTATGCTCCTTTTACTAATAGCAGAGAAAAGAGGTATTTGTTAGGCGCGAAACAGGCGATTTGAATTTAGCTCAGAGGCGTCATTTATGCTGAGGATCTTTTACATGCAAATAAATCTACTAACATGGGACAGCCGGCTTTACTTCCCCTTCGAAGGAAGGTGTACGAAGGATTTTTTCAACCGTAAAATCCACTTAAAATCCAAAATTCGATCGGGTTTGAACCCGCCAACTTGGTTATAACAGTCCGGTACGCTTAATCATTACTGGTGCTAATACTAGACACTATCTAGGATTCACGTGAATTTTGCGTCAAAATTATCTTCATGCAGAGTGTCGGTTAAATAAACTTTCTCTTTAAATATAAATTGTTTAAACATTAGTGAACCTTTTTTTCCCCAATCACAATTTGGCAGGAATAAGAATTTTTTTAACTGATAAAATTGGTTTGAATTAGTTTTCACTGTCGTTCACATAGTTAAAAAAATCTGGAATAAAATATATGTGATAGAATGTTATGAGACTCATTCTACGGGAAAAAAAAACTGAGATGGTACGTTATCACGTCGAAAAGCAGTTTCATAAATTTATTTATTTTTTCAGTTTTAATTTGCCGCCCACCTTGGTAGACAAAAATACTTTCAAATTCAAGTATTTTTCCCAGTCTCTCCATTTTTAGTTGCACTTAACGTAAGAAGAGAAAGTATTGTAATCGTGCGCCGGAAAACGGCGGATTTTCGACACAAAAGCTCCGGACCCTAGAAATGAAAAAATTGATATATCCAGTTGCTAAATATAGACGTTGGGGAAATCCTCTTAACACGTGGTGTAGCCAGAATGCACGTTTTGTGCGTCCTTCATATCTGCATCTGTCTATCCGTCTTGTCTGTTCATATTGCTACAGCATAAACCGTTCATCTGATTCATCGTTCTGGCTGATGACGCGGCACCTGGAATTTGAAACCGATATTTTAATTTTGGGGGGTACTTTTTTGACTTAATTTTGTTGTTGAATAGTGCAAAGGACATTTTAGAAAATGGTGTAAATCTCATTTTCGTTGAAATCCCTGATTTTCGAAAATTGTAATAAAAAAATTAAAACTACAAAATTAAAGATAGATATTTTTATCTCAAAGTCTGTTAGTCAAACTTAGCTCTTTCAAACAAGTCTAGTACAAATTGTGTCAAAAACAAGTAGTTTTGCGTAATATGCGCTTGAAATTTACGATTTTTTTTCTCAAAAACCACTCTAATTTTTTCTCTCTAAATTATCTCCACTTATGTAATCAGGGACGGTAAGAAATATGATGACCCTGAAAAAAAAATCTACCTCCAGGATTAAACATGGGGGTTGGACGCAGGGCTAACATCCCGGCTCCATTAAAAAACTTCAGTTCAAAGCGATTTAAATATGCCTCGGACCGGACCAAAATTAAATTTACGACAAAGGCTACGAAAACGGACAATGAAATGGAGAAATATGATGCTAATCACATTGTCAGATATTGCTCGTTTTTTCGAAAATTGCAAAAGAATCAAAACTTTAAAATTGAATATTTTTGCCTCACACAAACTCTGTTGTGCAAAATTAGTTTTTTTTTAAAAAAGGTCTCAAACAATTATTTGAAAAAAAGTTTTGCGTAAGTTCAGGATGAATTACAGATCCAGATTTTACGGAAGATGATGCTCTAAATGAACCTCACACCATTTATAACACAGAAGAAGGATGTTGAAGTAAAACCAAGACAGGATTGATAGGATGGAAGCTACTGCAGGGTGACGCCAAAGGAAGATTTTTCCGTCAACGCCAAAAGCAATTTGAGCGTTTATTTTCTTAAGAGTTAACCTACTTTTCTGCAATGACGTTGAAAATTTGTTCCAGTTACTGGATGTTGAGCATAAATCTGAGGATTGGCGTTTGTTCATAGTCTCCTCCCTGTCCATAGAAAACAAGTTTGTAAGGAGAGTTACTTCGTAATGGAAACACACTATGTGTTTGAAAGTATCCGGACACGTCCAAAAACATACGTTTTTCATTTTAGGTGCATTAAGCTGCCACCTACTGCCAGGTACTCCATATCGGCAACCGCAGTAGTCATTAGAAGGCAGAAGGGTGCGCTCGGTGGAACTCATGTGTCAGAAGTCTGTACGCGAGATTTCCACACTCCTCAACATCCCTAGGGCCATTGTTGCTGATTCTATAGGGAAGTGGATCCGTGAAGTACCCCGTCTGTGGACTGAGAGACCTCCGACCGTTGGAGTGGGTCGTAAAGTGCAATAGGCACACATAACCAGACCGTCACACAGGAATTCGAAAGTGCATCAGGATCCATGCCGAGTACTATGGCAGTTAGGCGGGAGGTGAGAAAACTAGGATTTCATGGTCGAGCGGCTGCTCAGAAGCCACACACCTCGCAGGTAAATCCCAAACGACGTCTCGCTTGGCGCAAGGAGCGCAAACACCGGACGATTGAACAGTGGAAAAACGAGGTGTGGAGTGACGAATGACGGTCCGATGGCAGATGTGGGGATGGCGACTGCCCGGTGAACGTCATCTGCCAGCGTGAGTAGTGCCAACAGTGAAATTCGAAGGCCGTGGTGTTAAGGTTTGGTCGTGTTTTACATGAAGGAGGATTGCACCCCTTGTTGTTTTGTGTCGCACTATCACAGCATAGATCTACGTTCATGTTTTAAACACGTTTTTACTTCCCACTGTTGAAGAGCAATTCGGGAACGGTGATTGCGTCTTTCAACACGATCGAGCACCGTTTCATACCGGTCTGTGGCGGAGTGGTTACACGACAATAACACCCCTGTAATGGACTGGCCTGCTCTGAGTCCTGACTTGCATCCTATCGAACAACTTTGGGATGTTTTGGAACGCCTACGTGCCAGGCGTCACCGACCTACATCAATACCTCTTCTCAGTGCAGCACTCCATGAAGAATGGGCTGCCATTCCCCAAGAAACCTTCCAGCATCTCATTGAAAGTATGCCTGCGAGAGTGGAAGCTGTCATCAAGCCTAAGGATGGGCCAACACACTATTGAATTCCAGCATTACTGAAGGAGGGCGCCACGAACTGGTAACTCATTTCCAGCCACGGGTCCGGATACTTTTGATCACCTAGTTTATGTACATTCGTTCCTTTAGCCCATGCAGTTGATTTGAAGGAAAACTATGAAAATATGAAACTCTTACTAGCCGCTGTCAAGAATGACGAGTTTTGGGGAGATATGTGGGGATATGAAAGTTATAGCCATCTTACTAGCTTGGGTATACAAAATTGTATTGCTTCTTGTGTAAGTGAAATAGCAGATATAAATGTAATTATTATGTTAAAAAGAACTGGCCGAAAGGAGAGGCACTTAATCCAGGCCATGAAAATGTTCTTCAGCAACCACCTGTACGTTCTGAAAAAAATCTTATTGCCTCCACTACACATCAAATTGAAGATTGATTAAGAATTTCGTGTAAGATTTGGATCGTGATAGCAGTGCATTATTTTTCCAGAGAAATAAAATCCCAAGGTTCAGTGATGCTCAACTAAAGGAAGGAGCATTTGTCCCTCAGATACTGATGAACGATCCGCAATTTCAATGCAAGAAGCAGCTGTGTGGCAATCTTCCAAAAAAGTTGTGAAAAACTTTCTAGGAAACTGCAGGTCTGATAAGTACAGAGAACTTGCCACTGGGATGATTTAGAATACAAGATAATGGGATGTAATATGTAATTGAAAATACTTTCTGTAGCATCTCGATTTCTTTCTTCAAACCCTAGGGGACGTGAGCGACGAACACGAGGAGCGTTTCCACCAGGGCATCGCGGGAGAGGAAAGGCGCTTCCATGGTGAATGGTGCATGTGGAATGAATCAATGATGAATCAATAATGAAGAGCTTATTTGTTTGCGCAACAATGCCGCCACCGATATTTGAGATCATGGTTGTTGAACGTCGACATGGTGGCTTTGATAAGATGCAACTGTTTTATTTAGTCGAGCTTGTGTTTCAAAATAACGTTTTGGAAATGATTCGAAACCTATTTGATTATCCATATTTTTGTCCCTGTTTTCTCTCGTGCTGTAAGAGAAAAATACTAGCAATAGCATGATTTGTACAGCGTAACTCCTAGGCTAAGAGCCAGTACTTCCATTTGCAATGAGTTTCTCAGCAGTTTTTGATAAATTACTCCCCAGAATGCCCGGTAAGGTACATCACCTGAATGAAACGTTCAGAAATAATAAGCAGAAGGACAAATCTAAACGTGAACGCATTAAACAAAAAAATGCTGATATATTTATTGGTTATATTTTATAAACAATGTTTGTATTCGCCAGTTCAGCTTTTAAAATCAAGACATCCATAGTCACAGTTACAAACGTAGATGCCAAGTTGTAGGTTTATTTTCACGTAAGTAGACGTAGTATTCAAAATTATGTATTAGGCCACTTTTACGTTTATTAATAATAAAGTATAAATACTTATTTTAAATCAATGTAGATTTTAGTTTAAAATAACTTCAAAATAATGTGATTTGGAAAAATGCCAGTTTGTAAGTGGATGCTCTTTTTAAGTGGTAGGTACAATGCTATTTTACAAAACATAACTACCATGCTATTTGAAGCGCTCCGGACATTTTCAAAATTTTCTCAGAAACGGCTCCAAATTTTTTCTTTAAATTTCTTGAAAGAATAGAGTAACATACACTTACAAAGGTGTCATAGGTCCGATTATCACTGTTAACTTTGTATTTTGGAATATTGCAAAAGTTTGATATTTTTCGGGTTCTTTCTACAACTACAAAATTGAATACAGAGCTTTTTCCTTCAAATAAAGGTTGTTACTCATAAATTAGTTCATTCATTACGATCATGCACATTTTGTTGAAAGTTTTAAATGTTTTCGCGCAATATTGCGTTAAATATGTGCAATTAAAAAAAAAACATATACAAGATTTTCTCAAAAAACTGCTCCAAATTTTTCTTTTAACCTTTGGTAGAGAAAAAGACAAAAATGTAGTTTGGGCGGCGATAGATGGCAGCTGAGAGGAGGATGTGGCTTGTCCGAATAGCTAGTAGAGACTAAGGAAATAGAAAACTAATACGGGAAAGTCTGTGCCATTCTTTATCACTACTATTTACCTTAATTCTGGCTTATTTAATTTAATATTTCACTTAAATATTACAATTATGGCCGTGTTCGTTGCTTGTAAAAATCGTTATAATTGCTTAATTTATGGGTACTTCCCCGAGTTGAAAACTGCTGCATTATTTCCATGTTCTGATTTTTCACACAGCTTTGGTAATTGCGCCATTATAAATATTGTCTATCGCGACTTTGTACATCCGATCTCATTTAGCGATTCTACTTTCTTTCTAACAGAACATTAACTAATTCATTAGTTGTAAATATCTATTCCGTAGCCGTGTCCTATTCTATAGTATCCTATTCTATAGCCGTGTATTATAAATACATAAATTAAATTCATAATATTTTAAATGGGTGACGTCTATTCTAACGCCCCGTTTATTCTTGAATTTTCACGTGGATGCACGAACCTCTCGTCGTATTTCGCCAATATACTTTAATTATTTTAAAATAAATATCATTGAGATATTATAACTCCTCTCAATATGCTTATATACAAGAATCACTGCACCAATTTTATGTCCATGTAGTTAACGAAATTTGCACATATCCTATTCCAGCCACCTCCAACCTCCTCTGTGTTGTGACCGTTTAGACCAGAGTGGACTTTCTGCTTTCTGTAGGCTGTCGGTCCATCTGGTCTGCGTTCTGCCGGGATCCCTCCATCTATCCACTTCGTTCTTTACATTCAATAAACATTACATTGTATTGTTTAGCCACATATGAGAGGTATGTGTGTTTTAATAATAGCTCGTTAAAGTCGAATAATTAAAAATGGAAACAGGACGGAAAATTACCATGTTTTTATGATAAGTGAAACATCGATGTTTTTATCGTCGGTGATGTACTGAAATGTCAACGTAACGATATTTTGGAAACAATTGCCAGCAGTAGCTGTATCGGCAACGCTGCGCTCAGCGCGCACCACCCGACGCACGTGGCGAGCGGAGGCGAGCGCACGCGCCGTGTGCGTTGACCGCCCACGCGACCGCCCACACATCTCTTATCTAAGAGCGGCGGCGGCGGCGGCGGCGATGTGCAGGTGGTGTGGGTTGCGCAGGCGCGGAGGGGCCTTCGGGCAGTGCGCGTCCTTCCATCCGGCCGGCCGAGAAGTCTCAGCGTTGTTGACCACCACCCAAACTGTTTCCAGTTCAGCAATATTCCTGCACTAATATGCAGACGTTAAAAATGTTTTCTTGGCATCCTCCACAACATCAGTAGAGCGAGTGACAATGATTTGAGTTTTGCATGTAACCACAACGTAAGGGTGGTTGCACAGGTGACACACGAGTGGCGAGCAGCCCAGGGCCTGTTCTAATCACACACACGACGGCCGTCTCTGGCGAGTGCTTCGCCCGAAGGCTGCGACTGCCGCGTCCGCTGTCGGCTTCCGGTTGGCAGCAGAGCCCAAGCTGCGCTAGCAGCCGTGGACAGATTTACTCCGCCATCTTTCCAGTTGTTCGTTTGCAGCGATCTTCGAGGAAGGATCGTACGTTGTTGGAAAGTTTATGAGCTGTGGCTCTGTGGTCTGCCTTTATAATTGCAGTCATCTCTCTCAATTTTTTCATTTGGAATTATTATTATTAATATTATTATTATTATTACAATTATTATTATTATTATTATTATTATTATTATTATTATTATTATTATTAATATTATTATACAACATTGTTTTTCTCGGTATTCACCGGGGTTTTTCTACTGTGTCGGGTTAATAACCAAGACACAAGTCAATTTATGTTTCGTCGTAATTTAGGAATTCAGCAACTCTGTTTCGCCACCACATTTTAGCCAAGTGTTTGAGGCTTCTGAGTCTGCGTGATGTTGTTCGAGATTATTTGCATGGCGTCCTTGGACTTCCTGTCTTGACCACGTGTCTATTTTGCAGTTATTGTTTGTAACCTGCGAAGACATGTCCAGCTGTTCGTTGCTAAGGTTAAGTGGGGTTGATTTAGTATCCGCTTGAATTATTGCAGCGCGTGGTTTTGAGATTGCCTGTTACTCGTAATAAAATTTTCAGTCGCATTCTATCCCGGAGAGATAGTAACGTGTGCCATTACGAGAGTTACGTGCCAGTACGAATAGGGTCCACTGTCAACCTAGCCTGAACTTTCAAACGCGAGCGTAACATCAGTAAGTATTATAAACATTAGTAATTAATATATTTTTATTTATGATCTTAGGAGTTCAAAAATACTATATTAGATCTGAGAAGACTATTAGTAATTTGGGGCAACTTAAGAATAAAATGGAAACTTTGGTGAATTTTTAAAATATTGTAGCG
This sequence comes from Gryllus longicercus, assembly GCA_038098605.1. Classification (NCBI taxonomy): domain Eukaryota; kingdom Metazoa; phylum Arthropoda; class Insecta; order Orthoptera; family Gryllidae; genus Gryllus; species Gryllus longicercus. The sequence goes on along the minus strand of JAZDUA010000038.1, from coordinate 399,416 downwards.
CAGTTACTATTTTCTTGAAAAAAAAAAAAAAAATTATAAAGCAAATTTGTATAGAATTTTATGACATCTAAAACTACATAACTATTTTTGTGCTAAGATCAACCATTAAAGTTACTACGAAAAAGTTGTTACGCAAAAACCAAAAAAATGCTTGAAACCTTTTTTAGTGTTTTGGCTATCCGAACTTTTCCTGTAGTATTTCGAGGTGAAAAACTTATTGATTTCTTACTAATAACTAAGCTGCGGTTTTTTCTATTTTTTTTCTTCAATGAAAAATGCAATAATTTAGGAAACTTATTCATTTTGGGCCAATGTGAGTATTTTATGAGAATTAATAATGCCTATTTCACTAACAGAGGCCAATTTTGTGTTTAAATGCCTAAATGTCTAATCTCGTATTTATTGATCAAAATTCAATTATCCTTAATCAAAAATTTTAAAAATTTGTACGTATTTTCTTTTTTATCTTGCAATTGTAACTTGAAATTAACTTCTCCTCCTAGCATGTCACACACAGTTTGTAACTGTTTTTGACCTAAATAAATAAATTAATAAGGTTGCAGAGAAATCGAGGCACTATCAGTGCATCTGGTGCCGCAGTACGCGGATTTCGTATTATGAAACGTTCGCAAAATCGGTGGTTGTTATTTTTTACTATGAACTTTTAAACAATTTTTTACTAAAACACGGCTCTACATTTTTCCTTAAAATTTTCTCTTCGTATGTATCAAAGGCAGGTACAAAAATTGGTACCGGTTCCATTTTTTGCGAAACTGGTATTTTCGTAAAAAATTGCAAAAAAATTAACATTGCAAACGTGCAATATTGAATACATATATGTTTGTCTTAAATGAAATATGTTCTTAAAATCAATCTCTGAAAACGGCCATGCTTCAATAGATAGAACAAGGGACACTTAAGAGAACGGCGCAGGTCCCATTTTCGTTGAACTCTCTGAATTTTTTAATTGCAAATTTTGAAATATATTTTAGATATAATGAGAGAAACTATGTGCTGTTGTAAACTACTAGTTGCCACATTTGTATCATGCGTAGCAATTAAAACAAACCATATATATTTTCACTTATGTTTAAAGTAAAAGGTAAGAGATAATACTCTGCAGCATTAGATATCAGCGTACTTAATGAAAAGCAAAAGGGTGGCATTTTATATTCAGCCTTTTTTGTCCGAATTTGTCAACAACGAAAGAAAGGGTTTCTACGAGGATTCTCAAAACAATGATGAAACAAACATTTCGTTTCTATATTATGTTTACTTCTGAAATTTTCTACACAAGAACATTGTTGGTACATTGACCGCCAAATTACTTCAAAATTGGCGCCTTGATTTTTAACAGGGCATTTTGATGTTCTTTGAAGGCGTTTTAGAGGCAAGGATTATTCATGTCAAACTTGGCGCTCCGGAGATTCTTAATTTTCCCCCCAAAGCCGCGCGAATTTCTTCTCTGTTGACCAAACACTCATTTCTTTCGTACATTTCGTTCGGATCGTCATCGAAAGATCGCATTAGCTCCTGGGCAGTTCTTCGTTCGAACTAGAGAGTATATATCGTTCAAACCATGTGGCATTGTCATAATTCGGAGAATCCGCGAGCGACGCCACAGGCTCGCATGGTCCTCACAAGCTAATGCAGAAAGCTGAGTAAAAAACACGAAATTCGTAAGGAAGGGTTTAATTTCGTTTGGACAGAGGTAACTGAGACAATTTCTTCAATACTCGTTAATTCTTTCTCCAAGTTGCAATCTTTGTCAATTGTGTGTCGTCTTCTCTTCCAGAACCATCTTGTCTGACAAAAAACTACTGATAGAAGATGTCATGTTTCGTTGCAACTTCTATTAAAATGCTTCCCCAACTTTTCTGCGACTATTTCGCCGCCTAAACAAACATAAATGAGGATAAGAAAAATATATAATGCCTTTTTAAATGCCTCTTTTACACTTTTAAATGCCTAATGTATATTTTTAAATGCCTATTTCTACACTTTTTCTTGCCTATAGATCCTCAGCTTGCTGCTACATGAACGTAACGACTTTTATTACACGGATTACGAAAGGCCTCTTTCGTCGCACGAGATTATACTTCCTTTCGCCGTTAGTTGGTGAGAGAGAAGCAGCGAAATCTGCGTGGTCAGACGGAAGAGCGGCTCTGATGTCACTTATTTGAATAAGGCATTAAGTAACTAACTAATCTCCACAGATAAGTACGAGTAATGAGCATTCCCCTTACCTTAAGCGCCCCAGATTTCAAGAAGTATATAATCAAGCTCCGTGTGAAAAGGGCTCCAGCAGCAAGTTTACTATCAAGTAGTGGTGCTAGAACCGCATATACTTTCTCGCGTTATTGGAAACAGCTTCGTAATATTGAAGTATTGTATTTTCTGGGCTACTAACACCTAAGCCAATACTTGAAAACGTTCATTAAAAAAAGCGATTCTGATGCATTCACTTCGATAGTCAAGAGCAGCAAAAATTCTTACTTTGATGAAACAAGCAGGAATACATTTGATTGATACAGGTTATACAGAAGAGAGAAACGCACTGTTGCAGCGGAGCGTTGTCGAATGTTTGTGCATTCGCTTGGCGAATAAGAATTGTTTGCAAAAACGCTCATGTCCATCTGAATTCAGATTACAACTTGTTTATCGGTTCATTGTCGTAAATCATACACAGTTGATGAGATAGTAATACGATTTTGACGGTAAATACAAGACTGTAAACAAAATTTTGTCCTTACCGGCCTGATTTTTTAATAAAAGAAGTCTAAATTAGTACAGGCTCTTAGCGATCGTCCATAAATTACGTAACGCAAATTTAGAGTATTTTGAAAACCCCTCCTCCTGTATCGCACCTGTAACGCAACCTTGAACCCCCCCCTCTACTAATTACGTAACGCTTTCGACAAGACCCCCCCTCCAGTTCCAATTAGTAAAACTCAATTATAAAGCAGCAACGAGTTGCATTGTTTTTGTGTTATAATTAACGTGAGAATGAGTTGACGATGCGAGAGAGCCCGGCGGGGCTGCGTCCCACACGTGCAGTCGAGAACCCCTTGGACCCGATTGGATATTTTCTTCCTAGTCTAAAAGATTCTATCAATATGTCATTGATGAAAAATATTTCATTTATTGTAACAACTTGTTGAATATAACTCCTATTTATTACATTTTATTTTAATTTGTTAATATGAAAATATTTTATTATAAGACTGAATAAAAGGAATTATGTGAGCTAATGTTGAAAGATCTTAAAACTCAACATGAGCATCACGCAACACTAACGCATGTAACGCCGCGTAACGCTGCCTCAAGCCCCCCTCCCCCTTTTCTGCGCTGCGTAACTCCTTATGGAACAACTTTCGCAGGCACAGTTTTCTTCACGGTTTTGAACAAGTTATACGGTTAATGTACCTTTGTCTTTTATTCAATATGTAGTAATTTTTTAGGGATCATATTATATTAAAAGGCATATAACATACCTCACCGGGCGTTCTAGGGAGTAATTTATAATAAACTGCGACAACATTCATCGCAAACGGAAGTACTGGCTCATACTTTCACATACATACTGTAATTGTAGCACTATTTACTCATTTCTAGACCGCGGAACTTCAAGCAGTAGCATGTTTTAACTGGTTGTGCATATTGAAAGGAAATGCATATAACTTTACCCTACCACCCAAAATAAAACAAAAGTTTATTTTTCATAATGCAACTGGTATTTTTTTCATTTACTTCATATTGTTATTTATGTGGCATATTTAAGGGCCTTATATTCCAGGTTTTTGCATAGAAGTGGGCTGAAGTGAGACATTTTCGTTGCTGAATAACTTTTTGGTTTATTATAATGTTTGAAAAATATTTTTATTATACGTGTTTTGTACTACAGTGTAAAATAAAGGTTTATACAAATCAATTTTATCTGTAACTCACTATATTTTAACGCATATTCTGAGTTTTGAGCGCGTGTGTTGGCTCTTTTGCTTCGAGGTCCTTCTTGCACGAACCACATTGGTCGCATTTGACGCAAGTTGGAAGACTCAAACAGTGCTGTTTACGTTCGGGCTGTTTACAGACTTTTTCTACCTTGGCAAAGCTCTGGTTAAGAGATTATTGTTCTCTCTGTGTTTGTTGCGATGCGTCCGTTTCAGAGCAAGGACGTCCGTCGCAGGCAGACGCGCGAAGTCGTTGCAAAAGTATCTACTTATGCAAAGAGAAGCAAGATAAAGTGCCGATAATGTCAAACAGGTTCTGCATTGGTGCTATGGGTGTTTCGAAAAGATCTATTTGCAGAATTAATGAGGAAATGAACTCTATTGCGGCGGCGGCGGCGGCGATGGCGGCGGCGGCGACCGACGGGATATATTCAGGTGAGGAATGGCTTTCTAAGATTGTTGCAGGTAAACTGTCGAAGTATAGTTAATAAAACCATTGAGTTTTGGAATCTAGTTGATTCGTGCGATGCCGATATAGTGATAGGGACAGAATCGTGGTTATCACATAGGTGCTCTGTGAGTTTCCTATTCATGTGTATTTAGATTTAGTTGTAAGATTAGCATTTAAGTTAAATATAAGTCATAAAATACATATGATGTAGTATACATAATACTGAACTATGTACATTCGTTCACTAATAAAGATATACAATAAAAACAATAAAAAATTCTGAAATCTTACGCTCCGGCTATAAATTGTATCGAAGAGATAGAAAAACAAGAGGCGGTGGAGTTTTTCTCTGCGTTAAGTCAGCGTTATATGTTAGAAATAGTTGGTTTAGTAACAACCTGGAAATTTTAGGAATGGAAATTGACGTACTAGGAAATCCCGTGGAAATTATTGCTTGTTATAGGCCGCCAAACGATGGTTATGAAATTTAAATGAAATCGGAGATATGCTGGAAAACAGAAACGGTCGGTCTATTCTTCTCGCTGGCGACTTAAACCTTCCCGACGCTAACTGGAAAGGAGAGGTGTGCGACAGGAAACTTCAAACGCGCGTCAATCGTCTGGTATGGGAGCAGGGATTAACGCAGGTAGTCGACAAACTCACGCGGCAGGGAGCAATTTTAAACATTTTCCTTGTTTATCCAGCAGAAATGTTCCTTTCCTGCGACGTCTTTCAGGGAATTAGCGACCACAAAGCAGTAGAAGGTGAAGAAGAATGGTAGAAGTGCAGGTAAATTTAATTAAACGACCTAAGGCAAAAGGAACGATAGTCAGGCAATATAGAAAAGCGAACATTGAAGGACTACGTAGTTTCTTAAGAGAAAAATACAATCATTTTCTAAGAACAGAAGGGAGAATAGAGGAGCAATGGGGAGCTTTTTAAACAATCGTAGAAACCGCTTTAGATACGTATGTTCCTTGCAAAATACTGAAAAGTAATTCCGATCCTGAATATTTTAACGGGGCAATACGACGTTTAAAGAGAAAAGTTAGGCTAGCATTTAATAGGAGACATCGCAGCGTTGCTGACATGATAACGTTAAAAAAAAACTACAAGGAATTAGAAAAAGAAAAGAAAATTGCTCATGAATTATTTTTAAGAAACATGTTGGAGACGGGACGAAATAATTGGTCAAGCTTTTACCAATATGTCCGCAGACGCCGGGGGAATAAGGAAGAAATTCAGGAAATTCGAGTCGCAGTAGCAGCAAAAGTACGATAGATAGTAAATTAGGGTGGGAGATGCATATAAATCAGACAGTAAGAAAAGCATGGAAGTCTTTGCATTTTGTAATGCGAATACTAAAGAAAAGTACTGCAAACACCAAAGAATTAGCATATCTTACGCTGGTTCGCCTTCTCATGGAATACGGAGTTGCGTGTTGGGATGCATACAGAAAGGCGCACCGGAAAAATCTAGATAGAATACAGAGAAAAACGAATAAGTTTACCTATAGAAGTAACGCAACAAAAAAGTCATGGGAACCTCTAGAAACGAGAAGAACAAAGGCGTGGCTTTGCGCTCTTTATAAATCGTACGTAGGTCAACCAGCTTGGAAAGAAATTCAGATTAGACTAGAAAAACCAAATTACTTCGGCCGAAGCGATCACACCCACAAAATTCGAGCAAGGAAACAAAATTCAGATCTTGGGAAATTTTCCTTTTGTAACAGAACAATTAGAGATTAGAACAGTTTACCTGCAGCAGTTTTCAAAGCTTTTCCTCTCAGTTTCTGAAGTTTTAGAAATAAGTTAGAACAAGATAACAGTAACAGATATTAAATGAGTAAGTGCTGTGTAGTGCGGTGAAGTGCTGTGAAGTGATGATCAGTGTAATTCAAAGCAAAAAAAGTGTAGTGCAGTGTAGTGTAGTGAAGTGAAGTGAAGTGCGGTGAACGCGATCAATGCTCTTTTCAATGCTGCTTTTCGTCTTGTACTGTATTGTACGGTATTATTATTATTATTATTATTATTATTATTATTATTATTATTATATTAATGTAATTGTTGTAATTTTTGCAATTATTGTCACTTAACTGCCACCGGGTCATACCCATTTGCAGTTCTAATAAATGTATGTATTGAGCCATGAGAATCGTGATCACTTTCAGCTCCGAATAAAAAGAGGAAGAAGAACAGTAATCTGCTCTCGACGGTTTAAATGAGAACGATTCACCGCACAATTATATAATGCACTAAGTCAAAAAATCGATATTTACACCGGAAACGGCACAAACGATAGAAATGACGGTGACAGTGATGCAAGTTCTAATAGACAGCGAACGGGTTTCAGTGCCAGTGGAAAAGGTATTGATGACGAGAGCAGAGCCGTGCAACCAGCTGAATTTGGTGTTTCTCCACTTCGAACAAAGTCACTAAAGCAATATTTTGCTAGGACGTTCGCTAGCACGTGCGGTGCGATGTGCGAATGTTTTTGGAATGGGCAGACGCGAGCGAGCGCTGTCCGGCGGCACCCTACAAAAATCTAGCTGTATTCTCTAACACGATTATTTTCAATGAGTTCCGAAAATTCTGTCGTAAAAACTTCAACTACGTTTTATTATTCCCCGGGTTTCTTTAACACTTCCCTATTTTTGTCCCCTAATTTTTGAAGATCTTAAAACTCCACAAAGTCATTCAAAATGTGTTCACTTCTAGTTCTGCAATTGCTGTATTTATCGTTTTGTAGGCAAATCTATATAAAAAAATTATATAGATAAATATTTTAAGTGCATGATAGCATACATAATTTAACTCTTTTAGTGAATGATGTTGAGGGGTCTACTCATGACAAATAGAAAAGCATCTGGACAAAATATTAAATATTTAATATTTTAAGTAAATATCCTCATAAATGTGTCTCACAAACTTGCGAGTGTGACGCGGAATTCCGTTGCATTCAGTGCATTTTTTATATTCTCTGAGAGCTACCAATTTTTATTTCACATATTTCAAATGGGTTTTAAATAATTTCTAAAAGATGAATGCGTATAACAAAAGGTCGAATGTAAAAAACGAGCTCAGTGCTTTGGAGGCAAGGTCGGCTTGTTCGCGCCTCGCTCAGGGAGAGTTGTTTGCCACTGTGTATACTGTGTTGCCTACTGAAAATTGCAGAAACTTAATTGACAATTATTTGAAGCACTTCTACTAAAAATACAATCAATTAAAATAAATACATTTGAAGTGAGTATGTGGTTTTCGACTTTGCGCCTTTTAACCTCCTTGTCTTTTCACATTTTCTGAGCCCTTAATACTAGAGCTGAAACAGTTGTCTTGAGTAACATGCAAGTGTATCGGTTTTGTCGTCCTGGATGGTAGAGGCTGTAAAGGGCCATGCTCGGTTTTATCACTGGAAACCAAGCTGCCGCCGGTTCGATTTCCCCCGGAGATTTTAATTTTGATTTGAATTTTTTGATGAATGTGAAACTATGAGAGATTCAAGAAACTTTATTGAAAATAATTTGAAGCATTGCTACCCACAAATGCAATAATTAAATATACAAATAAACCTGATGTTTCTATACGTGCTTTTGCAATTTGTAACTTTTATACATTTTTTCAACTTTTTTTGCGATTTGTATAACGTATGTCACATCAATTGTGAAGTTTCTGTGCACCTGCATGAACCAATTTAAGGAAACTAATGAATCTGTTCACATTAAATTTAAATAATTATGAACACTAGCCATGCGACCAACGTAGATTCAGAAATTATTATTACTTTATCGCCTTATGAATTCTTCGTAAGAAGAGAAAGTTGTGTAATCGTGCGCCAGAAAACTCCGAAATTTCGCCAGAATAAACTTCATTGTCGGGTTCTGGTAATGAAAAGTGGATAAATTCTGTTGCTAAATTTAGAAAAAATCTCCAACTCGTGCTGTAGACAGAATTCAGGTTTTGTAAGTTCTTCATACCAAAAAATCGATTGACGGCAATATGTCCGTCTGTCTGTTCGTCTGTCTATAACATTAGCCCGCAAACCGTCCAGCTGATTTTCTTCAAAATTGATATTTCGTGATTGATGTTAACGGACTGGATTTAGTTGGAGTTTGTAATGGATAGTTTGATTATTGAATTTTGTTATATAAATCGGCCATTTCCTTTTTTATTCCTTTGTCAGAGTTGGAACCACGTGACGCTTTTTTGACGTAGAGGTATGAGTGCCGGCACGTGAACTCTGAGGATCTGGGTTGGAGTCTCTGGGAAACAATTAGCTGCTTGATAACCCTTTTGCTGGTTATATGGTAGTTTCACTTCCATTGTTGCGGATCTTTTAGAAGCAATTCGAGAAAGTATGTGCTTTGCTAGCACCACTAGTTTTTACATTTTCTAAAAATCATGCATTTCAATTAACATCATTCCGAACCTTTTTTTTTTTTTTGACCGAAGTTCCCAATTTAATCAATTGCATGTATTATAAATAAGTCAAAAAATAAAAATTGCCTAATTTTGACACAAAATACTCATGTTGTTGATAATTTGAACATGACTTTTCTTAAAGATCAGTTATTGATGAACACGTACTAAGAAAAAAATATATCTTTATAATTTTTGCTGTAGAAAGATGCCAAAACTTTTTTGAATTATTTCAATTGTCGAAAAATCAGGGTTTACAACTAACATGGGACCTACACCATTCTCTTGGAAGTTCTCTCTAGAAATTGCCTATATTTTTCGCAAAAATAACGCGAAAAACACATTTTTGAAAAATAACCTTATCTCAAAATCTCATCTATAAGGAACAGCATTTATGATGAAGCAATCTCTATCTTTATATTTTAGTTGTAGGAAGACGCCGAATAAATATTTCGAATTTTTTCAATTTTTGAAAAATCAGAATTTTTAAGCAATACCTGTACCATTTTCTTAAATGTCTTTCACAGTATCCAACAACAAATTGAATTAAAATCGAATGCGCCATGGCCTAGGGGCTTCATGTAAGGTACTCCCCCCCTCCAAATTAAAATATCATTTTCAAATCGGGCCGCGACATCAGTAAGATTTATCGCGAAATATCAATTTTGGAGGAGTTCGTCTTGAACAGTTTATCCGCTAGTGTTGTTCACTGCCAGACGGACGAACATACGTTTTGTCGTCAATCGATTTTTCGGTAGTGTGGCGTCATACGGGTGTAATCGAACACAGACGATAGTGGTTTAGATAGATAGATTTATTAAAGTTCGCTTTGAGCTAATGCTCGATGGCAAACATGATAACAATTAGAATTAGAATTACAAAACATTTTCAATTGAGTTTACTATTAGAATTAGGGGTCGATATCATAGTTCCAATTTATTTCTAACTCACTCTAAATTCACTTCTAGTTTATATATCACTTCACTACACTCCCCTTCACTACACTACACTCCCTTCCCCTCCACTGTATAAGGGACATGACGATAATAATTATAACAATAACAATTTAAGAGATAATAATAACTTAAAAATTTTCCCAAAGCTAATGACAGTGTTAACAATGATGATAAATTTGTCCGTAATAATAATAATATAATAATAAAAGTAATAGTAATATTAATAATAATAATAATAAAAGTGATAATAATATTAATAATAAAAGTAATAATAATAAAAATAATAATAATAAAGATAAATGTCTCAGTCAGTATGTCAGTATTATTCGAGATGATCTAGATGGAATGAAGCATATTTTTAAATTTGGCTACATTAGAAGGAAGAGCCTCTAGTGCTTCTGCAGGTAGTTTATTCCAATCTACTATAGTGCGATTCACAAAGGAGAACTTGTCTCCATCAGTTCTTTGCTTTCTACATCGTATTTTCCAAGGATGGTCTCCTCTGCTTTTATAATCTGATTTCTGTAATCTTTTACCGATATCTGCCCATGCTGTGTCCCCTCTGTATGTCTTGTACATTACGCATAAACGGTTTGTAAACCAGTAGATTTATTAACAATCTAGACCGTAGTCTCAATTTAACAACTATCCTGCTCGCAATAAACTAAATAAATAGACCCACTACAAGGAGAGATAATTTAAGGCTACCACACCGCAACATACCACCGATGTTCCCTGTATGAAGCCGCTCTACTTTGAGACCATCTACGCGTCTTGCAAGTTACGACAATGAATTGTCGGCCCCTCGCCCTACTCGCACAGACACGCGCTTCACCTGTCACAGACGCCGCTAGCCCAAGAAGACTGGGGCATTGTTCTCCTGGCCTTATATATGGCCTTATATATGGGCCCGCTGCGTCCACGGAAAGTCCCAGTGCGTCATCACTTCGCCCTTTGTTTAACATTCGGCGGTTTGAGCGTGGCACGACGCTACAGTAGCAAGGACCCATAAAGCAGGTATTCTGGCATGTTAGAGGATTTTTTCTCTAAATGGAGCAACTCGATTTATCCGCTTTTTCATTACTAGGGCCCTGTAATAAGAGATATTCTGACGAAAATTTTTGGCAGTTTTTTCGCGCAGCATTACATAACTTTCTGTTCTTTAGAAGTTGGAAAGTGAAAATGTGCATTCTTACAACATTCCAACCATCAAAAGATTTTTCTCTCTTGCTACCGACACTGGAAGCAAGGTACTTCTAACAACGATTCTCCATCCTTACAACGATTAAAATACCTCCAATCATTGTTCATGATCCACGTGTCCACTTCTGCCTAAGATTAAGGAATTGCTTATACTTGGTAATTTTGTTTCTAGAATTACAAGACAACTCAATTAAAGCAAGTACAATAGAAGACTTTACTTTGTAATCCCTTGCCAACAAAAGGGTTAGTCTATCACTTCGTCAGGAACATGACAAGCTACATTTTCTGTGCTGCTTCGAAATGTACCAAGATCGTATAGTGAGGAAGAAATGTATCAAGAACTACTCAAAAAACATTTTTGTGTAATAACGGTTATCAAAGCTGACAGATTCCACTCGTTAGTCTTGGCCAGTATGAAAGTCGTAGTTAAAGTCATGAGCGTCCCTGGCAAGATTTGGATTTTGCGCCTGCAAGACTTATTTTATAGGAAGAGAAACACCACAATAACTTTAAAAGTATAATTTATAATTAACTTATGTGTTAATAATATGCGCAATTAAGCATAAAATTAGTTCGAGAAGGAGGAGTTATTTCACTTAAGCATTACAATATCCCTAAAGAGTTTATTTTCCCGGCCTTTTCTGACACCAATTTGTGAATATTATAATTTACCTTAATAATGTTTGCAATGTCATACTAAACAGAAAAACGAGGTTACTCAAACGTTATTGACCAATCTGCGATAGTAAATAATACGCGAAAGTAATATACGTAGTATAGAGTTTATGCAATGCTGAGCGGAAACGGCAAATTTTAGGCAGAAAAATATTTCATTGCCGGGCCCTGATAACAAAAATGTGGATAAATCCAGTTGCTAAATTAAGAAAAAAAATCTCTAACACGCGGTGTACCAAGAGTGCCTGTTTATGGGTCCTTGATGTCGAAAAATCAATTTACAGCAGAACGTTCGTCCGTCTGTCATCTGTCAATTTATGGACCCCACTAGCGTCTGTGTTATCTAGGCTATCCGGAGCAGCAGTACGCTCTGAAGAAGGCCACAACGTTAGCCACCAACTCGACGCGGCTCGTCCCGGATAGCCTAGACAACACCAAATCCGGCCGCGGGAGCTTACGCAACCAGCAACGCCTAAACCATACGAACAATTGTTTCCAAAATGAACATTCGGCGGTTGATCTGGCTCCACCCGAGGCGCCGCAATTTTGATTTTTTTTTTAAAATGTGGGTCTACTTTAAGTTAAGCCCCTGGGATATTTTGAAAATTTTCTCAAAAACGGAACGAATTTTTTCTTTAAATTTCTTTTTTTTTAAATTTATTTTTCTGCCTGTTCGGCGTAATATGCCTTTCAGGGGTTTTAATTTACAATTTATATTACAGAATTTTTTGGCCTTTCGGCTGACAGTATTTTGAGGAGGACCACACGGCTACCTCGTCAACAAAGTCTGCAGAGCAGTAATTCAAAAGAAATTTATTTATATATTTATTTATTTTAATTAATGTATTTATTTAATTTTCAGCAGCGGAATTGATTAATGGGAGGGGATGGAAATTATTCTAATTTAAGGTGGTTTAAGAGAGTCTTTGGTTTATCGAGAGATAATGCGGGTTGGGATGGAAGCATTTTTGCCTAGATCAAATATTTGTGCACTTGTACACGACGGAAGAAGGGTGAAAAATCTGTTACTCATCCGGTGAATGTTTTCGCTAATGGAAGGAATGTTTAGCTCTCTGTGAATTTGCATATTTGGAATAAACCAAGGGGCTTGCACGGCTTTTCTTAGATACTTGTTTTGAATGATTTGTAGTTTCTTTAGATGTGTGTTTGCTATATTGTTCCAAATTTGACAGGCGTATGTTAATGAGGGACGTATTATCGTTTTAATGATTGATAATGCGCTAAATTTCTTTTAAGAATAGAGTAAAATACACTTATAAAGGTGGCGTATGTCCAATTTTCACTATTAACTTTGAATTTTCGATAATTGCAAAAGCTTGATTTTTACCGCGTCTTTCTATAACTACAAAATTGAAGATAGAGATTTTTCTGTCAAGAAAAATTTGTTCTTCATATTTAGTTCTTTCAATAAGTTCATGTACATTTTTACGAAATTTTTAGTAGTTTTCGCGCAATATTGACTGAAATATGTACAATTAAAAACAATTTTCGGAAACGGCTCTTATTGTTTCTTTAAACTTTTGGTAGGGATATAGTTAAATGACTCTATGGGATGACACAAACGCCATTTAGCGCCATTCTTTTGCTCTTTCAAAAATTACAAAAAATGTAAGTTTTTTCACTAGCCGTGTACGTCGTAATTATTTACATTAGCGGCGATTTCTTTTCACTATTCCACTTACGAGTACAAATTTTTTACATGATGTCTTATAAAGTTTCTCGAAGACTCAAAACTTTTCTGTGAAAACGAGCTAAGCCGCATCTTCTGAAAACTTCAAACGCAATTTTCTGAAAACGGCAACAATCTTTCAAACTATTGGAACGGATAGTGGAAATTGCACTATTAAATAAGATGTAAAGTTCATTTCGAGGTATTTTTTTATTTTTTCAAAAGTTACAACAATGTAATTTCTTTGAAAGATCTGTCACCCCACTATTATTCACATTTCCATCAATTAGTAAACACTGTTGTATTTGTGAGTTAATGTGCTAGAAATGACTTCGAATGAAGTTCTGCGGAACCTTAAACATTTTCGCGCCTCCTATCACGCGCCCTGCGTCGCCACCCAGCGGCACAGTGGGAAGGAACGAGGAGACGTCCTCGGGGGCGGACGAGCCTCTGCTAAGAAGGCAACTCGTTATGTTGTAGTAAATTTCACATGAGGTTCTACGAGAATCGAACCCGGAACTCTCACTATTGAAAGGCAGGCGACTTCGCCATTGAGGCACATTTTTTCAAGGCTTCAGATTTTTCAAAAGAAATTGTCATTTAGAACAATGGTTTTCTGTTCTTTAATATTCTTAAAATAATATTTTGTTCTACTATTAGGAATACGAAAATTAAGAAAATAAATTTAAAAAAAAGAAAAAAGAAAGAATCTCTGGGCGGCGGTAGGTGGAAACTTGCAAGAGTATGTGGCAAGTCCGAGTAGCTAGCAGAGACCCAAGGAAATAAACTAATACTACGGGAAACGTCTGTGCCATTCTGAAGCACCACTAGATTAAATATCTCGCGCTGTTAATATGCACGTTTTCAGCGATTTGTATACATTGCACTTCTGAGGGAAGTGCTTTAAATAACTTTAATTGAAGCTTATCGAAAAACCAATCTATTTCTCTGAAAAAGAGCTTCAAATTTCACATTTACAGTAACGCTTACACATCATTTCCTTAGAAACTGTTCCAAAATTGTCAATGAAAATTACAATTTACGAGGTTTTACTCTTCTTTAATATTCATAATGTAATATTTTAATTCTACTATAAGGAAACCGAAAAACTGAGAATATAAAAAAATTGGGCGTACGAGGCCATTCAGAATAGGCACCTCAGTCCAAAGGTAACTAATGCGAGAAAGTCTGTGCACTACTAGTTACTGATGTATCTGGCTCGACTCGAAGCACAGCGAATAATATAACTGCTCTGAAACCGAAAAATCAAGAAAATGTCGCTTCGTGAACGTAATAGAGGTAATCGCAGCAGGAAGTTAGAACTCGTATATTAGCTCCTATTTCTTTGTTCGTTTTTTACATTCGAGCTTTTGTTACGTGTTAACATATTAATCTTTTATAAGTTATTTAAAACCTATTTTAAATTGCGGTTTTAATTAAGTTAAATGTGCGAATGAATATAGAAAAAGTTGTCTAAATATAAAACCTGTACAAGCCAGAAACCTGTGTTAACAATAAAATATCCCTGGTCCATGAAGTTAATGAAATTTTACATAGTATAAAACGGAATCTCTCTAGCATGGAAACGGAATGTTTTTTCATGTAAGGGAAAAAATCTTTATTAAACCGAATTCCTGAGTTTAATGCAATTGACAGCGAGACGCGATAATTTTTTAATAAAATGAATGCGTCTGCAAACTTCTCTATCCCTGTGACACGTGATTTAGTAGGGACAGCTGGACATAGGAGAAGAGGGGCTTCAGCGTAGAATTCGACCTTGGGATCGCTTATCTCTCAGAGAGTAGACTCTCAGGGCGTGGGCATGGCTTCCATTCACGCGCCTCCCTCCCCCTCGACCAGATACGCAATGCTCAAGGCCACGCGAGGGTATCAGGAAGTCATTGTACTGGGTTGTGATGCATTCAGCATTAAGAGCCCGCAAGCTGTCCAAATACAGTCAGTGAGGTGTGTATTTTTCAATTCAGAAGCTGTCAATGAAGAGTGTTTAATTTTCATTTATTTGTGATTTCTTCCATAAATACGTTATATGTTTATGTATTTTGATATTTATAATTAGGTCATGTAATTTCCTTCTTTCAGAGCGGAAACGTCAATGCCACAAGTGTCATAAAATGGACAACTTGCACGAAGCGGAGATCCTCCTAAACGGGAATTGTTTGTGTCCCTATCGATTACGGCTTAGACAGATTTCTTTGTAGATGATTTCGCTTTGTGTAACGAGATGTGGGAACAAAGAGAAGTGCGCGTAAGAGCAGAGTAGTTCTGATAAATATAACAATACAAACGTACCCGTGCGAGAACTCTCGCATGTTAATCCCCACCCTTTCCCTATTTCTCAATCCTCCCTATTAAGAACAAAGTTGTTTATGAAACCTCATTTGTTAAACAATGTATAAACATAACTTCGTACTTACAGAATATAAAACAAAAATAAAAACAATGCAATTGACGTAGCAAACCAATTTTCAATAAAGAATATTCAGTATTATAGAGACGTGGTTTTCTGAAAATTTCCTAACATTTTCTTAAAAACAACATTTGAAGTCATGATTCCTTGGCAGTTTGCTTTTGGCTTTCCTTGATAGTCACAAAAATAATAGAAAAGTTTTTTACTCTTGAGAAAGCAAAATAAAATTTTCCATGCGAAAATACAGGATCGAAAAAGTATCAATCTACTCTTTGCAATTTTTTTGTGACTTTCTTCGATTTGTTATGAGGAAAAGTTCGGGGGAGGGGGGTTGGTGAGGCAGGGCGCCAGCTTTCTGGGGTGCGAAAATGGAAAAATTATTTGTATACTAAAAAAGTATTGGATTATTTTCTACTTTCTTACGTATCTCAAGAAAAGCAATTCCGAGGCAAAAAATAATAAAACTAATATTTTCATCTTAAAGTAATAAATACCATTTGTTACCATTAGAAACAATTTGTACGCTTCGACGTCTCTTCGGTACCTGGGGATGTTGTGCAAACGATGTTTTCGTATTAAATATCTTAGCGAACCGACATATTAAATTTAATATCAAACTGTGTATTATTTACAATTTGAGTTTCCTGCAGGGTATTGATGTACAACTTCCAGACTCCGCCATTTAAATCGGTACCTTGTGCAAACGATGTTTTCGTATTAAATATCTTAGCGAACCGACATATTAAATTTAATATCAAACTGTGTATTATTTACAATTTGAGTTTCCTGCAGGGTATTGATGTACAACTTCCAGACACCGCCATTTTATTTTTTATTTTTTATTATTCTGTTTATTTACAATCTGTTTTCTTAACAAACATTCAGTAAATATGTTATTTATGCATTAATTGAAGCTAGAGTACATCGTCATGAGGGTTGTTGAATCGGAAAGGTAATTCCAGAATATGGTGTCTTTTCAGTTGGTGTTCTTCTTCGCTATTGTCCAGTAGATTGATGGCTGATGGATTTGGATGTTTGTCTAACCTCTCTTGGTAGGTGGTGCTACGCTGAGTGATTTCTTCATATATTGTAGGTATCATCAGGTCTCGACGTAGTGTTTCATTCGTTACATACCACGGTGCGTTGGCTAATCTTCTAACGCATTTTGATTCGAATCTTCTGAGTATTTCGATGTTTGATTTGCTAGCGGTTCCCCAGAGTTGAATTCCGTAGCTCCAAATAGGCCTGATTATTGCTTTGTAGAGGAGTACTTTGTTGTTTAAGGAAAGGTTTGAGTGGCGGTTGATGAGCTATGATAATTGGGAGAATCTGATTTGAGCTTCTTTCTTCTTTGTAGTTAGATGGTTCCTCCATGTGAGTCGTTTGTCCATATGATATCCTAGATATTTAATGCAATTTACTTGTGCTATGTATTCATTGTTAAGCCGGACTTTGGGACACTCCTTTTTGGATAGGGTAAATATGATATTTTTGGATTTGGAGGCATTAGCTTGGATCCGCCATCTTTGTAGCCATATTTCTATTTGGTTCAGGTGCTCTTGCAGATTTTTTGATGCTTAGAGTGGGTCTTCATGTACTGCCAAAATTGCTGTATCGTCCGCGTAAGTTGCGGTTGTAGTATTTTCATTTGTTGGTAAATCATATGTGTTTATAAGGTATAATACAGGACCCAGTACACTGCCTTGAGGGACTCCTGATTTAATGGGAAGGAAAGATGATAATTCTTCTTGATATTCGATTTGGAAGTGTCGGTTAGATAGATATGACTTCATCAGTAGATAATCCGCGCGGGGCAGAGTAGATTTAATTTTATACAGAAGTCCTTCGTGCCATACTTTGTCGAAAGCTTGTTGTATATCAAGAAATACAGCTGCGCAGTAGCTTTTCCTTTCGAGGCTTTGAGTAATAACTTCAACAACTCGGTGCGCTTGTTCGACTGTTGAGTGTTGTTCTCTGAATCCGAACTGGTGTTCTGGGATTATTTGTTGCAGAAGAGGTTTTAATCGTTGGAGTAAGATTTTTTCGAATACCTTTGATAAGATTGGAAGCAAGCTTATTGGGCGATAAGATGATACATCGTTAGGTGGTTTTCCTGGTTTAGGTATCGCTATGATCTGAGCTATCTTCCATTGTCCAGGGAAATGATTGTGTCGGAGAATTGCATTGAAGATCAAGGTGATAAATTCAATAGCATTCGTTGATAACTCCTGCAAGACTTTGCCTGTGATTAGGTCATAACCTGGGCTTTTGTTAGGATTTATAAAACGCTGAATAGTTTCTCTTACTTCATTAGAAGAAAAAGATTGCGTTGGAAGCGATAATTGACAGGGAGCATTATTAAATCGAAGTACTTCTTCCTCAATTGCATTGTTCCATGGAGTTATAGGTTCGAATACGGAAGAGAAGTGTTCAGCAAGTCGTTCACTTTTCTCTGTTGCGCTTCTTGCCCATGTTCCATCTTTCTTCCTTACAGGTGGTACTTGAATTTGTGGGCGTTTATTTTCTTAGTAGCCCTCCAGATCGAATAGTTTGTTGTTGCAGTTGCTGTTAGTGACTGTACATATTGTGCAAGTGATTCATTTCTGAGTTGTTTCAATAATTCCTTCAGCTGCCTGGAGGCTCTATTGAAGTTTGTTCTGTCTTCAGAGTGCCTGGTTGTCATCCAAATACGTCGTAGTCGCCGTTTCTCTCTGATTTTTTCTCTTATGTTTATGGGAATTGTTGATTGCTTACTTTGAACAATTTGAGGTGTTGAGTCCCAAGCGGCATGTTGAATGGAGTTAATCAGGTGTTCTGTGGCTTCTTCGATATCTTCCGGGTTATGCAGTGGCACATTTGCTAGTAATCTACTATCCATAATTTCACGAAATTTGTCCCAGTCTGTGAATTTGTTGTAGAGTCTTGAGGGTGAAAGATTTTGTGACACTTCGGAGCTGATGGTCAGAATAACAGGGCAATGGTCTGACGACATATGATGATTTGGTTCTATACAAATTTTATCAACTGAAATACCTTTAATAATGTAGAAGTCTAGAAGGTCCGGTATTTTGTTTCTGTCAGTAGGCCAATATGTGGGTTCTCCAGTGGACACTGCTATAAGATTATTTCTAAGAACACAGTTGTAAAGGCGTCTTCCTTTTGGTGTATTTAGTCTTGACCCCCAGTGCACATGTTTTGCATTGTAGTCGCCACCCACAATGAATCTTGTTCCGATATTGTTGAAGAATGATTCGAACATTGCCTCTGAAATGTTATGCCTAACACCGCCATTTAAATCGGTACCTTGTGCAAACGATGTTTTCGTATTAAATGTCTTAGCGAACCGACATATTAAATTTAATATCAAACTGTTTATTATTTACAATTTGAGTTTCCTGCAGGGTATTGATGTACAACTTCCAGACACCGCCATTTAAATCGGTACCTTGTGCAAACGATGTTTTCGTATTAAATATCTTAGCGAACCGACATATTAAATTTAATATCAAACTGTGTATTATTTACAATTTGAGTTTCCTGCAGGGTATTGATGTACAACTTCCAGACTCCGCCATTTAAATCGGTACCTTGTGCAAACGATGTTTTCGTATTAAATATCTTAGCGAACCGACATATTAAATTTAATATCAAACTGTGTATTATTTACAATTTGAGTTTCCTGCAGGGTATTGATGTACAACTTCCAGACTCCGCCATTTAAATCGGTACCTTGTGCAAACGATGTTTTCATATGAAATATCTTAGCGAACCGACATATTAAATTTAATATCAAACTGTTTATTATTTACAATTTGAGTTTCCTGCAGGGTATTGATGTACAACTTCCAGACACCGCCATTTAAATCGGTACCTTGTGCAAACGATGTTTTCGTATTAAATATCTTAGCGAACCGACATATTAAATTTAATATCAAACTGTGTATTATTTACAATTTGAGTTTCCTGCAGGGTATTGATGTACAACTTCCAGACTCCGCCATTTAAATCGGTACCTTGTGCAAACGATGTTTTCGTATTAAATATCTTAGCGAACCGACATATTAAATTTAATATCAAACTGTGTATTATTTACAATTTGAGTTTCCTGCAGGGTATTGATGTACAACTTCCAGACACCGCCATTTAAATCGTGCGTCTGGATCGTTGGTAGTTGCCGAGTGTCTTGCGCTATTCTTTCCATAATTTTTAATTTGGATGCATTTTTTAAATTAATTCACGTAATATGGTAGGCTAGGACTTTTCCTTTTTGTTGTTCATTTATTGCAAGCTATTTTAATTTAGTTAATTTAAAATGTTTGTTCTTTGTGTTGTATCATAGCACAAGTTTTCTCCTACTACCACCACATACCCGTGCGAGAACTCTCGCATGTTAAACCCCACACTCTTCACTATCCTTCTATTTCCATTTTAAGAGGGAAAGTTTTTAACCAAACTTATTTATTTGTTTAAAAATGTATAAAGGCAACTTCCATTGTACTAACACAAAATCAAATAAAAAATTAAAAGCAGTGTAATTGATGTGGAAAAGAAATTTACAATGAAGTTTTATTTAGTATTATCAAGGGATTTCTTGGAACAGTTCACAACATTCCCTTAAATATATATGAAGTAATTATTCAAAATTCTTTGACAGCTTTTCGTGATCCTCACAAATATATTAAAAACTGTTTTTATTTTTGAGAAAGATACGTGACTGAA
The DNA here is from genome assembly GCA_038098605.1 of Gryllus longicercus. Classification (NCBI taxonomy): domain Eukaryota; kingdom Metazoa; phylum Arthropoda; class Insecta; order Orthoptera; family Gryllidae; genus Gryllus; species Gryllus longicercus. The sequence continues at coordinate 378,929 of JAZDUA010000038.1, read as the reverse complement.
CACGCTGACTTGAAAGTTTCACCGAGTCACTGCTGATAACGAAAATATTGGTACTGGTAAAACACAAAGCAAACCTAACAAGACACATCTTCACTGTACTCCCACATCCCTCCACAATTAGGTACACACCTCTTGTAGACCTCGGCAAAACGTTAAATGAATGTTTTCACTTCACGCATAAGAAAAAATCATCATCGGTATCAAGCAACTGTTAATAGTACTTCTAGTTGTTTCTGCCAGAACGAATCTTGAATCAATAATTATGCAAATAAACCTCGTCAGTCTGCGCAAACCACGAAAACCCATCGTATATAAGTTATTCGATGATATAGTTGACTGAGTGTTGCATTTAACATTTAACAGAAATATTTAGATGCGTTTCTTAAACAAATTCTTCATATTTTTAAAGTCGAAGGTAGGTATACTATTGACATAATATAGGAGACAATTATTATTATTATTATTGCGATTATTCCCCTTTGGGAGAGCGATTGAGCTTGAACACATGTGTCATTTTAGAATGGTTTTCCTCTTTCCTTCCCAAAATCTCTTCATTTTCTCGGAATGCTCTTTTCTCCGTTCGTCAGTCCACTTCTTTCCTGGTTGTCGCGATGTCCGTTCTTCAAACTTCGCGTTGCTGATCTTTTTCCTGCACTCGTTCCGATCTTCAAAATTTTTAATATTGATCTGTTGAAGGTCCCTCTGAACCTCCTTCAACCATTCTGTACCGCATTTACTTGTTGCAATGATATTCAGCAGCTTCTTTGGCAATCTGGAGCTTTCCATCCTATAGATGTGGGTGTAAAATTTTGCTCGGCGTTTTCTGATTTCTTCCGTTATTGTGTTGGTCTTCTGATAAAGTTCATTCTGAGGTCTTTTCATCCAAATCCCGTTTTTGTTGATTGGCCCATAAATTTTTCTGAGAATTTTTCGTTCCTGTTTTTCTATTTCCCTAATTTTAGAATGCCCGTCGATTACCATTGTTTCAGCTGCATATGTTGCTTCCGGGAGAATCACTGTTTTGTAGTGTCTTAGTTTGGCGTCTATGGAAATGCACTTCTTATTGTAGTGACACCATGTTAACTTGTAGGCCTTCTGCAGCTTTAAGATTCTCTGTTCATTTGCAATTCCGTTAAGTCCAGAAGTCTGTATGGATTCACCGAGGTATTTAAAATAGCAGACTTGCGTGATTTTGCCGTGTTTTGTAATTAAAGGGGATTTATTTTCTGGTCGTCCTTCCATATAATGAGACTTTTCGTAGGAAATCTGTAGCCCAGGTTTTTGTGCTATTGCATGTAATTTTTCCACTGCATGAATCGCTTCGGTTCTGTTGTCTAAGATAATCGCGATGTCGTCTGCAAAAGCGAGGCATTTGACTTTAATTCTGTTTTCTTTTCTGATACCAATTTGGACGCCTTTTACTTGGGGTTCCCATTCGTTGATGATCCTCTCAAGAACAATGTTAAAGAGGATTGGGGATAGACCGTCCCCTTGTCTGACTCCAGTTTTGATCTCGAATTGTTCTGATGTTTCGCCCATGAATTTCACTTTGGACGTTGTTCCTGAAAGTGTCTCTTCTGTGATCCTTCGTGTCTTTTGGTCGATACCGAATTCTTCCATGATTTTGAAAAGAGTTTCGCGGTCTATGAAGTCATAAGCTTTCCTAAAGTCGATAAATATAATTACTGTGTTTCTGCACTTCCTCATTTGTAATATCGTCTTTAAGCTCCAGATCTGTTCAGCACATGATCGCCCTTTTCTGAATCCGGCCTGATATTCGCCAATTAACGGATCTGCCTGGACTTCTATCCTGTTTAAAAGTGCTTTTGAGAGGATCTTGTATGTGACCGGAAGCAACGAGATTCCTCTGTAATTGTTGATGTCCTTCTTGTCACCCTTCTTGTGTAACGAGTGGATTAGAGCACATTTCCAGTCATCTGGTATACGCTCCGTCTTCCATATATCTGAAATGATGTGATGAAGTTTCTTTGTTAGTGTGGGATCATTCAGTTTCCAGAGTTCAGCGATAATCCCATCTTCTCCTGGTGCTTTGTTGACTTTGAGCAGTTTGAGCAGTATCTCTGTAATTTCTTTGAGATCCGGAGCTTGTGAGTCTGGGTGTATGGATACCGGATTGGTGAAGTCAAGTTTTTCTTGAGGAGGCTCGCAGTTGAAAAGGGTGTTGAAGCTTGCCAACAGCTTGCAGTTATTGTTGGTGTTAGTTTCCACGGAGCCGTTCGGTTTTTTGAAGCACAGGCTGGGTGCTTGGTATCCTCGTAAGTTTTCTCTAAAAGTCCTGTAGAAATTTCTTGTGTTGTTTTTGGTGAAATCCTGTTGGATTTCCTGTAGTCTACTGTTCTCGTATCCTCGTTTTTCCTTTCTTATTATTTTGGAGGCTTGCTTCTGAGTTTCACGGAAGTTCTTCCAGTTTTCCTCGGTTTTGTGACTGCTGAATTTTCTCCACGCAGTTATTCGGGTATTGACTGCCTGATCACATCTAGTGTTCCACCAGCGATGTTTCCTGGTGCGAGGGAGTTGTGCTAGTTTCATTGCTTCCTGTATTTTCTTTGTTAATTTCTCCCAGTCTGCTGACTTTTCCTGATTAATTTGCGTGATGATTTCTTCTTTGTTTAGTTTCAGGTACTCTGGATCTGGTTTGATCTTTCTGGGTTGTCGTTGTTTCCTCCTATTGGGTTGGAATTGTGTCTTTATCTGTAGAAGGTGGTGGTCTGATTCAAATATGCCTTTGCGTGTTCTGACGTTGAGAATTTCCTTTGTATTGTTCTTGGAAATTGCGATATGGTCAATTTGGTATTCGCCCTGCTTCAGGCTGGGTGATCTCCATGTAGTTAATTTGTGAGCAGGTTTTTGGAATTGGGTACTCATGATTTTAAGTCCGAAATTTCTGCAGAAATCAATCAATCTTTCACCATTCTTATTGGTGCGTTTATGTTTGGTATGAGGGCCCGTGATATCTCTGAACTTTTTTTCTTTGCCTAACTGGGCATTAAAATCACCTAATAAGATTTTGACATGATGTCCTGGAATTTTGTTGCTTGTTTCTTCTAATGATTCCCAGAAGTTTTCCACGGTTTCAGGATCGGATTTTTTGTGGTGATTTGTGGGGGCGTGCACATTAATTAGTGTGTATGCTTTATTGGCGGACTTTACTGAGAGGAGAGAAACTCTTTCGTTTGGAGAAGCGAAGTCTATAACAGAGTCGAGTACGGAATTGTGTACGGCGAATCCGGTTCCCAGGAGTGGTAGTTTGTCTCCAACTTTAAGGCAGGTTTGCCCTTGTATATTCTAAAATTCTCTGAGTTGAAGTGTCCTTCATCCGTGAATCGCGTCTCCTGGAGTGCCGTGATTTTGAGGTCCAATTTTTCCATGGTGTTCGTTAGTTGTTTCAACTTGCCTGTTTTGGTGAGAGTGTTCACATTAATTGAGCCCATAAAGTGTTTGCGTTTCGTTTTGAGAGTATGAAGAGTTTTTGGGAAGCTCCGATTCTTCTCCGCATGGTGTCCCTGATCCCCCAGAATCCGATGATCAGGTGAGTCCAGTCCACTGGCTGGTGCCTGGGGTAATGATTCATTGATCGTCATATGAGACAATTATATTTAATTATTATATTTTTGTATCCATTTTCATTTTCTTGTCAGGGGTATCAACAATGCTCATTTGGAAAATGTATCCCATACGAATTATCGGTAATTGTTGCGCGTTGTAACACATTATTGCAACGCCTCACTGACTACAGAAGGCTATAAGGATGGCCGCAGTTCGTTGGTGTAAATATAAACTAATTTTATTGCGGCTAAAATATGCATCGCGCATCGTTGGTGCATTTACGTACAACGTGGATACACTGAATTCAACGACAGAAAGATGTTTTCGTTTACGTTTGATTTAAAAAATAAATGTATTTTTCACGCTTCGTTGTTTACAAATTTTTCAAATGGTAATTGAGGTGTATAAGAGAAATTGTTATATTAATATTACATTGCTATAAGGAATATCATGAGAATATACGTGCTACTGGGGCAGCACTAGTTCATTCTCGAACATTAATATTACAACGCTTACGATGGTCACACAGCTGTTCCCTAGTAATTTACACTTATATAGATTTTTTTATTATTTACTTTATTTACTTTACTAAGTGTAAAAATTTTTTAAAGTGAAAAATGTGATAAGAAAATTGATGAAAGAGGCAATTTTCGCGTTAATTCTTATTACATTATAATCGATGCTGCTGCTTTGCAAAAACGATACGAAGCTTATGTTGAATTAAATAATAATTTTGGTTTCTTTTATTCTTTAAAAACGATGTCCGCTTCTGATTTGCAGAAATGTGCTGATAAATTAATAACAATATATCCTAAAGATTCAGCGAATGAATTTTCAGCTGCATTATTGCATTTTGTTGCATATGTGAAAAATTTGAATTTCGATGGTCCAAAATATATATTAAAATTAATCTGTACTCAGCAATTAAGACACGTGTTTCCAAATGTCGATATTGCTTTACGTAGTTTTTTATGTAATTTTGCGACAAACTGTACTGCTGAACGTTCATATTCAGCTTTAACACGAATTAAAAGTACGTCACGCTCAACTTTGAAGCAACAACGAATGACTAATTTATCATTATTATTTATAGAAAATGAAATGTTTCGAAACATTTCGTACGCTGAAATTATAGACAATTTTGCAAAACTTAAAGCACGAAAAAAAGCATTTAGGTAGTGTATTATCTTACAATACATAAGAAGATACATTACTGAACTGGTGGTGAACAAAAAAGTATACAGTGATAGACCAGAAATCTTTTTTTAATTACCATACATAGTTTGTTAAGTTGTAATGTTATATAAAAATTGAGATTAAAGTCGAATCGCTAAATTATTGATTGATTTTGTCATACATTTAATCAGATTTCAAACACATTTAACTGATTTTTTCAATTAAAAATGTACTTTTGCATTAACCACAGTTTTATTTATTGTTTGGCCTAATATCGCGTACGAATATATTATTTGAATCCTTTTTAGTATACATGTAACTATAATTTAGTATACATGTAGTATAAATGTAATACTTTTTAGTATATACATTTACTAATAAATTCATCAGAATATTTAATAAATCGTCAATTACTATAATTGATAAACATTGATAGGTTGGTGTGATATATCCCGGGAACGCATTCTTTGAATACTTCTTAAACATACATAAATATAGTAACTAATAAATATTTCTATTATTTAATTACATAAAATATATTCAAAAAATGTTCTTAAGTGATCAAATTATTTTTTTACTCTATATAATCACTGTATATTTTACCTTAGTTAAACTTTTTTTCATCGACGCCCACGATCATGTGTAATTTGCAACTTAGTGCAATACTATTATTGTCATATTGTTTTTGAAAACGATATATTATTACTGTTGTTAATTATTGTATTTAAAATTTAATATATTATTATTATTTAATAATAATATTTATTAATGAAATAAATATTTAAAGAAATAATTATGTTGGGATGCACATTAATTATTATCCTAGGACCCAAGGGCCCATTCCATTTCACGGCCTAGGGCCCAATAGCATGTCACAACGCCCCTGAAAGTACTTTCTGCCATTAGACAGAAACTAGTTTTGATCATGTGATGCAAAAGGGCAGAAAAAATCGCACGAGTTCAATGTGGCGGGCAGTTTGAGACGCCACTTCGGTTTGGCATACAACTCCTTCACACTTAAGCTATCGAATGACCAATAAACAAGAAGAATTACCCGTGTACTCATTCCCCAAGGGTATAGTTTTTTTCAATATCATCATGTTCATATTCAAAAAATTGAGGAGCGCAACGTCGACACATACAGGCCACGATACTCGCGTATCTGTATTCTTCATAAGTCATATGTTAACACTGGCTACGTTCTCAACGCGTTTTGGCTCGTCGCACGTGATGTGTCTTCCTGTAAGGTGGGGTGGTGGTGGCGCCGCTCCGCTTCCACAAAGTGACTCAGGACGGGGGAGAGGGCAACGTCAGTGAGGGGAGAGACAACCAGCCGCTGTCCGTTGTGGAGGCGGGGTGGGAACCGGGGTCTGGGGAGGGAGATTGAGAGTGACTCAGGATGGGGGAGAGGGCAACGTCAATGAGGGGAGAGACAACCAGCCGCTGTCCGTTGTGGAGGCGGGGTGGGAACCGGGGTCTGGGGAGGGAGATTGAGAGTGACTCAGGATGGGGGAGAGGGCAACGTCAATGAGGGGAGAGACAACCAGCCGCTGTCCGTTGTGGAGGCGGGGTGGGAACCGGGGTCTGGGGAGGGAGATTGAGAGTGACTCAGGATGGGGGAGAGGGCAACGTCAATGAGGGGAGAGACAACCAGCCGCTGTCCGTTGTGGAGGCGGGGTGGGAACCGGGGTCTGGGGAGGGAGATTGAGAGTGGAGAGGACGGGGCTGGACGGGTGAGCAATTTTAAATTCGCATGTCTGTTTGTTGCTATCGACGTGAAAAATTAATAACTGTTAAGGTGGTATATTGCATCGTTTTAGCTATATTACATGTTTGAAATTTTAAACTGCCCTACAATTATAACTTTTTATGTAAAATTAGAATGAATTAAATTTAGACGCCTACAAATGCCAACTAATAAACAATTGGTGCATGTGTGAACTAATTTGAATAAGTTGTGGCCATTTGAGGTCAAGTCTATTCTGTAAAATGAATGTATAGGTGCGTGTGTTTGTTTCACTAAAAATGTTGAGCTACTGATGTAATTGCTCCCAAATTTTGCAAGATTGCTTTTGAGCATCCAAAGAAGGGGACAGGGTGGAGGGGCGGGGCGGGGCGGGGCGGCCCCCGGGGCTTGGGGGGGGGGTGCAGGGTGAGGCCTGGCAGTCCGATAGGGAGCGCACGCGACGCGAGAAGCAAGTGGCCGGGGACAAGTGACCAGGCGTTGCAGGTCACGGGTTCGAGGCCACGCAATTGCCACTCGACACCGATCGTCCACCCGCGCGCCTCGAGGTGTCAAGGACAGCATTTGATTGAACGACCTTTTAACCATTTTGATTGGCTAGCTCTCGCGACCTAGCCACCACACATTCTCTTTAGGTTTCTTTGGGCTTAATGATTTTCTTGTATCTAATTTCATGTTCATATCAACAAGCTTAGTAGCTTATTGTTGGCATTAAACTGACTTCACTGATTTAGTATGGAGGTATTTATTTCTGATTCCTTAGATGTGGTCCTCAGAAACGACTAACCGTTGTCCAAAAATAAATGTATCGTGCGTTTGACTCATCAAATTGAGATTTGTTTGGATTTACTCATGATCGGTCTGATAACCTTTTGAATTAAGGCACTCACGACAGTCCTGTCATGGTCGTCTGAGCTGCCCAGATCGGCCTATTTATTTATTTATTTTCCAGTGGGCATTTACTCGCGCATCTGCCACATCTTTTCGTACAATTGTTTATTACAACATGACGTACAATTTGTTTTCTCTCTGTTTGAAGCTATGGTCTTTCAGAGTTTTTCGTTCACTTTAGGACACGAATTCTGACATGCAGATTTGTTTAATGAACAGAGTAATTAATTTTTTATTAGATCCTTATATAGCACTACCGCCGTTAATTCCCAACAAAAAATGGCAAAAAAGTGAAATGTTCAGCAAAATGTCAAGAAATATGCATATTATTTTTTTTATAATTAAAATCGTTAGAAGCCTCATTAATTCCAAGAAACTTCCAATATCAGTGTCATACCACTTCAGTTTTGAAAATGATTTTTCAGTTAATATTTTTCAATGATACTGGTATCGAATTATCAATCCTGTTTCACACAATTATTAACTGATATTTCTTGAACTATGTTACATTGTCTTTCTATTATTATTATTATTATTATTATTATTATTATTAATTATTTTGATAATCTTGAAAGCTTGGGAGAAAATTATAAAATTTAATTTTTCAGACATTTTTGCGGTTTTTATACTAGACTGACAAACGACTCTCTTACTGTACATTGTTAATTTTCTTTAATTTTAATGCACTATATATTGTTGTTCCGGCTGCGAAATATTGCGTAGATAATAGGGAGAGCATTACCAGAAACTCCGACGAGGGGTTTTATGTATCGTTTTCTGTATTTTCATCAGACGAGAGAGTTCTGAAAAAAGCGACACATAATTGACAAATATTATTACTTTGCTGTACGAATCTATGTCTAGTGAAGAGATTGCCATGGTTACCTCTGTCTGGACGAAAATAAACGTTCTCTTTAGGAATCTAACGTCATTCATACGTTCTGCTTTTTCTCTCCGCGTCTCAGAAGGCTCAGAAGTTCAAAGAAACTACATGGTAATTGCTTGCTGCCAACGAACTACCACCTTCCAATGCTCCCAATACGCATATTGCTTAGCTTTTCTAAAGGATTGCTACGAAAATAGTCGCGGTTCCTTTGATTTTGAAACAATGCGAGCTCGTCGCGTCTGATGTGAAAAAAATTGGAGTCCGGGAAATCTGACAATGAGTAAATCTTTCGTCGCTGCCGTCCGAAATGTATGATCTTTTCTTGTTGAATGCCTTCAAAGAGAAGCGAAACGGGACTGCTCGAAGCGTGGCTCCAAACTTGGATTAATTTGGCTGCCCATGTACCAACATTTGTAATTAGATTGTAGTAATTAACGAAACTGGTGGATAAAAAGGGGTATAATTGCATGTGTGGTATGCTAAAGAAAACGTGTAACGATAGGAACTAGTTTCTTTATTATAACGAGTGCAATTATATATGCCTTTATCATCATGTTGCGTTCAATTTTTTTTTTTCATTTCTATTTAAGAATCATTTAAATTTTGAAAAACATCGTGCACATCTTGATTATTCGAGGCACACATCTGATGCCGTCGCATATCATACGAAAAAGATCTACTTCATAGGGTCGTGCTTTGTGTTTGTTACAAGTAATGTTTGCAAATGGAAACTGTTGAACATTTTCCGTGTGAAACATTAGAAGCTGACAAAGGCATGCAAACATTACTTCCCACCAGTGGCGTCTCCTTGGAGTAGGAAAGGTAGGTACATCCTACTCTGATGAATATGTACTAGTTTAATACATTTCACAATATTAATAAAAAATAAAGATTAACATTTTATTATAGTGTCAGTAATATTAATTTGGAAATGTATAATGAACATTTCATTATCGTGCCACGAGCTATATTTCCATTTGAAGTGTTTTCTATCGGCTTATGTGCCGTACAAAGTCTCATCTCTTCCACAGAGACGCTTCCCCCACTCAGGGTAGGAACACTCGGGAGCTGCCTGGCTTCGCACCGCACTCTCGGAAGAGGAGTATTATGCTGCAAAGCGAGCGAGCAGCAGTAGCATTCTGGTTCGTGCTAGAGGCTTGCACGTTGTACGTAGGCCAGCGAATTCTCTTGTTGCCTACCGACACAGAAGACAAATATATATTATATATAGGCTGTGGAGTGATCACAAATGACTTGCGTTCCTTTCCGGATGTGGATAAGACGCAGGACCTGCTCCTGGGAAAGTCAACATCCAGATATAAAGAAGTCCAAATTTAGTACTTTATTTGGGTGGAAAAAAAAAACATTATAAAAAAACAAAAAGCCCAAACCCAACCAACGCTTGACTAGGCCAAAGTTTCTTGGGCCGATCTCGAGTGCAGGCGCAGGGGCAGGGCAGGGCCTCCGCGTGGGGCGGAGGGCCCAAGCGACGCGACGGCGCGGCAAGCGGGGCGAGCAGAGCGCGCGCGCGCTGACCCCAAGGCGTCTGCGATTCTCCGGCTCCACCAGCCGACCTCGCCCCACCGCACCCTTCCTCACCCCCTGCCATTCGGAGCACGCACTTCGGGGCGACGCAGGCGTTGATTGGAAAGTGGAGAACCCATTTCAATTTGAACTACTCACGACCTGCGGGCCTCATTGTTGCTGACCGTTGCCGCTTGATGCCCCAGGACAAGCGTATGCAAGCGCGATGCACACAGAGAGACACACTGTCAGGCACACAGGGAGATGACGTGTCGGAGACCAGAGAGACGGTGAGACCGGCTCAGAGGGCGACAGAAAGAGATATAACACACAGAGAGACATAGACACTGTGTAAGATAAAGAGACGGAGACAGTGAGACAGGCAGAGGCAAACTTGGACAGAATGAGACACAGAGTCACATACACACACTCAGAGAGAGAGAGAGAGAGAGAGTCTAATATAGAGAGTCAGATACAGAGAGAGAGAGAGTCAGATACAGAGAGAATTAATAATGCCTTTATTAATGGCGAGGCTCAGGCTATAGGGCCTGCTCTTCCGCCTAACCACTGAATTTACATACATTTAGAGTAGTAACATTTTAAGAGGGGAGGACAAGCTGTACATTTTCGTCTACGAGAACAAATCTAGGGACCATCCCGGCATACGCCTTAAGCGATTGAGTAAACCTAGAAAAACCTCAATCAGGATGGCGGCTTAGGGCCGAACATTAATAGAACTGAGTATGTTATACTGAGTAGGGAAAGGGAAGTTTCGTGAAAGAAAAGACGTACAGGGGAAGGGGTCATAAAGTAAAAATAATGAAATTTGTGAGGTAGAGGGAAGAGAAAAGAAGCGAAGAAAAGGACGGAAAAGAAGTAGGCGAAAAAAGGAAGTTATTTGAGGAACGTTACAGAAAGCTATGTTTGGTTTACAGTAGAACTTTACATAAATATAAAATAATTTTAACACCAGAGAAGCACAATACACTATAAGCACATAATAACAGTAATTTTAAACAAAATACTAGGAGTATTAAGGAACAATACAAAGAGTGCGGTTAACTTAACATCAATTTTACTTATGCCAATATATTGTAATAAATATCATGATGGTACAAAGATAGATACAAGTACATTTTATCTGGAACGTTACCAATAATTTTGTATATTTTATAAAACAATTTCATTAGGTTACACAGAAAAACAATAATGCTAATAATCTAGGTGTGAGAAGGAATGGAAGATGAGGATAGAGCAATGAGGTATGAGGTAGAATATTGAGAATAAAGAGGGGGAAATAGAGGGTGTTTAACGGTGGCGGTGACCGGGCGCTTGAAAGCGGGAGAAGTCTGGAGGTTGAAGAAGACGTTAATGCCGTTCTATATGTCGTTATTCCTTACCCGTGTGGGTAATTCAGCTTTGAATTTACCGAAAGTATTTGAATGTTTTAGTCTCGCTGGTCATTTATTCCAGGCTCGGATATCTGTAATGGTGAATGATTTACTGAAGAAAGTCGTGTTGTGACGTGGTACACAAAGCAGAGCTGATTCACGAGCTCGATTTAGTTTCAGAGGATTGAAGTTACTTATGAGGCGTACTGCATGAGAACCGGTTAAAACTTTATAAAGAACTTTTAAGATCTGAATATCTTGAAAGCAAGTCGGGCGTGTTTCATGGAAATAATGCTTTGGATTGAAGTAATATCAGGGAGACAATGTTTTGAATAAATTGAATACATTTTGTTTAAAAAATTGGCTTGAATTGGGCGTGGCCCCAAGCCCATTCCCGGGATCCGCCTCTGGCCAGTGTTGTTTTGTCTGCACTGGACTTCTGTTCGCAAGCTGCAAGTTCTCTTTCCCCTGAAAAGTTAAGGCAGCTTTGTGAGAGATTACATGGTAAGACAATATAAGTTAAGATGGGTAGGAGAGAAAATACAATATTGGAAAGGAACAAAATTAGTCTCTTCTGACTCTGTTTTGTTGGCGTACGTTTTAGAACGGGTAAACACCACTGACGCTTATATTCTTTTATATTTGTAACATGTTAAGAGCAATTGTTTTACATGTAAAAGGTTTAATTTACACATATTAAATATTTTATGGACTGTTCTATCCCGGAAAATCTGTCTTTAGTTATCCGGAAATCGGCCGAACCATAGTGGAAAGAGATCTTATAGGCCTGGCCGAACCGACAATGCTGCTATATGCGTCACAGAAAACTTACGATACATACAACGGCTGACATAACAATTACTGAGCGAAGAAACCGAATGGGCTGCTTAGGAATTCTGTGGAGAACATTTCTTGCATCTCGTAAATATTACGAGGATTGGGGCAAACGAGATGGCAATGTTTGTTTTCTAAAATAAAAATTATCGACTAGCGCAGTTCATTTGTGGCGTGAAAGAAATGCTGCAATGTGGTGCTTTCATCCAATTTAGCCGAGACGTCTCTGTTAATGTCTCTATTAGAGCAGAGAGCAACGTGAAATCAGTTGTCGGAGTCCCCGCCTGGGAGACGAGTGTAAGTCAGCCGTTCTCCGTGGGAAGCATGCGCAGGAGAATGTTGAAGGGTATTGGTGGACGTCTGTGGATAGTCGCGAGATGCGCAGGAGAATTTCCGTAGCAACCATTCGTTAGCAACGACCTGAGTGTTCGGACCGACGTGGTAAGTGCGGTCATTGAGCATCTACCGAATTGGACCTTTAGAACGAGCATGTGATGCCTTTGGAATGTGAACTAGTACACGGCAAAATGCTTTGGAACATTAAACCAATACTGTCCTTTCAAATACCTTCAAACATACGAGAAAGAAAATTTTGGTGTGTCGTTATTTAACGACACAAATTGACATTTGTCCTCACACTCAGTTCATACTTTGTTCTTTCATCTGTGTACTTCACATTTTGCACTCGTGCTCGTATTCTCACAAACGAGTTGCCATGATGTATGCCCCAATTATTGTATTTGAAGCAAGTACCATTAAAATGATAATAAAATCGATTAAATCAACGAAACACATGTTTAAAAATGGTAAAAAAGGTAAAAAAGACTTATTGGTCGAAATCAACAAAAAAAAGCAAAACGTCATAAAAATAACTCATATCCATTTGTCATAACATCAAATTAATGTCTATATTAAAAAGCGTTGTTCTAACTTGAAAGAAAACAATGATATTTCTTTAAAACCCGCCCCCTAATGATGAAGCAATGGTAGAATGACGGGTATGGAAACAGGAGAACCGAGAGAGTATCTATTTTGTCAGCCACAAATTCTACACTGGTTGACAAACAATTGGAATCACGGCACGAAGAGATGGGAGGAGAGCTCTCTAACCGCTGAACCAAATGCCGCCTCAAGTGCTCTGTGCAAGAATTTCTTCGACTCGCCTATTTCGGCTTTCGTGGTTTCGGTGGTGTAACAATTCGTGTATCGCCTGTTAGATTTGAGTTCGTGGGAATTTGGGTGAAAAAATCCTTCACATACCTTCCTTCGAGGCGAGGGAAAAGAAATGCCCCCGGTCCTATGTTGTAGATTTACTACTTGTAAAGGATGCTCAAGACAACAAGAAGCCTCTCCGCTAAATCTGAATCGCTTGTTTCGTCGCCTGTTTTACTCCTCAGCCAGGTGGCGAAAGGGCCGTAGCGAAAATCGCGTGGTCAAGGGAAGAGCCTCATTGCCTCGTAGCCTCTTTGAATTGAATTTCGCGTACTTACCGTGTTTTTATCCACACTAGACTTTGGTTTTTGGGCAGTAGTAGATGAGAAATGTCTACCACCTAACCTAATTGCCCTTGTGTAGCTTGAGCCTCCGTGGCGTTGCGGCGACTTCTGGATACTACCAATATTCAATTCCAGGTCGTCTCTTGAGGAATTTTTACTGAACATAGGAGGGCCATGTCAGGTATACTCGTTTTCCCTGCCATTTCCCCTGTCATTCCTCAATTGCACCATTAGTCAGTTAACCCTCAGTCAGTGATACCTTATTTAACGTGGCGAGGCTCAGGCTCTCTCCTCCGCCTGCGTATGAAAATCTTCCTACGCTTCTTTCGCCACCTATCAGAAAAAGAGTGTTTCACTCGGACAACAAAACTGTCTATTTGAATTTAGCTTACATTCTTCTTTTAGGCGTGAAGATCTTTTACTCGCGTTACATCTACAGCATGAGTCAGCCGGCTTTCCTTCTCTCCGAAGACATAGGAAGGACTTTTTTGGCACTTAAAAACCCACAGGTTCGATCAGGTTTGAACCTGCCAACTTTAGTACATTTCCACAGGCTAACCGTGACAAAACAGAAGCCGTTCACCATCACCACTACATCGTCATAAGTATCTTTATAATCAACTCATTGCCCATTCGTAGTGAACGGTTCAGGTACAGGAAATGGTTGTGAACATGAATGCGCAGTGCCTGAGCTGCTGTTGGCGCCTGTTGCAGGCCGGAGGCCGCGCGGATCCTGCCGCCGCCGCCGCCGCCGCCGAGCCAGGAGAAGGCGCTGGAGGCGGGCGCCGTGGAGCCGTCGCAGCTGGCCCGCGCGCGCGCCCGCGCCACCTGCGCGCAGGTGAGGCCCTGCGCTGGGGCGGGGGTATTAGGGAGTTTTAGCGCCATGCGTAAGGAGATATCCTTAAACTCTATTGATCACGTGACTAACGCCTTCATAAGGTCGTAATGAACAACGTTCATAAGAGTTTTAGCAATTGCGGCATTGCGTTATGCATTATAACAAAGGAAGCACTTCAAGCGTTGAACAGAGAAATTGCGTAATATATCAAAGAGTGTAGGCTTGTGGTGAGACATTTAAAACACGTTACGAGTCAACAGACCAGCAAATACACATTGTGCAAGGAGTTTTAGATTTTGAATCTGCTTTTCTTGAAAATATAGGTAGTACCTTAAAACAGCGTTCGTTATGAGCATAAGACATAACCTATCCCGAAGATATGATTTGAACTTCTTTTTCGCGAATTTCTTTCCTGTCACCTCTCCAACATATCCCGTTAATTTTTGCCAGCGTTGTGGAGTTCGTAAGGAATAATTGTAACTGCCTTACATACGAGAATTGGTTTATTAGAGTTGGAAAAAACAACTTTTCCTGTTTTTAGGCGGCCATTTTGCCGCTTGTAAAGTGCCCGTAGACACTCCCACAGGCGTACACTATTTATGAAGGTATAAGGTCGTACCTTAGGCCTAAGGTAAGACGTTATGACTTCAAGGTCTGTCACGTGACTGTTAGTGCATAACGCCGCTACCTTATGCGTGGCGCTAAAACTTCCTATTATCTGCAACTAAAATCTCTAGAACGTAGAACCACTGAACGGTGGCTGAAAATAAAAGTTACAGAGCGCAGTCGAAGATGGTCACATGTGGCAATGAACAAAAATTTGGAAATTTCAGAGTTTCACGTTACACGAGTGCCATTTGCCTGTTTGGGGACTCTTCCTACTCTGGGGTTGCTAGTTACACTAATATCTTCGATTAGTAATGCTACCACTTAAACATTGCGATGGGTTGCGTGCCAATCAGAGGCATGAGTAACTTGAGTAACTTTGTTCGATATATGAACTCACCGCATTTTTATTGAAAAAAGCAATTATCTCTGATCTCCTTTCTTGACCTAGGCGTTTGTAACATTTGCTGTGAGACGCTGAATAACATTATATACAAATTAAATATTCAAATAAGAAATACAGTACGCTGTTTTAATAAAAGTAAATGCTTGTTCTAAAATATTTTCAAATAAATGCATATATTTCATTTAATAAAACATAAGTTATAAGTTTAACTTGTAAATACAGTTAACATATACAGTACGTACTGTAGTAATAACTCATTTTTTCAGCAATTGCGTAAACCTATGTGAATAAAAAGGGGTTTTTGCTTCATCCCTTACTAAATACAGTAAAACCATTCTAAACAGGAATCGATCGGGAGACAAAAAATATTCCGGTTTAGAGACGTTTCCGTTTTATGCAGAGTTGTTCATTTCATGACATTTGTGATATTGATATTTCCCTTTTGAAAGTAGTAAATTATCTGGCATAATTGCAATTATTTCAATGCATTAACATACTGTAAGATAAAGTACTACAAAGGCAAATGACACATTCTCCCATTACACTAGGGAGCACATTTTTTTTCATACCTCCAGGATAGAAGTAGGTGATTTAAATTATCTGGCATAATTGCAATTATTTCAATGCATTAACATACTGTAAGATAAAGTACTACAAAGGCAAATGACACATTCTCCCATTACACTAGGGAGCACATTTTTTTTCATACCTCCAGGATAGAAGTAGGTGATTTCAAAGGAAACGATCATGCTGATTACGAAAATCATTATGAACAGTTTTTATCGCGCAAGGTTCATACGATATGGACATGTTCAATATTTGAAATGAAATCAAAGTTTTATGAATATGCTTCATATGGCGTAAGAACAAATGAAAAATGGAAAACGCATATTTGGACAATAATATGCAGACATTGAAATGGTTTGTTGGTCTTTTCCACAACATTGATGGTGCGAGTGACAATGATTTGAGTTCTCCTCACAACACAACTTACGTTCGCTGTACAGGTACACAACACTGGAAATAATGTTTTTCGCTGTTTTGGAGTATAATAACGCGTAATAACTGTTTTTGTGTAGTGTCGTACTTAAAACAATGTTTTAATTGTGAATTTCTATAGAGCCCATGGTTTGCATCATCACAAACTGTCCAAGTTCTTTATAGAACATGCAAGTTTTGTAGTTTCATATATTTTTTCCTTTAATGTTTGGGTGTAAACCATTCACAAACGTAACAGACGTTATCGGGTTGATTCGCATACGTTCGATGTGAAATGACGATTTGCATTTTATCGATCAGATTCAATTCCTCTGTATGAAATCCACCGAACTGTAATGCATTTGAGGCACATGCAAACCAGTTACGAACGCGTGCACTGCGGGCACAGATCCGCATGACACCGACTGACTCAGGGTCTGCCGTTCCGATAACTCAGTGCGACAATGAAATTTACCGCAGAACAAAATATGTGATTGCAATGTATTTCAGCGTATTTAACTTTCTTCTGCAGACGCAATTTGATCTGCGAACGGTTGCGTTATTTACGTTGCCGCGGGGCTTATCACATTCTTTTATTTTAGGAATATTATTGGCTGGTGGTGTGATTAGTGAGGGGAAGGTGAGATAAGCACTTGGGGTAGGTAAAAGGAAGTTGCTCTTGCATCGGTCAATCCATAGAGAAATAACACAGAATCTATTCTTGAAGTGGGTAAATCTGCTAACATGAGGAGTATTGATTGTGAATGTTCTTGTTTTTCTTATACTCAACGATGTCTAGGAAGTCTGTCAATTCTCCAAATCTTTTTTGTGTGGAGAGCTTGCTACGAAGTCTCAAAGACATCCCCTTTCTCCGATTGCCAAAAAGGCACACGAGTTGTATTTTGAATCAAAGGTAGATGAGTATAAGCGTTGGTCACCACAGAACTGTTGCTCCCATTAAGAAACTTATTACATGGAACCCACCTATCTATGCCATTTGCCGTATCACAGTTGTGAAGGGAACCTAGAAAACACATTACATATTGGTAGTTATGTTTCACGAAAGTAACAGGAATCTCAAGTAAATCGAAACATACAGCTTCGTATCGAAATTTGGAATCGACAATGCGCCCAGGTCCGCATTATAAGTCTCTCCCAGTTTCAAAACCACCAACGGAATGGGAAAATGAAAAATGACACATCGTTTGGAATATTGTAATAAGATAAATGGGCTGCTGAAAAATAATGGATGATTCACAATGGGAAAGAATGATGCCTATTAATAGACTCCTCAATTAGTAGTCTCAAAGCTATTCTCTTGCATAACAGAAACGAGAAACTTTCGATACCAGTGGCCCTTTCCCTTCTGTTAAAGAAAACTACGAGAACAAGAGGGTACTCCTAAACGATAGAAGCTATTCGAATCACAAAATCTATAATCATCTCAGAGTTCAAGGACATCTTCTAAGTATGAAAAAAAATGTGTCGCCTGA
The DNA here is from genome assembly GCA_038098605.1 of Gryllus longicercus. Taxonomy (NCBI): domain Eukaryota; kingdom Metazoa; phylum Arthropoda; class Insecta; order Orthoptera; family Gryllidae; genus Gryllus; species Gryllus longicercus. The sequence continues at coordinate 361,099 of JAZDUA010000038.1, read as the reverse complement.
ATCCCTAATTGAGGAAGACAATGTGATGTTACCACCACTCCTAAAATTGGGCTTCATGAATAATTTTGTGAGACCAATGGACACAGATGGCTAGGGTTTTCAGTTTTTACTGTCTAAATTTCCTGCCATTAGTACTCACAAAATTAATGAAGGAATTTTCATTGTGCCTCTCGTCCGTGACTTGATGACCTTTAAACAGGTGCTGACGGATTCTAAGAAGGCAGCTCGGCCTGCTCTGAAAGACAATGTCTTGGCAAACATGTTTGAGAATTACAAGAAACTGGCTGAACACATGCTGGGCTGTTGCAAGGCCAAGGGGTGCAACAAAGGGGTGCTGAAGTTACGTTTCCTTCATTCCCACTTGGATTTCTTCCCACCTAATGTTGGAGACGTGAGTGACGTACATGGTGAGCGATGTCACCAAGATGTCGCGGTGATGGAAAGACGACGTAAAGGAAGACAAACATTCGGTGGATTAACCCTCCGAGATGTATCCTACTTCTTAGCGAATACTTCCATACTGAATCTAAGTCCAACTATAGGTATTTGCTTAAAAATACGGAAAACTGGAATAGCTTGACGACCAAGCCGAGAAATAACTCCTGATCTGGCCGTGATCCACCGCCCGGCGACTGATCAATTGCGAGTCAAATTTGATCCGAGTCAGACACGTTGATTCGTGTCAAGTGCGTGGAGAAACTTAGAACGGAATCCAACTGAAGTTGATCCGGATCAACTCGGGATCATCTTCTTGATTCTGTTTGGTGAAACAGGCCCAAAGACCTATCTGTGATTGAGCGCCACTACCAGACGCGAAAATAAAAACCGCAAACAGAAAGTAAAAAAACACCAATGCCTAATTTTGTTGATATCTCATGAAAGTGGCATAGATGAACTGAACAAATATTTTATTTTTAAATATATTTTATGCGTATTGAATCAACATTTCTTACAGGAGCAATTAAAATGCGTTTGCAAAATACGGTATAAAGATACGGTATATACAAAAACTGTGACGCGATGTGCCGTTTTCATTGTGATATTCGTAACCTACGCATGAAATTGAGCCTGTTGCGCACTCTACTTTCCGGGAGGTAAAAATCGTATTTCGTAATGTTATTGGGAACGCTTATGTAATGAAATTTTTCAATTTTTTGTCCTGCCCACACTTTACACATCACTTGAAGCCCAGATCAATGCAAACGAAGTGCATCTGATGCTGTTCTGCAAATATTTCAACAGCAAAGAACAATAGCTATTTCTTTTATCAGCGAAAGAAATGACTGACTTTCACGTACAAGTGCTTACCTCTCCGCTTCCCAGCTGCCATGTATTAGCGGTCATTGACAAGGATCTACCTAATGGTAAAATAGAAATAATACTTTATGTGTGATGTAAAAGAGATGGTGCTTCCACAGCAATATCACAATGTTTCTCGCAGCGCTATCGTTATGTACGACGCGACGCCCATAAATTTCAAACAGAAATTACTCAAAAACTACTGACGTTTACAAAAAATTGTACACGACCGTTTTTAAAGAGATAATTTTGTACAACAGACTTTGTCTGAAATAAAAATCTTATCTTCAATTTTCTAATTAAAAAAAACATTTTTGCAAGTTTCGAAAAACCTAGCAATACCCGCAAATGGGAATAACATATTTTTTACAGTCACGTACTTTCCCTCCGTACTTTTTATTACATATGTGGAGAAAATTTAAAAAAAAATATTGGCGCAGTTTTTGGCAAAAAAATTGCGATAATTTGAAGCACGAATTATTCAAAAACTACACATTTTCCCCAAAGATTGTACATTATCGTTCTTTAAAGAGCTAATTTTTTACAAAATACTTTGAGGGGATATCAACGAAAATAAGATCTGCACCACTCTCATATAAGTTCTTCAAAAGTTTGGAAAATGTCTGGGAAGCTACATGAAAAGTACACACAAAATTAAAATATCGGTTTCAAAATCCATGGTCCGTGACATAAGCCAGAGGGACCGTGACATAAGCATTTTGGAGAAAATTTTGGGAATTTGGGAGAAAATCGGCTGAACGGATTTTGGGCTAGCGTTGTACACAGGCGGACAGAAAGACATTTTGCCGTCAGTCGATTTTTTGGTTTGAAGGACGCACAAAACATGGATTCTGGCTACACTAGATAGAGGAGGTTTTTTTCAATATATAGAAACTGGATTTATTCCATTTTTCATTTTAAAATAATTTTAATTTTGTGGGAAAAAGTTTCAAGTTTCGAATTTATAGTAGCACTTAAGCACCATTTTCTTAAAAATGGCTCCAAATTTTTTAAAGAAAATTTTCGTTCTTGTTCTGTTCTGTCGAAAAAGGACGATGTTTTACTATTTTCTAATAGTCTTATAATAAAATTTCCGTTCTACTATTAGGAAACCGAAAAATTAAAAAAATAAAATAAAAAAGATGGTGATACATGGCAGCTGGAAAAAGTATGTGGGAAGCTTGCATAGCAGGTCGAGACTAATTGAAATAGAAAACTAATATGGGAAAGACTAAAAAGACAATTTTCGTCGGAAAAATTTGAGCCGTTTTTAAGAAAATTGTGTGTAAGCGTTCCTGTAAATGGAAAATGTTAAGCTCTTTTCAACAGAAAATTTTGGAGTTTTCGGAAAACTTTATTTCAAGCTATTTGAAGTACTTTAACTAAAAAATGCTGTAGTTTTTTACAAATCGCTGGTAATGTGCATATTAACGGCTTAATATTTAAAAAAAATTACATTTATGTATTTTTTGAAAAACAAAGGAATACTCCAAAATGAATTGTATGGCATATAAAACAGTGCACTATCCACTGAAAAAGTTGGAAGAAAAAATTTGGAGCCTTTTTATGAAAATTGCGTTTGAACGTTTCTGAAAATGCGGTATTTTAAGCAAATTTTAACAGAAAATTGTTACGTTTTCGAGAAAATTTATATCAGATCATTTAAAGCAAATGTACTCGTAAATGGAATAATGTAACGAAATTGCCGTTAATGTAAATATTAAAAAAGGCTAGTAAAAAATTAAATTTTGGCTATTTTTGAATAAACAAAACAATGGCGTCTATGCCAACTCACAGCGTACATATAGCACTATCCGTATCAAAAGTTTAAAGAAAAACTTTAGAGCTGTTTTCGAAAAAATCCTGATGGTAAATTTTTAAAATTGCAAATATTGCACGCAGTATTCCGCGAAAACGACGAAACGTGTTTAAAAAATGTTCACGACCTTAACGAATGAGGTAATAAAGCGAATGCGCCTAGTTTTGATTATGCTGCGCAAGCAACGTTGCTCGTTTCGCTGTTGAGTTGCACCTTTTCTATTAAAAGCTGAGATATCAGTAGCGCAGAAAATGCAATATTTCGACATTACTTAGCTGTTGCCAATACCGCGCGAAGCACGTGCTGTTGTGGCGCCGCTAGTTTAAAATCATGCAGCCGCCTCTCTGTATCTCAGTCTGGCCTCACTCAGGGTGCTGCGATTTTGGAAAACGTGTTTCAAATTTTGGGCGTACTTTACATGAAGGCCCCCGGATATCTTCACAATTTCTTGTAACAATAGAGTAAAATTCAATTATAAAAGTGGCATGTGTCCAATTTTCACGGTTAACTCTGAATTTTCGAAACTTGTAAAATTTTGAATCTTTTCCTACAACTTACTTCCTACAACTACAAAACTGAAGATAATGATTTTTCCTCCGAATAAAATATGTAGTCATACATCTTTTCTCGCGGTATTGGAAACAACTACGTAATATCGAAATATTGCATTTTCGGCGCTGCTAATGTCTCAGCTTTTAATAGAAAAGGCGCAACTCAGCCGCGAAGCGAGTAACGTCGCTAGCGCAGCGTACTCAAAACTAGGCGCATTCGCTTGGCGAATAGTGTCAATACAGTAATTAGAATAAATGCTATTGACATCAAAATAATTACAAAATTCTGGCTGCTCACTCCTGAGTTGCCTTTCGTCGTAAGATAGCAATTTCGATGCCTTTTTTATTCGTTTTTCATTTATTCAATGCATATATTTCATTAATTTCACGCAGCAATTATACAAAAACTATTTGATTTTTCAATTCCTTTTTCATGACATTTTCCGTTCCTTATTTGAAATGTGGAGAAAATTTAAAAGGGGTTTTTGAGAAAAATATATTTTGTAAATTTCAATCGCAAATTACGTAAAAATTATTGTTTTTGTACGATTGTACATCACCTTTCTAGAAAGCTAATTTTGTACAAGACTTTGTCTGAAGCAAAAATCGCTATCTTCAATTTTGTATTTTAAATTTTTTTTTTAATTTTCAAAAAACGAGCAATACCCAAAAATATCTCTAGCACCATATTTTATTGCCTATTATTACACAATTGAATACATTTTTTTAAATTCAATTTTGTATTTTAAAAAGTTTTTTTTAATTTTCAAAAAACGAGCAATACCCAAAAATATCTCTAGCACCATATTTTTATTGCCTCTTACTACCCAAGTGAATACATTTTTAAAAAAATTGGAGCTGTTTTTCAGATTCCAATCAAATATTTCGCAAAAACTACTCGTTTTTTCAAACAAATGTACATTACCTTTTTTAAAGAGCTGATTTTGTAAAACAGACTTTGATACAAAAACTAGTATCTCCAATTTTGAAGTAAGATTTTTTTTCCAATTTTCGAAAATAGGGGATGGCAATGAAATTGAGATTGCATCATTCTCTTAAAATCCTTTGCATTATTCAATATCAATATTTAATCAAACTAATTTGAGATTAAAAAACAATGATTGACTTAATGCTTAAATTAAAAGCTAATTAATAACTTAAGAAATCGCAGGGCTTCGACTCAGGCTGTGTGGGCGAGGGTCTCTTCCATTTTCAAAGCACTCCAACAAATGGCCAAGGCGCTAGTGCTGTTCACACACCGGACGGACAGACGGAGACACACACACACACACACACGGGGAGAGAGAGAGAGAGAGAGAGAGAGAGAGAGAGAGAGAGAGAGAGAGAGAGACATAGTGAGAGAAAGGGAGAGTGTATGTACTCTATGTACACTTTTGTATACTATGTGATCAAAGGTATCCGGACACTTTCAAAACGGTGATGTGGTGTGTTTGAAATGGACGGGACTTGCACCCCTTGTTGTTTTGTGTGGCTCTATCACGGCACAGGTCTACGTTTATGTTTTAAACAGCTTCTTCCTTCCCACTGTTGAAGGGGAATGCGGGGATGGTGATTGCATTTTTCAACAGATCGAGCACCTTTTCATACCGGCCTGTGGCGGAGTGGTTACACGACAATATCATCGCTAAAATGGACTGGCCTGCACTGAGTCCTGGCTTGAATTCTATCAAATAAATATCGTATAAAAGGCGTTTAGAGATATTAATATATACCTTATATATATGTAATTTAAAAACATACACATAAGGTTACATGTAATATCATGTAATTTAAAAACAAACAAAGAAAACAGTATAATTAATTATAAGCCATCTTAAACAGTGCAAATAGCACTATACATTGGATAAGTTTGAAGAAAAATTTGAGGCAGTGTTTTAGAAAATGGCGTTTGAATTCTTGTAAAAATGCGGAATATTGAGCTCAATTTTTCAGAACACTTGAATGTTCGAGAAACTTTAACTGACGATATTTAAAGCACAGGTACTATTAAATACAATAATGTGAACAAATGACCGCTTATGTAAATATTATCGACGTGAGAGACAAGTCAAAAATGTACATGGTTGTAAAATGTGAAAAAAGAAAACAAAAGAGGAATATGGCGTTTAATTCATCTTTCAGAGTGCAATTAGCACTAAGGTTACCAGCTGTTTAAGGGAAAAAACGTCGTTTTGAGGAAATCCTTTTTTTTAATATTGCAATTATTGCACACAATATTGCTCGAAAACTACTAAAATTTTCAAACAAACGTGACTGACATTATTGAAAGAACTAAATACGAAAAAACAAACTTTATTTGAAGGTAATATCTCTGTCTTCAATTTTGTAGTTATAGGAATACGCGGAAAGTAATTCAAACTTTTGCAATTGCCGAAATTTTGGAGTTATCACTGAAAATCGCACCTATGCCACCTTCATAGGTGTATTTCTACAAGAATTTCTCTATTCCTACAAGAATTGCAGAGGAAAAATTTGGAAAATGTTCCGTGGACTTCATCTAAAATGCCCCCAAATTTTGAAGAAAGTTTTTGAAAATTGTGTCGTGTTGCGTGGAGCTATATCAACCGGGGAAGATCCATTTTGGAAACAATCGTACGTATGGCATAATCGCTAGTCACTGACTGATGGACGGACGGACAGGCAGACGGACTTTTACCGTCAAATTGACTTTTCGGTATCAAGGACCCACGAAACACGGATTCTGGCTGCGCAACGGATTAGAGATTTTTTTTCGTAATTTATCAACAGGATTTATACATTTTATTTGTTATGAGGCTGCAGCAATGACTTTTTGTCCTGAAAATCCGCCGTTTTTTCGCGCAGAATTACATAACTTTTCCTATACTGTGTATATTACTCCACATATACGTCTGTATTCGGGAAATTAAAAAAACAATAGAAGGCACAAAGAAAATACATAGTTCATTTCCTTATGAAAAGATCCACTAACAATATTATCTACAGTAAGTGAATGAAACCAATTTAATTAACTGTATCAGCTACTCTTATTCTTATAAATATTCCGTCCGTTTAATTACACTCTCGCGCTTATAGCGACACTTAGTGACGTTCTTAATGACGCTCTAAGTAACACTTAGTGGCACACTTAATGGCACTCTTAATAACGCTCATAGACACTTTTAGTACTGAATTGAATTCTTTTGACATTTTTTAATTTGGATTAAATCGTCACTGAAGGCAATTGTATGTATGCGGCACATGGTAAGATGTAAAAGAATGCTTCTGTCTATTGCTCTGTGAAAGTATATTGATGGTAGGTAATCGTCTACTGCTGATTGGCACGTGCTTGAGAGGTGACGCTCTAGCAGACGCTGCAGCAGAACAGCAAGAAGACTTTTATTCAATTTATTTTCTCAGAATCATTTCAATGTCCCTCTTTGTAACTTACTAGACTTGTGTAGAACTTTTCAGAAATTACAATAGTATTTTTTCAAATTTTTAAGCTGTCGAGTTTTGGGAGGAAATACAATGAAAATAAACTAGTGGTTGTACGGAAATGCATGGGGTCAAGCTAGCCCACACAAGGAAATTCGAACATTTTACTACGAGAAAGTCTGTGCCATTCTGTAGCATCACTGATTCTTTTATTCAATATGAAATATTTTTTTTAGGGATGAGATGATATTAAATGGTAAATAATATACTTCACCGGGCGTTCTGGGGAGTAATTTATAATAAACTGCGGCGAAATTCATCGGAAACGCAACTACTGGCTCATACTTTCACATACATTGTAGCACCATTTGCTCATTTATAGACCGTGGAACATGATGCAATTGCATATTTTTATTGCTTGTGAATATCGAAAGGAAATATTTATAACTTTTCCTACCACCAAAACTAAAACAAAAAAGCCCATTTCATTTTGCGTAACTGCATTCTTCTGGGATTTTTATCATTAACTGAATATTTTTATTTACGTGGCATATAGAACATAATGGTGTAAATGTATAACAAAAAGTCGTATGTAAGACACAAAAAATCAATAATAAATAATATACAACTTCTAACTTAAGAGGCATCCAAGTGTCTGCAATCATTCTCGATGCGCAGTAAACTCGCAGCGAGCATTTAATTTCGTCGCCAATTTACTCAAAAAATTCTCAAATTTTCAAAAAACTTGAACATGACCTTATTGAAAAATCTATCTTTAAGGAACAGATTTTATTTAAGACAAAAATATCTATCTTAATATTTTAGCTGTAGGAAGACGGCGAAAAAATTGATTTCTTTTTCAATGTTCAAAAAATCAGTTTTCAACCAACATGAGACAAATGCTATTCTCTGAAACGTCGTACAGACAATCCTAATAATTTAATAAAATTGGTGACAATTTTGAAAATGTCCGAGGGGCTTAATGTAAAGGTACACGAAAATTAAAATATCTGTTTTAAATTCAAGTGGCCGCGGCATAAGCCAAATCGTTCTGAGAATATCAATTTTGGAAAAAATCGGCTGAGCACTTTAGCCGCTAGCGTTGTTCACGAACGGACAAATGTTTTGCCGTCATTCGACTTTTCGGTATCAAGGACCCCCAAAACATGGATTCTGATTATACGACGTGTTAAGGGATTGAAATTTAAATCTGGATTTATCCATTTTTTCGTTTTTAGGGCCCTGTAATAAGTTTCTTCTGTTGTAAATTCCCCGTTTCTGCGCAGCATTACATAATGTTCTTTTCTTAAGAAGTTCCCTCCTAAGCGCGAGCTGCTGAAATAAACCTTCGAATTTTCAAAAATACTTGTATTTCCAAAACTGTTACTCGTATTTTCAAAACGGTTACTCGTATTTTTAAAAAAATGCATGATATTAGTGAGGCGTAATATCTGATTTTGAAGTCTTATTGATACTTTTACTAACACAAAATCTACGGTTTTAAAATGAACTTGCAAGAGAGCACGAACCTCTGAACTACACTGTTGTGCCATAGAAAGACCGCATTGAAAGTAGAAAGAAAATAAATATATTGTATCAATGTTATCTCCAGTAGTGTGCCAAGAAATGTTTTTGCGGAATCTGCATTACGGACAATTTATCCCTCCAAGCGTACGCCGCAAGCGAAGATGTGTTAGTCTTAGAAAAGTGTGCAGAAATATTCTATTTATTGATAGAAATGAAAATTTTAAAATGTTTCATAATCCCTAATTTATTGATGAGTTTGTGAAGGGTTAGGGTACGTATTTTTTAACAGAAGAATATTTTGTATCATAAATTAATTTCATAATCATGCAACGGATTCTAGGTTTGTTGTCCCCATCATATGGATGTAAAATGAATGTTGAAATTGTATAGAACCAAATTTAAAATTATTTATCGTACAATATTAAAATGGAGACATTATGACAGGTAAGAACTTACCAGTCACATGAGAAATCACATAACAGATGTTTTGTACATTAACATTATTATACAGTTAACCGACACTAGTCAGAGAAAAATATGTTCATTAGGTTTGTGTGAGTGGTTGAAAGAATGACTTCTGACAGTCAGGGTAAGCTGAGACAAGAGAAGGGGGAGGGGAAGGTTTTCAAAGCCGCAGGAAGATGCGAGAACTATTTTTTCAATGTTCGACATCTGTACAGCAAATTGTCATAATTTTTTGTAAAATGATCATCACAGCGGCAGTATTAATAGAATTATTTATTTTAATCTATAAAGTTTCAGAAACTAATCGTGGATATCCCCGAGGCTCGATATAAAAAATTCTCGTATATTGAAAATTGAAAGAGTGGTTGAACTTAATCCGATGATTGGATAGAGTGTTTTGTATTTTAGGAATCTTTCTTGCCTAGTTCTTTCATTCTAGCTTTAGAACTTTTCGAATAGTTTGGACTAAATATATTTTATCGTAATCTTTGCATTCAATATCGTATACCGTTTTATCTTTAAGCGAACGAGGAGAATAGTCTTTGACATTTCTGACTACAGTCTGCTTATTTTGGGCTTTGTTCGTTAATCTACACTGGCACTTCTCTTGAGAATCTTTCCAATTTGTAATTAATTATGGGAACGAAAGGTAATGATGAACATTTATTCTCAGAAGTATTTTCATTTTTTTGACATTGGTTTGAAATGTGATTCGAGAAGCTTCATTCTCTTAGAGATAAATTTATCAATAACAGCATTAGGATAATTATTGTTTCTTAAGGCAGGAGTCAGTATTTACTTGGCTGTCCGGGTGACTCCGGGTAATTACGCCCTCATTACGCCCTGAGGAAGGTCGCAGAATGGCGACCGAAACATCGGCACCTTCGCCATGGTCGCGACGTCACCCGGACAGCCAAGTAAATACATTTAAAATATCGATTCCGAGTTGGAACTAGTTTTTAAAAAAATGAACTAATTCTGTAAATATCAGCGTTATTCCTTCTCCTCACATCTTATTTTAAATATTTTTTACTTCTAAGGTCTTCCGATAACATTCCACCTTGCTCTAAGATCTTCCGGGATCAAATACCGGAAAGAATGAGCCGAGTATACGCACGAGCTCTCTTATCCTAAAACTCGATTTTTGATCTCAAAATGACTTTTACCTGCTTTAAAGGGTTCGTCTGGTCAATCTCTAAATAATATACAATATAATAACAAATACATTTATTATTTACAAAAATATATGTATACAAAAATATACCCCCACCTTCCGAAAAATAATCGGCTGGATCCGCTCCTGCTGTGACACCTCTCCTAACTCCGTAAGCGTAAGGCAATAACACAGACCCTCGTATGTCATCGGAAGCGACCGCAGATCCTGCACAGATTGGCGTCTCCCACGGCAACGCTTCAGGGATAGAGGCGAAACGATGAGGGGGAGACATGAATTTTCATGACGCGAGCTACAATTACTGGTAACATTGGGGACTTGGGGACTTGTTCACACTAGAGAAACGATTTTTGACGCCTCATCTTTCGCAAGGCGGCAATTTGACAATAATCCCTCTTGAATAGCGAGGGGAATTCAATTACATGTTTCCAAAACTTTAATAAACCACATATTACTGTCATCTGTCGTACATACGAGGTTGAACTAAAGAATTCGCCGAAGACCTACAGTGTAAGCATTCGGCATATTGACGTGTGTTGCAATTTGTCGTCTACGCGAGTAGTCGAGGAAATAGTATATCTGCATTATTTGAGATTCTATATCACTTCATCTAATATAAAATGTTTCTTGTTCTGAGAAGACCTGAACTCAATGAGTGACATGTTGTTTGCCTCTTGTTCGTATCACAAAGCGTATTCATTTTAATTTGGTTGTGACTTTAGGTGGAACGGTATGACTTCTGTTCGTAGTAAAGGCCAAACAATACACAGTTAAGCTAGGGAAATTTTATAGCGTCTCGTTATTAAGAAATGTGACGAAGAAAGTAATTCGGCCGTTCTTCAACACACGCTGTATAACAGCAATTTAACTAGTAGTAAACTATACTGAAGTATCTGTTCGAACTGTGTCATCAATTATTTTTAATTAATTAAGAAGGATGTGAAGCCGACGGGGCAGTCTTGAGTACTCTCGGTAAGAAAAGGCCATGTTGCGAAGATAAAAAAAATTTCACTTATTGCTTCTTTGTTTTGCTTATTTTCGTATGATGTTTTAATTTTTGTCTATGGATACTTGGCGTAATATATTTGGGACAGCTAGTAGTTGCAGATTAGGCGAGTGGGGGGAGCTTCCAAGAACACCGAGCGCATTCCTCAGCCTCGCAATCAAATCAGCTCGCAACTATAAGAATGAGGTGGCTCGTGAATGAACAGACGCAGTAGACACGTGGACGTGGAGCAGGAAGTGTAAAGCGGAGAAGGGCACCGAGTAAGCGAGCCAATCAGTGAACTCGGGGTGAGTATTCTCCACGTTGTCTATTTGCGAACCACTGTCCCAGTGCCATATCGGACTTGGAAATCCCGGGGCCCTCCCCCACGGCCACTTTACCCGAGTCCAGGCTCCTCCGTGCTCTAGTCCCTGCCCTAGTCCTTTGCGGCAGGTGGCGATGAAAGAACGACCGCCCGATGCAATCGGAGCAACAACCTGCTCAATAGTTTTCACAATGGACAGACTGAATCAGACCCGCAGAGAAAATTCAAGATTTTCTCCGTGAAATATAAAGAAGAAGTTTCACAAAATCTTGGAAACTCAGACATCAAAGTGAAGATTCGATGGATTATATAATACGATATAAGCAATACTATAGTATACATCATACTTTAGTTTTTACTCCAAACGCATGCCTATTATTATTATTACTATTACTATTATTATTATTATTATTATTATTATTATTATTATTATTATTATGTACAACGGAGTCCTTATATTTCTTTATTTTCAAACATTATATTTCTCTGCAAAGAAAGCAAATGACCAGACGAAAGTCAGAAAACTCTATAGGGTATTCCAGCCCAGACCAAGACAAGATAAAGAAAAGTTTATTCAAGAAAGAAGCGAAGAAGTGGAAGAAAATAACAACAAATGGCAATCTTAAGAAATTTTCGAGGTCATCCGAAATATGACCACGGAGTGGAAACCAACAATGGCGAATGTTAAGAACGAGAACGACAAAATAAATACAACAAAAGAACAGATCACGAAAAGATGGGAACAATTCACGAAAAAGTTATAAGAGAAGAACTTACAAATAGAGTAGTAGATAAATATAGATGATTACGAAAGAGAATCAGAGATAGAAGAAATGCATGGGCGAAAAAAACACTGAAAAATGGGAAGTCTCCGGCTGTAGATAATATTCAAATCGAACTATTCAAAGATCTTCTTTGGTTCTATCTTCCATATACAGAAGTTAGGTGACCCATAACGGGTTTTCTTGGGATAAGTTATTCAGGGTGGTTTCCCGTTGCCTTCCCTGATATGATGATGATGATGATGATGATGATGATAGGGGTGAAAAGACGAACACAATACAACCATGCCCGAGGCGGGACTCGAACCCGCGATCTTTCGGCACTACTGCCTTAGCGATCTCGGCCACCGGATCGGCTATTCAAAGATACTGGAGACGAAATCTTGGCGAAACTAACACAATTATGCAATGTGATCTGGAAAAGAAAACAGTGAACAACAGATTTGCAACGCACTATAATTATTCCATTACCAAAGAAAGGAGACAGCCGAGATTGTGCATATAACAACACAATTGCATGAATACCGTGTGATTCAGTCAATCGGCAAAAGTCATCCCTCAGAAAAAGAAGAGAAATAAGATTTTAAAAATGTTGATGTAAGCATATAGTTTCCTATGATTTTCAAAAACAATTCACATTGAAGGAAGCCACATTTTCTATCTCCCCTGGAAAGTTGTGTAGATTACATTACTTCGCGTAAGCGTTAGCGTAAAGCATATTCTAAGATCATACTCACAGAAAAAGATTTCCTTGGTTTTTAAACTCGTTTGAATGTTCCATATTATTTATATCATTGTGGCCGATATGTCACGAAAGTCACGTTAACTGGTTTTGCATACTGCAATTTCTACAGATAACTTTTTTCTAGAAAATCCACTTTTTATAAAACAAAGAGAATGGAAGGGAAAACACGCTCCAAATGCAAGCAAACATCTAGGAGTTATCCAATTGCATCATTACCCTTTATTCATTTACGTAGTCTGTACGAAATGACGCATCAGGAATTATTTATTCCCTTGAAAATTATACAAATATAACATATTTATTTTATATCAAAATAACTTACCAAGTAATCTGGGATAAGTATTGATTCATAAAATCTTATTTCAATGCTTGTTACGGCGTTGGAGTCAAAATGCACCTCGCCAGCCCGCTATTTTACCACTTTTTTAAATTTCAAGTCGTAGGTTTCCGCGGCCAGTCATGTGCATGATCTTGGCTGTCCGGGTGACGCCGCGTCGAAGGCTGTGTTGCCGACGTTTCGACCATCTTGCCATGGGTCTACCAGCCCTGTATGTAGCCCTTTAGCAGGTTCTGGTTTCTGCATTTTAGCTGAATCCCGGGATTTTATCTCTCAAGGTTGTTTGTCCTGGGGACGATGAGATGATAACGATGGTGGTGAGAGGTGAAAGGACGGCACACACATATAGACACACACAAACACGGCTCTAAGGCTCTTACGATCTCAACCATCTGTCCGGCGGAGTGGTAATTAGCTCTTTGACTGCAAATGTTGCTTTTCTGAACTACTTTGTTTTCACGTAATAGCCATTCCTAATGATGGTAACATCTAAAAAATTGATTTTCTTATCTAATAATTTTTCTAATCCCTAACTATTATTTATAATATATTAAAGAGATCTGTTTTGAATTGTGATAGATTACATAGTAAGACTTGCTGTAATCTATTCCATGTTTTAGTGCAAATTACCGACAGTGTTTTAATTTTGGCAGTGCGTGGTAGCTGGTGCCGTATTCTTACTCTCCGCTGGAGCTGGCTTTCCTATTGGCTATTCAGCCGTTGCGTTACCTCAACTGCGAGCACCTAACTCTTCGCTACTCACAGACAATGACATGGGGTCTTGGATAGGTAAGTTTGTAAAGATGATTTCAATTATAATAAGGTCAACAAATGTTCGTTTAAAAATCACCAGCCGATGTGGCTGACGGCAGCGACTGATTCCCTTGCAGTTCCTCTGACCGAGAGGTCGTGAGGTTCGAACCCCGACAGTGGCAGGATTTTCGACGGGGACGGGTTCAGCAAATGCCGTTAGACGAATTCTATGCATTCTACAAACACCTGCACTACACTATCACACACGTCGGGAGGTCAGTTGGAAGCCCTCCCGGGTGGGACGGGGCCTCGTTGGGAGGTACCAGGAGGGGGGAATCCCGTCAACGCCGAGTCGCGTCATCCGGGGGTAGGAACACCCCCATCTCAAATACTTTTACTACACGATTTGGCCATAGCAGTGGACGCGCATGAAAACACGAAATAATCAATCCGTCACTTAAAAACCGAAGTTCTTCTAATATACTTGACCGTATGAAGATATTTTCTTCTTAGAAAGTATATACACTGCTGTTTGTGAAAATTGCAACACCAAGAAAGAGACATACTATTACAATAAAATTTATTCCACAGATTAGGAATATCACAATATTCAAATGATTAAAATTACAGAACTGTACTTGCATTTCGACCTTGAGTGTTTAGTACGGTGTGAAGCGGCCACGCACTGCCATCAGAATATGTAGACGTTGCGTGGTATGGATTCAAAGAGAGCCTTGATATGATGCTGGGGAACACTCTGCCACGCGGTTTCCATGCGTGACCACAAAACATTGACATTGGCTGGAGGAGGACCCGTCGCTCGTGCAGAAAGCTTTCTCATTCCTTGCCACATGAGGTCGGCCAGTGTCGCAATGTAGCGGTACGACAACGCGCCTTGTCGGAGACCGATCATTCTGCTCTGTTCGAACTTGCTCAGATGCTGATAGTACGCCCTTTGGCGTCGACGTGACATCTCGGCTCTTACTTGCACGTTTCCACGTCGTTTGACGGTTCTACGCCGAGTGAGTGTGACGTAACATTGACCTGACCTGGCCTGTCACTGAAAGAAGGGCACTGTTAGATCAATGTTCACGCTCTCTCTATGCAAATTGTATAACTTCTTATGGATATATTGTTCAACACATCCACCGATTTTTACGTGATCCCGACTATTCCTTCTGGGGTACTGCAGTTTTCACTAACACCAGTGCATTTGACGATAAATATGTTATCTATTATTCTATCTATATGTTATCTAAAATAAGTTTTGAGAATTAACAACGAATGTCGGAATGAGAGATTTTGACTATAAAACGCGTAAACATGTGAGCGTCGGGAACAAATTGATGGCATAGTCTTTATATGTGTAAGAAATGCCATCACTGATGGGTTATCGTGGTACAATATGAAATTGTAAGTGTGGAAATACAAGGGAAAACGCAAAGCAAAGTTTTGGGAATCATAGAAATGCACCGTTCGTCAGGCGATGGCCTTGGGTCGCTGCCAACTGTACTATTGTCCGTTCACCCGAAGAAATACCCTGATGCAAACAAATACACGTGTGTTAGGATGATTGTCATTGGTTTGCAATATGAGTTGTACTGTAGGAATCCTGATTCTCTGTATAAGAACTAATTTACAGTGGGTAGCCAAATTATGAAATTTATGAAAATAATACAACTTTCAACTGAATTTATTGATGGTCACATTTTGTGAACTTCATCATGTAGTACACTAATTTGCAACTTTTATAAATTATTTATCTTCTGAAATAAGCGAGATAATGTTAAAAATCACAGGTCACAGAGAGCTTTTCAATATTTTGTGATGCTACTTTCAATTTGATCACTTCGATGGCCCTTTTTGGCAGGGTCTCAATATATGTTTTTGCACTTTCCTTGACATTTAAAGTATTGTTCCAAATGTTTTGTAGCCTTTTCATTCAGTCAGTGTTGTTGGTGGCGAATTCCTTTGTTTCATCAGATGCCGAATATTCTTAATAGGGGTAAGGTCAGGAGAATTACCGGGCCACGGCAAAAGGTGCTCTCATCAGCCAGGAAGTGGGTAATATTTCCAGCCTTATGACAGGGGCACTGTCGTGTGTGAAAGTTTAGGTTTTATCATTAGCAGACCATTTCTGGAGTTATGGTAACAATGCCTTCTGAAGTGTTTTTTTAACTGGCCCTGACGCATGGTGTCACAAAATCCAACTCCCAGTGCATTTACTGATAATTACCGACCAAACCATAAATTTTCTGGGGTGCTTTACAGCCTGAGCAATGCAGTCAGGTTGAAATGTTTCTCTGGATTGCCATAGGTGGATTTCTCTGCCAAAATCTCGAACGTTGATTCAACTGAAAAACATACCCGCCAAGAAGGAAAGTTTTTTCATAAAATTTATTTCAACTTTCAAGTTTTCAATACATCATGACACTAAAGTCAATATTTAATATCTTATTCCAATCATCATCATATGATGAGGAGTGTGTTGCCCACTGAAGTCTTTCGGTATCATAGCTGGAGCATGGCTTCTTGGCAGGCCTGCAGGCTCCTTCTTTACCGGCCGTTGACGCTCAGTTCTTTACGAATTACGATGTTGGAATCTTCAACAATCTTTACAATGACTTAACTACTCTTATTTCGTTTTTTATACATGTATCCCTGATTTGTTAATCATCTCTTGGAGTCGAAATTCACTTTGGTCCACATGCCCCTTTACAAGCAGGTTCTCCAATTTCGACTTTTTCCTTAACATAATGACTGAGGCCTAAGAAACATGCATAATTTGTGCTATTTGTCTCTGAGAATAGCAAGAGTGTTGAAATAAAGCTTTGATTTCAGATTTTTTCTTCGTCAGCAGTCTTGAGCAACAGGAGTGCCAATTGAATTAATGCCTTATTTTACGTGGCGAGACTCGGGCCATCAGGGCCGCTTTTCCGTCTGACCACGTAAATTTCGCTACGCTCCTTTCACCAACTAGCAGAGAAAGGAGGTATTTCTTGGGCGAGAAACAGGCGATTTGAATTTAGCTCAGAGGCGTCATTTAGGCTTGAGGATCGTTTACATGCAAGTAAATCTACTAACAGCCGGCTTTACTTCCCCTCCGAAGGAAGGCGTACGAAGGATTTTTTTCGCCCTCAAAAATCCACCGCTTCGATCGGGCTTGAACCCGCCAACTTGCGTACAACAGTCCGAAACGCTAACCGTTTCACCATCGCCGCCGCGCGAATTGTTTTGCAGGTGTACAAGTATCTCAAACTAGGCACCAGATGACAAAACAGTTATAGGAAATTGACATAACGATCTTTCTGTAGTATAATAAAGGTAATATATAAATAGAAAATTGAAGTGGTAATGGTCTGGCCGGCAACGAGGCGCCTCGTGCGAGGCCCTGTGCAGTTCGCTTCAGAGCGTCCGAGGGGTTGGCAGCCCTTCAAGAAGCGAAGCGCATCGTTCTGAACCTTTTTCAATTCCTTAGTGCATAGGAATCCGTCGATGCTAGTAAAGCATATCTCTGCACTTGCAGCAGAGTTCTCTGGAATATCCGTTTGCAGCGCACTGAAACTCAGAAAAGAGCTACGACAAGGGTCAACTGCACGCGCCAGAGAAGTAAAGAAGGTGGAAGGAGCCTGCGATTGCTGCATTGGCAAATTTATAATCAGTGCTATTCCTTCAAACGTGCATTTATTTTTCTTAAAAAACAAAACAAAAAAACAACAACAACCAAGAACGCTTTTCAAAAGTGTTGCATCGTGTAAACAGAGATCGAGAACATATGGAATCAAGTAATGGGTCATGTGGCACGTTACAATAAAATTTTTAAACTTAAGCAAGTTCGACAATTACTCGAAAGCATTGATTCAAGTGACCCCTGAAAATTGGCAGAGGCATTGTTGTGAAAGAAGAACCAAATGTGAAAGTTGTGAAAGAAGAATCAAATACGTGGCTAATGGATTCTCTAAGCGACATACCTGTTGGAAGATATTGTAATTACTTATGGTGCTTCTTCCATAACAGAATCATCTGCATGAGACTTGGAGGGGATCGAACCGCTTCCTCAAGCAGACGGATAGTAAGGAAGGTAGTTGCCAAAGCGTGACATTTGCATGGCAGCTCTAATTCCATTTGAGTTGGCGGGATTTGCTGCTCGCGTCATCGAAAGTAGTGCTTTGGTGTTGCCTAATCAGATGCGTAGTGTTGCGCAAAGGTTTCTTCAATTTGTTTACATCCGGTTTTTTCTTAAGGTGAACGGAAAATAGGAAGAACTAGAACGGAGGCGGTAAGTAGACACTACACTTCCTAGTAAATAGTCTTGTCAGGGAGAATGGATTTGGCCAGGTGTTCCCGACACGCGGTGACGTCTTTGTAGACGTGTTTCTTATAACACCGGCGAAAAAGGCTTTTACTCTATTCTTAAAAGAATTTGAAGAACAAACTTGGAGCGGTTTTCGAGAAAATTCTGAAAATGTCCGCGTGGCTTCATGTAAAGTACCCCCAAATTTTAAAGATTTTTTTAAATCTCAATAGTTTCATTCGAGCCAGATGGAAATTTGCAAAAACATCCCTCGTATACTTTAAGCGCTAGTGGTGTTCGTAGACGGACACGCAGACGTACGTTTAAAAAACACGTTTTCTGTATCGGGGGACCCCACAACGTATTTCCGTTTAAATTTAGAAATCGATTTTCGGCAGCATTGCGTAACTTTCCCTAATGTATCCCGTACGTTTAATTCTCCGCATATTCGTATGTATACGAGAAAGTAATTATGAACCATTCTTCACGATCCACTGGCGACACATTCATCAGCAAATAGTCTGTTTCAGAACCCTGCACGATTGGAATTGAAAATAATGAAGTTCCTGGTAGAAGTAGCGAAGTATGAAAGGTAACAGAATAAATTACTGAATAATATTAATATTGTAAACTGAATAATATTAATATTTGGCACAACTCTGTTGAACGTAATTTCATTTGTGGAATAGTGCTATTAAGTACCAGTCATGCCTTGGAAATTTTCAGATAAATTCCAAACACTCGTGATATTATCTATGATCAATTTCGTCAAACAGGCAATGTTGATTGGGCAGCATTAGCAGAAACTGCGACGAGAAGTTTTATACATATGTTCTCATCAGGCGAGAAAGTTCTGAAAATACTTTATATAATTGACGAAGATTATTTCTTTGCCGTAAGAATCCATAAGTATTGAAGGTTGTCATGGTTACGTCTCGGCGAATTTCACGCCATTCATGTTTTCTATTTCGCTCCGCGTCTCGGTGCACTGGTTCAAAAAAACCTACATGATAATTGCTTTCATGCCTACGTACTACCAACTTTGAATGCGCCCAATACGCGTATTGCTTAGCTTCTCTGAACGATCGCTATGAAAATGGTCGCGGCTCCTCTGATTTTCCAACTGTGCATTCTCGTCGCGTCTGATGTGAAAAAAATAGGATTCTGAGAAAGCTGACAGTCGGTAAATCTTTCGACGTGGCCGCCCAGGAGGTGGTGCAATCTATTGGTGATTTTTCGAAGCAGTTGAAAGCCAATTTCAAAGAGTTTTTTATAAAAATGTATTTTTTGTCAACTGTGCAAGAATTTGCGCGGTTTTTGGCCATATTTTGACTATCTCGAAAGCGGTAAGTTTGGAAAGTATGATCTTTCCTTTTTAAAGGCCTTCTAAGAGAAGCGAAACTGAGATGTTCGAAGCGTGGTGCCCAACTTGAATTAATTTGCCGCCCATGTACCAACAGGTAATTTTCATTTTCTTTAAACCTTTTTTTAAAAACCATACATATTTTTTAACATTAAATTTAGATATTTGATAGCGTAAAGTGCGCTTAAGAGAATGATGCGGGTCTCACGTTCGGTAAAATGCCTGACTTTTAGAAAATATAAAAAAATATTGAAAACTTTCTGCGTCTTCCTACAACTACAATTGTGAAGATACATTTTTTCTCCATGAAATGTGTTCATAAAAAAGAGATATTCGAATAAGGGAATGTTGATTTTTTAAAGATAAATGGTTTTTGTGTAATTTGGCTACAAACATAGTCGCCCACTCCGAAGTTACTGCGCTTCGTGATCATAAGTTGAGATGCTTGGAAGCTATTGCTTTTCTTATAGAAGAAAGTATATTCAAGGAAGGTTATACATTTAACTTAGAACTTACAAATTACTTCTTCATTCCTTTTTATTTAAAGGCAGAAACTGAAAAAACTGAGTATGACGTTCTTTGGAGAGAAATTTATTCTGTGAAACGAGCCAACGCCCACCCTTGGCAGGTTAGCCATTTGGTGACGCGGTGACCAGTATAGACGCGCTGTCTCTCTATGGGTCGTCCTCCGCCGGGTTTGTGTTGGCCCTCAGGGCTGGGCACATTGGAAGGTGTGGGCCAATCCATAGCACACATGTTTTACCTTCGAGGACGCCTATGCGATGCAGCTGGCTGGCAAGGTAGTCTTGGCCTGTAGTTGATCTGAACACGGCGACGCTGGTGGCTCGAGGTAGATTGTGGGGGGTCGGCGTTTCCGTCAGGCTGGACCAAAGTTTTCCCGCGGCGCTCTCGGTTCGTGCTTTTACCCAGGCATTTACTGAACGCTTTATGCAGGATTTGGCAGTGGGATACGACTGATAGCTTTGTGCCTTTCGTGGCCCATTCGTCTGCTATTCATTCCCTGGGATACCAACGTTGTTGGGAATCCACTGTGGGACGATTTGACGACCATCTTGTATTAGTTTTGAGACCTTGGCGCGGCAGGTTATGGTTTTCGCACTGTCTGTGTGGCAGTTACTAGATAGTGCCAGTATTGCCACTTGGCAGTCAATGAAAAACACTACCTTGTGGGCGGTCTGAACTTCTAGAGACTTACAGACTTCGAAGACGGCGGCGATTTCGCCATCGTAGTTGGCGAGTGGCCCCACCGCCGCAGAGCCCTCGAAGGCGTTGGAGGCGGTCCCTGCTCCAGAATCCGGCATGGAGGTCCCATCGCCGTGGATGTGCATCCATTCGT
This sequence comes from Gryllus longicercus, assembly GCA_038098605.1. Lineage (NCBI taxonomy): Eukaryota > Metazoa > Arthropoda > Insecta > Orthoptera > Gryllidae > Gryllus > Gryllus longicercus. Next base: position 339,906 of record JAZDUA010000038.1, on the reverse strand, counting down.
CTGGAGGTATTGAGTGCTGATTGTTTCTAGAGCGACTTTGCTTAGGACCACTTCACATGATAAGTGGTTTGGTATGTCGTAGTCTCTGAGCCGTAACACAGTGATTGGTAGAAAGTGGACAAATCGTTGACCAGGGAATGAGGTGGCCACAGATTGCAGGATATCATTTTTTCCTGGTTGTGGTGGCTATGATTAGTATGGTTTTTAGGAGCTGAGTTGCTTGTATGTACTCGTCCCACTTCCCGGACAGTACTCTTTGTCTTTCCCAAAAATACGGTGAGATTTAAGAAATCCAATATCTATGTCTTCAGTTGTCATCATGTTACATGGGTACGTTAAACTGCTGATTATTAAGTCACGAAAATTCAGTTAATTTTTCCGTTGATTTCTTTCGGTATTTTCTCTGAAGAGTGTCGGAGTACCCAACGATATGAGAATGGGAGCGTGGCCAGAATCTAAATCCGGTACTTCTTTCTGATAGACTGGTGAGGTTATATCTTTTGTAATGATTATATCTAGAATGTCTGCTCTCTTGTGTGGATCTGTTGGGTAGAGGGTGGGTCTATAGGGGCATGAATACTAATACATTGATATTCCTTGAGAGCTTCCAATTTTTATTTCATATACTTCAAATAGGTTTTAAATAATTTCTAAAAGACGAATGAGTAAATGTATAGCAAAAGGTAGAATGTAAGAAACGAACAAAGCTATATTAAATAATTTACAAATTCTGGCTTTCGAAGCATCCAACTGTGTCGAATCGTTCTCGAAGCACAGTAAAATCAAAGCAGTCATTTATTTTGTCGCCAGTTTACACAAAAAACACTCATGTATTGAAAACATTGAACGTGACGTTATTTGAAGATATATTTTTGAAAAACAAATTTTGTTTAAACATTGTATTTTCATAGTTGACCTTATTAGAAGACGCCGCGAACGATGCGCAGTCAATTTAAGCAGGCTACTATATTTGTCCCGAAATTCCAAAAAATTAACATGACTTAATTTAAAGATACGTTTTTTATGAGAACGTTTCGGTAAGGAAGGAATTGTATCTTCACAATTTTAGTCGGAGGAAGACGCCTATTTTTTTTAAATTTTAGGTGAGTCACGCATTTTAATGAACCATTCCCTTAAGCGTCCTTTTTGCTACATAAGTTCTAATTTAATAAAACTACCTGTGGTTTTTAAGAAAAAAGTGGTTAAACAATTAAAATTGCCTAAATTTGACATACTTTTGCAAAAACGACTCTTGTTTTTGAAAAATTGAATATGACGTGATTTAAGATCTGTTATTGATGAACACATTTCACTAAGAAAAAAAAATGTATCTTCATATTTGTAGTTGTAGAAAGAGGCCGAATTTTCGAAAAATGAGGATTTTGAACAAACATGAGACCTACTCTACCCTCTTAAACATCCTTCAGACTATACACCAGCAATATTTCATCAAAAACGATGGAGCAGTTTTTGAGAAAAAAAAATGTTTAAACAAAAAATATAAATATTCTATATTTCACTCATAATGCGGAAAATACTCAAATATTTGAAAAATTGTACATGACCTTATTTCAAACTCTATCTATAAGGAACAGGTTTTATTAAGGGAGAAATCGCCATCTTTAATATTGTAACCACACCCCCGACTCACTTGATTACCTGTTTTTCCTTCCTGGCGATTGAGCATTGCCCCGGCTGCTCGGTCGGTAGACTCCCTAGAGGGAGGCATGCGTGTTTGGGGCTAACTACTACATTGAAAACTGTACTTCTTTTGTTTTAAAATGAATTTAATACGCCGAATTTGCGATTTAATTGAAGCCTCGTACTAAAGTTACTCTTACTAACTACCTTAAAACTAATCTTAGCTCTTACGTCCGGCATGGCCAGAGTCCATCCCTGCCCGCTGGGCATTGCCCTTTCGAGCGGTCGTGACGGCGGCAGCGGGCGGGCGGCAGTGCATCGGCCGGTGCGATGGCAGTGCGTCTGAACTTGAATGAAAGAGCGCGCGTCTAGAACTTGCCATGGAGACTGCGGATCACGTGACTCTCCCCGCGTCATTTCTCGCGATTGGCGGGCGCGCGTCACGCGGTTTCTCCGCGCCTTGCCAAATTCCGGGCAACTGCCGTCGTCATGTCGGTACCGAGAGAAAGGCGCGCCAGCGGGCGGCCTGGCGTGGATTCCCCCGATCCCCGGCGCGCCCGAGACGGCCTCAAGTGGCAACAAACAGCGTCTTTCCTAGCGTCATTCTCAGCGGCGCTATGCTCAGTGAAATTATTATTTCACGCGTCGCCACCGCCACGTGCGACCGTCCCATTACAATATTTTAGTTCTAGAAAGACGCCGAAAAAAGTTGAATAACCTCAATTTTCGAAAAATCAGAGTTTTCAACCAATATGAGACTTGCGCGCTTCTCTTAAACGCCTTTTAGACTACTTGCAAAGAAATTTCATCAAAATGGTTGGCGCCATTCTGTTCAAATTTTGAGAATGCCCCTAGGGCGTCATGTAAAGTACCCCCTCCCCCCAAATTAAAATATCGATTACAAATGCTAGAGGCCAAGACATTAGTAGAATGTCAATTTTGGAAAAAATCGGCTGAGCACTTTAGCCGCTAGCGTTGTTCACGAACGGACAAATGTTTTGCCGCCATTCGACTTTTCGGTATCAAGGACCCCCAAAACATGGACTCTGATTATACGACGTGTTAAGGGATTGAAATTTAAATCTGGATTTATCCACTTTTTCGTTATTAGGGCCCTGTAATAAGTTTAATATTTTAGATGTAGGAAGACGCCGAAAAAATTTGATTTTTTTTTTCAATTTTCAAAAAATCAGTTTTCAACCAACATGGCACCGACGCTATTCTCTGAAACGTCGTACAGACAATCCTAATAATTTAATAAAATTGGTGACAATTTTGAAAATGTCCGAGGGGCTTAATGTAAAGGTACACGAAAATTAAAATATGTGTTTTAAATTCAAGTGGCCGCGGCATAAGCCAAATCGTTCTGAGAATATCAATTTTGGAAAAAATCGGCTGAACAGTTTAGCCGCTAGCGTTGTTCACACGGGCGGGCGTAAATTCGCGTTTTTTCACGAAGCATTAGATAACTTTTTCTTCTTAAGAAGTTCCCACTTAAGCGCGAGAAAGTAAAAATGTACGAAGCAATCAATTAAAAGTAATTTATTTTAAAGGACAAATATATTGAAATTTCAGCTCGTGCTGATAATGTATTTCGCAGTATCTCTGTATTAATAAAATCAATCGTTATGGAGAACGTCTGATATCGTGAAACAAAAGTGTTAGTCCCCAGAAGTTCACTATAAACGGAGTTGACTATATGGGGGGGGGGGGGCACTTTGAGCTTGCGCCGTCTGGATCGGTGCGCCGCTGGTGGGAGGGCTGAGTGGCAGGCCTCCGCCGAGAGACGCGCGCCCACTTCTCGTGATAAAACACATGCGCTTCGCTCACAGGGCTAAGAACCCTAATCATTGACGCGCCAGGGAACATGGAATGGAAATAGATACATCTTTCCAAACTCGCACAATTTCGCTAAAAAGCGTGCTAATTAGCTTCTATTTTCTACTACTGCTTGCTAAACGTGCACGAACATATTGCTACCGCCTAACCATTGTTCGTACGCGTGTTTAGAAGCACTTAATTTTTGTTAATACTATATCTTTGACTAAGTAAATTCCATTCCATTCTTCCTTTGTTCTTCACATAAAACTAGAATTAACTTTCAGCAAATATTTTAAAATCATCCATATATTAAATGGGACCGGTTGGAAATATATTTTAGCAAAATCGAAAGGTCTCAATTTTCTTTCGCGCGATGGTTAATTGGGAACAGTTTATTACGTTTTAAATCAAGTAAACAACTTTCATTTCTTAAAAACGTTTGTGGCATCTTCGAGAACTCTAGAGCGATTGTAATAGTTCCGTTGGTCCTGCCGGACGTGTGTTAGGTGTGAGCGCGAGTGCGTGTGTGGGCGTGGGCGCGGGCGCGGGCGAGTGCGCAGAGGAGGGTCAGGGAGAGTCGCGGCGAGGGGCTTGCGCATGCGACGTAGCGTCGTAGGTCGCGCCGCTTCTGGGTCAATGGCCAATTGCCGGTGGATAGCTGTGCGGCCGGCCGCTCGGACGTGTCTCATTAGAGGCCGGTTGCTGACCCCGCGCGCCCGCCCCGCTCCCGCCAGCCGCAATCTCCCTCGCGCTGCCGCTTGCCCGCACCACGACCAGCATTAAATAGTTCGTGCTATTTGATCGGCTAGCCGTAAAAATAATGTAGTCGTGTTGCCAAAAACGGCAATTGTTCTATTATAAAAATTCTTATTACATGGCCCTGCTAACGAAAAAGTGGATAAATCATGTCCCTATATGTAGATAATTACTTCCTCTAATACAAGGTGTAGCCAAAATCCAAGTTTTGTTGGTCTTTGTCACCAAAAAAACTTAACGACAAAACGTCTGTCTCTCTGTGTGACCTCTTTCTGTCGTGGTGAATGCTAACGCCTTAACTCTTCAGCCGATATTCTCCGAAATTGATATTTATCAATAGATCTGAACGCACTAGAGGATTTGGGAGTTTCAAACAAATATTTTGATTTTTGATGGTACTTTGCATGAAGCTTTAAAACAATTCATTTTTTTCAAAAATGACACCAATTTTTTAAAATTAAATTTTGTCTTTGGATAGCGTGAAGGTCTCGTGTGCGTTGATATTCCAGATTTTTCTAAAATTGAAAAAGTGCAATTTTAGTAGGCATCAAAGTAAAATTTTTTGAGGGCATCTTCCTACAACTACGATATTGATAGATTTTTTTCGCAAGGAAATTGTTTCTTAAAGATACATTTTGAAATAAAGTTATGTACAATTTTTCGAAAATACGATTAGTTTTCCCCTAATTTTGCGCAAAATAGGGTAATTTTTAAACTTTTGATAATTTTTTTTTCTTATTGGCACATTTTTTTCCCTTAAAATGTTCTCTTCTGAATTTTCAAAAATGCAGACGTTTAAACGTTTTTCGCTCTGATCAAAGATCGATCTCAAAATAAAGTTATGTACAATTTTTCGAAAATATGGCTAGTTTAAGCGTTTTGAGTAGATGTGTGAAATATAGGCAGTTTACAATTATTCTCTTTAACTATTCCTTTGCATGCAACATTTTTTTACTTTCTCGCGCTTAAGAAGGAACTTCTTAGGAAGAGATTGTTATGCGTAAATGATGCGTAAAAAAAAGGCGAATTTTTGGCAGAAAAACTCTCATTAGAGAGCCCTGCTATAATGAAAGTGGATAAATCCGGATGCTAAGTTTAGAAAAAAACTCTCTAACACGTGGTGTAGCAATAATCCAAGTTTTGTGAGTCCTTGATACTGAGAAATCGATCGGCGGCAAAACGTCTGTCCATCTTTCCATCCTGTGTCAGTCTGTGAACTAGACTGTTCAGCCGATTTTCTCCAAAATTGATATTCCCTTAATCGATCTGGCTGATGTCGTATTTGTAACCGATATTTTAATTTCGGTGGGTACTTTACGTAAACCCCTGGGACATTTTCAAAATTTTCAAAGAAATGGCTCCATCGATTTTGATAAAATTTTGTTGTTGGATAGTCTGAAGGAATTTTAAAAGAATGCGCAGGTCATGTTGGTTAAAAAACCTATTTGTTCGAAAATCGAAAAAATTCAATTTTTTCGGCACCGGAAAACATAATAATAAGTTTGAAATAAGTGCATAGTGTTGTTTTGTCATAGTAACAACAAATGTGGTAGGAGGCTGTTTAATTAGTAAATCAAGTCTATATTTGTAATCCATTTCAACCAGCAAGCAAACATCTTATTTTGTGCTTTGAAAGAGTGTTGGAAGTGTAATTTTAGATGTGAAGTGAAATGTAGAATGTATCGTCATGAAAAAAAAAGTTCCGTAATAGCAAAATGTATAGCTTTATATGGTATAGTCAAATTGTGTATATATTTATGCTTTGAATCAATGCCAGCAATTTTTTCTCTAGTGATTGAAGTGAACCGCGCTATATAATCTTGTGAATCATAAGAAATAGTGAACCGAATCAATGAACCAAATGAACAGGTGGCACTCTAAACTCCGGATCAAACCAACTTTTTGACATTCAGAGAAATGTGGAGTATGTTCTTTGATCGAAACACGCACATGACGATCATGTAGGATTTGAAAACGATGGTCCTGATGAAGGTTCATCTCTTTCCAAAAATACGTCAATGGTGAAAATTCATCTGGCGATGAATCTCACGATTAAGACATCATGCGAAATCTCCTTCGATGCGAGATAGAAAGAATTCGTCAAAGAGTCCATTCGAATCTCGTGCTCCGTTGAAGAGAATATGCGAAGATTCCAAAGCTAAGAGAGTGATAGCGAACTTATCAATGAGGTGGTACAGACCCTAGGTAGATATCTACATATTACTGAAGTAGATATCTACTGTTTACAGTGTGTATGCGACTGGATATCTGGTATATCAGATAATTTTGGGTCAGTGAAGCACACCGACGGCCGACAGCAAAACAGACTAAACAGCCCTGTGCCACGATGGACGAAAATAATTATAAAACGCATAGCCGACACTCGGCGTGATATATCACTCTTAACCGAAGCATCATCTAAAACAACGCAAAGCTCTTAAGTTCAACGGAAAATATTCAATGTTGAACAAATACCAAATAGAAAATGACACAAGCAGTCTAATGGTAGCTGAGAAGCTAAAAGAGAAAATCCAAACTTGGGCTCAACGAATTAGACGTTACAAACCTAGAATTGATTTCCGTGTGTAAAATCGGTTGTTTGAATCAGATGCGAAGAGATTCTATCGCAATCATACTCAAAAACGGAATGGCAATGCAGTCACACCTTCAAGAGATGAAGTCGAAGCATTGTGGGCTGAAACCTTGGAGGAAAGTAGATATTACAATAAAGACGCATCTTGGCTTTAATCTCAAGTTGGTGCTGCCGCTAAACCTGTGGAAACAATGGAACATGTTCACAAATTCTCAGAAGAGGTTCTTTTCCAAGCAATTAAGGACACGGGAAACTGGAAATCCCCCGGGATTGATAAGATCCAGAATTATTGGACCAAGAAAATATCAGCAATAAATTCTCAACAAGCAATAGCTGTTAATAAAATTTTAGAAAACCCAAAGGAACTCCCGAAATTCCTTACACGCGACATCACGTATGTGATACCCAAAGTGGGAGACAGCTCTTCGGCGAAGAACTACAGCGCAATCACTTGTCTTCAAGTTCTGTACAAAATTATGTCTGCAGCCATAGCTGCCAAATGTCCAGACCCCTAGAGTGAAACCATCTGTGGCCAGTTGAACAAAAATAACGTAAAGGTTCTTCTGGCTGAAAGGAAATCTTGCTACTAAATAAAGTAATCTTGAATGCTGAAAAAATGAAAGAGTAATTTAGACATGGCTTGGATTGACTACCAGCTTTCAAGCCTTTGGCTGTGTAGCACACGATTGGATTTTGAAGACCTTGGAGATCTATCGATTTCATCCTAGACTTATTGAGTTTTGCAAGGCTAGTATGAAGTCGTGGAGTACCAGGTTACTAATATACAGCGGAAAGGAAGCAGTAGAAAAAAGTAATAGTAAAAAGTATTGAGATCAACAGGGTTATTTTTCAACGATATTTGCGATCCCCTGCTGTTTTGCATTAGTTTGATTCCACTAGACGGTTGTCGCCAGCTGACTTTGCTCCCAAGCTCCATAGAGATGAAAGACCAGTATCATATTTGTTTTACATGGATGATCTTACAGTGTTTGCTAAGAATTAAGCGATTCTCTTCAAAATGCAGTCTGTCGTGAATGACTTTAGCAATGACATCTTCTCGAAGTTATGTCTTCACAAATGTGCAAAAATCTATTTAAAGAGAGGCAAATAACATCGTCAGAGCATTGAAGTAGATCATTGAAGAATATCAATACCATGTGATTCAGGATATTGAGACAGGTAAAACTTACAAATGTCTGGGCATTGAAGAATGTAAGACTAGCTCGAACGCCCCAGTAATAGAGGGAATTCGAAGGGTGTGTTACAGAGAGTGAGACTCGTCATGCAGTCCGCCCTGAACTCCCTGAATATTGTAATGCCGATCGTTCAGTCGGGATATGTCAGGCGCCAGGTTCAGTTCCTGTAACGAATGGATGAAAGTGTAGGGAGGTCATGAATCAATCCATTGAATCGTTTCTAATAAAATTGAATTTATTCCTGGCACCATGAGCTGCCAGGGAAGTTACAGGTCACTAGAGAGCGACACAGATTACTTGCTAACTTTACGTTACGAACTCATAACCTTAACAGTTAATGAACAAATTTCTTAATGCTAACATTAATAACTTATTTCTAACAATTCATGCATATTTTAACTACAATAAAAACGGCCTGAGCGCGGCCACTCTTAGTCTCTCGCCAAAATGTCCTGCGAGGGAGCCCCGCGTCATAACTACGGGAGATAGTTCGACTCCGGTTAAATACTAGATTAATCACCACTGTCTGGCGGTGGCTCCGCAGACCGGCCGGATGGCGGTCCTCATTTGAAGACGGCGGGCGGTCTCAGGTCACCGGCCTCCCACTGGGTGTTCCTCCTCAGCTGGCAGCGTGGCGTGGCGACGGAGTCGTCAAATCGTGCGGACTAAGTCAGTTGAGGACACACGGGTGCTGGCCGTGGTTTAGTGCGGGCTTGAATGGGCCCGATATGGCACTAGGCGGCGGATGCAGATCAACTTATGCGAAAATTACGCGGGATCTTGCCATCTCCCGCCCAAGTTTCCTCCGCGGTAAATCTAGGTGAAGGATGTTCTCCTTCAGTAGTGACTTTAGGCGTAGTTTAGAGAGAATTCAAGTGCTTATTCGAGAATCTGCTTGGTAAGTGCTGTTTCTCTGCACATCTCGCGTTCAAGTTACCTCCGTTTCCCCCTCCCAAAACGTTTCCGAACCTGCAGATCTTCTGATCTGCAGGTTCTGCCCATCAGAATCTGCCCCTTCCCTCACGATGAGACGTCCTATAGGCCAAACTTTAATGCGTTTTAATTTTGAAGTTCTCCAATCGGGTTGCATCGTTTACGGAATTTTCCAGGGAGATCTCTCTTTCTACCTCGGGCCCCTCCTCTCTCTCTCTCTCTCTCCCTCTGTGAGCGATTCCAGAAGCTTCTCTCGCAGCTGTCCGAACACTTGTTCGAGCGGTTGCGTTTTTTTTCTGGGCCATAAATTTGTCGGCGGAGACTGATCGGCAGCCGGCGACTGTTAAGTTGTAAATAACCCCTTTGGGAATTTGGATTCCTTACGCGGGCGCGTGGCAAAAGGGTGCGCGGGCGCGTATTGTTTGTCTTGAGTGCCCGGTGGCTCCCCTAGGGTGGCAGCGCGAGGTGTATATGACGGGTCATAAATGTGTCCGCTACTAAGAGACACCCTCATCAGCGGTTGGTCGGGCAGCTGTCATGTGCGGGCGCGGCCTGGCAGTCGTTAGGGTTCTTCGCAACAAAAGCCCCGTCCTGTGACCTACTTAACTGTGATGGGAGCTATTTCGATATGAAATTATTATATTATTTGGTAACGCTACAATATAGTACCCCTGCAGTTCACCCTGAATATAATACCTGCAAATGGTAGTTTGGTAGTGCCTGAGAACAAACTGGCTCAAACAGACTGACTCTGACTGGCTCAGACTGATTGACTCGGACGGACGGACTCGCTGAGACAGACACGCACACGCACACACACAGAGAGAGAGAGAGAGAGAGGAGAGAGAGAGAGAGAGAGAGAGAGAGAGAGAGAGAGAGAGACAGGGAAGGGGATGGGGAGCAGGAGAACGTCTGCCGTGATGCCCTAGTTGCTCATAAAAGCTACGCCTATGACCATCTTCCTACCTCAACAGAAGTAATGGATTCGCTCGTCACTTTAAATATTTACGCACCATATTCCAGTATAATCGGTTTAGAAGAAAATCCGAAACTAAAAAGAAAAATGACCTGCCATGTTTTATTATTTTCGCAAGGAGACGCTAGGAGACGTGCGCAGAGAAGATTCTACACAAGAGACCCAGAAGGCAAAACCAATTTTCAACAAATAAGTCGGAAAGTCTCGGGCCTATTGAAATATAATCGAGAAAACGCATGCGATGAACTAAAAAAAGCATAAATCAAAGACCGCACTGATATATGGAAAATTCTGGAATATGGAGCCGGAAAGAAAAGTCTCTCCTGATAGAAATTAACGGAAATAGAATACGGTTGCGTGCACACATCAAATACCTCGGTGTATTTTTTTATGAGAAACTTACATGAGCAAATGACTGCACCCAACCAGCGAAACAAATGGGTATGGAAATACGTACTGACAAGCTCGGGCTACAGCAGCAAAAACAAGTTTATCTAAATTACAAAATATAGAAAACAGATTTGTATGTGATGTGTTTAGATCCAAACCCAGAATTGCATATCGAACCGTTCTAAAAAATCACAACCCAAATATTTTCAAATTCATCCACGACACTACTGTAAAAGAAATAAATAAAACATTCTCTAACTACTCCTTAACCCCACTTTTCGACAAATACATTCAATATTACTGCAATATATAAATCTGATAATGGCCTCAAAATCATAGAAATCTCCTAGGTGGAATCTATAAATATCTCTTTAAAAATTTCCTCCACTTCTACATTTCAAATACTTCTTTTGCCGCCAACTTCTCATGACACACTAATCCTCGTCCATCTCCACGTATTACGCTCTGAAGAAGGTCGAAGAATGGCGACCGAAGCGTCGGCACCTCTTGGACGTGGCGTGTCCCGGTCAGCCAAGGACATGTTTTGCCTGCATGAGTTTTACATGTCTGGCTGCTTTCTGTAGCGATTGTTCAGTGACTTGGCACGTATCGGCGCTCAGAACGTGTTCCAATTCCCCTGGCGAGATCCCTTCGTCGGCACATAAGACGCATTTCGGGGAACTCACATTGCATGTTTGGGCCCTGTGCCATTCCTCACAGCATCTGTCGCAGGTGTTCTTTCAATCGGGGCCTCTGCAGTCTCATATCCTATAAGAAGTTTCCATATCCTGGGACCTCTTATCATCGAGCGACAACGGTGCGTCTCCTCACTCGGCAGTCTACCCTCCTCCTTTTGATTTCGATTTTTGGAAGAAGTTCGTCGCCAGGTCCATGCCGAAAACTGCAATATTTTGCCTCGATTTGTTTGAGTCAAGCACCACAGTTTCCATTCGGGCGCACTTTCTTCTAGTTGTCTAGAGAGGTCGCACCTTCTCGTTCTCGGTGTAGGCGCAGGTTCCGACCTCCAAGTGCGACACGTGGGGTTCGTTGGCTCGACATCTTTGGTCTCTCGCCCAGTTCGATGACACTCCCGCCCTCGTCTTTCTGACGGATCCAGTTTTTCGGATTTTTCCCGCTTGTGGGAGCTGCACATTTTTTGTGATCTTGGTCTTATCCTTTTCGTACGCTTCTTCTTTACGAGGACTTGTCTCTGCCCCTGGCTTCCTCTGCCTCGTGTGTGGAGCATCCCCCTCGGCGCGCCACATCGTCGTCACTGGAAGCCGCATCTTCCCTTTGGACTGCTCTTTGTCTCCTATCCTTCGGCTCTGGGGCACGGAGTGTATTATCCCTCGAACCAGGACAAGGCCGCAAAGTTCTGCTGTCTGTAAGAGAATAAGCGATTTCTTTGTAAAACAAATCTTGAAAGCGCCAAGTTAGAAAATGCTGTGGTCGAACACGCCCCATTGAAGTTGCCGCCAGAAGTTAGTACCGGCGCCGCTCAAGAGAGAGCGCCGATCAGCAACCCTACAGCTCCGTCACGCTCGGGCAAGCCTCGGAGCAGAAGGGTTCACCCTTATCGCGGGGTTGGCCGGCGAACCTTCACCCCGAGCGGGGTATAAGAGCGCTGCCCGGGCGGGAAGCGGGCAGTCAAGAAGCGAGCGCCAGTGAGTTAACAGTGAAGTGTACAGTGCGACGTCGAGTGATTACGAACTTGGACTGCCCCAACGGAGAAACTGTAAACAACGCTACGCATACGGAACATGTATTGGAATATTGGTTGACTTGGCTTATGTTATTGGATTTTCTTTTGGTTTGTGGAATAAACAGAATTTTAAAAAATTTTGTTGTTCTTTGTTGTTTTGGTCACAACAGAAAATGTTTGATCTTTTCTTCTTAAATGCCTCCAAAGCGTGGCGCTCATGTGCTGAAAGCGAGGCGTGGTGTTGCAGCGAGCATCCACTCGGCGGCGACGCCCGTGGGCGCGTTCGCGTCGGGCGTGCTGACGGAGCGCGTGGGGCGGCGCGCGGCGTTGCAGCTGACGGCGCTGCCCTTCGTGGCGGGGTGGGCGCTGGTGGCGCTGGCGCGGTCGCACGCCGTCCTGCTGGCCGGGCGCGCCGTCGCGGGCCTCGCCGTCGGCCTCTCCGCCGCCCCCGCGCAGGTGAGCCACAAGACGCCGTCACACAAACTTACAACTGTTATTCAAACACGCAAATATAATGATAAATGACTAAAGATATTGTCCGGTATCAAAACTGTTTAATCAACTTATGATCATTTCGATCAAGTTGCGATCATCAGAGCTAAAATGTAATACAAATATTATACAAATATTATTAAATACAAATATTATTAACAGGTTGTAGGTAACAGGTTATTGTATGCAAGATGCGTAAGCAAACTTGTTAATAATATTACCCAACCTCTTAATAATATTTGTATTTAATAATATTTGTATAATATTTGTATTACATTTTAGCTCTGATGATGATCGCAACGCGATCGAAATGATGATAAGTTGATTAAACAGTTTTGATACCGGACAATATCTTTAGTCATTTATCATAATAAAAAGGTATCTACATCACCAACAATCCAATTAATAATGCAATTATAAATCTGCATGAGTTGTATAAACTCGGCTGGAGTGTCGTACACCAACTCGATGCACGCGAGATTTGTTGAGGGACACTGGATGGAGTTGGCATGAGAATGGACGCCTGAATGTAGACCGGAAATATTAATATGAAATTATAGTTTTAAAACCCAATTAGTGGCGACTGTAGGATATTGGATGTTTGATGAAACCTTAGGGAAGGTACTCAACAAATCAGTGGTTCCAAAATAAGTAACAAGATATCTGTGGTAACATTTGCCGATTGTTTCTAGATTTCTAATTTAAATAATATATTTGATATAATACATTGTCGATATAAAGCATCGCGGTCACTTATGTGTGCATATGCTGTAGCGGGAACATTGGGTTCAGTAGACTAGTAACGATACAACACCAATAAGAATATTATAATAAACTTTAAAACAAACAAAATTCTACATATTATGTTTAAACAGAAAAAGGTCAGTATCGCATTGTTGATACGAGTAAAGAAAAGTAAACAATACAATGAAATCTACTTGGGAAATTAAAAACGTAAAGGAAAAGAAATATAAAATTAGGCCATAGGGCCCATCAAGCCAGTAACCAATATTAATTTAGTCTCCTCACGAGGATTCTTTGTGTGAGGAGTCGAGTGCGGTGTGCGCAGGTGCTGATCAGCGAGGTGGCGGAGCCGCGCAACCGCGGCGCGCTGGCGGGCACGCCCATGGTGAGCTACTCGCTGGGCATCCTGTGCGTGTACGCGCTGGGCGCGGCGCTGCCGTGGCGCGCGGTGGCGTGGCTGGGCACGGCGCTGCCGCTGGCGGCGCTGGCGGCGCTCGCGCTGGTGCCCGAGAGCCCCACGTGGCTGGTGCGGCGCGGCCGGCTGCCCCAGGCCAGCAAGGCGCTGCGCTGGCTGCGCGGCGGGAGCGTCGCCGCTCCGCTGGTGAGCCTTACTCCACAGCCTCCTTCCTTTTGCTTCTTTCTTTACTTCGCTACTCTCTCGCTGGTGCCCGAGAGCCCCACGTGGCTGGTGCGGCGCGGCCGGCTGCCCCAGGCCAGCAAGGCGCTGCGCTGGCTGCGCGGCGGGAGCGTCGCCGCTCCGCTGGTGAGCCTTACTCCACAGCCTCCTTCCTTTTGCTTCTTTCTTTACTTCGCTACTCTCTCGCTGGTGCCCGAGAGCCCCACGTGGCTGGTGCGGCGCGGCCGGCTGCCCCAGGCCAGCAAGGCGCTGCGCTGGCTGCGCGGCGGGAGCGTCGCCGCTCCGCTGGTGAGCCTTACTTCACAGCCTCCTTCCTTTTGCTTCTTTCTTTACTTCGCTACTCTCTCGCTGGTGCCCGAGAGCCCCACGTGGCTGGTGCGGCGCGGCCGGCTGCCCCAGGCCAGCAGGGCGCTGCGCTGGCTGCGCGGCGGGAGCGTCGCCGCTCCGCTGGTGAGCCTTACTCCACAGCCTCCTTCCTTTTGCTTCTTTCTTTACTTCGCTACTCTCTCGCTGGTGCCCGAGAGCCCCACGTGGCTGGTGCGGCGCGGCCGGCTGCCCCAGGCCAGCAAGGCGCTGCGCTGGCTGCGCGGCGGGAGCGTCGCCGCTCCGCTGGTGAGCCTTACTCCACAGCCTCCTTCCTTTTGCTTCTTTCTTTACTTCGCTACTCTCTCGCTGGTGCCCGAGAGCCCCACGTGGCTGGTGCGGCGCGGCCGGCTGCCCCAGGCCAGCAAGGCGCTGCGCTGGCTGCGCGGCGGGAGCGTCGCCGCTCCGCTGGTGAGCCTTACTCCACAGCCTCCTTCCTTTTGCTTCTTTCTTTACTTCGCTACTCTCTCGCTGGTGCCCGAGAGCCCCACGTGGCTGGTGCGGCGCGGCCGGCTGCCCCAGGCCAGCAGGGCGCTGCGCTGGCTGCGCGGCGGGAGCGTCGCCGCTCCGCTGGTGAGCCTTACTTCACAGCCTCCTTCCTTTTGCTTCTTTCTTTACTTCGCTACTCTCTCGCTGGTGCCCGAGAGCCCCACGTGGCTGGTGCGGCGCGGCCGGCTGCCCCAGGCCAGCAGGGCGCTGCGCTGGCTGCGCGGCGGGAGCGTCGCCGCTCCGCTGGTGAGCCTTACTCCACAGCCTCCTTCCTTTTGCTTCTTTCTTTACTTCGCTACTCTCTCGCTGGTGCCCGAGAGCCCCACGTGGCTGGTGCGGCGCGGCCGGCTGCCCCAGGCCAGCAGGGCGCTGCGCTGGCTGCGCGGCGGGAGCGTCGCCGCTCCGCTGGTGAGCCTTACTTCACAGCCTCCTTCCTTTTGCTTCTTTCTTTACTTCGCTACTCTCTCGCTGGTGCCCGAGAGCCCCACGTGGCTGGTGCGGCGCGGCCGGCTGCCCCAGGCCAGCAGGGCGCTGCGCTGGCTGCGCGGCGGGAGCGTCGCCGCTCCGCTGGTGAGCCTTACTCCACAGCCTCCTTCCTTTTGCTTCTTTCTTTACTTCGCTACTCTCTCGCTGGTGCCCGAGAGCCCCACGTGGCTGGTGCGGCGCGGCCGGCTGCCCCAGGCCAGCAGGGCGCTGCGCTGGCTGCGCGGCGGGAGCGTCGCCGCTCCGCTGGTGAGCCTTACTTCACAGCCTCCTTCCTTTTGCTTCTTTCTTTACTTCGCTACTCTCTCGCTGGTGCCCGAGAGCCCCACGTGGCTGGTGCGGCGCGGCCGGCTGCCCCAGGCCAGCAGGGCGCTGCGCTGGCTGCGCGGCGGGAGCGTCGCCGCTCCGCTGGTGAGCCTTACTCCACAGCCTCCTTCCTTTTGCTTCTTTCTTTACTTCGCTACTCTCTCGCTGGTGCCCGAGAGCCCCACGTGGCTGGTGCGGCGCGGCCGGCTGCCCCAGGCCAGCAGGGCGCTGCGCTGGCTGCGCGGCGGGAGCGTCGCCGCCCCGCTGGTGAGCCTTCTCCTCGCCGTCTTTTGCTTAACGCTCAGAGGGTTGGCTTCCTTTTGCTTCTTTCTTTACTTCGCTGCTCTCTTCGGGCTCACTTGGCGAGCTTTTCATCTATTTTTTTTTTTTTTTTTTAATTGAATTTGCCTTATTTTACGTGGCGAGACTCGGGCCATCAGGCCCGCTCTTCCGTCCGACCACGCAAATTTCGCTACGCTCCTTTCACCAACTAGCAGAGAAAGGAGGTATTTCCTGGGCGAGAAACAGGCGATTTGAATTTAGCTCAGAGGCGTCATTTAGGCTTGAGGATCTTTTACATGCAAGTAAATCTACGAACATGGGACAGCCGGCTTTACTTCCCCTCCGAAGGAAGGCGTACAAAGGATTTTTCATCGTGCTTTTTCTCTCGCTCTGTTAAGCCCTTTTTTTCTCCACTCTCTCCATCGGTGAAAACATCTAGCCTTTTTTCTTTGTTTTTCCCCTTTGTATTGTTTTCTTACTATTTTTCTTCTTCTCTCAACCTGACGCGTCTTCCCCTCCCTGTTGCTTCTTTCCTTCCGTTGCTATAATTTTCTTAATCTATTTCATTTATTCCCTACTTCAGGGCGTCTTTTTCTTCCTCTGTGACTTCTTTTGACTTTCCCGTATGCGCACGTATAATGCAGAGTAATAGACGTAGTATAGGGAAAGTAATGTAATAATGCTCCAAAAAAATCATTGCCGGGCCCCACTAACGAATAAGTGGATAAATCTAGTTGCTAAATTTAGAAAAAATCCTCCAACACGTGGCCAGAATCCCAGTTTTGTTTGTCCTTGTTATCCGAAAAATCAATTGTTGGCAAAACGACCATCCCTCCATCTGTCTGTCTGGTGTATGTGAACAACATAGGGGCCTAAATTATTTTCAAAACTGAATTAACCTTTGTCGATCTGGCCTAAGTCAAAGCTCTGCGATTTGGGGAAATATTCATTAACTTTTACTTTACATAAAGCCCTCGGGAATAATCAAAATTTTCCAAATGTCCAAACGCTTTTTTTAAAAAAATGGCCTTTAAGCACTACTGTAAATGCGAAATGTGAACCTCTATTCACAAAAAATTATTGAAATTTTGAAAACCTTCATATGAAGTCATTTTAAACACTTCCAGTCAAAAATGCAATAGTGCTTACAAATTGTTGGAAATGTGCATATTAAAAGCATTAGTGATATTTCAAAAAAATGACATTTTTGTAATTTTTGAAGAAACTAATGAATACAGCAAAATTAATTCGATGTCATCTTAAACAGTGCAATTAGCACTACCTGATGGGAAAGTTTGAAAAACAAATTTGGAGCCCCTTTTTTTAATTATTTTAATTTTTTTTCTCTCGAATATAGCGTTTGAGCGTTTCTGAAAATGCGGAATCTTGAGTTAGTTTTCACAGAAAATTGTTGAGATTTCGAGAAACTTTGTAAAGCATTATTTCAAGCGCATATTCTCGTAAATAATATAATGTGAACAAATTGCCGCTGGTATAAATATTAACGACGTGAGGGACAAAAGAATAGAGCTAAGTTGCGATGTCATCTCATAGAGTGAACTTAGCAGTGTCCCTACCAAAAGTATAAAGAAAAACTTTGGAGCCGTTTTCAGAAAATTTTGTTTTTGTAATTTTTAAAATTGGACATATTGCTCGGAATTTTATGTTTACGTATATTTTTAAATGTATATTACATGATATGTTAATTAAGGAAGAAGAAATTTTATACGAAGGAAAAATCTGTATCTTTAATTTTGTAGTTGTATGAAAATGCCAAACGAACTCACTTTTGCAATTTTTGAAAATTCAGAGTTAACCCTAAAAATGGGATCTTTGCCATCTTTAAGTGTGCATTTTACTTTATTTTTACAAGAAATTTAAAGAAAAAATTTGGAGCCTTTTTGAAAAAATTTTGAAAATGTCCGGGATCTTCATGTAAAGTAGTCTCAAAGTTCGAAAAAAAGTTTTTCAAAATTGTTACCGCCTTGATTCGAGCCAGATCGACGAGGGAATACCCATTTTGGAAAAATCCTACGAGTGGTTTAAGCGCTAGTGGTGTTTACAGACAGACAGACGTTTTGAAAAACAAAAACAAAAAAATCTTTCTCGGTATCAGGAGTCCCGAAAATTTGTATTTCTGTTAAAATCTCGGTAACTCTAACGGTAAATCAAACTAAGCATTGGTACACGAATTGCAAGTATGATTTTTTTGCATAGCTCACAAAATAGCAACACGCTCTTACCTCTACCCTTACCATTACCATTACAAGCAAAAGGAGAGTTCAACAAAACGTGGGCATAGTGAAGCTATATTTACGTCCAGAAGCAAAACAAGGGGCCATCACAGCATTTGTTCAATGGATTAAGGAAACGACAAAAACCTGATCGAGATGGGGGTCATTGACCCCCAGATGAACTCAACGTAGGTGAGTTTTTAGGAGTGACATTCGAAAGTACAATAATACAGAATGCTGCAAGGCGTGACACCAAATATTTCATTACTCCTAAACTAATGGCTGCTTTAGATAAATGCCATCTGAATGTAAGGTATTATGTATACATTATTCAGGCGACAGTAGAGGATCTTGGCCACAACACCCGAAAAACTCTATATTCATAAATCTTTTATTCTTCGAACAACGAACTAGAATATACTATGTAGAGTGGCTGTCCCTGTAGTTTCAGCGCTCTTGGTGGAGGCTCGCCGAACTAGTGGCCGCCATGTTTTTTGAAGTCAAAAAATACGAGCAATGCCGCCTAAAACATCCCACTGGTGGTATTACATACGTGTGGCAGTGTAACCGTCCGTAACTAGCGCCGAACGTAATGCTAGAATACTTTGTTTCCGAGAGGGCGCTGCTTTGATTGCAAAAAGCATGGCTACAATTTGCTTCAAAGATGGAAACGTTTCAGCCACTCCATGTAGTATATTCTAGCTCGTTGTATTCAAATCAGACACAAAAAGAGGAAAGAACTTTAAGAAACAAATCTGATTTTAAGAGTAATATATCTGAAATTCTTACTGTGGTTTGGGATGGTAAACTGTTGCCTGCATTAAATTCCAAAAGAAGAAAAACCTCCAATTGTCACATTAGGGGGCAGTCAGCAGCTCATCGCTTTCCAAAGTTGCGAAGTCTTCTGGCAAAGAGCGCACTGACGCTGTTTGGAACGTGTTGGGGTATTGGAACGTGTTGGGCTAATTCTTTGCTTGTTCCAACTGCCTCAAACACTTGACGGTCTAAAGGAGCGCGCGTCTTTTTGGAGACACTTGGAACAGTGACTTGTTCTTTCCCGCCGTCATCACATACACCAACTTTTATTACAATGTGTTTGAGTGTAAACTACATGCAGTCCTGACACCTGTTTTTAAACATTTTAAGGGAAGCTGGGAAATAGTTAATGCCATTAATATTGTAAGTGGCAAAGAGAATGTGGAAATGTTCTTTAATGCATCCTGCCGGGGCGGTACATCAAGCGCAATGGATGCCAAGCGCTATTTAATGATTAAAAATGTTTCTATTAACATTATAACCTAAACTATCTAGCGTAATGAAAAATTCCTTAAAAATGTTTCTATGTTGATTGTAACTGTTTATGTCAAACAGTACTTTAGTGCAGTGCAGCTGTAAAAGTTCTTAATCAAGATATCAGCTTCTTAAAAGTTCTAAAATCGCATTAAAGTATATATTTCACCATTTCAAAAGCTGCTTTAAAACAATTTAGACACAGTATGTGGGATGTATCAGAAAAATTGTCAGTCGTATGAAAATGAAATAGCTGTACAAATAAAAATAAAAATGGTACTAAAAAATATTTTATGTTTATACATACAAACGTCATTGATGATGAAATTGACATACAAATCAAAATCAAAATGGTACAAAATTTAGCCTGAGAGAATTTACACCTGGAAGATTGATGTATTCCTTTGTGGAGAATTGGATGGTGAATAAAATGGTAAGAGCAATTGTATTCCGATGACCGATCTTTAATTATTAATTTCTTAATATATAAACCATCTCCTAATTAAATTTAATCTTCATTTCAATAAAAACAATAGCCACTTTGCCAACCAAGAGCAGATATCTGTTCTCTTGCGTGAAGATGGATACTTGTTATGTTTAAGAATATCCTTCGACCAAGCAACTCTTCATAGTTAGAAGCTCGAAGGTTTTTATGAAGTAGAAAGCTGTGAATGACTGCGCTTGAGGCCTGTTCCATTAACATGTAGACGTAGTTTTCCACTGACTGAACACAACCAGCTAACGATCCCCAACATTCAAATTTGCGCGGGTCCGTCTATTCAGATGAAATTTTAATTTTGGATATAGTTGACCCAATGGAAAGTATTTAGGGGGTTACTATAAAATTTGGTGTACTTTACATGAAGACCATTTTCAAAATTTTCTCAAACACGACACATTTTTTTCTTTATATTTCTTGTAAGAATAGAGTAAAATATACATATAAAGGAGGCATATCCTATTTTCACAGTTAACTGAATTTTCGAAAATTGCAAAAATTGGATTTTTTCGGTGTCTTTCTACAACTACCAACTACAAAATTAAAGATAGAGGTTTTCCTTCATATAAAATGTGTTCTGTATGTTTAGTTCTTTAATTAAGGTCTTGTACATTTTTTAAAAATTTTAGTAGTTTTGGAGGAATATTGAGTGCAGTATTTGAAATTTTAAAAAAATTGCAAAAACCAGATTTTTTCAAAACAGCTCCAATTTTTTTCTTTAAAATTTTGGTAGGGATAGTACGAAATACACTCTATAAGATTATATAAACGGTATATTAATTTATACTTTTGTTTTTTCAAAAATTACAAAAATTTCGTTTTTATTACCATCTCATGTCGTTAATATTTACATTAGCAGCGATTTGTACACATTATTGTATTTATGAGTCCATGTGCTTTAAATAATCTAATAAAGTCTCTTTAGTCAATAGTTTTCTGTGAAAGTGAACTCAAAATTCTGCATTTTTAGACACGCTCAAACGACTTTTGTTTCTCAGAAAACTGATCCAAAATTTTTCTTCAAGCTTGTCGTACGGATTGGGCTTACTGCACTGTTTAAGGTGATATATAATTAATTCCCCTGTATGCTTTTGTTTTTACAAACTTTATTTCAATATCTCTCACGCTGTTAATATGGGCTTTTCCAGCGATTTGTATACCTTATTACATTTCCGAGAAAAAGTTTGTCAAATGGCTTAGAATAATTTTTTTTCGAAAACATAAAAGATTCCTGTAAAAAAGACCCTCAAATTTCGCATTTACACCAGAGTTTAAACGATTTTTTATTAAAAACTGCCCCGATTTTTTCATCGAAATTTTCCATACAGGACGAGGTTTTACTGTTCTTTTAATATTTTAAAAATAATATTTCAAATCTACCCTTAGGAAACCGAAAAAGTGAGAAAAATTAAATAAATTGGGCGGCGATAGATGGCAGCCGCCAAGAGGATGTGGGCAGGACGGAAAATGCCACAGCTTTAAAAGTAAAACTCATTGAGTCAACGTTTTTACGTTTTAAATTACTTCATTTTTACGACTTTCATTAATGATGTCCAGTTTGTCACATGTGTATTGCAATTTTTTTTTATTTTGGGAAATACAGCGAGTGCATATCACTATAATTTCTGGAGAAGTAGATTAGATTAACTTAACCTACATGCTATACATTTTTACATCCACTTTTTTTATGTATCTCTTAGTCTTGGCTTAGCCTTCCGTCCTTTAGCTTGCTGTAAATTACGCTTTCGAGGCGATCCCTCTTAGTGCTTGATGCATCCGGAAAAAGTCTATTCTGTCTATGACGTTCCCTGTGTCATCTTGGCGTTGCAGGCCCAGCGCGAATTTGAGCAGCTAGTGGCTCGCCTTCGCTCGGAAGAGACGCGCGGGGAGGCGGAGGCGGAGGCGGAGGCCGCGCCCCGCCCGCCAGAGGGCTGCCTGCGAGCCTTCTCCCGCCCAGACGTCTACAAGCCGTTCTTCATCGTCGTCACCCTCAACATCATGCAAATATTCTCAGGCACCTACCTCGTCATCTTCTACGCCGTGGACCTCCTCGAAAAGGTGCCTCATTAGTTTGATCTCTTTTCTTAACGGCTGACAATATTAACACGTCGTAATAAAATAGTTTTACGAGATAACTTGACGTAACCCCGAATATTATAACGTCAAAAAAAAAGATATGGCATCAACAAAAAGGGGTAGACATGAACATAGTTACATCAATATGCAAAAGAATGATTATTACGAGTAACGAAATAAAAATGTACGAGTTAAGTTTAACTGTTGATTTCTGTAATGTCGGCGCATATTCATAGATATCGCCCAAACTCAAAGTTGTAAAGAGAAGCACTGTTGTATAGTATTGTTCTTTGACGACGTAAATGACGGATTTTTTAGAGCGTTATTAACTTTGGGTAGGTCAAACATTATACCATTCTAATCAGTTGAATTAAGTACTTTGCCACCCTAGTGTGGTAATGTACTTGATGATCACAGAAGGGCGGTAAACTAATGGCGCACTTAACCACTCTCCTTTTGAAAATATTTTGGCCTGTTTGTTTTATATCCTGTACGTCTCTTTAAAAACATTAATAACTGAGTAAACTTACTGATATCAATATTGTCATTAAGTAATATTGTTCTTTTTAACATAGAGCAGTGGGTCCAAAGTATACATGGTTTCTCCTTCTCTGACTTGCCAGAAAAGTATGCAATCAAAACATTTTTCCGATATGGAATGGACTAATTACATAACTGAAGAGAATTAAAAAACTTTGACCGATTTTTGAGAATTTTTTTGTTCTTGTAAATTTCAATCGCAATATTCGAGAAAAAAAACTTTTTCCCCTTTTTTCAAAAAAAGTGTACATGACCTTCTGTGAAGAGCTAATTTTGTACAACAGACTTTTTGAGACAAAAATATGTATCTCCAGTTTTATTTTTTATTTTTTCAATTTTCTAAAAATCGGGGATGTCAACGAAAACGAGACCTGTACCATTCTATCAAAAGTCCTTTCCACTATTCAACAACAAAATTTAATAAAAAATATGTGTTTTTAAAATTTTACCCCCAATTTTAAAAAAAATACCCCCAAAATTGAAATTGCGGTTTGAAATTCCAGTGTCCGCGAAATCAGCTCGAACAATTTGGAAATACCAATTTTAAAGAAAATCGCCTGAACGGTTTATGCGTTTACGCGCTAGCTTTGTGCCCAGACAGACAGACATATTGCCGTCAATCGATTTTTCGATATCAAGGACTTACAAAATATGGACTCTGGTCACATAACGTGTTAGAGGAATTTTTTTGATACATTTAGCAACTTGATTTTTTCACTTTTCCCTTACCAGGACCCGGCTATAAGAGTTTTTCTGTCGAAAAATCGCTGTTTTCCGGTGCACGATTATTCGCTTCTTACGTTAGTTGGTGCGAGAAAGCAAACTAGTGGTGCTAAAACAGCGCATACTTTCTCGCTCCTTAGTAACGGTGACGTAATAATATTTTATCTCATTTCTGTCTATATCAACACATGTCAGTCGATTAGCACTGACAACAAACCGCGCATGCAGCGATGGGCGCTGTCAACAATGGGCTCATATTTTCTTATCGATTCTTCCTAAAACGCCATTTTTTCCTTAAATGGAAGGTGATTCATAGTTGATGTGAAACCTCAATCATTTCAATAAATTCAAGCAGAAATTACAAAAACTACCCTTTTTTTCAAAAAATTCTACACGACCTTTTTTGAAGAAATTTTTTTCATCATGTTCATTTGTCTGAAGGAAGAGTCTCTATCTTCAATTTTGTTGTTTTATTTCTTTTTTTAATTTTCAAACAACCGAGCAATACCCGAAAATATGACTAGCACCATACATTTTATCGTCTCATATTACATTAGTGAAGAAAATTTAAAGAAAAAAATTGGAGCGGTTTTTGAGATTTTTTTGTGAATTTTAATCGCGAAATACGCAAAAACTACTCGTGTTCAAAAAATTGTACATGACCTTTTTTGAAGACCTAATTTTGTACAAGAAGTACAAGTCAGAGAAAAAAATTAACTCGAATTTTGATGTTTTGACTTTTTTCTTCAATTTTCGAAAAATCGGGGATGTCAACGAATATGATATTCTTTCACACCATTCTCTTAAATTTCTTTTGCCCTATTCAACAACAAAATTTAATCAAAAAATTTGGAGCAATTTTTTACAAATTTTGAAAATGTGCCAGGGGTTTTATGTAAAGTATCTCCCAAATTAATATATCGTTTTCAAAATCCGGGGTTCGCGTCATCCAGCTAGAACGATTTCGGAGAAATCTTTTCAATCGGATCGGTTTAGGAAAAAATCGGCCATACGGTTTATGCTCAAGTGCTGTTCACAGACTGACAGACATGGACTCTGGCTACACCACGTGTGAGTCAATTTGTTTCTAAATTTAGCTACTGGATTTATTCACTTTTATCTTACCAGGGCCCGGCAATAAAAGTTTTTGTGCCAAAATTCTCCGTTTTCCGGCGCACGGTTAGACATAAATTCAATTCACGATTACAATACTTTCTCTTCTTACGTAAGTGCGAGAAAGCAAAAATGGAGAGACGGAGAAAAATAGTTGGATTTGAAGGTGCTCTTGTCGAACAATGTGGACGCCAATTCAAACAAAAAATAAATAAATTTATGAAACTGATTTTCGACGTGACAACATTGTCTCTGTTTTCCCCCTAGAATATCATAACTTTCTATAACATATTTTTTATTTAAAATTTCTTTACTATGTGGACTGCAGTGAAAAATAATTAAAACCATTTTTATCAGTTCAAAAATTTGAAATTTCCCACAAATTGTGATTGGACAAAAATGTTCACCAATGTTTCAACAATTTATATTTGAACTATTAAAAAGTCTCACTTACCAACATGATTTACGTTTCGCTGACGAATGTTTGTTTCTTATGTGGAAAGTATTTATGATAACAAAATAAAATCAACAGCCCATTTTTCGATTAATGCATTGTTTTTAATAAAAATCAAATTACTGTGTTTTAGGTGTATCCGGCGATAGATTAATCATTGACAATTAGACAATCATAGACAGTAATTGTCAATGACTTCTTCAATAACTTAGTCACGCGTTTATTTATAAACAGTCTTCTTAAATTTTCTGAGGGGTGACAATTTTCGTCAAGTAACCAGCGTGTGCCAAATAAAGTAGTAATGCTAGAACAGCACATACTTTCTCGCCCCATTAGTAACGGTTTTGTAATATTATACCGCATTTCTGTCTATATCAACCCATCTCAGCCGATGAGCGCTGGCAACAAAGCGCGCATGCAGCGATGGGCGCTGCCAACAATGGCACATAGTTTCTTATCGATTCTTGCGGAAAGCGCCATTTGTGCCATAAATATAATTGTTTTTCATTTTGCATTCTTGTGGTTATATGAAAGTTCTGCGTTCTTTATGGATCACTATTGCTTATTTCGAATACATAGAATTATTTTTCGCCATGTCTCCAAGATATTTTAAGTTCATATTTAAATGAATTTTCTTTTAAATGAAGACTTACAACCAAACAAAACCATAAATAGTCTCTTCATTACGAAATTAAACAGTTGTAGATGCTCCGGAGAGCAGTAAAGCAGAAAGTCCGCTAAAACGTTTCCTCTTTGCTGCCAAGTGCGTACGCTAGTTTTTTGAAACAATTATTATGAATGTCATTATGGATATATCCCGTTATGAATGTTAACGCCAACACTATTGCTTGTGTAACATGTGTGAACATGAAATGTACCAGAGGAACCGAAGTGTAGTCGCGAAACGTAGTGCATGAAAAAGTCATTTTAATGAAATTTATACGTTTCAAGTGACGTGTTTCTAATTTAATTTATCCAATGATTGTCTTTAATTAAAAGATACGAAAAATAAATAACAACTAAATAGACAATCAGTAAACATTGATAAGTGAGATAATAGCCCATTTTTATTGTGCATATTATAATTAAAAGAAAAATATAAGTCGCAAAACGCGCGTATTCATCAAGATAAATCTTAGAATTTAAAGTGGTTTGTAGGCCCTGAAAGAAACGCTTAAATTAATGAGTATTCCAAATTAATTACCTGGGTATTACTTCTGGAATAAATTAATTAGTAAATAATTACCATCTTATTAATTAAACAAATTAATAAATAATTAATCGCCTGAATATACTATCACCTATATGTACAGTTTCTTACACTTACAGTTGTGTCCGTTTGCCTCTCTTTTGTGGTAATTTAAATAAAAACGTTTTGAGTTCAAACACAAAGCACATGTATTATTTTTTAATTCATGTAACCAGAATCAATCGGCATATATTACCTTGTCTGCTTCCCCCGAATATCTAGTTCCTTAATATAGAATCACTGATTAATTTGCTGTCTTTCCCAAGATTTCGCCAAACTTCTGATGAACGCAATAACCTGATCTCTAGCATACTCTATGCAGCCCCCGAGTTCATATAACTCTAACAAATTTGTATTTTCATTTCGTACCCCATTCGCCCCTGATTTTGAAGCAAGTCCTTATGTTCAGATGTGCGGAAGGTCAGTTTCTGACGAGAGTTAAAAGCTTTCAAGTTTCTGCCGAGTACCTGTGCGTCTGGAGGTTGCTTAAATCCCAGGAAATGTCGCCTGCATGCATGTGTGCCTGCGCAGGCGAACGCGGGCATGGACGAGGCGCTGGCCGCGGTGCTGACGGCGGCGGTGCGCGTGGTGTTCACGGCCGTGGCGTGCGGCCTGCTCAGCTGGACGGGCCGGCGCGCGCTGGCGCTCAGCTCGGGGCTGACCTCGGGGCTGGCGGCCGTGGCCATGGGCTCGGCGCTCTACGTGCGGGACGGCGACGCGCAGGTGAGATGGTTGCTTTGATCCGTACTTTTCTTCCAACAACACCACGGGATTTCCGAAGCAGTACTCGAACAAACTGACCTCGCACCGCGCGCGATCGCGCCTCTTCCTACTCCTATCTTCGTACACACTACGCTATCACTCATATTGGGTGCTTAGAACTTGCTCCGCCTGGTGCGATGCCCGCTGGAGATACCTGGTCCTGGTATGTCAGTGTCACCAACTAGTGAAGGAAAACATCGCCACATTCCTTAACAAGCACTACACTTTCGAGACTAATCACAATTATAGTTGACGCCAGTCGGCCGGCCGATGAGCGCGTCCGGTAGTTCACAATCAATTACGCGGAAGTTCGAAGAGCAATTAATTTAATTTTTGCGTAACTAATTAGCAATTAAATTGCTCTACAAGTTGGTATATTTAATTTTGTGACAACCCATTGTGGTAGTGCCAACTTAATCTTTAGCTACTTCGCCATTAATTACTAGGAAATTTGAAGAGCAGTTAAATTGTTTTTGCATTATTAATTAGCAATTAAATAGTTCTAAATGGAAGCAAATTTGTTTTTTTTGGTAACAGATTGTGATCGTGGCACCTTAAGAGAGATGAATCTGATGTACAAATGAATATCTGGGGCTTTTTAAGAAGCTACTACGAAAGGTGAGAAAGTGCGTGCCATTTAGCACCACTACTTTCAAATCAAGAGTAGTTTTCGCGTAATTTCGTTCGAATTAATGTAATTTATAAAATAAATTCTCAGAAAACACTCCAAATTTTTGCCACGAATAGAAGGGGTGCGTAAATAAATGCCACTTTCATTGAAATCTCAGAATTTTCGACTATGTCAAATTAATAAATAATGCGAGAACGTAGATGTGTAGCACTACTATTTTACAAATGTATAGTTACTTTAGCAAGTTCGTGACCTTTGTGAATTCGTAATTTAAAGAAAAATTACTTATACATTTATTTCTCAATAATGCTCCCATTTTTCTTTAAATGTAGTGCTCGAATAGATGAAAGTTTACTTAATAATTTATCATGAATCTGATTTTCTCTAAAATTTCGAAAATTGCAAAAGTTAAAAAATAGTTTGACCGCCTCTTCTAAAACGTACTTTATTTAAGTTCGAAATTTATTTCTTAATACAAACTATATCCTAATATTAGCATTAATTCAAAATATTAGTGATTGTCGCGTAATTTTGACATATATTGTGACTAAATTTTTCGAACTCTTAATCCTAATATCCAAGCTTAAGATATCTTTGGAAATGCAAACCTCATAATTACCTAAAATTATATCATTTCATGTACAATTATATTTTGAAAATACTTTTTGTAATGAAAAGTGTTGGGTTATTCTCAAATTTCAATTTAATTTTCAAAAATATTTTTGAAATTTTGGCAATTTTCAGGTTGTCATACAAAATTATGCACATCTTCACATATTGTAAAAAAATAAAAGTTTGATTTTGAAGAAAAATAATCGTAAAGAAAATAGATCTTCAATAACGTATCGTATTGTAACGAAGACCTATACGTTTTAAACTGCAATTTTCAAAAGCTTAGTGACTTTAATGAAAATTTCATCACTACCATATTTATAAGTGCACTTTTCTCAGTTGGAACAAAAAGATTAAAGGATTAAACTTGCATTCATATGCAGTTTGCAAATATCCTAGAGGCTTCTTGTAGAATACTTCCAACTCCACGTCACGATTTTAGCTAGTTGGTTTGGAGAATTTTCATTTTGGTGAAATCGTATGTTCTGTTTAGACGTTAGATTAGTTCACAGACGGATGGATGGATGGATGCGTATACTGAGAGAGATTTATAAAAAGAATCTATAGAAAATAAAAGATTAAATAATGCTCAATGGCGAAGTCGCTTGTCTTTCAGTTATGAGGTTCGCGGTTCGATACCCGTAGAACCTCATGTGAAATTTGTTACGACAAACCGAGTTTACATGCTTCACAGGGGCTAGTCCAACTCCCTTGAAGCGTTCTAAAACCATACTTATCCCCATCCCTTTCCAATTCTGGCCGATCGGCAGATGGCGCAGGGCGCTCGCGAGCACTAAGACGCTACCTGTCGGCGATTCCCTTGACTACCCAGCGGCTCCTAGAGGGAGCTGGGTGTTTAATAACGGAGGATTACTTCACGGTGTGCTCGACGCTCCTTAAGGTGTTGGAAGACGCGTGGCGTCTGTGTAGACCCAGCCCCAAAAAAATCCACTTTTGGGTACCTGGGACCCTCAAAATGTTTCCCGTCAATATAGCGGCATCCATATTTTGATACATTGCAATCATTATTTTATTCTTACGTGAAATATATGATAAATGCTGATACACCCTGTATTGTGGAGTATTTTGTTTGACATATTTAATTAGTTATGGAGGTGGTTGTATGAGCTGGTGAAAGGAAGTATACGATGCACTTGTTCTTATTTTTATTTTTTAAGAAAAAAATTGTCGTAACGTGTCATACAGACAAGCTACACCTCATCTGAGATGTAACAATTCTTACAGTAATTAGCATGTTAAATCAAAATATATTAAAACGCTAATAATTACTTTTCAGTTAGAAGAATATTTAATGGAACCAGGGCACTTGTGATTTTAAAATGTACAAAATGAAAATAAACATTTTAGTTTTTTTCATAGAAAACACATACACTTTCTGCAAATGGAATTTAAACTGAATCCACAATAGAGTGTTATCAAAATGGAACCGTTATAGGCTTTTTATTTTATTTTATTTCTTCTTGCTCGGTATTTCTGCCTTTCAAAGGTGTTGGTATAAGATTGCTATAACATAATAGGATGAACCCTCCTCAGGTCTACGTGTCAATACACTTTCGGTATATGTATGTTAGATTCACAGGAAAAATGAGCTTGGCAAGCAGTACTTGGCAGTTATGTGTTAAGTGTGTTACAAGTTACCAAATAGAGTTATTGGCAGTATTCCGAAAAATAAAAAATAAGACTATCGATGTAGCAACACTTAATCATTTTGTGAACTGTTTAGGGCCAAGGCTCCGACCCTTACGCTGCCATCGTCGTCGGCTGCCTCCTCGTCTACATGGCTGCCAACACTTGCGGCTTCTTCGTGTTGCCCCTCATCACCATCGGGGAGCTGCTGCCAGCTAAAGTGAGTTCTCTTGGCTTACACACACTCGCAGGACGGCACATGTTATTTTGACAGGTGGCCTATTTTGTATTTAAAATTCTCAACAAAATATGTGATTTCTAACTTCAGCCCTTTGTGGATTTCAATATTCGTAAAATTCTACATATTTAGAGACAAATAGAAATGTACACTGAAAGGAATTTACCATATTTGCAAATACTACTAAAATGACGTAACCCGTCATTTTGACGGGTATTATGTTTTCTGTCTAACATCTTCGACATTCCCTCAGTGAAAAGTAAATAAAAACGTGATTCTTGGAACCTCTCATCAAACTCTATGAAACGTCCAGTAGCTGTACAATTTCATAGTGAAACGAAATATTTTGTTGACATACTTGATCAAGTGGCGCGTTGTATACTGTGAAATTCGGTAGAAAATGATGGACAAGGTACGTTCAATGTTTTGTATATGGCGGCCATCAATACATATACAGGAGGTAACGTAAAAGAAAGCATCCTGCCGAGATTATATCTTCAAATTCTCAAAAGAACTAGGATCGGCCTACGTAACAAAAAGAAGGGCAAATCTTCTCCGAGAAAGCAGTACTCTTCAGAGGAGTGACATACGCAAGGCCTGCCGAGGAAATAAGGCCAGGACAAGTTCACGAACATCTGGATGCGGTGCAAAACAAGTCTGTGGATCGAGTGCAGGAAAAATCTTGTATTCTTGTGCACGCTACTCTAAAGCTCCTAGAGCGTTTGATTGATTAAAATTTACTGATTATCAAGAACTTCACAAGATAAAAATGAAAACCTTTACTTTTCTCGCTACAGCAACCGCAGTAGAGAGAAATTTATATAATTCCGCGCAAAAAAACGGTGAATTTTCGCAGAAAAACTTTTATTACAGGGCCTTGTAACGAAAAAGTTGATAAATCCAGTTGCTAAATTTAAAAAAATAATCCTCTAAAACGTGGTTTAGCCAGAATCCATGTTTTATTGCTCCGTGATACAGATACGATAGACGATACTGTACGATAGACATGTACACTTTTTCATAAGTTTGAGTATTTGTTCATTAAAATTATCACAATATAAAAGTAATTCGTTGTAGCCTGTTATTTCAAACGTAGAATATCAGCCATTCCAAAGAAAGACATCCCCTATATTTAAAACTAAATAAAAAGACAACTGCTTGTCCAATTTCAATGACGGTTGAAATTGACACTATTATCACTAAATTATTGATTATTCGTTTCGTTTGTTTGTTATCGTGGTTTCCGTCTTTAATACTTTAACAAACACATTAAGGTCCACTTTTATTGACAGTCACCATTTAATTACTTTATTCAACTACACATCGTTACGTTTCGGAGAGATATACTATATCCATCTTCAGGCTACTGAAAATTGCAAATTTATACACTGTGTTGATTGATTCATTACATAAGTATTATCATCACTGTTATACATACATATTCATTACTTTCATAGTTAACGCCTGTGACCTCCTACACGTTGTCCGTTATGTGAAACGCAACTGATAATTTCTAGTTGAGTCATCGATGATCTACATCGTCTATAAATCGAAAATAAAATGACACAAACGGACATAAATTTGCATCTTAATTAAACTATTCAACAGCGCTAAATTATTTGCAGATTATTGTATCATGTTTTTACATTTCTGGTCACCCAAAGTTTGCACTCTTTGACACTGCACGTCATTTTACTATATACTGTAATCAATTGGATGTGTTAGTGTTATTCAAAACCTGACACCTCGTCCATTGCTTTAGTTGCAACAAAACATTCTATATGACAGGAAGGCGTGGCGTAAATCTTCTAAAAAGAATAACAAGAAAAATAACGGAACTTACATTTGAATTATCATTAACACATAAATATGAGAGTGCAATATTTGTATTACATTATATATTCGATCCTTAGGAACGTTGTCAAATTAATATGCGGTTGATCCGGAGTTTAGGGTGGCACGGTTCCTTTGGTTCACTAATTCTGTTCACTAGAGGGGAATCGACTCACTGAACTGAATCCTTGTTTACTATTCGCATGTTGTAATGTTGATTATGTTATCGCAATAAATATAATTTCTATTTCACAATCACATGTTACTTAAACTTTCATTACTATTCAAAGCTCAATATTTTGTTACTAAAAAAAGCAACTTATCTTACATAATACATTTTTATACGATCTAGAATCCGCAGTATATTTCACTAACACTTTCTTTTGTTACTGCGAGGCTATCGCCCCCAAAATCCCTATTTTAATAATATAAAACCAACTCATCTATTTTTTCAAACAAATACTATATGTTCAAAATAGCAGTATTTTATTAGAAAAAAAACAACTCACGTAATCGCTGAAATTGTAGAATTTGAGTAGTATTAAAAATACTAAGGTAGTAAAATTAGTATAACTTGGCTGCCTTAATTACGTAGAACATCCTTATAGCACGAAAAACTTCAATGATTCATCAACGTATCACCAAATCTGCTTATATATGAAAAAATACACATTCTTTACTTTTTATGAACTGAAGTTAGGTAAATTAATAAGACCTCTCAAACGAAGAATCCTTTCAAACAGATATTTTCGCGCTATGGCCATTCTAGCCCCTGACCTACAAATCCACTCGTAACCCTCTGTTCTATCCTTTCTCTCAGTAATTTCAATATCATTCTTACATATATTACGCACTCTACATGTACGTGTTTTCTCTTCTCGAACAAAATGCCAATATTTTTCAAAATGCAATCTTCCTCTGTTTGAACTCAAAAGTCCCTTTGTAAAAACCTAAATAAAATAACAGTTTACTGAGAATTCTCGGTTTTCAAAATATCAATAACAAACCGTTTTTTCTCGTAATTTCTGTCTCACCTACACGTCGAGACGCAAGCAAACCCTCTTTCTGACACCACTGGATAACATTCAAACTTCTCTCCCGGTGCAAATCATAAATAAATCCTGAATTCATGTCTTCCATCTCGGTAGACACACAAAACTATTAAAAAACTTGAAATGCGAAAAAAACACGCAAATGCACGCCAACAAATTCTTTAGAAGCTTATGCGTCATCAATTTATGAAGTAAATAATTTTGTTGTCATAGTAACAACTAAATGTCTTATTAGAAGGGTGTTTAATTAGTAAATGAAGTCTATATTTATATTTAAGCTCAACCAGCCGGCAAAACTCTTATTTTGAGTTGTTTTTTTTTGAAAGTGTGTTGTAAAGTGTAATGTTAGATATGAATTGAAATTTAAAATGTGTCGTCATGAAGAAAAAATGTTGTAATAACAAAATGTATAGCTTATATGGCATTGATCAATGCCACCTAGACACTAATATACGGCCTGTCGACTGACGTTGTGACGTCACATGGGTAGTCATCGCGACAAACGAATCTTTCGCTGGCTGTTCACTGTCAGTTAAAGTTTACTTACCTTCTTGAATGCCTTAGTAAAGATATTTTACAGAAAGGAATTTTCACAGCATTTTATTGTATTTCATAACAGTTAATATTAACTAAATAGAGATGAACGATTTTAAATTTAAAGTATAGCCATATTTAAAGTTGTTGTACATCTAAAGTTGCATAACACCGTTTTCCATATTAGGAAAATTAATTTCTTGGTTATCTTGATTTAACCAGTTGTTTTTTAAGCTCTTCAAGAGATATACACTGTCAAAAGAAAAAAGTAATTTTCTGTGGAATCCGCATGGATATTCATAATTTCTTTCTAGTTTTGGAGGATCGGAAAACAATGACTCGGCTTTTCGGTTCACACGGAGTGTGTCGGTTGTCAGAAATCACTGCAATCACTTCAAAACCAATCTTTTCAAGCCCTTCTAATAACGGTTTTGATATAATGGTTTAGCAACTCACCTGTCAATTTTCTGACCGGATATTTATAAACTACATATTTATGTGATGAAATCATACTAGTTTCCATGAACACAAAAGCTGTTGATGAATTTTCATTAATGGCAGTTCCGATTATACTTCCTGCTTTATAGTCTAAATTTGTCTTCAACAATATTTCATCTATTAAGTGAACCATAGTCTTGTCCTTTTCATTCGACAAACTGAATTTCTTTCGTATGTACTACAACGCATACTCAGGATTCTTCTCCACTCACGGGGTCGAAAGCAATTTCAAAGTAGAAGTGCATGGCAACTTCACGTAACCCGAACTTGCAACGTTTTTACAATTTGTTGCAAGTACTATGTATCAAAGTTGCCCTGCTACAAATATGTTCTGTTCACATGAATTTAATGCATAGCTATTATTACACAATAAAATGGATAAAAACACTGTTCTCATGTAATTCTACTCACGACAGCAGTTCACACTGATTCACACGCAGACCACACTTTTGCCCAACTATGTTATAGACCCAACTTTTGCCCAACTATGTTAGTGACCTCAGAAGCAATATGGCCACCTGTCAATAGGCCTGATGTTTTAGGTGGCATTGCATTGATTCATTGTCATATTGTGTATGTATTTATGCTTTGGCTTAAGAAAATGAATCAATGCCAGCAAAATTATTCTCTAGTGATTGAAGTGAATCGCGCAACAATAATCTTGTGAATCATGAGAAATAGTGAACCGAATCAGTAAAGAAGAACATTTTCATGGCCTGGATTAAGTGCCTCTCCTTTCGGCAAGTTCTTTTTAACATAATGATTACATTTATATCTGCTATTTCACTTATACAAGAAGCAATGAAATTTTGTATACCCAAGCTGTAACCCTAGTAAGATGGCTATAACTTTCATGTCCCCACATACCCCCCCCCCAAAAAAAAACTCGTCATTCTTGATAGCGCATAGTAAGAGTTTCATATTTTCATAGTTTTCCTTCAAACTACCTGTATGGGCTGAAGGACTGGATGTATATACACTAGGTGATCAAAACTATACACTAACAATACACAATAACACTAAACTTTTACAGGCCTATAAGTTTGACATCAGTCGTATGCAAACAGATGGAACACATAATCGCGGAGTATATTAGACGAGTTTGGAATAAAACTGATAGGCTATTTCAAAATCAACACGGTTTTCGTCCTGGGTATTCGTGCGACAGCCAGACAATTGCTTTTTGTCAGG
Organism: Gryllus longicercus; assembly: GCA_038098605.1. Lineage (NCBI taxonomy): Eukaryota > Metazoa > Arthropoda > Insecta > Orthoptera > Gryllidae > Gryllus > Gryllus longicercus. The sequence continues at coordinate 304,926 of JAZDUA010000038.1, read as the reverse complement.
ACATAGCAGATTCATTAGACGAAGGGAGTAGGGTCGACGCAATAATATTAGATTTTTCTAAGGCATTTGATCTTGTTCCACATGGCCTTTTAATTGCCAAATTGTCAGAAACGGGAATAGATCATCGAATAATCCTGTGGATAAAAGAATTTCTTACGGGGCGCACTCAAACAGTCAGAATAGGAGACAAATATTCATCGAAGCCGATGTAACCTCGGGGGTCCCCCAGGGGAGTGTGTTAGGGCCTTTGCTATTCTTAGCGTTCATTAATGACATTGCAACTGGATTAAAATCAAAAGTTAGACTTTTCGCCGACGATTGCATAATATATAGGAGTATTGGCTCGTCTGAGGACGAAAATGTTTTACAGAGCGATCTTAACTGTTTATGGAACTGGGCGTGCAGAAATAAGATGGAATTAAATCCGGAAAAGAGTAAATTCATTTGCTTTACCAAGTCTCGCTCGAACGTACGCTCCAGTTATGAATTAGGAATTAATGTTATACCACGTGTAAAGAACTGTAAGTATTTGGGTTTGGTCCTGCGAAGCGAGTTAGGTTGGTCGGATCATATTAACAATACGGTCAAAAAATCCTGAAGAGCGCTGCACTTTGTAATGCGTATTCTAAAAAATAGTAGTCCAAATGCCCGATCCCTAGCATATACTTCACTTGTTCGTCCAATTTTAGAGGCATGCTGGGACCCGTACAGAAAAGGGCAAATCGAAGCGTTAGATAAAATTCAAAAACGGGCCTCAAAGTTTGTAAATCACGGGTGCGTTGGTGACGAACGAGAAGAATAGGAGTCCTTATCTAAGAGAAGGGAACGGGCGCGTTTATGCGTAATGGATAAGACATACAGAGGGGACACAGCATGGGCAGATATCGGTAAAAGATTACAGAACTCAGATTATAAAAGCAGAGGAGACCATCCTTGGAAAATACGATGTAGAAAGCAAAGAACTGATGTAAGCAAGTTCTCCTTTGTGAATCGCACTATAGTAGATTGGAATAAACTACCTGCAGAAGCACTAGAGGCTCTTCCTTCTAATGTAGCCAAATTTAAAAATATGCTTCATTCCATCTAGATCATCTCGAATAATACTGAGACATTTATTATTATTATTATTATTATTATTATTATTATTATTATTATTATTATTAGTAGTAGTAGTAGTAGTAGTAGTAGTAGTAGTAGTAGTAGTAGTAGTAGTAGTAATATTATTATTACTTTTATTATTATTGTCATAATTATTATCGTCATGGCCCTTATACAGTGAAGTGATGTGAAGTGTTGTGTAGTGGGGGGAAGGGAGTGTAGTGTAGTGAAGGGGAGTGCAGTGTAGTGTAGTGTAGTGAAGTGTTATGTAAACTAGAAGTGAATTTAGAGTTAGCTAGAAATAAATTGGAACTATTATATCGACCCCTAATTCTAATAGTAAACCCAATTGTAAATGTTGAAAATGTTTAGTAATTCTAATTTTAATTGTTATCATGTTTGCCACCGAGCATTAGCTCAAAGCGAACTTTAATAAATCTATCTATCTATCTATCTATCTAAACATAGTCAGCAATCTCTCTTTTGAATCCTTTGTTATATGCGGACATTTTAACATTGATTTTCTGTTCGAGTTTTGCGAGAAGGAGCAAATTCTCAACTAAATTTTCTTAATTTATTCCTTCAGTTTAGATATTATAATAAATGTACCTACATAGATCACACTAAATTCAAAAAACGCAATCGATCATATATTAATTAATAAAACCACTACTCGATATGAAATTGCAACAAAAGATTTAGGATACAGTGAACACGATGCACAAATTCTTACCATTATAAGAAATGCGAACACTGACATATTAAATAATACACATATGAGTTGAGTGTTTACTAAAAGTAAAATAAAATTCAACAATTCGTGAATTACTAGTTGCAAGAGTCATGGGCCGCGGTTTACAATACTGTTGATACTAACGATAAATGTAATTCTTTTTTCAACGCTTTTATTTCACTTTTACACTTGATTTCCTCTTCAAAAAAGAACATTAAATATATTACGGGAAAGCAATTCTTAGGTAACACAAGGTATTAGGAATAATGTAATAGCAAACGAATTATTTCTTTCATTTCTAAGCATTATAACGTATCTAAAGATTTCCTCCTCTAATTAAAAAAATAAAATCATTGTTAAGAAAAGTCATAAGGCAGGCTAAAATCATGGAACAAGATCAGAATATGTTGAACTCAAATAATAGAACAATAGCAATGTGGAATATAGTAACAAATTAGACTAAATCAACCAGATATCTTGTGGATAATTTTGTTTTAAAACATAACTATAGAAATGTAAACGATCCGGTAACAGTGGCTCGTCTCTTTAACCAATACTTTAAGAGAATTGCTGCCGATCTCTCAAAGTGTTTTCAGCCACAAAAGTTTACATCAGACGTTTCTCCAAAAATAGGTTCGATGTTCTTTTCCGAAACTTCATCCAATGGAATTCTCAAAATAATTGGTAGTATAAAAAATAAATATTCGATCGATTTAGGTGAATTTCCGTATTGTCTGTTAAAGACTTGTTACTATTATACACCCGTTAACTCACACATTTAATGTATCCTTATACACATCATTTTTTTCAGATAATTTTAAAACAGCTAAGATTAAGCCGCTTTTCAAAAAAGGCAACAAATATGAAATTCAAAATTATCGGCCAATTTTTCTTTTGTATAATATTATGGAGACTTTTGTACGTACCAATGGAAACCTTTCTTAGTAAACACTACGCGTTTTCAGATTGCCAACATGGGTTTCGCAAATCAAAATTTACTGAAAGAGCCATATTTTCTTTTCTAAAAGGTGTCGCCTCATCCATGGATCAAAACGAAGCACCTATTGGAATTTTTTAGATCTTTCAAAAGCCATTGTCGTCATTGATCATAACATTTTACTCTCCAAATTACCTTCGTATGGAATTCGAGGTGTTGCTATAGATTGGTTACGTTCGTACCTTAAACAACGATCTCAGAGAGAAGAAATACCTTACTGGAATAATGGAACATTATGTACACGCCTTTCTGATTATTTGCCAATTGCATATAGAGCCCCACAGGGATCCAATTTAGGCCCTATACGTGAACGATATGCCCTCGACGATTAGAAACAGAAGAACAGTTCTCTTTGCGGATGATACGAATATTCTTTGCAATAAAGAAACCTCAAATAGTTCAATAGCAGATATTTCAAATTGGTTCCGTAATAACCAATTAATAGTAAATGAAACGAAAACGGTTTCAATGCAGTTTTCCATCAAAATAAACAGCTCTTCACTTCACTGAAAATGAACGGTGTGCCATTGACTGATGTTAAGGTAACAAAATTTTTAAGTCTTTCAATTCAGTCAAACCTTAAACGGAACGTCCATTTAAATGAATTGAACACTAAATTAAGTTATTTATGCTACGCTTTCAGAATTCTTTCAAATTTAGATAGCCTCCACACTGCTCCTTGTGTATATTTCGCGAATGTTCATTCCCGCCTGAGATATGGCATAATATTCTGGGGAAATACATCTTATAGCTCCCAGACTTTTAGATTACAAAAACGAATTGTACGAATAATAAGCAAATTCCATCCACGTGATTCTTTTAAGCCTCTCTTTATTAACCTAGGTATTTTACCATGACCTTGTCTCTTGCATACATGAACCAGTGGTTTTTGTCAAAAATGACTTAAGTGTGATAATATATTTTCAGCAAACGCCATTGTCTATAACTACAACATTCGACGTAGTAATCATATTCAGCATGCAACAATACCAACGGCTCACTACAAAAAATTCACATATAATACATGTACATTATTTTACAACACCATCCCAGATGATATTCAGTGATTAAATTCGATATAAAAGTTTAACTCCCTCACTGAATATACCTATACGGAATACATTTATACATTTAAATTACAAAAACCAATAGATCAAATTATAATTAAGAAAACAACAACTAGATATGAAAAACTACTTATCTTGGTTACAGTGACCACGATGCCCAAATACTTACAATTACTAATAACATGAACACCGACACAATAAATAATACACGCGTGCGCAGAACATTCGCTAAAATTAACATAAAATTATTTACGGACTACTTGATGAAAGAATCATGGGACACAGTTAACAAAGCCTAATAATAACAAATAATAATAATATAATAATAATAATAATAATAATAATAATAATAATAATAATAATAATAATAATAATAATAATAATAATAAAAGGAAATTAAACATTTCACGGAAAAATAATACTTGGATCACACCAGGTATTAGAATATTCTGTACAAACAAACGTACGATTTATTTATTTCTAAACATCATAACGTATCAGCCATGTTTTTATGTCTATTTCCGACAATACAAGAGAATCTTAAGGAAAGTAATAGTTCAGGCAAAAATAATTAAAAATAATCAGGAAATTTTTGACAAAAGTAACAAAACCAAAGCAATGTGGAATATCGTAAAACATATGACCACATCGCATATATACTTAGTTGAGAATGTTGTTTAAAAGAAAAAGGAAAAAGAAGTAAGTAATCAGGAGAAAGAGACTATCTTTTTACACCAACACTTTTCTAAAATTACAGCTGAACTCACGAAGGGACTAAAACCACAAAATTCAACATCATTCCCTTCTCAAAAAATTTTCGACACGATGTTTGTATCTGAAACTTTTTCTAACGAAATCGTGAAAATAGTCAGTAAACTAAAAAATAAATATTCATTTGGTTTTGATGAATTTCCGGATGTTTATTGAAAACGTGTATACCTTCCTATACACACCCGTTAACTCACATTTTCAATGCTTCTTTATCCATACAATAATTTCCAGGTATTTTCAAAACAGCAAAAATTAAGGCATTTAAAAAAAGGGGAAAATTAGGAAAAATTCTACACATTGTTTAGGCGCCATTAGTGTTCACAGATAGATAAACGGGCGGTTTGCCGTTAATTGATTTTTTGGTATCAAGGACCCACAAAATAGGAGTTCTCGTTACACCACATGTTAGAGCTTTTTTTCTTAATTTAGCAACTGGATTTATTAATTTTTTCGATATCAGTGCCCGTCAATTTTTTTCTGCCGAAAATACGCCGTTTTTTCTCGCAACATTTCATAACTTTCCATATACTACGTATATTATTCTGTGTATACGTATGTATACGAGAAAGTAAAAAGGGTGCTTGTCCCATTTTCGTAACCGCTGCACATCGCAAAATCAAACACTCCGTATTTTCGAAAATTGCAACAAAAAATAACTCTATAAGAATACAATTTTGATGGTACAGATTTATGTCTTAAATTATATCAGTTCTAAAAACTATTCCTTTAAGTAAGATCATATACATTGCTGAGTAGTTTTCTTGTAATTTCTTATTGGACTTACTGCAATTAAAAAAAACTTCCAAAAATGGCTAGAACATTTTCTCAGTTTTTTTAAAAGATAGAGTAAAGAACGCTTAAAATGGTGCAAGTCTAATTTTCGTTGAACTTTTGGAATGTTCGAATTTTTTTAATGTTTCGTTTTCGTCGACGCAACGTGCCTCTGAACTCTTGTTGGTCGTTTAGTGTCTGTCGTAGAGTAATCCTCCGTTATTTTTTTTCAAGGCACGTCATGTCGCAGTCAGTTAGTGCCTTTTATTCTTTCAGCCGGAGGCTCCAAGCAGTTAGATCCTGAGGTAGACGTCGTCACCCAAATACGAACCCGCCAACGATCCAACCTTAACCTCCGTGACGTCACAGAGCGTAGTTAAGGAATTTGGCTAGCAATGCCGGAAATTGCTGAAGTTCGAAAATTGAGAGAAAATATGACCTGTTTTAACACTAGTTTTACCAAAGTTATGTTTCACTGCTTAGAACAGCGGCACTTGCAAGTGGCACACGAGTACGCAAAAAGTTTCGACACGTTTGCACTTCTTTGGATTCTTAATTATGACAGTGTATGTAACTAGTGGTGCTACAGAAGAGCAAAGACTTTCCCGTATTAGTTTTCTATTTCCTTTGGTCTCGGCTAGCTACTCGGACATGCTACTTACTCTTGCCTGCTGTCATCTAACGCCGCCCAAATTACATTTTTTGACATTTTTTTAATTTTTCGGTTTCCCAATTGTAGAGCGAAAATATTATTTTAAGATTGTTAAAAAACAGAAAATCACGTCCTAAATGGTAATTTTCTTTGAACATTGTGAACGTCGTCGAGCGCTACTATGACTTCAAAATTTGAAGTTCTTTTTCACAAACAATTTTTCAGGTTTCGAAAAACTTCAATTGTAATCATTTAAAGTACATTACCTCACAAATACAAGTGTTTACAAATTGCTGAAAATGTGCATATGAACGGCGTGAGAGATCTTTAAAAAAGTTTACATTTATGTAAATTTTGAAAAACAAATAAATATACCAAACTGAAATTTACATCATATTAAAGTGTATAATTAGAATTATCATTTGTATACGTTTAAACAAAAAAATTGGGACGGTTTTTGAGAAAATAGCGTTTAAGCGTTTCTGAAAATGCGGAATTTTGACCTAGTTTTTACAGAATATGGTTGAATTATCGAGAATCTTTATAATAATAATAATAATAATAATAATAATAATAATAATAATAATAATAATAATAATAATAAATTGTTATTGCTTATAAACTTACATAATGCATCAAGCAAAGTCAGCCTTGAAATAGATTAAAATTAAGTAAGTTTATTTCATTAACTTTCAGTAATAATATAATAAGATAACATTATCTCTCTAAATTACATGATAAAAATATTCCTAATTGATTAATATAGACAATTACTTTAATTTAAGTTATAACGAATCACATTCGATTACATAACTTACAGTAATAATGCAATTTGTTTACTCAATGAATTACATGAATAATAATGCACTTGTTCATAATGAACATTAAGGTAAATTACATTTTAAACTACACAAAGCCACATTAACACATAACAAATAACAGTAACAATAAACTAGTAGATTATGATAGTGGCAAATAGCTTACAATTAGAGTAATTCCTCTATCTTACAGTAGCAGTTTAATTACTTTACAATAACTTTAATACAATAGGTGTACGATTAATGATAATAATTACATTAATTACAATATCTTGACATATAATTACATTATTTACTAACATTACTGAATAGTACATTGCCTTATTGGACTAAATGAAATCAGGTACAAAGATTGGTCACTTTTTTAGCGGTACATGGTTTTTAATTACAGAAAGTTGGAGCAATTCAGATATCTTGTATGGACACACTCTAATAAGATGACGTTTAAGCGGTGTTTTGAAGTATTTACCTCATCAGTCTTTATTTTAACTGAGAGTTTATTAAAGAGCTGTGCAGCAATGCAGAAAGGATCTTTGTTAGTTGAAGACTTGCTTATATCCTGTGGTAGTCCCTATGTCCTCTAGAATGGTGGTTATGTATCTCTTTATTGCTAACAAAATATGGATTTTGATTATTTGTCAATAGCAATAATACATTGTAAGAGTAGAGTGCTACAACAGAGAGTAATTCATATTTAATGAAGTAATCTTTCCATGACTGTCTGGGATTCCGTTTAAAAATGCTTCTTATACATTTCTTTTGAAGGAACTCTTAAAAAAGTTGGAAAAGGACAAAAAATGTACTTAAAGCGGTGATCTATGGCAAGATGGGACTAGACCGTAAAGCCAGTCCACACTAAGGAAATTAGAAAACTTTACTGCGGGAAAGTCTGTGCCATTCTGTGACACCACTAGTTTCTCTATGTAGCAACCGAATTTATCCACTGTTTCGTTACCATGGCCCCGTATGAGTCTTTCTACCGAAAATTCACCGGCATTTTGGCGCACCATTACTTAACTTTCTCTCTACTACGGAAGCTCTAGCGATTGGACTTCTTCTTGGAGAGCATATCGAAGCCCACTTCTTTCCTCTGGATGCAAACAAGTTTTACATCATGTTCTTTTTTTATAATGTACATAATTCAACAAGCGCATTTAAAGGACGTTTAAAGTCTAAGTCTTTGATAACGAAAATGCAGAATCACCTTTTCATATTTGTAGTTTTTCGGCCTTTGTATTCTAGCCTACCCATTTGATTTGTGCATGATTATAAATAATAAAACTATAGCGCTTTCGCTATTCATCTTAGTATAGGTAGAAGAACTTTGCAAATAAAATCATACTTTGCATTATTGTTGAGTGGTCAGCTTCTGTCATAATGAATTCATTTCCAACATCTTGTATGTGTACTTCAAAATGGGTCTCTTCATTATCAATCAATTGCCTTTCTTTTGTTTTTCTTGATGTAGTGTTGATTGAGTGCCATTAACACGTTTTGTAGATAGTGGTAATGTTGACGTGTGGTCTGTTGTAGCCATCTTATTGATGTATTCCGAGTAACATTGAAAGGATTGAAACGACCACATACCGTTCATGATAACATTCATGATAACGTTCAAAAAATATTACAAGGAATTAGAAAAAGAAAAGAAAATTGCTCATGAATTATTTTTAAGAAACATGTTGGAGACGGGACGAAATAATTGGTCAAGCTTTTACAAATATGTCCGCAGACGCCGGGGGAATAAGGAAGAAATTCAGGAAATTCGAGTCGCAGATAACGAGCCACTGCACGACGACCAAGCAAAAGCAAATGCGTTCAACGCGTATTTCGTATCGGTATTCAAACCAGAACGGGCGCAGGAGCAAGTTCATTATTTTCCATCAGAAAACCAATTCAAACTCCACGCATGGGAACTCTGCAATCGTATAAAATCACTGGAAAACGGTAAATCACGCGGGCCAGACGGTATCTCGACAGATTTTATTAAACTCGGTGGTGAGGCGATATTGCCCTATTTGTTAAGATTATTCAATATTTCCATTAATAATGCAAGTTTACCAGACGATTGGAAGGCAGCTATAGTGGTTCCAATTTTCAAAAATGGTGATAAAACAAAAGTATGTAATTATAGACCTGTATCCCTCACTTCAGTAGTATGCAAAATAATGGAGCATTTAATAGCCGGGTACACTCGTCGCGAATGGGAGAAAGCGAACTGGATTTTCCACGGACAGCATGGGTTTAGAAGTGAACATTCGTGCGAAAGTCAAATTGTTTCTCTTTTTCAAGATCTAGCTGACGTAGTTGACGCGGGTGGGAGGGTGGATGCAGTAGTAATCGACTTCGCGAAAGCATTCGACGTGGTACCGCATAATTTACTTATTAGGAAAGTATTAACCTCAGGAGTTGACGCTAGAGTTATGAGGTGGATAAGCGAATTTCTTAGGGACAGGAAACAAAAAGTTCGAATTGGTAATCAGTTTTCGACTACGGGAAACGTTACTTCAGGGGTTCCACAGGGAAGTGTGTTAGGGCCATTACTCTTCTTAGCGTACGTGAACGATCTCCTTGTGAACATAAAATCAAAGGTGCGTTTATTTGCAGACGATTGTGTTATATACCGAAAAATCAAAGATAGCGCTGACGAACAAATATTACAGCAGGATTTAGAGCATTTACGTGATTGGGCTGAAAAAAATGACATGGGAATTAATGGATCTAAAAGCAAAACAATAACGTTCGGGCGGGGACGAAATTATGAGGAACCAGACTATCGTTTAGGTGAGGTTATCATCCCAAGAGTCTCATCATGCAAGTATTTAGGCATTCATCTACATAGTAAATTAGGGTGGGAGATGCATATAAATCAGACAGTAAGAAAAGCGTGGAAGTCTTTGCATTTTGTAATGCGAATACTAAAGAAAAGTTCTGCAAACGCCAAAGAATTAGCATATCTTACGCTGGTTCGCCCTCTCATGGAATACGGAGTTGCGTGTTGGGATCCATACAGAAAGGCGCACCGGAAAAAACTACATAGAATACAGAGAAAAGCGAATAAGTTTACGTATAGAAGTAACGTAACAAAAAAGTCATGGGAACCTCTAGAAATGAGAAGAACAAAGGCGAGGCTTTGCGCTCTTTATAAATCATACGTAGGTCAACCAGCTTGGAAGGAAATTCAGATTAGACTAGAAAAACCAAATTATTTCGGCCGAAGCGATCACACCCACAAAATTTGAGCAAGGAAACAAAATTCAGATCTTGGGAAGTTTTCCTTTTGTAACAGAACAATTAGAGATTGGAACAGTTTACGTGCAGCAGTTTTCAAAGCTTTTCCTCTCAGTGTCCGAAGTTTTAGAAATAAGTTAGAACAAGATAACAGTAACTGATATTAAATGAGTAAGTGTTGTGTAGTGCGGTGTAGTGCTGTGAAGTGATGGTCAGTGTAATTCAAAGCAAAAAAGTGTAGTGTAGTGAATGTAATTTTTGCAATTATTGTCACTTAACTGCCACCGGGTCATACCCATTTGCAGTTCTAATAAATCTATCTATCTATACACTTCAAAAAACAATTTCAATGGTGGTTAATTGTTTGTATGATTTACCTTTTCAGGTACGTGGTCTGGCAGGAGGATACATCTTTGCATCATTCAACCTGGCACTGTTTGCAGCAACCAAAGTGTTTCCTAGTGTAACTTCAGAAATTGGAGCTCACGGGGTCTTTTGGGTATTTGGAATAGCTTCATTAACTGGAACTGTTTTTATTTACCTAGCACTGCCTGAGACAAAAGGTCAAAGCCTTGCACAAATTGAAGATTATTTTCGGGGTAAAAACTTTCTTTGGGTGACTCGTCACAAATATCGAAGTCCTGAAGCACCTAAAGTGTAATAGAATATAATTTGAAAATTTCCTTCATTCTTATTTATTTGTCCGTGATGTTAATATCTGAAGACTGCTCCATTCAAATGAAACCAAAATTAAGAAATATGCAGGCAATTTTTTTTTTAAATTCTAAAATCCTTGTTTACTTCAAACAAGATCAACTGAATAAACACTAATCTCTTGTTGAGTACCTACAAAAGAATCTCTTACATATGAAAATGATTAGTCACTTCATGAAAATGATGTGTACAATATTCACCCTGAACATAACTAGCACTCATTTGTCATTTTTTAAAGCTCTAGTGCAGTATGTTGGTTAAATTTACTCATACAGTGTTATGCACATTAAAAAAGACATATGCATGCATATTGTTTGCATGTTTTCAGATGTATATACATTCATTTTCTCGGTTTTATCACCATGCCATTAATCAAGAATGTAGAGCAACTGTATTTCTACAGGATTTCAAGAGTACTGAGAGACAAATTACAAATTCTGGAAATTAATTTTTTGACCCTGGTGAATAAGCTGATAAGTCTTGAATGCTTAAATTTTACAGGAGACACCCCCCCCCAAAAAAAACAACTTTCTTCTGATGCTATAAATCAGAAATTAATTATTTCAAACCAAACCTACACACATAGTTTAGTTTGAATATCAGCTTCGTTTGAATATCATTAATCACTAATTTACTTCAGTTGAAAGATGTTTTTTCTCTCCTGTAAACTTTAAGCATTCATGACTTAGCAGCTTATTCACCAGGGTCAAAGAATTAATGGTTGTAAAAATATTTTTAATATGCATTTATGAAAAGTTCCTTTTTTGTTTACATTGAAGGAAACTATTTGCAAAAATATCGAATGCTGATTCAGCATCAAATTTTTGAAGTAGATCCAAAATGAAAGCATGATTCTATATTCCAAAGAAAGAACTGGGTACTTTGCATTAATTTCCAGTAAACTGATATGGTCAGTTAGCATGTCTAGACAGAGTAATCTGATCTCTTATTGTGTGAATGTATTTTTATCAAAGCACTAAAAATGCTATTTAATTTATATCTGTTTTTAGTTTTAGTACATCATCTTTTGAAAGAGTTTAAGTATTGACTTTCCAAGCTGCCTTTAAAGAAATATTGTGACCCACCTAGTAAGTAAAAGGTTGGGAACAAAAGGAAAAGAAAAACAAAAAAAAAAAGAAAAACAAAAAACAATTCACTATTTTTGTATTGGCAATTTTCTTTGCGAAACATTTTTATTTCTGTATTTGTGAAAGTTATATGTAAATATATTTCAGAAGATTATATAATTTTTGGTACATAATATCATAATAAAATTCAAAATAAATATAACAAAAAATAAATTAAATCAATTGATTGCACAAACACTCAAGAAATTACAACAATAATTATGAGGAAGCATAAAAAAGTGTTGAACTCTCATATTTTGTGGTAACAGCAAAACAAAGTGCCTTGTCACTTTTTAAAATGAATTAATAAATAGTTAAATGAAAAAGTAAATTAAAAACTTTGCTTTGATTTATCGCATCAACTACATAGAGTTATTAGCGACTACCTTAATAATACACAATCAGTACAAAATAACACAGTAACTTAGAATTTTACATATATGGTTATATATTGTTATACATTTCAATTTCCTTTACAAAGCAAATGAATTTAATCCACTGTTCTTTGTTATTGAGATCTTTAAGAGAACTTAGTTTGTACTTGTTTCTTGCACTTTCATATTCACGGCAAACAAACAAATGTTCTACTGAAAGAGGAATCTTGCACACACTACAGTTATCAGCATCCGTCCTGTTCAATAAGTAGCCGTGTGAAAATTTTGTGTGTCCTATTCTACATCTTGTTAAGACGACCTGATCATTTCTGCAGAAACTGACCGCTGGATTATCATCCTCAAGTTTCGTAACTGATCTTAATTTGCAACCCTGTAAGTTGTTCCATTCTTTACTGTCGAGGTCAGCTAATTTGTTCCTGACTCTTTTGAGGTACTCCCCATAATTAGGTTTCTTCTACGTTTTTCTAATGATAATAAATCTGCTTCACACAAAATGCTCATTGTTGAGCTGGTCTTGAAAGAACCACACGTCAGTCTTGCTCCCGTATTATTGATAGGATCTAACATTCTCTTGATGTTCTTCTTGGCCGCATCATATAGTATACAGCCATAGTCAATGTCTAAGCTTACAACTAAGGTGTTCATATTATTAGCAAAACCGTTGTATATGCTGTTTTTTCTATTGATGCTAGACAGTCCATTGTTGAACGATTTTTCCGGAACCCGCTTTGATATGGGGAAATCAATTGGTGATTTTCCAAGTACCACCTCAATCTCTGATTCACTATTTTTTTCTAGCAGTTTACAAAGGCAACATGTTAATGCAATATGCCTATAACTGCTTATCAGGGATTTATCTTTCCCTGGTTTGTGGATCGGCACGATAATAGCTTCAGACCACTTTTTAGGGAATACATTGTGAATATAGATCGTATTAAATATTTGCAACAGGTACTTTATGGCGGATGGAGGCATCTTTTTGAATATATTGGGGAATCCATCAGGGCCGGCACTGGTGTTTTTAAGTTTATGTATTGCTTCATGCAGTTCTCTTGGTGTGATGGGTGCATTTAGATGTTGAATATCATTATCTACTGTGCTTCCTTCTTCAAGATCGGGTTTAATTTTCTCAATCTCTTCTTTGTATTTAATGAAAGCATTATTATAATTCTGATCACTACAGTTTGATGAAAATAAAGCCCCAAAGCTGTTTGCAATATCCCAAGGATCATGTAAGTTGGTACCGTCGGAAGTGTAGAGTGAAGTAATGCTGGTACTTTTGTATTTTCCATTTATGGCGTTGATTATTTTCCAGGCTTCTGTACTATTAATTTTGTAATTAATTGATGAAATAAATTCCCTCCAACAATTTCTTTTGTCTTCTTCTATTATTTTCCTTGCTTTTGCTCTGGCAGATTTGAATCGGATTTTGTTTGCATCCGTATCATGCCTGTTATATACATTAAACAAATGATTGTATTTCTTAACAGCCTCCTCACAGTCTTTAGACCACCACGGTAACTTCCTTTTGCCTATTTTACCTGTAGTTTTCGGAATGGTTACCACAGCGATGGTCATAATTATTTCTTCAAAGCTGTCTAAGATTGCATCTATTTGATTTAAGTCAAAATCATCGTTACTATTTAAATGTTTAATTTTGCCTTCAATAATTCGCTGATATAGTCTCCAATTTGCTTTCGAGAGAATCAATCGCGGCTCGTAAATAACCACATGTTCCGATGTATCTTCGAAGATCACGGTGATAGGATAATGGTAACTGTTGAATAGGTCATCGGAAACTTTCCATTGTAAATATCTTACTAGATTCTGCGTACACATACTTAGATCGATAGTACTTACATCTCCTGTTGCCACGTTGAAATACGTAGGCTTATTGTCATCATTTAATAACACAAGGTCTTCTTTCTCAAAACAATCACCTACTATTTCCCCCCCTGATATCCGTTCTTACTGAGCCCCATTGCACATTGTGACAATTAAAATCACCAAGTAATATTAATGGTTTATTAACTTGTTGAATTTGACTTACAAGTTCACAACTACGCAGTTGAAATGACCTCGGGATGTATATATTGCACAACATGATGTTTCTAGATCCTATATTTATGGATACACCAACTACTTCAAGATCACTTGTTATTTGCACTTCACTGCTTACAAATGATTCGCGAACGTAAATTGCCACACCTCCACTAACATTCACACATGACGATCTATTTTTGTAGTAACACTTGAAACCTTTGATATGGTTATAATGGTTATTTTTAAAATTGGATTCTTGTATACAGACAATATCGAAGTTCTCCTCATTTTGAAGTTTTTGGAAGAACTCGTATCGTGCCCGGAAGCCGTTCACGTTCCATTGCAGAATTTTGATTTTCATTATTCTTCTTCACTTGACAAACATTCGTTCTCCGAAGACGCTCTTGAGGAATCAGACGCTACCGGATCCTTCAACCTCTTCATGATCCTCGTAAAACGGGACTTCATGCGTCTATCCACTAGTAATGGGCACATATCGCTGAGCAGTGCAATCAGTTTATCAGTTTCCTTAGTATAATTAGGAGATATTTGTAGTGCCTTACTAGTTCCGTACGTATCTTCTAGAAAATCTTTGAGTTGTTCATAATTAAGAACTTTGGAAGTTTCTTCTATTTTTTCTTTAACTGGAGCTAACTGTTCACTAATGTTCTTTTTCTCACTTTTATTTTCAGAGTTGTTTTCTCTATTGCACTTCGTTTTCTTCTTTTTGACAGGTTTAGCAAATTCTTGTGCTCTTTCTTCCGAACTATTCAAGGGTGGTTCCGAGGTTTTATTACTAGATGTATTTGTGATCTGCGAAAGTGTTCTTTTAACTGTCTTTCCAGTCTCAATTAAAGGGAAGTCTTCATCAAAAGTAGAATTATCGTAGTGGTTGTGCTCAACATTCCTGTTTGTGTCTTGTGCTAAATCTGCAGTGATATTAGAATTAATATTATCTACATTTTTACAGTTTCTTGCTACATGACCTTCTTGCTTGCATTGATAGCAGTTAATAGTGCCATAAGAAATATAAATCCAATTTCTCTCTCCTTTGTACTCAACTACCATAGAATCAGGTATTTTGTTTAGTGAGTCCTCCGGCACATACATTTGCCTACGAAAGCTCAGAATATGTGTGTATTCTTCTTTTCCGAATCTCGCTCTAAGGAAAGACACGTTAGAACTTCGCACTACGTTCAATTTATCAAGTTCTTCTTCAATTACTACATTGGGGATCATTGGGTAAACATTTGACAAAACTACTCGCCTCTGCTTACTGACAAATGGTCGCATATTTTGTTCACTTCCATCTCTATTAATAGATTTATATTTATCTGTTACTTCATCAACTAATTGCTTACTGCTAAGAAAGATGCACACTCTGCTGTTTGAGATCTTGGAAGCGTATATTATGTTTCGTGGTGAAACAATAGTAGCTAAGGCTTCTACATACCTTTCTAGATATGAACTGTAGTCTTTCCCATCAATTATCAAACCTTGCTCTTTTTCCGGATACATAGAATTTTGTACGATATTACTCCAGTTTGTGCGCCTTGAAGGTTGACCTGAGGCGGGTTGGCTCCTGTAGTTAGAGGCCTTCCCTTCAGCCGATGCTTCATTCGAGGTCAAGACTAAAGCTTTATGGAATCCCTAATTCTCGTGAGTTTAGAATACAAGTTCTGCCACTCTGTTTGCCATGCTCTAAGAATATGTTTGATAAACAGCTCAGTATCGTTTGTTGGGGCTATAAGGTTGTCTACCTCTGCCTTCTTTGCGGAGAGCTTTGCAGCCTGGTCAGCAATTCCGTTCCCTTTCATCCCAACGTGAGCATAGATCTAACAAAAATCCCAATTATAACGACGAACCAGTAAACTATGGATTCGGCGTTGGATGATTATTGTCAGAGTGACACAAGAAGAGAAGCAGGAGATAGATTCGAGCGAACTTTTTGAATCACAGCTTCTTTTAATGTCATAAGTTCGCTGAATAATAATAATAATAATAATAATAATAATAATAATAATAATAATAATAATAATAATAATAATTATCGAGTCACATATACAATTACAATCGTGTATGACGAGTCAATATGATGCCTTGGGTGGAGAGAGCGAAGTTATATTACTGTTCAGGAGCAAACAAGGGGCCATCTCAGCATTTGCTCAAAGGACCAGGGAAACTGAACAAAACCTGATCGAGATGGGGTCATTGGCCTAGAAATACAATACTTGTTACAGTTAGATTAAGATATTATACAGTAGATAAAATATCTGCTAATAATTACATTAATAATAATAATAATAATAATAATAATTACATTAATAATAATAATAATAATAATAATTACATTAATAATAATAATAATAATAATAATAATTACATTAATAATAATAATAATTACATTAATAATACATATCAATTATGTTTGCAACTACATCAAATTTAACAATAGTAGTACATTCTATATGAATAACTTGAAATGGTGAGGAGGCAAGTTTTGACCAGTTTTTTTCTTCTTCTATTCTCCTTCTATTTCACAGGATGTGATATGCAGTTCTTTTTTCTTTGCTTCAGCTTGAAACAGTTCACATGAAACAGAAAGTCTAATGGAATAAGAAATTCTTATTTATTTATATTTTTTAAGGGAAATGTAGTAATTTGAAAATTCCTTTACACTGTAGAACATGTTGTTAAGCAGGAAAGCTTTCAATTTACTTTTAAATGTATGAATTGTGTTTATGTCTTTGATATCATTGCCTAGTTTGTTGTAAAGTGTAATGCCCTCTATTAGGATACTTTTTTGATAAAGTGTAGTTTCAGAGTGGGGAACGTGTAGGTTATCCTTTTGACGGGTGTTGTAGTTATGTACATCAGAATTTAAAGTAAAAGTGTCTTTGTTTTCCATGAGAATTTTCTTTGTGAAGACCACTATTTCAAATATGTACATGCATGGTAGAGGAAGAATCCTTAGTTTATTGAACAAGGGTTTGCAAGACTCCAGCTTATGAGTGCTGGTCATTGTTCGCAGTATTCTTTTTGGATAATAAATGTGTGAGTGCTTTCAGGGGCATTTCTCCAGAATATTATTCCATATTTTAGGTGTGAGTGCACATTTGCAAAATACATTGTTTGAAGTGTCTCAATGTTGAAGCTTGACCTGAGGGCTGAATCGAAGTGACTACAAGATCGCATATTTTTCTGAAGTATAAGCACTGCACGAAGAATCTACTCGAAGATTCTGCATGGCACTATGTCAGTAGAAGACACACTACATTAGCATTCTGGGAAGAACTATCAGTTATAGCCGAATACATGGATTTCGTCTCCTGGAATTTTGCCAGAACAGTACTGGGGGAGTTGATTTGGGGAAATGTGATAATCTCAGGTCTATTTTTGGTCAGAGAAGCTTCCCAGGGGGAACAAGATTTCGAGGGGGTATTACAGGGATGAAGAGTTTTATATCAAGTTGCTGGAAGAGCATAGTATGTAATGAATAAGGATTTGAATATTTGAAATCTAACTATAATGATGGTGCAACACTCATTACAAAAATTTTTAAGTTTGAATTGCAAACAGCTGCTATTCCTGGAACACTTTTAGATCCAACAGAATTTACATCAATAGAGAGGTGAAGAAGTGTGCAATCCATGAAACCAAATTTTAAAGAAAAAGAAATAAAAATTGCAAAACATTTATTAGCATTAGCATCTTCAGCTAGTACGGAACAAATTTTTTCCACATTAGGACTAGTCCAATCAAAAATCTAATCGCCTTAGAACAGAAAAAGCCATAAATTTGGTATTGTTCATAACCAATTAAAATTCATAGAAGCTATTGTAGTTCATTGTTTCTTAATAAATAAATACTTGAAACTATTTTCTTTATTGCCTTAAAGTTTTTAACATTCTTAGTAAAATTTACAATCAACTATATTTTCTATTTAAATCAATGATATAAATCATATAAATCCCTTCATTTAAATCATCGAAAACCTGACAAAGCAAGGCATTGCTGGGGAAAGAATAAAAATCATTATGAATGTAAAGAAACTTACAAAAATTATAATTATAATAATGTTAATGATAGACATCACGAAGATCAAAAGAAAAACTATATCTAGAACAAGAATTCTTCAAATGGAGGCAATAATATAGAATACGCAATGAGAGTTGTGGAAAATCGAAGTAATGAAGCATATGGAGATAGTTTGGATATTGGATTCGGCGTGTACTTCGCACAGAACACAATATTATGTGAAACCAAGTCTGAAATAGAAACATCAATAGCTGAAGTAGACAAATATAATCAGAGTCAACAGGAATTACATGTTGAAGTGAAATTTAAGATAGAGAAACAGTAAATGTATTGTCAGTGTCTGGCCTAGTAAAAAATAAGTACAAAATAGTGTTAGAGGAAAAGGAAGTAAATATATATTTCAAGACTTTAATTGTGCAAGAAATATATATATATATATATATATATATATATATATATATATATATATATATATATATATATATATATATAAAATATGTTAGTGCTCTACATTAAAATAGAGGAAGAAAATAACCACAAAACGAAATTACATCAGCTTTCAGGTAAGAGCCTGATATATACTCTCTGGTAAGAGCATCCACTAAAGATCTATAGCACAAATGGAAGCAGATATAGTACATTAATAATAGTGAACGAGTTGAGCAGGAGGAATTTTCTAGTTTTTAAAAACATAATTATGAAGAATTCAAATTGTGATTAGAGCAGAAGATAATTGTGTGGAGTCAGACGAGAACAATATTAAGAGACATCAAGATGTTGATAGAATAAATTCAGAGGACGCATTAGAAATAGCTTTTTATCAAGAAACTGTATGAAGAAAAAGAAAATATAGATGAAAGAATAATGGAAACAGAACAACAAAATTAAAATATAGTTGTAAGAAATCAACAAGGATCAAGAAAACAGTATAGAGGTTTTCAGCAAAGAGAAGAAAATCAATTAACTTTTTAAGAAGCAATTGGATTAATTGAAGCTGCAGAGTAGAAACAAAGGACATACACAGATCTAGATATGAAAAAATAGATGACATGTGAGGTTGTCAGGCCAGAAGCAAACAAAATTTTAAACAATAAATTGGAATATAAGAAGAAAATAACAGCAGAAGGAATTAAATTTGAAGAAAGATTAGTAGTGGGAAACTCCAAGCTAACAGCAGAAAGAGCTTTTGAGAATAGCTATAGTCTAGTGATAATGGAGACATTTAGAACACTTTCATTATCAGAAATGGAAAACTATTAAGTAATATTTATTGATGTGGAACCTGCATACCTCATTATCTCATGAACCTCCCTGAAAGAGTCCATACAGGAAATGGGATAGCTTTGAAACAAAAAAAAATTGTAGTCTACCAATCACAAAGTTGCTGGAAAGACAAACTATATATTACTTCAAAGTGATTAAATAACCTTAAAAATTGATCCATGTTTGTTCATAAATAGAGATAATAAAAGAATTCCCATCAATTGATTTTTAAGTAGACAACAGAGTTATAATAAAATAGAAAATAAATAGTGAAAAAATTAATACAGAAAATACAAAAATACTTAAAAGAAATTAAAAATATATATTATTTTTAGGAATAATAATTGAAAGGATATGAACAGAAATTATATCTTTTTGTCTGAACACACCAATGTCCTTATGCTTATTTCCTGTAAAACTAGTTTATTACATGTAATTTTCTATTGAAGAGTTCATCATCAGAAGTTGACCCACAGCCCCATTTCTGACTTCTTTGCTCTTCCCCACCAAGTTCCTGATAACACGTCTGCAAAACAATTCGAAAGCAAGAACACTGAAATTGTTGGTGTAGCAATAATTTTTTCAACCGTTGCAATAGCATCTCAAGACAAGAAGCACATCTTAGGAGGCACAAAATGAACAGAAAAGCTGTGTCGTGGGGATCTCAACACTGAAGAGGAAAACAAAAATCATTTTGTTGAATCCCAACTGACATAGGAGCGCAAAGGGTAAAAAATGAGATATTTGAAAGGATCTAAAGATTTGAAATCAATAGTAAGCACAAAAAAAGATGTTTAGAAATGAGTTCAGATGCAATTTGAGTAACGACTACCGTGAGTAATTCTAAATCTTTTGCGGGATTTACTATTAAACAGGGAGTCCTTACAAAGCAGAAGTCGGAAAAGCATAAGATTATGACATTACCAACAATGGAAGCAGAACTGATAGGAGTTAGCGGTACAGTTGGGTGAATGTCAATGGCTGCCAGAGAGGATACCAGAATTGATTTTTCCACATTTAGTAAGATTTCCAATTTGATTACAGACAGTGAAGTGGTGAAGGGCTCCTCAAAGAGCCTAAAAATAATGTTTAAGAATAAACAAATAGAAAGAAAATATAATTTTACCTGTCAATAAATTCATTGAAAACTTACAAAAACAATACTGTTTCCAGATATCTCACTGCCGATGAAATGCTAATCCCCTTCCAAGGGAGGTGTTCATTCAAGGTTTATATGCAAAAGAAGCCTAAAAAGTATGGTGTAAGAGACATGTGCTTGCTGACACAAAAATGTCACATTGGTATAAAGCTTATATCTATACAGGATAAAATAGTGAGAGAGGAACTCTTGTCAGAGGAACAAAAACTACTCATACCTACTCAGGCTGTATTGAGATTGTGTAAGCCAATTCATGACTCAAACAAAAAAAACCTGACTGGTGACAACTAAGTTTACCAGATATGAAGTCACAGACCAACTTCAAAGCAGAGGCGTAATGTATGTAGGCACAATGAAAGAAAAAACAAAAAAGAAATCCCCCAAAGTTCCTTCAGAATCCAGAAAGACTAGTAGGATCAGCTTTATATGGCTTTCATGGAAAAATGACACTAGTATCTTATGTTTCTAAACATAACAAGGCTGTCATCCTAATTTCCTCAATGCATCACAATAAGGAGATAAATCAAGAAAAGGAATAACCTGAAATAATCTGCCTCCACAACCAGACTACATGCAGATTGGACATTTTAGATATGAAATGTGCTGTGTACTCGTTCAACCAAAGAACAAGGCGTTTGCTGGCTGGATTCTGGACTACTAAATATTGAAATTATCAACAGCTATATCTTATACCTGTGCATAAAATTTCAATTTCTGAAGGATCTCGCAAACTATCTAGTTGCACCACACCTGTGAAGGAGGTTAGAGATCCCTAATGTACAGCGCAATGTGAAATCTTCAATTAGAAATACCCTGGCACTCAGTGATGATCCTCCAGCTAATCCACAAGAAAGCCCCAGTGACAAGATAAACAAACTAAAGACTTGCAGAAAGGGTCCAGTCAGAGAAAGAAATATCAATGTATCAGATGTTCAAAACCTATTTGCCTTGAGCGCAGCCAGAAAGACTGTATGGATTATGCTTGATTTTGTAGTAGAAGAACTACAATTTTTTTTATAAAATGTGTAGAAAATAACTAAACAAAATAATTACAATTTTAGTCCATAAAATTATATGACATGAATATTTGTGATGAAAATTTAGTATTAATTTTAAGATTTTGATTTATTAAGTGTACTTTTAATTTTGTAATAATAATAAATTGTTGGAAAACATTTGTTTAGTGCTCATTTACATTTTCTACTAATAAGTTTACAATGCTTAATGTTTTTGTTTATAAAACAAATTCTAACCACCTAGACTGCAACCCCAGGTAGCTTCAATAGTGTCACATAGCTCTATTAAAGTTGTTAATTTTCTAGATTTAAGATTAGACAAATTTACATACTAAAACAAATTGAAATCATTATGAAATCATTATGAAACCAGAAACAAATAAACTATCCTTAAGTAACTTCTGTCATTTTAAAAAATATGGTTTCTACTCGATCTAAGATAAAGTTCCTACATCATTAATGGAAACCATTTCTCCCTTTCCATGCTGTCAGAGATCAGAATGGGCCTAAACTTCAAAAATAAAAGAGAATCAGTTGTATGTGTAGCGAGAACTGTACGAGGGAGGAGGCAAATGGCAAATGAAGACTGTAAGGAGATGTTAGAGATACTTATGAATTTGGAGGGGGAAGAAAAGATTCTGAGATAGAAATTTATACACCTTGAAATAAAATTTCTACATTTTTCCATTTATTTTCTGTAATGTATTGTAATAAATACTATTTAAATTTGACTACTTTCAACTTGGGCATTCTTTGTTTAAGTTAACTTTATACATAAATTCTCTAAAATAATTTTGGGATAAAGGCTACCTTCACGGTCTATGATAACATTAACATTAAATCTGTCGTAAAGTAACATTAAATCTATATTTGATTAGTGCATTTTGTTAGTTGGTATGCCCTTTAAAATTGTTTTAATGTTCATTAATTTGATTATCCAAATTTCTCTTTCACCTGTAAGTTAGCAATCTTGACACGATATTTGATACAGTGTTATCTTGATCTAGAATCTCTACCTTGTCATTAACATTTTAAACAACATTTCTTGTTAATAAGCTTATATCCCATTTAAAATTTAATATGTTGTTCTCAAACTTCCGAAACCCTTATTAGTAGGGAAATCAATGTAAGGCAGTACAATATAAGGACCTTCATCAATCTATCTTATTCAACATCAATCGTTAAGTTAAATATTTGTTTGTTAATGTATTTCAAGAGAAAAGTAGGTAAGATAACTATTTTGTAGTATTAAATAAGAAACAGTATGGAATGTTCTTGACTTTCAGTCAGTAAAAAAAAACACACACCATTTAAATTGAAGTTTTGAGAGATCTGGAAGTAAAATGGAATGTAATTATACAAAATATTTAGACATAATTATTCAAAATTGTGATATAGGCAAGTATTAGATTATTGTACACAGTGAATAAGAAAATAACTGTCTGTACCCCTGATGAAGGCTTAATAAAAAGCCAAAACATTGGCAATTTAAATGTTTTTTTACTGACTGAAATGAATATTCCATACTATAAATCATGGTAGTCATGAAATAAAAAATGTGTAAATGAGAAACCTTGTTCATATTCTTTTCATGAAATTTAAGATTGCCAATTTGGTAGCTTTATAAACTAGATAGTAAAGAACACCATTTGTTTTAGAAAAAGGGGCTTTTCATGGATAGTTTAAATTAAATTAACCCTGTGCTGCTTGGTTTCTGATATCAATCTGTGATAATTTTATTATTACTCTATTATTTTACTATTAGTACCATTTTCTCCAACAATCTCATAACAATATCTGAAAACAAGCTACTGAGGCATTCTCCAATAGAAATGCCTCTCAGTTCTTGTAAGTTTTATTTTTGAATTCAAAAGTAATATTGTTTAGCAAATACCTACTAAAGACAATAATCTCTTCTTTTGTTTTACTAGGTTATCTTCATTTAATTAAGATTCTATTCATTGTAAAATTAAATAATGTAACATTGTCACTGCCACAACATCCAAAAAATTAAAATGTTTGTACAAGGATTATGGATATGTTTCAATTCTTCTAGATTTCAACAACTTGTTTAAGAATTTGGATATGTACTTTATATATTGAAGAACCTATACTAGAAACAACAGGGTGCACAAGATAACCTCCTTTATGGATTTTAATAAGTCTATTCGCTATCTGTGTATTACCACTTGTAGGATACACAATCTTATAAGTATTTTCATTTATATACTGTATTTCTTTCCATCTCTTAGTAATTATTTGTGAATCTTTAATTTCTTTGTTAGTTTTGGCTTTACTAATCATTTTGTAATTTTCAGAATCCTTCAACAGCTCTTCTGCCTTTCTGTACTATTTTTGCTGCGTTCCCTCCTTTGTCAGTTCTTATAAAATATAGGCTATATTTTGTTGCTATCTCTTAAATCTACAGGTATTAATCAGCTATTTGTTAATTATTGATTATTTATATGTTATTATTAATTATTATTTGTTTCTAACTAGTTTAGAAATATACTCATAGAAAATATAGTATGGAGATAATTTTCACCAAAACATTCTTTATTCAAACCAGTGGTGCTAGAACATCACATACTTTTTCACCTTTAGTAATGGTTATGTAATACTATTTACACCACTATTTCTCTCCATATTAACACATCTCAGTCATCATTTTTTATAAAACTTATCGTAGAAATCTTAGAACATTTGGTGCAAAAATTAAATATTTTCAAGCAATAGCTTTTTTATTCAAACCTTTAAACGAAAATATCTTTCCAGCATTGAATTCGCTGAACAAGGTGGGCAGTGTACTCATGAACTTAACCGAAGAGTTTTTAGCCTTATTCTGCATAAGCAGTATTCGAGAAAGTAAAATAATTAAAAGTTAACAAATATACAATACTGATAGCATTGGCAAACAAATGGAAATAGATTGAAAAACATAACAGTAACTATTAAACATAATAATAAGGTAATATCTCCAAATATGCTAGTTTTTACATGAATTACACGTTACTCCTTGTCTGAACATGCAATGCTAAATGCTCTACAAGTTTTTACACCTAAGAAAATTTCCTCAATTTGTCCTTATTAATGCTGTTTTACTACTACTACTAATGCATTCAGAATTCAACATGTAAATGGGTTAGGGTAGGGATACCAGAATTTACGAAAACATTCACAGAATACATTTCTTCTCAGAGTAAATCACACTTAGTTTTAGTTTGTGACGTTAAATAAATATATACAACACAAATAAAACAAAGCTTCAAAGCAGTTGCATGCCAATTTTCAATAAAAAAAACAATTCAAAAGAATTTCATATTTCATCATCTTACATTGTTGTCATTCAAGAATAAACTTCTGAAATGTACATGGCTGCATTGTTTCCCAAGGCAGTTTATGTAGTAATATAAAATTAAAATGAAAAAATTAATGGAACACAATTTTTAAATTTTTTCCTTCATGTAAACTAATATAAATGTTGGAATTATTGACAGCTCGCACCCCAGTGTCTCGACACACAGATCTTTCCCTGACTACACACGGATTCTGGAGGTTTACAACTTGTGACAGACAACACACTGTTAGCACACACCAAACCACACATGTTCTCCTCAACTGTCACAGACACAGTACTGCTCTAGTCAAAGAGAACACAGGACCGTCAGTCGATTGCTCAGCATATGATGTATTGTGCTCCTGATGGGATTGTATTGCCCTGTCGATAAGTCCAACAATAAATAATGCTAATATACTCCAAATCCATCCAATTAAAAGCACTTGTGGTAGATACCTACATTTATTTTCATAGCCAGCAACAGTAGTATTTTCTGTCAGAAATGAAACATACCATAATCAGCAAACAAACTTTCGAGAAGTACAGAAGTAATTTGTTAGTTCTAAGTTATATCTTTTACTTTCAATCAATCTACTTCCTTTTATAAGAATAGCAAATGAATATTTAACTTAAGGGTTGATGTTAAAACAGAAAGAGTGATGAAGATACACTTATTGTACTACCCTACAATAGTTCTCTCAATAAGGTTTTCAGAAATGAAAGAACAACAAATTAAATTTAAGATGGGATATAAGCTTACTAACAAGAAATGTTGTTTAAAATATTGAAGACAAGGTAGAGATTCTAGATCAAGATAACACTGTATCAAATATCTTGTCAAGATTGCTAACTTGCAAGTCAAAGAGAAATTTGGATAATCACAGATTTTATATTGGGAATATACATACCACACAATGAATATAGCCTTTATCCCAGAATGATTCTAGAGAATTTATGTATACAGTTAAATCAGATAATGAATACAAAAGTTGAATGTAGTCAAATTCATATATAGTATTTATGACAATGTATTACAAGAAATAAAAGACAAAATACAGAAATTTTATTACAAGGTATATAAATTGTCATCTCAGAATTTTTTACCCTTTCTTATTCAAATTCAAATATCTAACATTCCTCCTCTCGCAACTCACAAAAACCGATTCCCTTTCTTTTTGAAATTTATGCTTATTGTGGTCTGATATCATGAAAAGGGAGAAATAGCTTCCATTAATGATGTAGGAACTTTTCCTTGCATAGAGTATCAATAGATTTCAAAAAATGACAATTTATATAAGGTGGGCAATGTAGTTCAAAGTTCTACTATTCAAAATTTCATAAAATGAAAACTAGCATGCATATCAGTTTGAAACTGATATATGAAATAAAAAACAGCACACGTGTCAGATTGCAACACAACAAATGTTTGTAGTATTGACTTTCCTCTTTAAGTCAATATGTATTTTAATGTTATTTGATTATAAGATAATAGTGAGAATGGAATTAAAAATGTACATTTTGCTTTTGAGTGTGTGAAAAGTAATAAGGTTTCAAAATATGGTAAGAAATGAAGTGAATATCATTTGCAAACAATACTGGTGCAATATAATTATGGTATTTTGTCAAAGTTCAAAAATAGTTCAAAAATATCTACTTATTTCTGTCTATTATTAGAAATATAATGCAATCAAAAAAGGGACGAAATGTAGTTTGTTCAGTTCAGTCTTCATAATTAACGTTAATAAACATACTTTTGCCCCCTGGCTGCATTTCTCGGTCTCTCGGGTTACTCAGCAAAATGAATTTACTTTTTATTTTATTCAGTAGGTTCACGACGCTCCTTATTTGTCAATAATGTGCTATTTCAATACATTTTTATCACCCACGGGTGTTTAAAAAACGTTTTATCTACTCTCTTAAGCATATGTCCGCTCTTGTAAGCAATAGGAATCCAATCTGTCGTAATAAGAAAAAAAGCACTAACAACATACACTTGAAAATTGAGATCAAAGTTTAATCAATTTCTTATTGCTTTTATAAAAACTTTATGAATGAAAGTTTTATTAATACAGTAACAATAATACAAGTCGTAGTTGTGATATTAATTTCTGGAATCAGAAATAACTTAATTTCTCAAAATATTGAATTAAGACAGACACTGCAGTTTTACAAATTGTTTGTGGGTTTTGGCTATGATTGTTAAAGCAGTACATAGAATTTAGTGCTTTTTCTTGTCGTATATTGTAGATGACGGTTTTCTTTTGTGTATAAGCAGAAATCATTTGTAATAAGATAATTTGAGTTTGCATTTTATTACTTTAATTGCAACATAAGCTGAAAAAAACTTAGTCTAGTAGGACGTAAATTTCATTGGTATTCAAAGAAACAACATTTTTGTTAGCTACTGAGAAAAATTCACCTATATCGCACTGAATTCCATGCTCTCATCAAATTTCTGCTATCAGATTTATCCTAAGAGGGAGTATACTGCAAAACGACTGTCCGTTTGTGAACAACGCTAGTGGCTAAACCGTTGAGCCTATTTTCTCCAAAACTGATGTTCTCCAATTGCTCTGGCTGATGTCGCGGATCATTGAATTCGAAGTCGATATTTTAATTACGAGAAGAACAGGAGAACCCCTGATAATCCGAACGCCACTAATCCAAAATTTCGGATAATCCGAATAAAATTCGGGATAGAGGAAAAAATAAAGAAAATAAATAAAATGCATATTAATAATCGAAAGAAAGGATTTTATTATTAGGCTGCTGAAGAAATGAAACTAATTATTCAAACAAGTCGAAATGAAAGATTATTGCACTTGTAACTACGGTGTGTATCACATGCTTTGTAGCAGTAATGTTCACTTACAGGAACTTGCAAAGTGGGTAATCTTCTTTGCCACTGGGATTTGACTCTGCTCAATGCGATCGCTACGCTGCGTCGCATTTGGCAATGTCTGGTACTGCTGTAGATGCGTTTGTATATTGTACGGTACTTTTTTGGGTAATCCGAACAGACCACACCCCCAATTAGTTGGGAATGCGGGCTTCTATTTATTTTGCATAAAGTCCTTGGGACATTTTCAAAATTTTCTAAAAAATTGTGGCATCGTTTTTAATTAAATTTTGTTTTAGGATAATTTGAAGAACGTTTAGGAGAATGGAACAGGTGTCATATTCCTGAAAAACCCTTATTTTTCGAAAATTGTAGAAGTTCAAGATTGTTTCGGAGTCTTCCTACAACAAAAATTTAATGATACAGACTTTTCCTTAATAAAATATGTTCTTTAAAGATATATTTTGAAACAAGGTTCTGTACAATTTTTTGACAATTTGAGTATTTTTCGCGTAATTGTGAAAGTACGGGCGAGAAGTTTTTGTTCTCAATGTTATGACACACATCAACTGTCACATTTCTGGACGAATAAAAATTCCTGCATTTCGATTACATCATGCGGTTCAACTAACGCATTGTGCTTCACATTGTTTCCCCAATAAGAAATGCTGTCCCGGGGCCAACGTTGCTGTTCAAAATGGCTAATGTCTTCCCAGATATCCCTCAAACATCAGAAGCACATATTTTTGGTGTAGCCTAGTTGCATTCGCAGTAATAGCGATCACATAGCTGAAATCTGTATTCGTATAAACGTTTAAATTAAAAAGAAAAAATATGTTTGTTTCATAAAAGATGTTTGTTTCATATCATGTTTCATAAACGGCGTAGGGCGAAGGGCGAAGGGGGAAGGGGAAAGGGGGAAGGGGGAAGGGCGCTGCTTCATTAGCTTTTCTATCTGCCAATTCATTTTCTGCTTCAATTCTTTTCTCATTCATCAAGCACAACGCTATTTCTTAACCCTCAGTGTTCAAATGGTTGATTTTTCCAACTATTTCTTCGACCAATACATTATCAATGGATAGATTCATTATAGCAGATACAGTACTTTTAGAGTATGTTATTATCATAAATCTTTTTTCATTGGCCCTTGTGATGTATTTAAGAGTCTCAGCTATGGCATATAATTCGCTGGATATCACTGAGAAGTCATCCGGTATTTTTTTGGTAATCACCTCACATGAAGCTATTACTGCGCAACCTACGTTGTTTAGAATCTTTGAGCCATCAGTATAATTTGTATTGTAACCATCACATTTTGCTAGTTCATTTCTTATTTGAGCGCCAATTTTACGATGATTAGTATTCTGCTTGTTAGGGATATTCGCAAGTTCAATAACGTTGATGTCTCGTATTGTCCAGGGGGCATAGTCAGGTACAGTCTTAATCTTTAGGGATGGTAGTTTCTCTTGTGTCTTCTTTAGTGTTTGAATTGCTCTTATTGCTAGGGATCTCGGGAGCTTCTTTTTATAGCTAAATGTTCTATAATGTTTGTATGCATACTCGAACACTTTATTTATTGGATTCAGTTTGTTGGCTGCCGCTTTAATCGTATACCCCATAATTAGGTTTCTTCTACGTTTTTCTAATGATAATAAATCTGCTTCACACAAAATGCTCATTGTTGGGCTGGTCTTGAAAGAACCACACGTCAGTCTTGCTCCCGTATTATTGATAGGATATAACATTCTCTTGATGTTCTTCTTGGCCGCATCATATAGTATACAGCCATAGTCCAATTTTGATCTGACGATTGCATGATAAATTCTCCTTATAATCGTATAGTTCGCTCCCCAGGATGTATGGCTAATGACTTTGACAAGGCTCATTCTTTTGGTGCACTCATTCTTTAAATTCTTGATACGCGGAAACCATGTCATCTTTTCGTCTAAAACCATTCCTAAGATTTTAATGTCCTTACTCTGTACCAACTTATGCTGTCCTAATTTTAGTTCAATGTTTCTTCTATGAGATCGTTTCCTAGAAAAAACTATGAAAGTGGATTTTGTCTCGGAAATCTTGAACCCGGTTTTCCTTGAAAATTCCATGACTGCATCTATGATGTTTTGAGCCTTTTCTTCTAATATTGTAATATCTCTGCCAGTTATGCTAATATTACTATCATCCGCATACGTATTGATGATGGCTGGAGGTTTAATATTGTTCTGGAGGTCATTAATAATAAGTAAAAATAAAGTAACACTAAGTACTGACCCCTGTGGGACGCCATTCATAACTTTTTATAGCTGTCCGACAGGATTCCATTTATTCTAATCTTGATAAAGCGTTCTTTAAGGAAATCGTAAATGAACTTGATAATGTTGCCTTTAATCTTGGCCGACGTTATTAAATTCACTACCCGTCTTCTCCACACCATCACATAGGCTTTTTCAATGTCTAAGCTTACAACTAAGGTGTTCATATTATTAGCAAAACCGTTGTATATGATGTTTTCTATTGGTGCTAGACAGTCCATTGTTGAACGATTTTTCCGGAACCCGCTTTGATATGGGGAAATCAATTGGAATTTTCCAAGTACCATCTCAATCTCTGTTTCACTATTTTTTCTAGCAGTTTACAAAGGCAACATGTTAATGCAATAGGCCTATAGCTGCTTATCAGGGATTTATCTTTTCCTGGTTTGTGGATCGGCACAATAATAGCTTCTGACCACTTTTTAGGGAATACATTGGGAATATAGATCGTTTTAAATATATGCAACAGGTACTTTATGACGGATGGAGGCATCTTCTTGATGAATATATTGGGGATTCCATCAGGGCCGGCACTGGTGTTTTTAAGTTTATGTATTGCTTCATGCAGTTCTCTTGGTGTGATGGGTGCGTTTAGATGTTGAATATCATTATCTACTGTGCTTCCTTCTTCAAGATTCGGGTTTAATTTTCTCAATCTCTTCTTTGTATTTAATGAAATCATTATCATAATTCTGATCACTACAGTTTGATGAAAATAAAGCCCCAAAGCTGTTTGCAATATCCCAAGGATCATGTAAGTTGGTACCGTCGGAAGTGTAGAGCTGAAGTGAAGTAATGCTGGTACTTTTGTATTTTCCATTTATGGCGTTGATTATTTTCCAGGCTTCTGTACTATTAATTTTGTAATTAATTGATGAAATAAATTCCCTCCAACAATTTCTTTTGTCTTCTTCTATTATTTTCCTTGCTTTTGCTCTGGCAGATTTGAATCGGATTTTGTTTGCATCCGTATCATGCCTGTTATATACATTAAACAAATGATTGTATTTCTTAACAGCCTCCTCACAGTCTTTAGACCACCACGGTAACTTCCTTTTGCCTATTTTACCTGTAGTTTTCGGAATGGTTACCACAGCGATGGTCATAATTATTTCTTCAAAGCTGTCTAAGATTGCATCTATTTGATTTAAGTCAAAATCATCGTTACTATTTAAATGTTTAATTTTGCCTTCAATAATTCGCTGATATAGTCTCCAATTTGCTTTCGAGAGAATCAATCGCGGCTCGTAAATAACCACATGTTCCGATGTATCTTCGAAGATCACGGTGATAGGATAATGGTAACTGTTGAATAGGTCATCGGAAACTTTCCATTGTAAATATCTTACTAGATTCTGCGTACACATACTTAGATCGATAGTACTTACATCTCCTGTTGCCACGTTGAAATACGTAGGCTTATTGTCATCATTTAATAACACAAGGTCTTCTTTCTCAAAACAATCACCTACTATTTCCCCCCCTGATATCCGTTCTTACTGAGCCCCATTGCACATTGTGACAATTAAAATCACCAAGTAATATTAATGGTTTATTAAAGTGTTGAATTAGACTTACAAGTTCACAACTACGCAGTTGAAATGACCTCGGGATGTATATATTGCACAACATGATGTTTCTAGATCCTATATTTATGGATACACCAACTACTTCAAGATCACTTGTTATTTGCACTTCACTGCTTACAAATGATTCGCGAACGTAAATTGCCACACCTCCACTAACATTCACACATGACGATCTATTTTTGTAGTAACACTTGAAACCTTTGATATGGTTATAATGGTTATTTTTAAAATTGGATTCTTGTATACAGACAATATCAAAGTTCTCCTCATTTTGAAGTTTTTGGAAGAACTCGTATCGTGCCCGGAAGCCGTTCACGTTCCATTGCAGAATTTTGATTTTCATTATTCTTCTTCACTTGACAAACATTCGTTCTCCGAAGACGCTCTTGAGGAATCAGACGCTACCGGATCCTTCAACCTCTTCATGATCCTCGTAAAACGGGACTTCATGCGTCTATCCACTAGTAATGGGCACATATCGCTGAGCAGTGCAATCAGTTTATCAGTTTCCTTAGTATAATTAGGAGATATTTGTAGTGCCTTACTAGTTCCGTACGTATCTTCTAGAAAATCTTTGAGTTGTTCATAATTAAGAACTTTGGAAGTTTCTTCTATTTTTTCTTTAACTGGAGCTAACTGTTCACTAATGTTCTTTTTCTCACTTTTATTTTCAGAGTTGTTTTCTCTATTGCACTTCGTTTTCTTCTTTTTGACAGGTTTAGCAAATTCTTGTGCTCTTTCTTCCGAACTATTCAAGGGTGGTTCCGAGGTTTTATTACTAGATGTATTTGTGATCTGCGAAAGTGTTCTTTTAACTGTCTTTCCAGTCTCAATTAAAGGGAAGTCTTCATCAAAAGTAGAATTATCGTAGTGGTTGTGCTCAACATTCCTGTTTGTGTCTTGTGCTAAATCTGCAGTGATATTAGAATTAATATTATCTACATTTTTACAGTTTCTTGCTACATGACCTTCTTGCTTGCATTGATAGCAGTTAATAGTGCCATAAGAAATATAAATCCAATTTCTCTCTCCTTTGTACTCAACTACCATAGAATCAGGTATTTTGTTTAGTGAGTCCTCCGGCACATACATTTGCCTACGAAAGCTCAGAATATGTGTGTATTCTTCTTTTCCGAATCTCGCTCTAAGGAAAGACACGTTAGAACTTCGCACTACGTTCAATTTATCAAGTTCTTCTTCAATTACTACATTGGGGATCATTGGGTAAACATTTGACAAAACTACTCGCCTCTGCTTACTGACAAATGGTCGCATATTTTGTTCACTTCCATCTCTGTTAATAGATTTATATTTATCTGTTACTTCATCAACTAATTGCTTACTGCTAAGAAAGATGCACACTCTGCTGTTTGAGATCTTGGAAGCGTATATTATGTTTCGTGGTGAAACAATAGTAGCTAAGGCTTCTACATACCTTTCTACAGATGAACTGTAGTCTTTCACATCAATTATCAAACCTTGCTCTTTGTCCGGATACATAGAATTTTGTACGATATTACTCCAGTTTGTGCGCCTTGAAGGTTGACCTGAGGCGGGTTGGCTCCTGTAGTCAGAGGCCTTCCCTTCAGCCGATGCTTCATTCGAGGTAATTTCCCGTTAACTTGTCCCCCCGTAGGGGAGGAAGAGATAACGGTTTTATACTTCTCTGTAGTATTTGCTGATTAATAAACTGTCCACAGTTAACACGCAGACCAAGGAAAGTCACAGGCTCTCTGCGTAACACTGTGCTGTCACTGTGCGCAGCGCGGCGCGATGTTGACTCGACGGCTGTCTGTGACGGACTCAATAAACAATTTGTTGTTGTTGATATTGAATATAGATTTGAAATATCGGTAATTTTTTGTTCAGCAGCTTGTAAAATGAAATTACAATAATATTCCCAAGTGCGAGAGAAATTGCAATTGTCACCATTTCTAAATCTGTAGATGATGGAATATAAATTTGGGAATGTTTAATATTACGTTTAATAATAGCTGCTCCTCCACCATTCAGATTTAAGGTTCTATCTTCACGATAAACAATATAACCAGGGATATGTATTTTATTATTATTATTATTATTATTATTATTATTATTATTATTATTATTATTATTATTATTATTATTATTATTATTATTATTATTATTATTTTTAAGGTGAGTTTCAGTAGTGCAAGCAAGGTCTATTTTGCGAACATGAAGTATGTGTTTAAATGCATTTTATGGTCGTAGTAGACCATTAGCATTCCAATTTAGAATATTAATTTTTGGATTAATGTTCATTATGAAGTATTTTTGGAAGTAATTCTAGAATCATTTTTTGAATTAAGTACTAATATATTAATTATTTGCGATGAAATTAGAGGAATTAATTCATGAAAGGTATTATTTTTGTTGGTAATTGAAGAATATGTTGAAGAAAGAAACATTTGTGATTCTTTAGATGTGTTTGGGATATTTGAAAAACTTTTAGTAGTATTTGAAGGAGGAGGATGATATATGTGGTGATTTGCATTTAAATTTTGTTGAGAAGCACTTGATTGAGAAAGGGTTTGAATATGATGTATATTTGAATGAGAAGACGAGTTTTGAAAAGTCCTTTTCAATACAGGGTTTTTGAAATATTCACATCCTGTATAATTCGCAGAATGATTACCTAGATAATTATCACATTTTGCAGGTAGACTTTTGGGTTGTTTACATTGGGTGTAATGATGTTTATCTAGACATCTAACACATCTGGGGGAAGTTTGCAGGCTGCTGGCGTATGATTGATCTGTTGGCAGTTTTTCATTGTACAGGATGATTATTTTGTCTAATTCTAATATTTAGATTGCTATTAAATATTCTGGTAAGCTTTAGAATGCTGCGACGTTGATCGTTATCTATGAAGTATATTGCACATATTTCTAATTCTTCACGTTTTTTGCCAAATAATCTGTATACGGAAGTAACAGGATACTGGTTGTTAACTAGTTCTGTTTTGATTTCATCATTGGGATAAGTAGTTGGAATGTTATAAATTAATGGTGATGGGGTTTTCTTAGTAGGTCCAACATTTTCGGTAATTAAGAAAATCTTCTATAGAGTTACAATGTACTGATATATCGTTTGTCTTTGTTTTAGTAGTAAAATCTTGTTTTGAAATACTTTGAATTGAAGATATGAATGATTCAAATGGTTTAATACTATTTTGATTTTTGTGAATGTTAATTGGAGGAAATTTAGTATTTTCAATAATTCCGTTGTCTTCAGTTTGATGAATCTGAATCATCCATAGTTGAAGATAAGGACTCGAACAGATTAGATGTTGGAATATTGTATTTGGTGCACTGACCTTCATCACTTGGTTTCACTCTTTTTCTCTTGTTTTTCACGCACACCCCACTTTCAGCAGTTTTATCTTGAGTTTGGGTGCTGTTGTTTGTTGAGAGTTCTTGATTATTAGTATTTGCAGACTGACTAATTATTTCTTGTTGAACTTGCAGTTGTTGATACAGTTGTTGTGATTGATTTTGAAGGAACACTATTTGTTGCGCAAATGATATAATTTTTTGTTCAGTTGTTAGAACTGGTTGATCTATGAAGGTAATTGGAGTTATTTGTAGTTGAGTTGGATCAATATTAAAGTTTGAATCTACATTTGGTAGTGTTGTATTAACCACTGATCGTACGTATGAGTGATGATTTTCACTATTTTTTAACACAATATCTTTGTACTATTACACGTATACACGACCTCCTCCAAATCCAAATTGTTTGTGAGTTTCGGTTACGACTGTTAAAGCAGTAAATGGAAGTTACTGCCCCTTTCTGCTGTATGTTGGTGTAATAGAGTATTAACATCACGGCGGGGTTGTCCAACTGCATGCCCGTGGGTCGCATGCGGCCCGCGGTGCCATTTATTGTGCTCCGCGAGAAGACACTAAGCGAGCGTGGAAGTGCCTTGCATCTGTGTGGGTCGAGAGCATTGCGCCCAGCGCACGCGCCGTCGGGTCAACTCTCCATGAAGTAAAAAATACTCCAAGTGTAGATTTAAAGACTTTTTCCAGTGAATTCAGAAATTCAAAATTATCCCAACTGCGTTATGAATCGTGATCCTAATTTCATGCATGGTCACACGCCCCCCCCCCCATCCCCTGTTTCAGAGCAGGGGGAACTGCCGAGGTCAACAATACGAGGTCACGTGTTAATCACTCGAGAATGAAAACAGGGCCCGCAACCCCTTTTGCAATTTTCGAAAATACGGAGAGTTTGCCGAAAAACGAGGCTATCGTCACATTTTTACCGCAATTTTTTAAATATGAGGAAAAATTAATAAAACAATAGAGCGTTTTTTGAGAATTTTTTTTTGAAATAGTAGAAATTTGAAACACAAATTACGCGAAAGTTAATCACTTTTCAACAAAAATTGAACATGACGTTTTTTCAAGAGCTGATGTTTTACACCAGACCTTGGCTTAGGCAAAATTCTCTATCGTCAAATTTGTAAAATGTTAACTTGTTTCAAGAGTTGTAAGTCCCGAAGCCACCTTATCCGGTTAACGATAGCTGTCAACTTAAAAACGTGATTCAGATAGCTCCTGATATCTACGTCTTGAAGGTTATCCAGTGAGATCCCGCAAGAGTACGTAGGTCAACGACAGCTCTCTCTTTCTCTGGAGAACAGAACGAAGGCCGGCCAGTCTGCGTGTTCGCGCGAGCTGTGGCTGTGAAGTGCAGTCTTTGGCCAAATGCACACGCAGCAAGGTGACCTGCAGTGTTCACTGGAGTTCTGGGCTTCAAAGGTGTAGTCCGTCAAGTGAAAGCAAGAGCCAACATTCGAAACCGTATACCTACTTACCCGTCGTCGGTCTACTGAACTTTTCAGGTATGTAGCTTGGTCCGGAGTGAACACCAACACGACAAATTGATAGCCAGTAGGTATCGCCCTTGTGCCAGACAAAGTTTAGAACATGTCGGATAATAAGGTGATTGAAAAGAAAGCATGACAAATTGATTCTTGCTTTATATTGCTTCCGGTAGAGCGCAAGTTCGTACGTTGTGTACACAATGCAGATCAAGTATCAGCAATAGGCCACTGTAATGGCTATAACGCATCTTTTTGTTTTCCGTCTGCTGCTTACGCAAACAGAGAAAGTAATGCAATGCTGTAAAAAAAGGGCAAATTCTTGACAGAAACAAAATTCTTATTGCTGGGCTGTAGTAAAGAACAAGTGATTAAAACTTGTCCCTATTTATAGTAAATTTCTTCCTCTAACATGCGGTGTCAGAATCATGCTTTGTGGGTTCTTTATACCAAAAAATAGATTGATGGTTAATCGACTTTCTGCCCACCTGTGATCAAACCTTGTCGGTTAACCAGGATCAGTAGTTTCAACAACAATGTTCCACAATCAATATGACTGATGTCATTGTTTCTTTGAAATCGATGTTTTAATATTTTTTTGGGCGAGGGGCTCTTTACATAAAGGCTCAACATTTTCAAAATTTTCAACAAAAAAAAAGGGCTCCAAATTTTGTGATTAAATTTGGTTCAAGAATAGCGTAAAGGACGCTTATGAGTATGGTGCAGGTTTCATTTTCGGTGAAATCCCTCATTTTCGAAAATTCCACTAGTTCACTTTTCTTCGGCGTTTTCCTATAATTACAATATTCAAGATAGATATTATTTCATCAAATGAGATTTTTCTTTAAAATTAGTTATTTCTCTAAAGTCATTTACTTTTTTAGAACATTGCGCTAATGTTCAATGAAGTATGAGAGATATTAAAAAAATTGAAAACAAAATTATTTCAAAAAACGGCTTGATTTTATCTTCAAATTTTTGGTGGGTATATTGCTAAACAACTCCATCAGCTGATATCAACGCCATTTTGTTGTATGCATTTGTTATTTCGTAAATTACACGAATGTATTTTTGATATCTCTCCAACGTTGTTAATATTTACATTAACGGCGATTTGTAGACGGTATTGCATTTGTTACAAGTGCTTTAAATTATGCCATTTATTTATTTATTTGTTTATTTATTTATTTGTTTATTTATTTATTTATTTACGTCAAAAAAGTTAAACCTCTGAGTGACGTGCTATGGGGAGAAGTTATATTTATATTCAGAAGCAAAGCAAGGGGCCGTCTTAGCTTTTGCTCGAGGATCAGGGAAACTGGACGAAAACCAGATCGAGACTGGGGTCATTGACCCAGATGCTGAAGTACAATACATGTTATAGGTTCTTTACAATTATACAATCCAAATGATATATAAATGTCATTGTTAAAATTAATATTACTTTTCTTTTGGATGGTTGGTTTAGTCTCTAGTTGTGCAGCAGAAAATAATTTACTGCGGACTGTTGCGTAGAATTTAATCGTTTAATGTCATCTGGCAAGGTGTTGTCGTAATATAATGTACATGTATTATATGTGAATTTTTTGTAGTAAGCCGTTGATACTGTCACCTGATGAATATGATTACTACGTCGAATAGTGTAGTTATAGACAATGGCGTTTGCTGAAAATATATTCCCGCCCTTAAGTAAATAATTTTTGGCACAAATCACAGACTCATATATGAAGAGACAAAGTAACGGTAAAATACCTAGATTAATGAATAGAGTGTATCACGTAGCACGTGGGTGGCATTTGCTTATTATTCCTACAATTCTTTTTTGTAATCTAAATGTCTGGGAGCTATAAGGGGTATTTCCCCAGTATATTAAGCCACATCTCAAACGGGAATGAACATTCGCGAAATATACACAACGAGCTGTGTGAAGGCTGACTAAATTTGAAAGAATTCTAAAAGCGTAGCATGAAGAACATAATTTAGTGTTAAATTCATTTAAATGGACGTTCCATTTAACGTTGGACTGAATTGAAAGACCTAAAAATGTTACCTTAACATTCCGTTCTGATGCAGAACTTTGTTTTCGGCCCAGAAGCTGCAAGCTCTGATGATGATCGCAACGCGATCGAAATGATCATAAGTTGATTAAAAAGTATTGATACCAGACAATATCTTTAGTCATTTATCATTATAAAAAGGTATCTACATCACCAACAATCCAATTAATTATTATTATTATTATTTTACATTATTCACAGTATCTACTGTCGGTACGTCAACCACACACAGGAATGATGACCAGGTGTGTGGTTGCTTTACTGAAGGTTCAGATGGCTTCTGACATTACGGCATGTATTCAAAATTACAGATTTTTGCATATTATATTGTGGCGTCACCAATTAATTAAGTATAATTTTATTGTGGCATCGCCAATAACAAAATAATTTCTACATCTAATGACAGCTCCCGCCGCGGCAGAAGTGGGTCGAGGGACACTGCCCGTGCCGCGGAGGCCCTTTCGCTACGCAGCTGAGCGGAGACGCGCCGCATTCAGGCCCTTTTTTCAGAGGCGACTCGTTTATTGCCCTCATAAAATGGAAGGCCGGAGCCCGGTCGGACAATGCACGCCCTCGCGCCCCCTCTTTTGGCACCACCCTGGGAAGGAAGGCGGAGCCCCCCGGAGGGGTTGGCCGGGTGTCAATTAAGACGACGACGCATTTACAACACGTCGTGAACGAAACCTTTCTCGGCCATCAACCGATCCCCTTCCAAACAATGCCCGCCCCCGCACCCGTTTTGGCACGCGCCTGGGCTAGGCACCCGAATTCCCGCAGGGGCTGTTTACAAACTAAATACAGTAGGCTGTCGATTAGCCCATGCCGACCGTCGAGGGCCCGTGAAAATGCGCTCCTGCTCGAACACGTGTCCAGACAGCTGCGACCAGCTTCTGGAACATCTGACAAAGGGGAGCGAGAGAGAGAGCGAGGAGCCGTGTTAGACAGAGAACGACGGAAAATTACAGGAAAATTGCCACATGATTGGTAAATCAAAATCCTGCGACGCAGTTACCCTCAGCCAATGGGAAGCTTCGCCGTGAGGGAAGGGATAAATTCAGTGTTAGAAACATTTTGGGAAGGGGAAAGGAAGTTCTTTTGAAAACAAGTTGCAGAGAAAAACTAGAGACTTTTCAATCGGAGCGCGACGGGGGAGGAACACTCCCAGACAGTTACTTATAATCGGGACGCGAGTTGGGAAAGACTGTCCCAAAGTTTAATTAGTTCGAACGCGACTAGTGGACTTGTCGCGGAGGAAACTCGGGCGGGAGATTACTGGATCCCGCGCTATTTCCGCATTGGCCCGTCAGCCTTTGCCGCCTCCCGCGCCGGGCCCATTGAGTGCCCACCGCATTACGCCGGCGCCCGTGGCCATTCACCCGCCTGAGCCTGCTCGAGTCGGCGACCTGAGATTGCCGCTACTAGCTGAGAGGGGACGCACCGCAGAAGGTCAGCGACCCGGGACTGCCGCCGCCCCTGCCTCCGAGGACTGATGCCCGGTCCGCTTGTGGAGACAGCACAAACACCGGTGAAAGATCCGAGGCGAAGCCGTCTCGCAGGACAATTTTAACGGCGAGAAATTGTTTGTGGCCGCGCTCAGGCCTAGCAAATCTTAAATAGGGAATTAGCAATTAGTAATAAGGACAATAAGCTGACAGAGCAGAATTAGCATGAAACTTGCGTCGCCCTTTGCGACATGTAACTTCCCTGGCAGCCCATGGTGCCAGGAATAAACTGTTATTTGTTGCAAATGACTCTGTGCTAATTCATGACCTCCCAACACTTCCATCCAGTCACATTTCAGGAGCTGAACCTGGCGCCCTCCCCCGCTCACATTAGGTTTGTTTACAATATACATTCCTGGCATCCAAGTGAAGACACTCCAGTGCCCGAAGCGTCATTTTCGGGATCACTCCTGTAGCTGATATTATTATAGGTACAGTTGTCACTTTACTGATGTTCCACTGAGTTGCGACTTCATGGGCGAGATCGGTATACTTCTGGATCTTCTCTTGATATTTTCCCGATATGTTGTGGGTATTGGGTATTGATACATCGATGAGGAAAACCTGCTGATGGTTTCTATCAATGTACGTTATATCGGGTCTATTGCCGCCGACATGTCTGTCAGTGATAATGGAGCGATCCCAGTAGAGTGTGTGCTCACTACTTTCAAGCACATTCTGAGGCACATATTTATAATACGGCACGGAAGTGGCGAGTAAGCCCGTTCTCAATGCCAGTAATTGGTGGACCTGCTTCGCCACTTCATCATGCCTCTTTTTGTATTCCTACTGTGCGTGGCTGCTACATCCACTTGTCACGTGTTGTATAGTTTCGCTTGCAGCCTCACATCTTCTACAAGAGTCGGAATGAATGATAGAATCTCTCAGAATGTGTTTTCTGTAGTTCAATGTTGGTACCACTTGGTCCTGGATAGCTATCATGAAGGCTTCTGTCTCCGGAAAGAGACCCCCGTGCTGGAGCCATGCGTGCGACGCAGAGATGTCGACTTCTGGTTTACTCAGCTCGTGAAGGTACTTTCCATGCAGTGCCTTCGCTTTCCATAAGATTATCTTCTCTTCCGTTTCAATGATTGGTTGAACAGGCGGATCAAGCTTTCTCAAATTCAGAGGACTATAGTTATTATCAACTGCGCTCACTGCTTGCTGAACTCTCCCACAATGTTCCAAGAAGTATCTTCTGAGTGAAGCAATTTGAGAGCTGTGTAGATTTATGAGATCTAAAATACCTCGCCCTCCTTGCGACCTTGGAAGGGTAAAACGCTCAGTACTTGAATGGGGATGATGTTTTCGGTGTTGAGTCATAGCGGTTCGAATTGTCCTCTGGAGGTTGTCGAGGTCGGTATTGCTCCATTTAATAACGCCAAAGGAGTATGTGAGAACTGGAATAACAAATGAATTGATGGCCTGCACAAGGTTTCTAGCAGAGAGTTGAGTTTTTAAGAGTCCATGCAATCGTTTACACACTTCAGTTGTTAGTATGTTCTTAGTAACAATGTGTTTGATTCGGAGTGACTTTTAGAAACCCAAGTATTTGTAAGTTTCATGTGGTTCCATGAAGGTAATCTTTGGTTCATTATCAGTTTCCAAATTTATAACTTGCATATGACCCCGAATGATATTCACTCTCCTGCACTTATCCAAACCGAATTTCATCTTGATGTCGTCAGTGAACTTCTCCGTCACGTTTATTAGTTGCCGCATATGACTCTCAGTGTCTGCATAGAGCTTCAGGTCATCCATGTAAAGAAGATGTGAGACACGAAGAAGAGTTGAATCGGTCCCCTTTTTAAGAGCGATTCCATAATTATATGAATTAAGTAGAGTAGACAAGGGATTCAAGGCAAAGCAGAACAATAAAGGGCTTAAAGAGTCACCCTGGAAAATCCCTCGGCGGATGTGTATAGTATCTGTGTGGACGGATTGTTTTCCATTAGAGAGATACAGTTTTGTATTCCATCGACTCATCGCGGTTTTCAGGAAGTTTTGGATAAACGGATGGACCTTGTATACATCCAAACATTGAAGGAGCCAAGAATGGGGCACGGTGTCGAATGCTTTAGCGTAATCTATGTAGCATGCGTACAAGTTTCTTTGTTTTGCAAGCACTTGCCCCATAATTACAGAGTCTATAATGAGTTGCTCCTTGCATCCCTGAGATCCAGGTCTACATCCTTTCTGTTCATTTGCTAAGATGTTCTGTTCCTCAATGTGTGTCATCATCATTTGTGAAACACAAGATGTTATGAGTTTGTATTATTATTATTGTTGTTGTTGTTGTTGTATCGGCCATTTCTGACCACGCTACACGTTCTCTTCCGAGCACAGTCATCTTCCATCCCGGAGAGATTAACGTGTGCCACTAAAGGGATCAGCTTTTGGACTGAATCCCTTGGTAAGACAAATTTTTGTTTTGAATTGTGACATGATAGAATGATGATAAGCGAGAATGATTGTGGGCTCTGTGAACCATTCTAGAATTCACCTGTGTAACAGATGAAACCACGAAATCAGTCAGGATGACCGGCCAGGGCTTCGAACACGGGCCCTCTGGCTACGAAGTCAGCGTGGTAGGCCCTTAGCCACTTCGTTAGTCTTTCTTGGGGGGGGGGAGGGGAGTCTCCAATTGGCAGTCTCGGGCCACGCGGCCGTGCAACTGCACTTGCCGAGGCTCTAGCATTTATGGCGTGGCAAGTCCAAGGATCAATGGACGACTCACACATACGCATGTACACAAACACACCCACGTCCGTGCCCGAGGCGGGGCTCGAACCCATGATTCTTCCTCTCACATCGCTACAGTACTACTGCCTTCGCGATTTCGGCTATACGGACCGGAGTATAATATTATTATTATTATTATTACTATTTTTATTATTATTGGCGTGTAAGCCATTATAGACCATGCTACACGATTAACGTGTGATTCTTTCAGGATCAGCTTTTCCTCTCAACACGACAACGGTTGTTTCGCTTTGAATCGTGAATTATGACATGATAGGATGATGATGAGGGGTGACGGGACAATCACAAATACGACCGTGTCTACGCAGGACTCGAACTTGCAGCCTCCTAATCGGGGACGACGTTTGACCGTATCTGCTTGGCAATGGTCGTGGGGGTCACCTCAGAAGGCATTATTTGCATTCGATAGGATTTATACGGAAACGAAAAATGTGATACTCGGATAAGAAATAATCCATATACACATAAGATAAATGTACACAAGTTAAAATACACTAATTCGTAAATTCGACACATTTTTAGAATTTTACGTTGGGGGATTTTAGAAGAGTCAATATTGGACGAAACGTAGCTGACAAGCCGATCTCTGTTAACCTTCGACCATAATTTTTTGGGTAGATGATCTCATGACCTATCAACATAATTTTCCTTTTTTTGGGTTGAACACATTCATGCGTATGTGCGTTCATGTTATGATAGTGAATTCTAGCCGCTCATTCATCC
Organism: Gryllus longicercus; assembly: GCA_038098605.1. NCBI lineage: Eukaryota > Metazoa > Arthropoda > Insecta > Orthoptera > Gryllidae > Gryllus > Gryllus longicercus. Next base: position 261,062 of record JAZDUA010000038.1, on the reverse strand, counting down.
ACAGTTCAGAATGATTGATTATTTCGTGTTTCTGGCCGAATCGACTGCTAAAGTCATTAGTCCTGCAAGTGGAGACGTGTTTCTCGTAAACGTATGTATATGCGGAGTAGTATACGTCGTATAGAGAAAGCTACGTAATGCTGCGCAAAAAAAACGGCAAATTTTCGACAGAAAAAAATTCATTCCCGTGGAGAAATTCAGTTGCTGAAGTAAGAAAAAATCCTCTAAGACATGGTGTAACCCTGTTTTGTGGGTCTTTGTTACCGAAAACTCGATTGACGGCAAGACGTCCGTCCGACAGTGTCTGTTATGTGTCTAGCGTCTAAACTATGTGTTGGTTATGTTTCTAATTGAAGAAACCCCGTGTCGATTTGGCATGAGTTGGAGCTCTGGGATTCTAAAAAACATTCATTAATTTTTGGGGGTATTTTTGCACGAAGCCCTCGGGATATTTTCAATATTTTCTCAAAAATGCCTTCAAATTGTTTAAGTTTCTTGTAAGAATAGAGTAAAGTATACTTATAATGGTGGGAAAGGTACGATTTTCATAGATAACTCTGAATTCTCAAAAATTTCAAAAGTATAAAACTTTTTCGACGTCTTCTGACAATTACAAAATTAAAGTTCCAGATTTTCCTTCGAATGATATTTGTTGCCCGTAATTAGTTCTTTCATTAAAACCAGGTACATTTCTTTGAAACTTTCAGTAGTTTTCTCGCAAAATTGGACATATAATGAAACAAACATTTTTTCAGAAACGGCACCACATTTGTATTTAAATTTTGACAGGGATAGTGCTAAATGCATTCTAAAGGTTGACGTAAACGCCATTTTGCTCTATTCTTTTCTTTTTCAAAAATTATAAAAATGTAATTTTTTTATTTCTCTCACGTCGTTAACATTTACATTAGCGACAGTGTGTTCACATTATTCCATTTACCAATACATGCACTTTAAATGAAGTCATATAATTGTTTTTCAAAAACTCAACAGTTTTATGTTAAAATGAATAAAAAATTTCGCATTTTCAGACTCATAAGACATTTTCTAAAAAAAAGCCTCCAAATTTTTTCTTCAAACGTTTCCAACAAATAGTGCTAACTGGACTGTTTAATATTCCTGGATTCTTTGGTTTTGTAATATTTTTTGTAAGTATAATACTTTTGAAACATCTCTCACACATTTAATATGCACTTTTCCAACAATTTGTAAACACTATTGCATTTGCCACTGTGTGCTTTAAACGTCTTCATTTGAAGATTTTGGAAACTCAATGGTTTCCTGTGAAAAGAGGTTCTAATTTCGCATTCACAGCGATGGTGTTTTAACGGCTCCAAATTTTTAAATGAAAATTGCCATTTAGTATAAGGTTTTTCTTCTTTAATACTCTTAAAATAATAATTGTGTTGTATTATTAGGAAATCCAAAAATTTAGAAAATAAAAAAATGGTTCTTTGGGTGGCAATAGATGACAGATAGCAAGAGGATATGGCAAGTAAGAATAGCTAACCCAGGCTAAAGAATACATAAAACTATTACGAGAAAGTATGTACTATTCTGTGGTATCACTAGTTTCTGTTAATATCATTGACCCAGATTTTCCTATGCACCACACATCTATGGTACCCGTTTCTTTGCATTATGATAATTGTATTCGTAAAAAACTTCTATTCCAGAAGCAAACAATGGAGCACTATTTGGGTTTACTTGAATGACGTGAAGTTTTTTTCTTGGGTCACGATCATTCAGTAACTGCGGCCGTCCTCTCCTGCGTTGCTTCCCACGGTTTTCCAAACACAAAATCTATCAATTACATCGTGGCCCAAATTTTCAATTTCTTTCAAAGATCTGCATCCATTCTGCACACGAATTCTTATTTGTCTCTCTTCACTTGTTTCCCCTGCTCTTTGCCGGCAGTGAAATCTAATAAACACCGCTTCAGTGTCGCACGTTTTTGACTCAAGGAAATTGACCCAGAAGGCGTAACAGCGAAGGGGTAAGAGGCGAGTCCCGGCTGACGAGGTGAAGGTCACTTTACAGTCGGGTGCGGCCGCAGTGACTTCTAGGAAAGTCGTTACAGCGAATGAGTCAGCGTGTTCCAATACTTTTGCTTTCCTTTTTCTGTGAGATATTTCTTACATTTCTGCTATCTAAATTCCTTGTGTTTCATTTCAATTGATTTTACTTTCTCTCACTTACTATATTAAAGAAAGAAATTGTAATCGTGCGCCGGAAAAGAGAAATTTTCGACACAAAAACTCTTATTGCTGGTCTCAAGTAACGAAAAAGTGGATAAATGAAGTTGCTTAATATAGAATAAAATTCCTCTCACGCGTGCTGCAACCAGAATCCATGTTCTGTGGTCCTTGACACCGAAAAATCGATTGGCGCGAAAGGCATGTGCGAGAGCAGCGCTAGCGGCTAAGTCGTTCAGCTGAATTTCTATTCTCCAAAGCTGATACTCCCTAATGACCCTGGCTGATGTGCCGCCCTCTTGAATTTGAAAACAATATTTTAATTTTGAGAGGGGAAACTTACATAAAGCGTTTGACATTTTCAAAATTTAAATAAAAAATGTTTCCACAGTTTGTATTAAATTTTGATAATGGTTAGTGCAATGAACTTTAATGAGAATGGTGCAAGTGTCATTTTCGTTAAAACAAAACTTAGAAAAATTCAGATTTTCTAATTATGCAGTAGAAAGTCAATTATCCGTTTCTTTAAAAAAATGTTTATCTTTTTGGAAAGACATTTCCTGGTTTGAAAATTAAACAAGACTTTCTAAAACCTAAGGATTGATTTTATATTTTTAAATAATAAACTCGTTTCTTCGTCTCAGCAATAGAACGTTAAAATGTTCATTTTAGTATTTTAAATGTTTTTTATATTATATGTGTTTGAACAGGTACTTGTTTATAAATATTTTTTGAAATAAAAACACAATCACATTATTATAAATGGTCTCAAAATATAAAAAGGTGGTAATAATTTAACTTAATAATACAAATCGCAAAACGTTAGGAATTTAGTTCTCTAGTATTTTAGAGTTAGTTATTTGTCAACTGTGTATGATAATATATGACTAACTCATAAACAAGTTGAAATCTGAATACAGAGCGAAGTGAGCGTTTTCGCCAAGATTTGACATTATTCGCCAAGTATTCGTTCCAACAATGCACACATAGTTGTGTCTAAATGGAGCTCTCTGCAGTGCGCCTGTCTTGGAGTAATTGACGATTCCGCGCACCGCGTCTGCTGTAGTCGTTGGAACTGTCGGGAGTAGCAGTAGCTACTCCCGGGAGGAGGAGATCAGGTCAGTTTTTCTTCGAAAGGTCTTAGGAGCAGTCCGTTGCGGGGAGATGAATGTGTAAAATAGTTACTGGAAGCTGGTTTGTGCGTTGAGAAGAATTTCAGATTACTGGATGGATTGAAAAATGTAAAACGCACTCTAATTAAATAATTTCACGTTCTATTTCAAGAATATTCAGTCTAAATCTAGGTGGAACATGTGGGCCTTGTTTATGAGATGTGTAAACACAGTAGTGGAGTGCGATCTACTTGTGTTGTTTCCATGTAAGTACGTAAATGTTAATAAATTCTGACATCGAAGTTCGTGTTGGTCTGGACAATGTACTTAATTTTGCATTGTAACAGTCGTGTTCATACAACACTGGTTTCAAGGAGAGTAAGGTAGGGTTTAGAGGGGAGAGTATTAGTTTGATAATATGTGTGGTAAAGGAAACATGAAAATCGTATTGGTGAAGGCAGTGAAATGCTTTCTATAATAACTCTCCGAAGAACGAAATAGAAATCAATTTTAAAAGTATGTGGATGTCTGGCGATGAGTCTTGTAATAGTGAACTCAATTTACAATTTCTGGCGCTTAAGAAGAAACTTCTTAAGAAGAGAATGTTATGCGCGAGAAATCGGCGGATTCTCGGTGGAAACACTCGCATTACAGAGCCCTAGCAACGAAAAAGTGGATAAATCCAGTGGCTAAAATTGAAACAAAAATCATATATCACGAGGTATAGTTAGAATCTACAATGTGTGAGTCACTGGTACCGAAATATGGTTCTGAAAAAAATCGGACAAATCTCTATCAATCATCACGACTACAGTTTAGCAACACATGAAAAATCAATCATAAAAAACAAACTTAAAAACCTTTTTTTTATACTTGGCGCCGTTCTAATTATAACGTCAGATACAATACAATACACAGACATTTACAGAAGATGTAACGGCCTTTAATGGGTTTTTCATCATCTCCATTATTCCCGGATTTCCCTTTACACCACAAAACTATTGCTCTCTTATGTTTTGGCAAACAAAATTAATTTACAATTTCGAAAATTATTTCTAAAAACTCACAATCCGCTTATTTCGTCTGTTTTGGAATAATGTTATCAAGTGAGAATGGCCCCAGATGTATGTTAAACATACCTCTCTAATGAGTCCTCACATTTGTTAAATGAACTTTTTTATTTCTAGCTGCCTCATTGACAATGTGGATCACAACCTTCCTTCCTCTGGCGATGCTGGTAATGCTGATTTTCATCTTGCAATACTATGTGTTCGTGTTATCTCGGGCTGCCCGCATCACGGGTAATTTCTTGCCTGGGCCGAAATCGCTGCCAATCATAGGAGCTGCCCTCGAATTTGGTCGTACTCCAGTGGGTAAGTATTTGCAAAGTCGAACAACGAGTAGAACCTTGATTTTGCTACTTAATTGTATGCAAATGACTCATACACTGCCCATTTTAATTGGGGATTCTATGTCCCCGGAGACTGCCGCGGCGCGAACGCCGAATTCTCGTTCCCTTGACCGGTGCAGGATTAACGCCCAATGGCGCTCTCCCAGTCTCTCCCATTCCTAGGCCTCTGAGGAAGTTGAACAGGCAGCCCCCAGTCCAGCAGGGGAGGTCCACGCTCAGCTCTGTGGTTGGTCGGGGGGAAAGTGAGTTCCAGCCCAAAGGGGAACCACCGTGAATAACTTTGTTCTTTGTTTTTTTCTTGGTGGCTCGCCTCCTCGCTGCACCCTCTTTCACTAACGACGTGCAAGCCTTTCCAATTCTTCACACACACACACACACACACACACACACATACCGGCAGCGTATTCTCAAAGTATTGCAAGCTGGGGACAACTTTAGGTCGGCCCCCAGGAAAGAATTTTGAAATTCATATTTTAAAAATTATTATTTTTAGCTTGAAATTGAAATTATAATGGGACCTGAACAATGTTTATAGTCGTGCTTTTGTTTTTTCACAAAAAAATTAAATAAACAATTGGATCCGTTTTGGAGAAAAGCTTTTTAAAATTTCTTCTATTTCACGCAAAATTTCGCGATAACGACTCGTATATTCGAAACATTATAGGTGACCTTATTTACAGATATATGTTTAACGAACAGACTTCCTTAAAGCATTTGTTAGTTAAAGCCATTTTTGATAAAAGTTTGAAAATATTGTTGAGGCTTCATCTAAAGTTACCCCAAAAATTAAAAAAAAATTCAAATTTGCAGGGTTTTGAGCTATGACATAGATAAAAAAATGTCAATTTCGAAAAAAAACTTCTGCAGTTTTAACCAGACCAACCTTTTTGCCGTAAACCAATTTTCCGGTCACATACACTCACAAAACTTGATTCTAAATACACAGCGTGTTACATGACGTACTTTACTACATATAGAAATAAGATTTATCGCAGGGTTCCATAAAACGAGTTTTTTCTCAAGAAAAATCACCAGTTTGCGCCGCATCATTACAATCCTTTACTACTAATTAGTACTTACTAAACTAAGTACCTCATTGCCAAAACAAAGACCCAAGGTAAATATCTGTCAAACGGCACGCACTGAAATAATAACAGCTTCTGCCCTCCACAATCAGAGACCTTTGACTGGCAGCCAGCTTAACTTCCCCTCCGTTAAATGTGATGTCGCCACTCATTTGTTGTTGGTGATGGTCGATGCCCATGGATTGGGCCACGCGCAAAGGGCTTGTCAATTGGCCGCTGGGGAGGGATGCCTTATTTACGGTGCGTAAACGAAATGGAAATGTTTTACCTAATGTTGATGCAAATTGTGTCCTTTAAGTATTTTCCTATTACGTCTTGTGACGTAGAAAGGTCAGTTTTTGCATTCATTTTTTCAGACAAGCGAATGCAACTGTAGAACATTTGGAAAACACTATTAACTGTTTAATGCTCCACGAGGCAATGACAAAAGAAAAAGAGTAAAATTATAAAATTTGATAGTGCGTTTCGTCTATTCATAATTTTATTATTTTAATCCTGAATCGTTGATCCTTCTCTATTTGATAATCGTAGTTCATGTGTGCATTAGTATTTTTGGATTTGGTAGTGCATGAAATATTTTTTTTAATAAACTATCACAAAAGTTTCCTTAGTTATAAATAATTGCTTACATTTTTTGTCATATAACATTATTATTTAAAATTAAAAATAAATTAAAAAATGTTTTATATTCTACTTATTTTAAAATATTTGTTATATCTGTGTTATTAAAATTAGTACTATAATTGTTTCAGACTTGTTAAAAAATCTAGTAAGAGTGACAAAAGAATATGGATATGTTTGTAGAGCCTGGATGGGCCCGCATCTATTTGTTCTTGTTGCTGATCCTGTATTCATAGAGGTAAATTTTCAATTGTATGTTTTATTTTTTATTGTATTTCCAAGCAGCAATAGATAAAAAAGTATAATTTCGAGAGTGTAATGAATGTGTCAGGGAAACGCGTGGCAATATGATCATATAATCATACATTCATGATTTTCTTCTGTACTTAATTGAAGTTTGATTAAGGCTCAGTAATAATATCTTGTGAGGAAAGTGTACAAGGGATCTGTATCTCTTTCAGTAGGTGGTTTGGGAAAAGGGTTGAATAATATAATAATTTCATATATGTTTCAGGAAGTTAGATACTCTTGTTTGCAGTTTTTCTTCAGAGAGCACCCCAAAAAATTTAAAGAAGGAGAGAGAAAAATCTTCCATAGTTTTCCAGAAGTACTCTCTTTTTTCAGCAACTGCTTGGACTTTAAATTGTTTCAGAATGAGGAGTGCGAGGAAATCGAATGTCCGAGTGAAATGAAAAGAACTTTGAAGGACACAGAGATATAGCTGCGTTCAGACAGTGAAATAATTGCAAAATTTTGTCAACGAATATAATAACTAGTTGTGCAAAAGGGCACATTCTTTCTCACCCTTAGAAATGGTTAAGTCGTATTATACCGTACTTCCTGTCTGAATTACATCTCAGTCATAAGTTTTTGTAAAACTCATTACAAAGCGTAGAACATTAGGTTCGGAAATTAATTAGATTGAAAAAAATATCAACACAAATTCGAATATAAAAAAATGTTCCAACAATAACTCGGATTTCACAGAAGTAAATAAATCCCACTTATCTTATATTGTCGCCGTTCAACTCTGAAATTTTCAAATATCCATCGGTGCCTCTGTTGCCCAAAGCAGCGAACGGCCGTAATATAAAATTAAAGTTATAAACGTTTGTAATTTATAGTATTAATTTTTTTTCAGTTTTCTCTCATGTTACATTAAAATAGTATTTTTAAGAGTGAAAACGTAATTGATCTAATTTCAATTAAAGTTTGCGAGTTGCTTAAAAGAAAATACATCACCAACCGCTCCCATCAGAACCTCAAGACGTAGGGTTGCCAGATCTGCTTCCAAAAAATAACGGCCAAGCAGGGGGAAGTAGTACAATTGTAATTAAAAAAATTCAATTCAATTATATAATTTCTTACTCACATTTTAACGATTATTAAAACAATCACTTTAAAACTTTACTTAAAATTGAAAACCAAATATATTATAATAATATTTAAAATATGAAATTTCATTTTACTTTGCTGTCGTGTGTATTTATTATTTGATTTTGTGCTTTAATAAATTATTTGTGTTTAGTGTGTAATTCTTTAATTTACGTTGGGAAATATTAAAAAATTATACAAAGCAATGTCGACTATTTTGTGAAAAAAGCGGACTGGCCGCGCAAATAGTAGACACCTGGCAACCCTGTCTAGGCGTCACGTCGTGGATTCAAAGAGAGCCTGCATATGCCGCTGGGGACCACACTGCCAGGCAGTTTCTATACGTGACCACGAAGCATCGTCAGTGGCTGCAGGAGCACCACAACGAAGAGGTTGCCGATAATTCATGTCCCACACATGTCAGCGAGTGTGCGGGCCAGGGACGCAGTGGCACCCGTCGTTCGTCGCAAAAAGCTTGCACGTTCCTCGCCACATGCGGTTTCTATACGTGACCACGAAGCATCGACAGTGGCTGCAGGAGGACCAGAACGAAGAGGTTGCCGATAATTCATGTCCCAGACAAGTCAGCGAGTGTGCGGGCCAGGGACGCAGTGGCACCCGTCGTTCTTCGCAGAAAGCTTGCACGTTCCTCGCCACATGCGGTTTCTATACGTGACCACGAAGCATCGACAGTGGCTGCAGGAGGACCAGAACGAAGAGGTTGCCGATAATTCTTGTCCCAGACAAGTCAGCGAGCGTGCGGGCCAGGGATGCAGTGGCACCCGTCGTCCTTCGCAGAAAGCTTGCACGTTCCTCGCCACATGCGGTCGGGCATGGCTGCACCACTAATTGAACCTCTCACACTCAGAAGATCTTACCAGACCAAATAAATAACAATTTTGTCTATTGTACACTTGAAGCAGATAAAATTCTTAAAAAATTCTTCTTTTTGACCTTCACTGATAGCAAACTTACATGATGCTAAGTTTCCACTTTTTACAAACTCATTTGCTGCAACAATTTTTTTCTTTCTGTTTTTATATTGTTCCTCACTATTTGTCAGATGTTTTCTCTTATTACCCTTCCACTTATTTTCATAATGAGTTCTTCTTTTCCTTTCTTCAAATTCTGTCTTTAAGGAATAAGTTTCATCGAGGAAAAAAAGTTCTATCTTTAATATTTTAGTTGAAAGAAGACTCCGAATAAATTTTGAACTTTTGAAACTTTCGAAAAATCAGGATTTTCAACGAACATGTGACCTGCACGTTCATCTCAAGTATATATTACGCTACCTGACAGTAAAATTTAATAAAAAAAAATTGGTACTACTTTTTATTTTTTGAAAATGCCCAAGGGGATTTATGAAATTATCCACCAAAATTAAAATATTACTTGAAAATTCAAGGGGTCGTGACATCAGTCAGATCGATTGGGGAATATGAATTTTGGAGAAAATCAGCTGAACGGTTTAGCTTGTAGCGTTCACGGACAAATGAACAGACGATTTGCCGTCAACCGATTTTTCGGTTTCCAGAACCCACGAAACATGGATTATGGCTACACTATAGATTAGAGGATTTTGATTTCAACATTAAGCAACTTTATTTACCCCCTTTTTCGTTGTCATGTCCGGCAAAAAGAGTTTTTCTGATGTAAGTTTGTTGTTTTTTCCGCCCCATTACATAACCTCTCTTCTGCGTAAGCAGTAGCGAAAAAGTAAAATATGTTTACTGCACTGAAACTGAAGTGCCAGGTACCGTATAAGATAATTTACCTTGTATTGTGTTTACTCCGTGTTTTTCGATTCTATTGAAGTTTTAGATTCAGGCGCGACTTCGACTAATCTCTCTTTTCACACGTTATAATTTCAAAACCTAAAGTTTGAAGAAAAAGGCCATCACTTTTCCCGAAGCCGATGGAACACTGGGGGATTTCTGTGCATAGCTAAATGGCGCCGTTCATTGTAAAATAAAGGTTGTGGTCCAGAATAGAGTATACAGAGTGTCACAGGAGGAATCATCAATATTGTCTTGTCCGTATTATATGAAGTGACATTCTACATTGTAAACCTGTATTGTATGCGTTGCTATCATCTTACTCAAAAACGTATACTAATGTTAGTAGCCAGTAGTAAGTAGTGTTAACAGTCAGAGCTGTGAATCTATGTGAAAAGCTGGGCTATGTGAACCCCTAACAAAATAATACTATGGTAATTCTAGTGCCTGTTTAAACTACATTTCTTACCTTTACGATCGTCTCCATTGTAGAATTGCAGCATGCATTTCTTTGTAGTAAGGAAGGAATATAGGGTACTACTTTGATATTTCGAAAGTCCTGACGACTGTATTCGTAAGAGTATAGTTTGAGAATATATCAATAAATTTTCACTCTGGGTTCACGGATTCATGGTGTTATTTTTGTAGTTGAATTTTAGTTGAACCTCTTTTGCTTGGAAAGTTTACTAGCGTACGCATCATTCAAAATGGTTTCATGTTATCCGTTCTAATACAGTTGCAGTTTAAATGACAAGAATTTTATGCACATTATAATATTTTCAACTCAAATTTTTGATACCTTTTTTCAATTTCAGCCTTTCTTCTCTTCAACCGTCAACATTAGAAAGAGCATGAATTATGAATTTATGAACCCATGGTTAGGTACGGGTCTTCTAACATCGTTTGGTAAGAAACTTTAATATTTTGTGAACAGGAACGTGTTTGAATGTGCACAGTCTGTGGCCCTCCTGCCTCGCCTCGACACACATCGAACGTCCCCAGCTGGCACGTCTTGCCGTGCCCCGCCTCGCCCCGCCTCGCCCCGCCTCGCCCCGCCTCGCCCCGCCTCGCCCCGCCTCGCCCCGCCCCGCCTCGCCCCGCCTCGCCCCGCCTCGCCCCGCGTCGCCCCGCGTCGCCCCGCCTCGCCCCGCCTCGCCCCGCCTCGCCCCGCCTCGCCCCGCCTCGCCCCGCCTCGTCTCGCCCCGCCTCGTCTCGCCCCGCCTCGCCCCGCCTCGCCCCGCGTCGCCCCGCCTCGCCCCGCCCCGCCTCGCCCCGCCTCGCCCCGCGTCGCCCCGCGTCGCCCCGCGTCGCCCCGCCTCGCCCCGCCTCGCCCCGCCTCGCCCCGCCCCGCCTCGCCCCGCCTCGCCCCGCGTCGCCCCGCGTCGCCCCGCCTCGCCCCGCCTCGCCCCGCCTCGCCCCGCCTCGCCCCGCCTCGCCCCGCCTCGCCCCGCCTCGCCCCGCCTCGCCCCGCCCCGCCCCGCCCCGCGTCGCCCCGCGTCGCCCCGCGTCGCCCCGCGTCGCCCCGCCTCGCCCCGCCTCGCCCCGCCTCGCCCCGCCTCGCCCCGCCTCGCCCCGCCTCGTCTCGCCCCGCCTCGTCTCGCCCCGCCTCGCCCCGCCTCGTCTCGCCCCGCCTCGCCTCGCCCCGCCCCGCCCCGCCCCGCCCCGCCCCGCCCTGCTTGCTCTTTCATCTCCGCCCCTTCCAGTTCTGTCCTACCTTCCCTTCCTGCACTCTTCTCTTCCGTTACAAAAATTGCCGTAACAAAAATTAATTTTAATTATTAATTTATGGATTCTTTGCTTTATAATTTTTATTTAATGTTTTAATATTATTAATATGTTTCCTTAAATAACATTAGTTTTCTCCTTTTGTGCATTAGAATTACTGTATGATGATTAAAAGTTATTACTGAATAACGTTTGCCACAATAACAATAACTAGGCTAATTTACCTACAAATGCAGTTGGTATTTTTTGTATCTATCAAATGGATAATTTAAATATTCAAACACAATTTACTGCAAAATGACACTTCTATTTAAGCTATAATTTTCTTAAATGATTTGATGTTCCAGGCTACAGTTTTTTTAATGCCTGGAACCTACATTACTGATTGACAACTTTCGAACAACAAATTTTTCTTACAACTTCTAGGCAAAAAGTGGAAATCTAGAAGAAAAATAATTACTCCAACATTTCATTTCAAAATTCTGGAAGGATTTGTTGATTCTTTCAACACCCAAGGAAATACCTTAATCAAGAAATTGAAGAAACATGCTGGAGGTCCTGCATTTGACATTTATAAATACATTAATTTGTACACTCTAGATGTAATCTGTGGTACGTACACTGTCCAGTGTAACGATTTTATGCCAAAAACTGCTAAAATGAAACTGTATAATTGTTATCATGTGATTTCAGATGCTGCAATGGGCCTTCAATTAAATGTTCAAGATGACAAGAATTGCGAATATGTTGCAGCATTACATGAGTATCTATCTGTTTAATCAATCTTCACCGTTCTGTCAATTTAAAACAGCAGTGTCTGTAACTGCACATAATTTCTCGTATTATTTGTGACAATTGATTAATATTATAATAATAGTTGAACCCTCAAAAGAGTTTACAATCCGCAAAATGTTTTTTTTTTCCGGGAGAGATTCGATTCAAGGAACAGTGGTTCCGCATTTAAACCTATTCAACAGACAAGGATGGAATAAGATGATTAGAAATTTCAGATCTTAATGATTTAAATTTTCTTCATTTGAGTACACATTTTTTAATAATGTTTCTGTCAACTACTTTTTTACAATTTGCCTTGCCTTGCCTACCATTTTTCTTTTTGTTTTTTTACTTTATGATTTTATGTAATATGTAATATTTTCCTTTTTAGAGCATCGGAAATCATCGTGAAAAGAAGCATGTCACCTTGGTATTTTCCAGAGTTTATCTTTAATATGTCGCCACTAGGAAGAAGGCAAAAAGCCCTAATTAAAACATTACATAATATGTCTTACAAGGTGAGAAAAACATAATTAATAAGTAAGAAATAATATATTGAATTTTACAATAAAAAATTATCATAGTTAAGTGTGCTACATAGATTATTTATTACCTTTGTAGGTAATAAAAGAAAGGAAAATGGAGCTGTCTAACAATGGAAAGGAAGGGGCAGGAAGTACTGAAACGGATAATGATATTGGTGAGTAACATTTCGGAAACCATAAAAAAATATTAAGATATAATAGGAATATTGAGAGCCAGTGAGCAAGTTATTCCCTGAGAGTTCGTGTATCAGACACACCAGTGCAAGATTAATTGCCTCCTAATAAGGGGCATGCTGCTAAAACTTACAGTAGTGCGATTTTGTTACATGAAATTTTTACCACATTATTATTGGAGAGAAGATCAGCCCTACATGCCCCAGAAGTTTGTAACTGAATCACGTGTATAATAAAACTTTTACATTTCACTACTCCACTCGTGAAATTAAAACTAATAGTGTTTATACATATAAAAAGTCCCAATCATGGCGCTGTCTCAAAAAATGGATTGCTTTTTCTATTCGATTTTTCTTAGTGCCCATCACTTATGGCCGATAGTAAGCTGCGATTTATCTGTCTTAGGAGGTGGTATGTATCGATGTGCCACAAACTGCGTATGTACTCTAAAGTCAGATCTTTCATTTTAACATGCTTTCAGTTATTTTCAATAGATGGCGCATTTCAGAACTCTGTATGACGTGATTTCATTCGTGGAATAGTCGTATTAAATACCGTTCGTCCTTCGCATATATGCCCCCTCCTTGCTAGAGGGATTTATCGCCAGTTTCCAAAGCACTTGTGGTATTATCTATGATAATCAGGATGTGACCGATTTCTCTCATCACAAAAGGCATTATTTGTGTCATAAAATATTGTAGAGAAATTCACAGGGTAGAATTAGGAGGAAAGTGTAAAGTGCCATGCTACTCAGACATTTTTCAAAACATTTTGTTTCACTTCATATTTTTTCATACACCACCTCCGACTAAACTACTCAGAAAACCGTAATCGTAGATTGATGGTTGTTATTTCCATCTACCCTAGAATTCCTCGGTGCCATTGCAGAGTAACAGTGCCTCCAAAGGAGTACCATTCCATTATTACTCGTTCCTTCTTGGCTTTCGGCCGTTCACTTTTGAATATAACGTCTTTTTAAGTTTTTTAATCCACAGAAACACAACCTCTTAATAGTCATCGTATCTTCATCCAGATCCGTTTACTTACGTGATACCTTGAATCTTCTTTACTCGGTCATTTTTTATCATTTTTCTGTACATAAAATAGATTGAAAAGCGTCGTTCAGTTATATGCACTTCTGTTTCGGTATTGAAACTGAATGACAAAGAATGAGCATTTTAAACGGTCATTTCGCTTTCTGCACGAAATCGGGATGGAAATATTTCTTCTGGAGAACTGAAAATCAAACAGTTGAACATACAATCTACGATCAAAAATTAAGTTAGATTATATATTATTATTACAAAGAGACCTTACTTTAGAATATAATACGTTTTATTTCTCATTACATAATCACTTCAGATTACATTCAACACATTAGCACACTCTCGAAATTGAAACGGAACTGTTAAAAAGGAACATATTGTATCACACGCATAGCAAATCATTGTTCCAAAAGTGACGGCAGGAACCCAGTAGTCAACCTGAATGATACCTGTACCGCAACGGAGCATACGTCAGCTTTTAGATAAATTTATTATTTCTGCAGGCAGGTATTCAACCCGATGGCAGAATACTACAATTTACCTATTACAACTAAGAATAGTGAAACACTGTAATTTTAAAGCATTTTAAGACAATAATAACAATAACAGCATTATAACTACTCTTTGTGACTGTCCTGCACGGAATTTTTAACTAATAAATACATTGCACTTCACTTCATTTCGTTACACTTGCACTTCCCTTCTATCTCTCTACTTCTCTATTGCACTTCCCTTTCCAACACGTCACGACACTCCAATTCAACTACTACTTTAAATATAATTGTATATTTAATAAACCAATACATTTAATAGTGATTATCACAATACTAATAATACAAAAATTACAATTATAATAAAATCAAAAGTGAAATAATAACCATTTTAATACACGTAACTTACTAATACATTTTACAAATGACCTTAGTTAATATACTTTTAAAACTTTGTACACCTAGAGGAAATGGTTCCATGGCTGTCGTAGGCAACTTATTCCAGTCCGTTATTGTTCTATTTGTGAATGAAAGTTTTCCAACATCTGTTCTCTGTGGTCTGAACTGAATTTTGTGCTGGTGATCCCCTCTACTAAAGTAAGTGGGTCTATCAAGTCGAATGAAAATATCTTTCCAAGCTGGATAACCGGCATACGCTTTGTACATGGCATAGTCTTGCCTTAACGCTCCTGATTTGTCGAGACTCCCATTTTCTTCCTATTGCTGCGGAAAGTGAGTTTACACGCTCTGCTCTGTACTCTATTCATATATTCCTTTTGTGACTTTCTATAAGGTCCCAACAAATCGCCCCGTATTTCATTAATGACCGAACTAGAGATAGGTAAGCTAATTTTCTCGCTTTGGCAAAACTCTTTTTCAGTATTCGCATGGTAAAAAGCAAAGATCTTCAGGATTTCCCTACGGCAAAGTTTACCTTATTTTCCCAATTTAACTTGCTCTCAAATATTATTCCCAGGCACTTACAAGCCAGGACTCTTGGAATATTTTCGTTGCCTAAACGGTATTGACTAACACTATATTTGACCCTACAAAACGTGATGGTTTTGCTTTTTGAACTATTTATTATCATGCTATTTTTTCTGCCCAGAGATGTAATTTCTCTAGTACATCTGCAAATAGTATTACCTTGGAATATAAATTGTCTGGCAGGTCGTTTACAAACGCGAGAAACAGGAGGGGTCCGATAACGCTTCCTTGAGGGATCCCTGAAGTAACCTCTGCCATAGTTGAAAATTTTTGTCCAACTCGGACTTTCTGTTTCCTATCTCGAAGAAGCTCATCAGTCCACGCCACAACTCTGGTGACAATACCCGAATGCATTAATTTATGAACTAGTTTATCGTGTGGGACAACATCAAATGCCAAAATCTATTATTATGGCTTCCAACCTCCCACTATCATCAACTTCATCTGCTATATCCTGAAAGTGTGATACTATCTGCCTCTCGCAAGAGAAACCATTCCTAAAACCATGCTGTGCCTGAAATAGCCATTCTTTTTGTTCCCATTCTTGTCTAATATAGCTCGTTATCAAATGTTCCATTAGCTTACATACAACGGACGCAAGACTTACCGGTCTATAATTTGCTAAAACAGTTCTGCCAACATTCTTAAAAATCGGAACAATCGTAACTAGCTTCCAATCTTTTGGCACGCTTGAATTGCTGATCGAAACATGAAATAACCTTGTTAGATACGGTAATATTGCCTCTCCACTGAATTTAATTATGTCCAGCATTTTCATAAACTACTTTAATCATTTAGTATTGTGTGTGGGTGAAGCCCAGTAACATGAATAAACTTACAGCTAACTTAAAACTAATCTTAACTTAATAACGGCAGGCATGGCCAGAGTTCGTTTCAGCTCCGTTGTCTTTGCCCTTCCGGGCGGTCGTGATCCAGGTCACAGATGCAGCGTTCGGGCATCCCTGCGCTCAGCGGGTCTGGCGGCGGCGGCTACGGCGTTGCTTGCACCAGGTCCCTTTGTGGCGGCCTCTTGCAGTCACGGCGGCGGCCCCCGATTAGGCCAGCGGCGGGCTTCGGCTCCTCAGCGTGCTCGGCGCGGGCGGCGGCGGGAACGCGCCCGGGCGATGACGGGTCGCTTCGCGATATAGTTTTTCACGTCCCCGGCTCGCACTCACATGGCCCTCTCGGTCAGGCACTCAGTAGTAGTGTCCCGTCCCATCGGCCGACTGTCGTCCCACGAGTCGGGCTGCGATGTGGCGAGGCGGCGTGGCATTCGGGCGGTCAGACACCAATTAAGTGGCCTCGCTACTGCCTCTGATACAAGTCTCCTCCTCGCTACCTCTGATACAAGGGATCGATATGTATCTCTGCGGTCCCACAGGAAGGCTCGCGTACCACGTGATTCCTCCCCCGCATTGTCTATTTCTATTGGATGTCGCGCCACCTGTAACCCTTCCGACTATCACGGCGCCAGCAGCGAAGCCGCCCCCAGCAACCTCCCCCGAAGTAACCTACATCACCTAAATTCTCGGAAATAGGCGCGGGTAATTCCGATGCTCGGTGGAGGGGTGG
This sequence comes from Gryllus longicercus, assembly GCA_038098605.1. NCBI lineage: Eukaryota > Metazoa > Arthropoda > Insecta > Orthoptera > Gryllidae > Gryllus > Gryllus longicercus. The sequence continues at coordinate 244,175 of JAZDUA010000038.1, read as the reverse complement.
GAGTGGCGTGCTTCCCCACACGTCATAAGGGGTGCGCCCGGCGCGGTTCTGTGCTGAACAAAAGAGGCGCCTTTTCCGCCTTTCCCTCAGCGCGCTAATGGGCTCTCTTCAGGCACAGCAGGAAACGGCATTTCCGGCTGCTCCTAACGGCGGCGCGGTTCTTAATTAAATAAAATAAATCTACGGCTCGTGTCGTCATCCGCGACGTGCGACCGTCCCATTACAATATATATATATATATATATATATATATATATATATATATATATATATATATATATATATATATAATGTAATTGATAATGTTGGTATTAAAACAATATATATATATATATATATATATATATATATATATATATATATATATATATATATATATATATATATATACGTACACATACATTTGTCCCATAGTAAAGATTTTGAACAATATACAGATTTTTCTTTTGAAGACAAGATTAAAATCGAGTTGCGCTGTTTTTTGTACAACAGCGTTTTAAATTTATACGGGAATCAACCTTAATTTTGCGCAACAACTTTGTTGTGACTTCATGGATACTTCGTATCTGTGCGATAAAGCAGTGGTCGACTGTTGCATTTGCCGCTACCTCGTCACGTTACGATCGGTACAATGTGTGATGACGCAGTCATTCGTACCGTAAAATGCTATTACATCATTTGTGGCATAAAATGCCATTTTATAAACAATTTCTTCCAGCAGACAAAGTCGTTGATAATGTTGGTATTAAAACAAAATATTGTAGCACAACAATACTTAGAAAATTCGAACGCACTGACCAATTCTGAAAGAAAATTCAAAGTTGTGACGAGTATTCAAAGACACCCACACAAGAAACAACTAAATAAATTAATGATTCTCACTTCTGTAAAGAGACTCTTCACTTTTGTCGCATTCATTGCGATGCCTAAATTTGCTAATGAAAGTGAAGGCTTGGAAAGACAGATGGAGAACTGCCTTCACTGCCACCACCAACTTGCATTCCTTCTCTCCTTGCCTCGCTGGCTGGGCGCGACGGCTCCTGCTTTCCACTTTGAAGATACATAATTAAGGAAAAGCGTGTTATACAAAAATTAAAATGCCCAATTCTATTATTTTTTCTAGTACTTTCCTGCTAGTACTAGTTTACAATTCTATTTTACTGCTGATAATTGCATTGTGAGTAGTACTATTAAGAATCCCCGAAAGATATTTGTCGGGTTATGTTGTACGGTGTTATATTCGTGGATACGTGATACCTTTTACCCACTTTTCAGTATGTTTTCCTATTTATTTTCAGATAATCTAATATTAATTTTCAGGCCAAAAGAAAAGGCTAGCTTTCTTAGACATGCTTTTGCATTATGACAAAAGTGGCGGGAATTTATCTCTTGAAGATATTCGAGAAGAAGTGGATACTTTTATGTTTGAAGTAAGATAAAATCTACATGATGAAATTATATTTTGTTTTCTCTTTATAATAAAAACCTTATCTATTTTTAGGGTCATGATACCACATCTTCTGGATTATCTTTCACTTTGTGGTCTCTAGCTGAAAACCCAGCTTGCCAGGTAACAACAGTTGTTCACAAGTTATAGTTGTCAACTACATATTTTAATACTGATATTGTAATATTTCGTGTCATCTAATTAATTTTTCGATAACATTTGTCTGTTTCTACGATACATATTTTTTAATATTGGTTTGTTGCGTATTGAAATAATTGTAAACGTTGTCATTGCCAACAAAAGTACGTTTACAATTATTTCATGAAAAATGCCAACGATAACGCACCACAACACCTATATTGTTGCGAATTGCTCAGACTACTCGCCTTCCAGTGCTGGTGCCTGGGTTCGACCCCAGGCAGTTCCAAGTGGAATTTGTAGTGGACAAAGCGGGTTTGCATAATGCTTTCTCGAGTACCCCCGTTTCCCATGCCAATTTGCATTCCACAGAATCGTCCCGTCAATCATCTTTAGCAATCGTTCCGCCAAGGATTTGCGGGTGACAGCGGCGACTAGGCGCACCGAGGACCTCGTTAAGAATATTCTGAGTGAGCCCCTCGCGAGACCCCAGATGCGGGTCGCGGGTAGAAAGTGGATGCAATACCAGGCGGGCGACAGGTGAAGCTTGAGCCGGGGGGGGGAGACCGGCCTACGAACCTAGCAGATGGCTTATTGGTAACAGCAGTTGACGCGCCGCAAACGTGAAATTACCAATCAACCATCCGCTACTCACTGTTAGGTCTCCTCCTCACCAGCATTTGGAGCCCAAGGTGCCATGCGGTGCGTCTTGGCCTACTGGTTGGGAAGTTCTTTCGGGTCCTTCCAAAACATTCTGAGAGATTTCGTGAAAAACGAGTTTTTTTAGGAGGTTTAAGCAACTGAAATGCGTGTGAGGTTTGACGCGTTTGAGGTTTGACGCGTGTACATAGCTCATATGATGTCTTTCGACTAGATGGATGTATCAGTACTTCTTTTAAACGAATTCTTCTAACATCTTGAGAAAGAATTCTAGGAAAATGTGTTTTGGAGGTATTAAGACACTTAGAGTGAATTACTTCAATGCGTTTTGAGCATAACATAAACCGATAAAGCTTGATTCATCAGATTGACGATAATTAATACCAATTGTGTAGTAAATCTTTTCTTTTACCTTTCTTGTGGTATTTATATATTTTATTACTTTATATTGTGTACATATATATTACAGCGAGGGTGCTTAATATCTAACTTATCTTAAACGTTTCTTATTTTAACTAATTATTTTCTTATCCTAAACAAAAAACAAACAAACGAATATACGTAGTATAGAAAAAGTTATGCAATGCTGCAGAAAATCGATTTCGAAACTTTGGGAAGATCACAGATATCATAGGTCCAATTTTCACTGTTAATTCTGAATTTTCGAAAATTACTAAGTTTAATTTTTTTCAACGAGTTCCTAAAACTACAAACTAATATTAAAAAAAGCAATTTTTACTTCGAATGAAAAATGTCCTCAACAATTAGTTATTTAATTGATATCATGTTCATTATTTTTGTTGAAAATATTACTAGAATTTGTGTTAAAATTGAGTGAAATAGGGATATATTTAAAAGTAGTAAAAGCAAGAGTTTAAAAAAAAAAGCTCAATGTTTTGTCTCAAAAATTTTGGTCAGATAATACTAAATCCACTATGTGAGATGACTATTTTGCTGTATTCTTTTTTTTGTTCTTTTTTCTTTTAAAGAATTTTATATTTTTGTTCTTTTCAGAAATTACACATTTTTAATACTACTCTCACATAGGCCATATTTACTTTACCAGCAATTTATATATATACACACCATTTGTGAGTGTAAGTTCTTTAAATGATACGTTATAAAGTTTCTGAAAAACTTTTCTGAGCATTATCATTTTGCATTTTCAAAATTGTTCGAATGACATTTTCTAAAAAATGGCTTTATATTATTTCTTTAAACGTTTTGTACAAATGGTGCTTATGCACCGAATAACATCACATTTTTGCTATTGTTAATTATCCTTTGCAAGTTTTCAAAATTATTCAAAATTTGTATTTTTTTAAATGTATCTCATGTAGCTAATATATAGACTAAAAACATTTTTTTTACATTATTGCTTTTGTGAGTAGAAGGGTTTCAAATGATTTCCAATGAAGTTTCTCGAAAACGCATAACTTTTCTGTAAAAATTAACTCAAATTTTTCATTACCAGAAACGCTCAAACGAAAGTCTCTCATAAACAGCTCCAAATTGTTTCCACAAAAAAATGTTGTGTTTCTCTTTAAATTCTTAAAGTCATATTTCAGCGCTATCATTAGAGGACAAACATATTCGGAAATGAGAAAAAATATATTTTAGGTCGCAATCAAAGATATTGGTATCATCAAAGGTATTATATCGCTAGTGTTAGTCGCATTAGGTTGGGAAAAGTTTGATGGAAACAGAAAAGCTATCCCAAGCTAAATAGCTTAGAAAACGCTATTGTGTGAGAAAGTCTGTGCCATTGTGAAGCATCGCTAGTTTACTTAATGCGTAATCTCAATTCTTGCCAACAACACTAATTTCCTTCTGTCAGAATCTTCTCTCTGTCTTCTTTCAGAATTCAAAATGTTTACGGCTTACGAAACGGATCCCAAAATTAAGAAATGGGCTTAGATTACACTTCTCCTCATAGAATAATATATACATTGAGATTTTGTTAAAATGCGCATATTCACATGTTTTGAATTCAGAATGAATGAATCATGTACGTATTTCTGAATGATAAAATATAAATTAATATATTTTTTAAAATTATATCCATGGTAGATCAGTGTTGTATTATGTCATAAAAATAATATGAAGTATTCAAATATGTGTCTGAGAAATACTTCCTTTTAACAGCAAAAGGCTTATGAAGAGTTGTATGAAATATTTGGAACTTCAGACAGGGAAGCAACTACTGAAGATTTGACAAAGATGAAGTATTTGGAATGTGTCATCAAAGAGACATTAAGACTTTTTCCCAGCGTCCCTTTTTTCCTTCGAGAATTGGATGAAGATGTTAAAATAGGTACTACAATTTGTATTGAATATGTTTAATATTGTTATAGTTATAGAACGTCTAAAAACTTTCTTGGCCCTCAAAATTGATATTGTACAATTTATAACCAAAAAGTTAGATGATTAAAACAAGTTGCTTGCAATTAAACATTAGAGAATTATTTTGTATGTTTCAAAAGATTTAAGTGAGAAACGTAGGTACAATATTCTATAATTTTAGTTAATTGAGTAAGGTTTAAGTAGAATTATAAGGAGATAGATGGTTGAGAGTAAATACAATTTTAAATTAAAACAGTTATATTTTTCAGAGGGAGTTAATTTTGTAGCAGGGACAACAGTGCTGCTAGCACCATTCATCATGCATAAACATCCACAATATTTCCCTAATCCAGAGAAATTCGATCCTGAAAGATTTACACCAGAAAATACAAGAGGAAGACATCCCTATGCATATGTACCTTTCAGTGCTGGTCCCAGAAATTGTATAGGTGGGTTTTCCATGATTTCTCTTTCCATTCTGTGATACTCACTTTCAATAATAATAATAAGTACATGAGAGGTATGAATTGTCATATTTAGAATATGTTTACTATTGCCCACAAAGATTTTTCTAAAACGAGAGGAAAGTCCTTATTGATTTTTTGAGAATATAAATTCAATAAAATAAACAATTTTATTTTAATATCTTAAGTATGTCTTTTGAATTAAAAAAGCAAAAAAAATTAACCTCTTGAAAATTTTAAATAGTATTACATAGCAGAGTTTACATTATGATTTTATGTATTGTGATATATTGTGTATTAATTTTATATACTTTATTTATTATAATTTTCAGGCCAAAAGTTTGCAATGATGGAAATGAAGGCAGCAGTAAGCAAAATATTGAGAAATTATAAATTGTCAAGTGGAGGAAGGGAAAATGTCTATAGTGTTGAGTTGATTTTGAGAACTGTTGGAGGCATACACATTAAATTGGAAAATCGAAAATAACTATTACCAATTCTAATTAAGAAATAAAAAAAATCAATGTGATTTAGCCAGTGAATGTTCTGAAAAATCAATATAGCTAGTAAATAAATAAAGTAAGCATCAAATATTACAATTTTTTTTTAAAAAACAACTTAAAGTAACAAAGTATTAATGGTGTAATACCGACATTAAAGGTAATTGCACCCCTGGCTTAGCGGTCAACATCCAGAACTGAAGGCCATCCTAATTATTCCTATAAAGTAGTTACAAATCTACCACCTTTATCATTTCACTATCCCATCTGAAATTTGATAGTGTTTTATTCCATCACTCGTCAGCTGTGTGTCCGAGGTGCGGGGGGCGTCGGAATGCAGGCGGCCGTGGGAGTCACGGGATATATGGGATAAAAAGGCATGAAGATTGGGATGACGAAAATGGCCAAGGCTGTAAACAGCTATTTAGATCATTACTGTGGGAGTGTGCTATTGGTACTTCACACTTTCCTATTTCAGTAGGTTCCTCTTATTGTTTTTTATACTCTTAGAAAGTCACAGAGTAGTTTTGAGAACTTTGGGTTTTAGCAAATACACTAGCTAGGTTGTTAGCCATATCTTTTAAATCTGTAATGACTTGGTGGCCGTCAGACATTAAAAAGTGAATTTGGTTAACTCTCCGCTTACCTTGGATAGCATTTATCTTGACCATGATTCTTTCAAATTGTTATGGACATTAATACTTGAAACGTACTTATACCAGGATTGTGCTTTACTTTCTTCAATAGTTTTTGATATAGCTCTCATCTTCTTATATTCAATTTCGTTATATTCAGTATTATGTTTTTCGTAGCGATTAAAGGCGTGGTTAGCATTTTTAAGGCATCTTTGCACTTACCATTCCATCAGTGATCATTTCTTGTTGGTTGGCTGGTCGTGATATTCATATTGATTTATATGCTGCCTTATTAATTATTTCTAGGAATGTATTTATTATTGTATGTATTTCATTGCTTTCTTTAAGAATATTCACTTACTTACCTCTGATAAGTATTCACTTATTAACTCTTGGCAGAGCTTCCAGTCAGCTTTGTTGAAATTCCATCTTGTGATTGGTTGTTGAGTGATGATGGTACTGGGGAAAATGTTGATGTCAGTGAAAATAGGAAAGTAATCACTGTCATGTGGATTAACTAAAGTTTACCAGTTACACTTTGGTGCTATATTTGCAGAACACATAGTAAACTCAATTGTGCTGGAGGTACCAGAACTCATATTGAGGTGTGTTGGGACACCACTGTTAAGTAAGATCAAATCCATATCTTCTATTACTGATTCAATACATATACCTCTGGAGTATGTCTTTTTTGAGCCCGATAGAGTGTTATGGCTATTAAAATCTCCAAGTAGTGTAAATGGGTGAGGTAGAAGATTAATAATTGATTGGATCTCTCTTGCATCAAAGGAGTTGGTAGATATATTACAAATACACAGTGAAATTGGGGCTTGGATTTCAATGGATACTACCTCTTTTTTCACTTGAAATGTTGATTTTTGAATAGGGTTGATGTTTGAATAGTCTTTAACAAATATAGTTACTCCACCTCTGGTTATATTGGAAGAGGTTCTGTTTCTGTTAAAACATTAAAAACCTTTTATTCTCCCTGAACTTTTTTCTTCAAGGTTGGTTTCTTGTAAGCAAGTTATTTCTGGTGAGTGGTTTTTACATAACATGTCCAATCTTTCAAGTCTTGTGTAAAATCCATTTACATTATATTGTAAAATTTTCATAAGTGTATATTTTTTTTTTTTATTATTTGAGAGTTTCCTTGGATTTTATCATTGGCAAACTTTCATCAAATAGTATCAATAATTGAGGTGTCTAAACTTGTATCAGTATCAGATTCTTCATACTGCTGCAGAGCTCTTTTCAACTTTTTGGTGATTCTATTAAACGTACTTTTTATTGATCTTTCAGTAAGGAGTTTATGTTTGATTCATCATTAGCATTAAGGCTTGAATGTTTTTGTTGTAATATTTTGCTATAATCATTTCACCTTTGGCATCACGTGTATTTTCTACAAATGATTTAAATTGCTGAAAATTTTAGGGAAATTTTTCTTGATTAGCCTCAATAAAACATTTAGCTGGTGCAATAAGATCATTAACTGATTTTATTGGGGGTCTTCTTATTTATCTTCCTTTTTTCTCGTGCAAAGTTTTTTTATGTACTGTAGATTTAGTCTGACATTCACTATTCAATACCTCATCCCAAGAGAATTCAGATGGAAGTTTTCTTTTGGTTAAAGGTGTAACGTTATCTTCATTAATTACAGATGTTAAGTCTTGTGGTTGTGCAATTTCATGTTCTGTTTTTTTTGTTTGAGAGCTTTCAGGAACTTCAGAAGTGATTTTCATTGCCTCATTTTCAGTAAGTTTAGAGGGCCAGTGATGGCAACATGACCCTCTTGCTTTCACAGGAAACAAGAGATGGATTCATTGAAAAATAAATTCTGTGTGTTGTGTCTTCATAAAAAATTAAAGTAGAATAAGGTAATTTCATGACATCATTGGGATCTGTAAACACTTGCCTCTGAAACTCAAAATATCAGATAATCTAGGCTCTGATGTGCCTGCTCTGGTAAAGGAAATCTTAGTAGATGTTTTAATTTCTTATTGATATAGACATTTTGGGATTTCTTCGTGGGGTGTTACAGAGGAAACATTAGAGATACCTGATACTATTTAGTTTCACTTCCATACAGACCAGTTGCCACAGCTAATGTTTTATAAAAGTTTAGGAGAGAGTCTTTCCTTGCCTTGTTTTTTAGGGATCTTTTAATCTTACTGCATTATGACTCAAACGCTCTATTTTTATTTCTACATCAACTTCCCCTGTGTATGAAATGTTACCCTGCCTAGAGACGTAAAAATGCGGACTTGTTCATTGATTGTATTATTTACTACCAGTTTACATCTTACAGGAAAGCACCTTGAAATGCTGTGGATTTGTTTTTTTCTACAGAGATTTTTAAGTTATACTCTGCAGTTATCCGTTGTAATTCAAACAGCTCTCTGTAATTTGTTCTCATTGTCTGCAATAAGTATCTGAATGTCAGAAAATATTAAAGTCTTGAAAAAATTTGATTCTTTAAAGTTGTCTGTAATATTTAAAAATATAAGCAACTGTTTCCATTCTCCAACAGCGTTGTCTAAATAGATATTAAATAAGATGGATGACAAACTACACCCTTGTCTAACACCTTTATTAATCCTCTCGTATAGCATCTCTCTGTTATTTTTCTTTATGTTAATTTGTGTACCATTATGTGCACCAATGATTTGTGTTCCAAATAACTTCAATAATATGTAGGCAATTCTTCTCCCGCCCAATGTATTCCAGCGCTTGTTCCTTAAAACATTGTCGAATACCTTGCTGTAATCTATAAACACTAAATATGTTGGAAGATTGTATTCCCTCCTTTCTATTAATTGCTTTAGAGAGTACACATTGTCTGTACATGATCTTCCTTTACGAAAACCAACACCAATAACAATTTTAATTATAAAGATTACACCTGTTGGTTTGGTAAGATAATATTTAGAAATAAAGCAACCATCTTACATATAATAATTTTTCCATTCGTTTTGTCAAACAAGTATAAGTAAAAATATTCCTTCTTCCATTGATACCTTCCTCAATCTACTAAATAAATTTACAATTCCCTTTTAAAGGGAACTTAGAATTTGCTTTAACCTTAAAGACAAAATACTAAGAGCAGGCCCAGATGTAGTTGGACAATCCATTATTTTTCAATTATTAATAAATTACTTCTTCCTTCCTTTCCAGAAACAGATTTGAGCAATGGTAGCAATTTTCTTATCAACACCAAAATGTGCTAAATATGAATGACACCTCCAGATAATTCCCACCCAAAAACTTGTTGGCATCCAAATCCAGTAAATATTTGGATTGATCTTGACTCTTATGATAAGTACATCGTCAACAACCGTCAACTGCAACGGATCCTTTTGCCAACATATAGCATCGGTATCTGTCTGTTCCGACTCTCTTCTACAAATCTCTCCGCTTTGCTCATCGTAGGATCTTCATTCTGAAATGTTCCAATACTTTCCCAAGTTAATCCTGGCATTTCCATAATACTAATAAATAATGGAGATATTGGTATTAAATGTTACCTCTTCCTTGGTTCGTTTATACCCAAATTACGACTCAACAAATCAGCTAGTACGTTGTCTTTACCAGGACAATGTTCAACTTTATATGAAAATTGTTGAAGCCATATACTCCGCAAAAGTAACAAGTCATTTTTGAAATGAGCTGTTTGAAATTCGTCGGTAGCATTATGTTATCAATCTCAAACAATTTATCTCTATTCATCTTATACCTTCAATAGTGAGATCGAAACCTAAAAATGTTACTAGTTTAGTTCAACATTCAGTTGCAAATTATTTTTTATTAGAAGTAGGAATAACGTTTCCAAATTCTTCAGGTGTTCTTTAAAATATTGTGCATAAAGTAGTAAATCATCTATGTACACAATAGTATTGTCAAACATATAAACGTATGTTTGGTCATCACCTCATCCAATCATTGTATAAGAGCTGCTGCACTATTTTTCAAAGCCAGTGGCATCCGGAAAAAACATATGTCATCCCTCTATGTGTGAATGCGGTAAACTTTCTAGATTTTACAGCAATATCCAACTGGCAGTATGAAGGTGTAAAATCTGTGATAGACAACCATGTTATTCCACCTAACTTATTAAGAATTTCCTCGAATCTTAAAGGTCGCTCTCTGTAGGGAACTGTGACTGAATTTAGTGGCCTATCACCAAGACAGAGTCTTAACTTTCCATCACTCTTCTCGACCAGTACAATCGGGTTAATGTAGTGTAATGTGTAGTGTAAACGGAGCAAGCGGCGCAGCGGGGCGGCAACAGGGCACTGTAGTCCCACTCACCCTCTTTCGTGTCACCTTCATTAGAGAAGAAAGAATTGAATGACCAGGTATAAGCACGAAAAGCATTCCAAGTTAATAATAATGATTATGGCAATGGTAATAATGATAATGGTAATGGTAATGATAATGGTAATGATAATGATAATGATGGCGAGGACTAGGGCGAGGGAGAGGGCGAGGGCGAGAGCGAGGGCGAGCGTGAGGGCGAGCGCGAGGGCGAGAGCGAGGGCGAGGGCGAGGGCGAGGGTGAGAGCGAGAGCCAGGACGAGAGCGAGGGCGAGGGCGATGGTGATGGTGATGGCGATGGTGATAGTGATAGCGATAGGGATAGCAATAGTGGTGATGGTGAGCACTTGTTTGCGCCACGAACCACGTGACCAAAGCGCGGGCACGCTCTTTGAAAAGTGTTGAGAAACGTTTTGAAAGTGGCATAAAGTGACTATTTTCAACAGTAACCAACCAAAAATAACATGAAAAATGTGCAAAAATACAATATTAGAAAGAAATGCTTCATATATCTACTTCAATGAATTTTGGTATGTCTGCATTTAAAATTCCCGTTAACAGTGTGTCGCACTCTGGTGCCTGTAGCTTATCGGCTGAAGTCGGAAACGATGCGCAAGAGCTCCCCCCTCCCCCGCGGCTGCTGGCAGGGAAGGGTAGGCAGAGTGAATTTCGCTTCCTCCACTGTTCTCGTTTCTCAACATAGTGACTGCAGAAAAGGCGGTCTCTTCCTCAGTTCGCGCGTAGTTCACACGATTTTTAAAGCTCTTCGAGAAAAGTGCAAGAATGAACTTGATTCTGTGTTTAAATAATATTTACAGAGCGATACCTGCATCAAGGTACCTGCATCACAACCTATTCAAGGTGATCTGTTGCAGTGCATGCTGGAGGTATGTAAAGAGTCAAAGTTGAAAGAAGTAGATGCGTCAGACTTCTTAGCAGCTACAGCTATTTATTGTGTTACGATATTGTCACTCAAAAGAAAATGTCATAGAAATGTTCTAGAGCTCTTTTAACCCTTACGTACAGAATGCTTAAGCTATTTCAGAATGCTTTAGAATGCTTCAGAATGCTCAATAATTAGACACAATATTAAATGATAAAATAAGGTATTGCACAAACATATGATGGTGCTCTTGCGATGAGTGGCGTGTAGACTATAGTCAAAAAATTGTATTCGAATGTTATTTTATTCACTGTTTTTTCTCGTTAATAAAAGATCATAATGGAAAAAGCGGCTAAACAGGACTCCAAATAAAAAAATTCTTTGCGAATGTGTTATTAATTAGGCATTCTTTTCCAGAACTCCACATAGAGTATCTGCATTTGATACCCGTGTAGAAAAGATAATACCTGCTGTCCGAGTAACAAGATGGAATTTTAAATCGAGAACAGTAAAGTCCGTATTTGAAAAGGAAGCTCTAATCTAGTGCTTTCAAGTTCTCATGAAATCATACCCATCAAATGATTTCACCATAAGAGAAACATCTTCTCTACTGATGACTCATGAAGATAAAGATTTTAATTTTTGGCTAAGTTTCTTCCAACATATCATGCCCCATGTTAATTTGTTTATACAACCAACTACAATGTCGCCAGATAATTATGTTGGAGATTAGTTTTGGTGTTGCTAATTTTGCTGAAGCAGTTAATGTGGTCAGAAATGAAGTACTAGACAACGAAAAATCAGTGAACCTAAGTGTCAACAAGCGCGGCATATTCAGGAAAGTAATACCCGAGTAGTGGCCGTCGGTAATCTCATTATAACCCAGGCTAATACGCGATTTTAGTTCTGAAAATACCTTCAATCTTCAACAATAGTAATGCCAGCCAATTTTGACACATTTAGGGAAACATTTCTGGAAGAAAAGTTGAGAGAATGTCCGTGGTTATATAAAATTGCGTACGGGACTCCCTACTTTTAATTTAAGAGGAGAATTAAGAAATTTATCAAGCGCAAATCAGCTTCATTTCAATATTTCAAACTGAAGTCATTATTTTCAAAAGTTGTACAGATCTTTATAACTGCGGTAACAATCTTAACAACAACAAAAACAGGAGAGCCAGAACGATGTTTCTCAGGTATGAAGCGAACGATAACCTTAGAAGCACCTGCGAGAAGACAGATTGACAGCGCTGGCAGTTATCTACAGAAAGGTTAGAGTGTTCTCAACAATATAACAAATTTTAACGACAGGGTCATAAGTAATTGCAACATATACGAGTAATTTGCAACATCGTGTGGAGCTCAACTATAAGTAATTAAGGTAATTGGTTTCCTGTTTTTGTATGCAGACCCTCCATCAATTAAAAGCACCAGCCACCACCGGTGTTGAGATAAACAAGTTTCAAGTTTCAACTTTTGTGTTGAAATGCATCATTCTTGCATTCACACTTCCACCATTGGTTGATGGAATACTGCACTCCAAGACATGCTGCTGTTGTTGCTGGAAGGTTGACCAATGTGAAATTTTGAAGAGTGCATTAACTCAAAATTCATATTTTTTGAAATGTGCCAGTACTGCGGCAATATGATGGATGGGAGAACCCCTTCATGACACATCATGCGAGTAAATTCGGGAGTCGCGAGTTGGGTTTCGAATCTGCGTCCTTACGAAGTGAAGGAATTACGACACATCCTTCTCTCACGATCTCAACTATACGAGTCTCCGAAATACTCGCAAGGTTTGTATATTTTCTACCATTTATAAAAAAACATCCACACGAAATCCATTAAAAATGTGTTAACGTAGAGACAATTATCCCGTAAACAGACGATAAGTTCTGTCTCCTCAAATTATTTCTTAATAGATTCCAATATTATGAGAGAGTGTGCGATATTGCATAACTTCTTATGGTTCTAACGCGGTCTGAAGTATTTTTATTGTTTACTGCAAATCAGTTTTTGAATTGCTTGAAAGTGAATCGCTGTGGTTGCCAAATAAGAGCGTGGGAGGGGGCTACGGATTGTCCTTCCGGCGAACTTGGCGCACGGGTGGGCTGCCGTACATGCATCATTGTGATCCGCAACCGACAAGAAAAATGGATTTCCGAAGTATCATATGCAGAAGGCACCGCGCAATTTCCGTCCAAGTCCGTTAGGGAAATCGTCACGTGGTTGCAAGCGATTGGAACATCTAAGCGTAATGTTGAGGAAGACGTTTACAGGAGGAATGATGCATTATTGGCAAGGTGAACGTGTAAAGAGCGAAGCAGAGGACCTCAGGGCACCTCCTCACATTCGCGCCAAGGTAAAACAAATACTATTGAGATGTTGGACACGTGGAGCTTTCACGGGGTAGAATAAATATCATGGGTTTGATGTGGCATGTCAGACGTTCACAGATTAGTGTCAAGGGTTCGCAGTACATGCCGAGAGTCATCAGAGTGTTGTGTTGGATTTTTAGCGACCGGCTGGGCAATCAGGACCTTAGAGCTACACAAACTGTAAAATAAAATGTACACACATAGCTCGTGTCTGTGCACTTGTTGATTACCTCCGGCATGTGTGATAGTGTAGTGCATGTTGGTGTAAGTGTGTGTAAGTACGGACTGAGGATAGGACAAGGAAGAAGCAGCAAGGATTACGCGCGGTCCGTGGCCCGTTTATTAGGGTACTGCTCCGGCATTCGCCTGGTGTTGATTGGAGAAACCACGGATAACTACCGTTCAGTGCAGACTTAAGTCTCCTCCAGTGTGCGTCTCAACTCGACATAGCTGTCTAGTGTGGCGTCGTTAACACGAGGGCCAGAACCGTTAGGTCGGTGAAAGTGCGCTGCGGGGGAGGAAGGGGTTGAGCTTGAACTTCCGTGATTTTGCGCTCTGGCAGTTGACGCAGACAGCGTGGCAGAGCCAAAAATAACCTTAGGCTGTAAACTCCTAGGAAGCTGGCTAGCGAGCCTCGCTTGCCGACGGCAGGCGAGCCTACCTGGGAATCTTGTGAGGTGGGGGTGTAGCCCTCAACTATTTAACACGGCGCCATCTGCGCCCGCGTTCTCATTCAGTTTACATCAGAGGGCCTAGTACGTGTAGGTACAGGGAGCGTAAGAGTGGGGGCGAGATGTCCGGAGTGTAAGGGCCAGACAATCTCGGGTGCTTTTTGCACGCAGTCCGCCAGACGGCGACCGGTTTAAATTTTGGCATCAGGCCATGTGACGGTAATTGTCACGGGACGGAAGTCCGACAGCTCGCATCACGCGTGGCTTTTTTCTGCGGTAAAGCAGGGTACTGGAAGGAAAAGGTTGCCGGAGTGTTTAAATTCAGCAATTTATTGTAACTAGTCTGTAACTTTTCAATATACTATTTTTATTTTTGTTATTTGAATTTATTCTCATTTCACTACGTCACACTAGCAAGTGTCGCAAATCCTGCCACCACTGCGATTCTAGTCTAGGATCTCCCGGTCAGAGGCACAGCAGTGACAACAGGGTCGTGCCCTGAGCCACCTCCACCGGTCCGGCCATGTGAGAGGGGTGTGTAGTTCGTCAGATGCTCAGGAACTCAATCTCATAAACTCAGGGGGAAAATCTCCCAAGTAACAAAGAGTTTCAATTTTACTGAAAAATTAAAATATTTTATTATTTAATTCCCACGTTACAACTTGCGTCATGCGATGACAAGGCTCCAACGAAGTCGCCACCTGTCATTAAATAAGTTACGTGTTTCTTTATAGAACATATTTTTTGCTGTTGGTATGTAAAGAACAGCTGTTCTGGATATGTATCCTATGTTATTGCAGTTTTAAGAAATCTGTTTTTGTTAAAGTATTTTATATTGACATTGAGATGCTGCCCATCTCCAGCGTGTGTGATACATTTTACCAAACAACTTTGTGTGGTTTTGTCCAGCAGCATTTTTACGGCCTTGCACGTCCAGTAAGATACGCAAACATTACGAAAAAAGTAGAAACTATCTTCTTGTTGAAATATCGCAGTCGCACTTTCGTTGGGAATATCTTATGCATTCGTTTCATTAGCTACTTCGATTTTCAGGAAACTATGGAAATGGGTCACACGACAAAGAGGTTGTAGGAAACAACAACATCATTGTGCATTGGTTTACATCGCGCCCCAAAGAATACGAATGCATTGTCATTCTAAATACTTTATCTTCGGATAAAATGAGCAGATGCTTTATTTCATTAATGATTCAATGCGTGATGTGTAGTGCAGTGAAACTCAATGTAAATTAATTATTTTGATTATGAATGGCTTCCGGGCAATATTTGCATCTATTTTCAATATCAGAAATAATATATTAAACTGTTTGACGTAGTTCCTTGGAATTGTAATGTTGATGAAACGCATTATTACTTATTAATAAGGGGCGGATTTTAATGAAAAGTCATTATTTTTATTTTCATTTTAGAAAAATGCCGTTTAGTATACTAGAAATTCATTTTATGTTATGACGAACGGACATCACCCATTTTTATACTTTTTATTTTCTTTTTTCGTCGATTTTGACTAATAAGCCATTTCCTACATTTTCCCATTATTTTTAATGCATTTTCTCTGATTTCATCGATTTTAATATCATTTCTATGGTACTTGTTTCAAATAATATTTACGAGATGAAACAAATGTTCTCCTCAAAATTCCGAAGTACATATATTTGGAAATCTATTCGATTTCTTCGCTCACAAGTTGAGGTGTCAGCCATTGTGAGTGTGTAATCTCCGGTTTCTGTGACGTCTGTCAGCGCCATTGGCGGTTCAGCCGACTTCGGGATAACTAAAGACAGAGATTTTCTGGTAAAGAACAGTCTAAACCAAACATTAAAAGCCAATTCACTTGAACAAACACCAACAGTCTCGATTACATCAATAACGTGCCCAACAGCTTGGGCGTTCATTCCAACTGGTTTTGATCACATTTTTCTTTGCTTTTAGTGCATTTTAAAACAATTTTAGGAGCACATTATTGATCATTTTTGGCGAGGCTTTAGGTTATGAAAATCCGTTCCTTACTTATTATTCAATTTCCTTTGAATACATAAGAAATGAATGGTAAACATATTTTAACTCCACTTTAATAAGAGACAATAAAATATATGATGGTTTAATGGGGCTGCTTCATCTCGACCGAAGCGTGACAAAACCTACGACGCAATGTAGTGCCTCCCGAGAAATTACTTCTCCCACTGGTGACCTCCTGCGGTCCCGCGGCTGAAGGACGCCCAGTGGCGAGGCAGGTGAACAGGAATTCCTCGCGCGCAGACTCATCGGAGCGGCGTCGAGCGGCGTCTAGCGGCGTTGCGTAACCCGTTGCGAAACACCGTAACACTGGTCTCCGGCATATCCAACAACACGTTTCAGTAGCTGCTCAATATCCGACGCCGTCACCACAATCTCTATGCCCGTCGTCATCAGTAGAGACCTTAAGTCTGGCAATGCCTTGACATTATTGTTACAATTATGTCTTTTAACAATAGGAATCATTAATTTTACGGCAGTTGTATTAATATATTTTTATTCCCTCTTCCTCTCCCTCTTCCTCTCCCTCTCCCTCTTCCTCTCCCTCTTTCTCTCCCTCTTTCTTTCTCTCCCTCTTCCTCTCCCTCTTCCTCTCCCTCTCCCTCTCCCTCTTTCTCTCCCTCTTCCTCTCCCTATTCCTCTCCCTCTTCCTCTCCCTCTTCCTCTCCCTCTTCCTCTCCCTCTTCCTCTCCCTCTTTCTCTCCCTCTTCCTCTCCCTATTCCTCTCCCTCTTTCTCTCCCTCTTCCTCTCCCTCTTTCTCTCCCTCTTTCTTTCTTTCTCTCCCTCTTCCTCTCCCTCTTTCTTTCTTTCTCTCCCTCTTTCTCTCCCTTTCCCTCTTCCTCTCCCTCTTCCTCTCCCTCTTCCTCTCCCTCTCCCTCTCCCTCTTTCTCTCCCTCTTCCTCTCCCTATTCCTCTCCCTCTTCCTCTCCCTCTTCCTCTCCCTCTCCCTCTTCCTCTCCCTCTTTCTCTCCCTCTTTCTTTCTCTCCCTCTTCCTCTCCCTCTTCCTCTCCCTCTCCCTCTCCCTCTTTCTCTCCCTCTTCCTCTCCCTATTCCTCTCCCTCTTCCTCTCCCTCTTCCTCTCCCTCTTCCTCTCCCTCTTCCTCTCCCTCTTCCTCTCCCTATTCCTCTCCCTCTTTCTCTCCCTCTTCCTCTCCCTCTTTCTCTCCCTCTTTCTTTCTTTCTCTCCCTCTTCCTCTCCCTCTTCCTCTCCCTCTTCCTCTCCCTCTCCCTCTCCCTCTTTCTCTCCCTCTTCCTCTCCCTATTCCTCTCCCTCTTCCTCTCCCTCTTCCTCTCCCTCTCCCTCTTCCTCTCCCTCTTTCTCTCCCTCTTCCTCTCCCTCTTCCTCTCCCTCTTCCTCTCCCTCTTCCTCTCCCTATTCCTCTCCCTCTTTCTCTCCCTCTTCCTCTCCCTCTTTCTCTCCCTCTTTCTTTCTTTCTCTCCCTCTTCCTCTCCCTCTTTCTTTCTTTCTCTCCCTCTTTCTCTCCCTTTCCCTCTTCCTCTCCCTCTTCCTCTCCCTCTTCCTCTCCCTCTTCCTCTCCCTCTTTCTCTCCCTCTTCCTCTCCCTATTCCTCTCCCTCTTTCTCTCCCTCTTCCTCTCCCTCTTTCTCTCCCTCTTTCTTTCTTTCTCTCCCTCTTCCTCTCCCTCTTTCTTTCTTTCTCTCCCTCTTTCTCTCCCTTTCCCTCTTCCTCTCCCTCTTCCTCTCCCTCTTCCTCTCCCTCTCCCTCTCCCTCTTTCTCTCCCTCTTCCTCTCCCTATTCCTCTCCCTCTTCCTCTCCCTCTTCCTCTCCCTCTCCCTCTTCCTCTCCCTCTTTCTCTCCCTCTTTCTTTCTCTCCCTCTTCCTCTCCCTCTTCCTCTCCCTCTCCCTCTCCCTCTTTCTCTCCCTCTTCCTCTCCCTATTCCTCTCCCTCTTCCTCTCCCTCTTCCTCTCCCTCTTCCTCTCCCTCTTCCTCTCCCTCTTTCTCTCCCTCTTCCTCTCCCTATTCCTCTCCCTCTTTCTCTCCCTCTTCCTCTCCCTCTTTCTCTCCCTCTTTCTTTCTTTCTCTCCCTCTTCCTCTCCCTCTTTCTTTCTTTCTCTCCCTCTTTCTCTCCCTTTCCCTCTTCCTCTCCCTCTTCCTCTCCCTCTTCCTCTCCCTCTTCCTCTCCCTCTTTCTCTCCCTCTCCCTCTTCCTCTCCCTATTCCTCTCCCTCTTTCTCTTCCTCTTTCTTTCTTTCTCTCCCTCTTTCTCTCCCTCTCCCTTTCCCTCTTCCTCTCCCTCTTCCTCTTTCTCTCCCTCTTTCTCTCCCTCTTTCTCTCCCTCTTTCTCTCCCTCTTTCTCTCCCTCTCCCTCTTCCTCTCCCTATTCCTCTCCCTCTCCCTCTTCCTCTCCCTATTCCTCTCCCTCTTCCTCTCCCTCTTTCTCTCCCTCTCCCTCTCCCTCTTTCTCTCCCTCTCCCTCTTTCTCTCCCTCTTTCTTTCTTTCTTTCTCTCCCTCTTCCTCTCCCTCTTTCTCTCCCTCTTCCTCTCCCTCTTTCTTTCTTTCTCTCCCTCTTTCTCTCCCTCTTCCTCTCCCTCTTCCTCTCCCTCTTCCTCTCCCTCTCCCTCTTCCTCTCCCTCTTCCTCTCCCTCTTTCTCTCCCTCTCCCTCTCCCTCTTCCTCTCCCTCTCCCTCTTTCTTTCCCTCTCCCTCTCCCTATTCCTCTCCCTCTTTCTCTCCCTCTTTCTCTCCCTCTTTCTTTCTCTCTCTCTCTCGCTCTCTCTTTCTCTCTCTCGACAAAAACCAATCGTAATGTGCCAAAATATTGACTGAAGGAAATCAAAAACACGTGACGGTCAATGTTTTCAGTTCGGCGCTTAGTGCAGGTTGATTCACTTTTCGCCAGGGACATTCTCTAGTATATGCGTTTTTTATACTCTAAAGGACCCAGAGACCGTGGATCATACCAACTTCACGGAAATCACCAGCTATTCTAATGATATTGGGTTAGGGATTTTTCGTTGTACTTTTAACTTTAGTAAGGGTCCAGTTCAGAGAGTCAACCATTGAAACAGAACCACCCGTGTCTTGTTACATACACGTAGTAACTTTGTGTAGCTGCGGTTGGCATTATGTTCATTTGTTTTATTTTTACCAACATATACGAAATAACACTCTTGAACGTGACGTGTGGAAGCATATTGACATTTTTTGTTGAATTTAGCAGGTTGATGATACGTTGTTACTCTAATTAGGAATTTAAAAGCAAAATATGAAAGAGAAAGGATGATGAAGATGGATTCTTAACTTACATATGAAGTGGCATATTAATTTGCGGTAAGATGTTTATGAAATGTAACAAATCATTAATTTTTGGACCCAGAAAGAGATTTTTGCGTTACCGCAAGCATATATTTTGTAGATTTTGTAGTTAATATTTATAAGTTATGAATTTAAATATATACGGATGATGGTGCGCTAATTTGAAGAATTTGAAGTCACTCGTACCTTCGGGCAACTAATGCATTCATCCGTTATATTATATAAATAAAAGCTAACACTCGCCTGTAAAGTGGGAATCCTACTGATTTGGTTAAAGATTTGTTTTAATATTTACTGTAATTGAACACACTCGTACTTTAATTCAGATTGTTTGGTCGAATAGTGAAGCAACACGTGAATAGATTAACATTACGAATGTAAGTGAACCTCCAAAATGCAGGGTATAGTGTCGCCGCCGCCGTCGTCACCTTCTCCCGCCCGCGCCCCCAAGGCCACCTTGAAGTTTTGCTCTCACGCCCCCCCCCCCCCCCCCCACGCACGCGGCCGTGGCCGCCTCGCCGCCAGTGGCCGCTCGCCTTCCTCACCAGTCAGAGTGTGGCCGTCGCTGCCGACCACTACTGCAACGCGGGTGAGTGCCTTTCGACTTCAACATTGCTTTCATCCCTTTCGACTTCTCAGACTGGCAGCGGCTGCGCGGCCGATCAGGCGCGAAAACCATTTTTATGAGCTTATTTTTCGTTAGACTTTTCCTATTCGCTTTTCATTTATATCGCGTGAAAATTACTATTCGAAAGTATAGATTCGGCAACAAAATACGAATGGCCTAACGTGTCCATCTTTTTATCTTCATCGCTGTAAATTAGTAAAATGTATCCGTACGTTATATGTTATTTGTTATCAGGGGTTGAACATATTTACGAAAGCAAAATATTTTTTGCGCAATGCGGAGACGGCTTGCGTGGAGGGAGCGCGGCTCCTCGTATCCCCCGGTGCGGACTCCTACGACTATTTGAATTTTGAGTGTTTCCGAGAACTTCCGCTGCTAAGGTAAGTGCTGCCCGTAAGCGTAGCGTGTGTTTCTATTGCGGGAGGAGGCCGTGACCCTCCGCAGCTGAAGGGTGAGACGCGTCGTCTTTTCTCCGCGTCGGCTTGCGCGCTTTTTCCTCAACAGGTATCTCCCCAAGCACCGCCCCGGACGGAGCAAGCTCGTCTACTATTTCTTATAACAACAACTTTGCTCATCATGACAAAACACATGGGTCTATCTCACTACTGCTCGGTCACCCACCTGGAATGCATTGAAAAAAATTACAGAAACAAAGGGTTATATTGCGATTTTTCCAACTCTGCCCTTGGCAGGTATCAGCCGTTGACGGTTTCATCCAATCGGGAGCTTGAACATCACTATAGTTACGTCACTATCATATTATAAATCGCAGAATAATTGCATTATAAAATGCTCAGCAAGGCAGTGGTCAGCCGTTACTGTGTCTCTACCCTGAGGTAGCCTGCGATGTGACAGGCGAAACGTCGGCCTCTCAGCCAACGACGCGGCGTCACTCGAGCAGCCAAGAAGTCCGTGGTCGGCCGTGACCAGGCTAATTATCAACTAGTGCCCGTAATTTGCGAGCATCGGCCTCAAAACCTGACCTGCCGCTCTACTAAGTATGTTTTGCGACCTTGCAACAACATACGAAAAAGCATTGGGTGAATTAATATTTGTTTGGTCCGTGTTCGTGTTCGGTTCTCTGTCGTTCACCTTCCCTAACACCACTCGCTCCAACACCGCGGCGGCTGCTGTGCCTGGAAGTCCGCAGCCTTGGGAGCCTGCCATGGACTTTTTCGTTTCTCGTGGTCGCTCTCGTTTTTTGCAGAACGATTTCATCATGAGTGGTGCCGCGTATTTTGTAGCCAAATGATGTTGCAATTTATATATCACTGTCCTGTGAGATTATGACACTTTTACTAATAAAAATATATTTTTTAATATTTCTTCATTAACCCTCTGACCGCGTACCGACGGTTGCAGGATTTTGGACACTAGCTACTTAGGTCGAATTGAGTCGCTGTCAGGGCCGTTCTAGCGGTGGGCTATTTTGAACGAAAGTTTCCGGGCAATCGACATCAGGCGAAGCAGTGCACTAACAAATGGACCACGGAGCCCGCGTGATCTTTACTGCCTCTTTGTCCTCTTCGTCAAATCCTCATCCCTATTACACACACTTTCACTTACAAGCACTCACTGCCGTACGTGTTGGGGGGCCATTTGGGAGCTTAGTTTGTCCCGAGATACCTGGTAGGGGAAACCTGCTCGCCGTGTACGGCGGCGCCTGATCGTACCATCCAGCCGGAGATCACCGCCACCTCCAGCGACAAGTCATGTTCTACACTTACGGCATTATAGACCTTGGCAACTAACAGGCCCAGAAACTCAAATCAATTTTTATTAATTTCTAAATAACGATTTGTAAGATTTCTCGCTATTCTTGTGATCCAGATATGTGGGCATTAACCCCTGCACCATATTTATCTGGTTTGCTTCCTGTTCCATTCCCTTTTCCGGACAAGGCTCCCCTTCTTCAAAGTACACATTTTGTGAACCACCAACCTTGATTACAAAAGGCGTCGCAGATTTGATTTGATGCTACTACTATGAAATAATTAAAATACTCCCACCCTCCCCCTCCCACACGTACTTTAAGCAAAATGAGAGATATAGAAAACGCACTTAAGTAGACCGCAGTGAAGATACATTTCCTGTCCATACGAAAAACAAAAGGGATCAGCTCAACAGCGAAACCGAACGAAACTGATAAATATGTGGCTACTGATCCAGATGCTAATTTTTACAATATTTCTATCGACAATTTTTATTAATTAACTTATAACTATTCATTTCGTCTCCAATACTCAGTTAAATCTCTAATTGTATAAATATAGTTAAGCAGACGAAAATATATTACTTAGCATTTCAATTTGTGAATCGATTGGTATTATGTTTAAATTTCGCCATACACCGAGAGTACGGTAAGAAGAGAAAGAAAATCAGACGACCCCCCACTATTACACATGATAGTCCAAATTATAATTAACAAAATCACAACTAGATATGAAATAAAAACTACTAATGTTGGCTACAGTGACCACGGTTCAACAATTCTTACAATTACTAATAACAAGAACACTGACACACTAAATAATACACGCGTTTGCAGAGCATTCACTGAAGTTAACATAAAATAATTTACGTAGTATTTGCTGAATCATGGGACACAGTTTATAACGCTGTTGACACAAATGAAAAATATAATGTATTTTTCTCAAAGCTTTCGTTTCACTTTAACGCATACTTTCCTTCCAAAAAGAGAAAATTAAACATTTCACTTATACAACACACATAAATTATACTTGGATCACTCAAGGAATTAGGACATCCTGTAAAAACAAACGTAAGATTTACTTTTTCTAATCATCATAAGGTATCACCCGGTTTCCATGTCTATTTCCGGGAATACAAAAGAAATTTAAGGAGAGTAATAGTTGAGGGAAAAATAAAGAAAAATAATATAATAAATGAAATAAAATTTAGTAAACGCCAGTAACAAAACTAAAGCAATGTGAAAAATCGTTAAAAATACCACATTATCTCGATACTTTTTAAAAGGATAAAGAATGAGAAGCAAATATTCCGGAAAATGGGGCAAATCACTTCAGTCAACACTTTTCTATAATCGCGGCGGGACTAAAACCACAAAAATGTTCGTCACTATGTTTATTTCCGAAACTTCTTCTAACGAAATCCTGAGAATAGTCAGTAAACTAAAAAATAAATATTCATCAGGTTTAGATTAATTTTCGGATTGTTTATTGAAAACGTGAACTTGCCTTTATACACCGGTTAATTCACATTTCCAATACTTTTTTATGCACAGGAATATTTCCATATAGTTTCAAAACAGCAAAAATTAAGCCACTTTTTAAAAACTGGTGCAAAAATGAAATTCAAAATTACTGGCCAATTTCTCTTTTGTCAGGTTTCTCAAAAATATTAGACGTTTCTATACGCGAATAGAAACTTTTCTAAGGAAAAACGAAGCGTTTGCAGACTAACAACACGGGTTTAGAAAGTCTCAATCTACGGAAACTGCCATTTTTTCTTTTCTAAAAGATGTTGGTTCATTAATGGACCAAAATGAAGCACCCATTGTAATATTTTTACATCTTTCGAAAGCTTTGGACGTTATTGACCATAACATCTTGCTATCAAAATTACCTTCTTATGGAATTTGTGGTATCGCCCTAGATTGGAATACCTTGTACCTTAAACATCGATCTTGAAGAGTTGAAATACCGTACTGGCACGAAAGATCATTATTAACTTATCTTTCCAACACTCTGCCAATTGAATATGGGATTCAGAAGGTTCGATCTTCTGTTTTCCGATGTCAGAGATGTTCTTTGCCAAAAAGAAACAATGAATAGTACTGTTTCAGAATCTTTAAATTGGTTTTGTAATAACAAATTAATAGTTAACAAAGAAAAACAGTTTTAATACATTTTTGCATTTTAAATCAGCAATCGCATGCTCCATTGAACATGTTCTATATGCTGATGTTAAGGTAACACAATTTCTAGGTCTTTCAATGCAGTCAAACCTCAAGTGGAATGTACATATAACAGAATTAAACACTAAATGAATGCATTATGTTGCGCATTCAGAATTATTTTAAATTCTATCATGCAGCTCGCGTGAATTTTACAAATGTGCAATCCCGCCTGAAATATGGCATACTATTCTGGGGAAGTTCACCATAAAGTACCCAAACATTTAGATTAAAAAGAAAAAGAAAAAAAATCGTATAGTGAAAAAATGCCATCCGCGTGATCCCGCCATGCCTCTCTTCGTTGCGCTTTGAATCTTACCATTGCCTTGCCTATTTATATACGAATCTATAATATTTGTCAGAACTGACTTACTTAACGGTGGGAACATATTTTCATGCAATATTGATATTTATTATTACAACACACGTCGTAGAAATCACATCCATCAAGTGTCAGTATCAACAGCTCACTACCAGAAATCCACATAGATTTCATGAACATTACTTTACTACGCATTGCCAGATGACATTAAACAATTGAACTCTCTACATAAATTTAAGTTAAAAGTAAAATATTTTCTGCTGCATACCTGTGTCTATACAATTAGAGACTATATTGATCATCAAAAAGAAATATAATGTTTATTTTAACAAAACAGTGCTTTATATTGAATTAGTTTACATTTGTATTGTATATTTTTTTAAAGTCTAAACATGCTTGTAACAAATAATGTACTTCAGCATCCGGGTCAATTGCCCCCATCTCGATCAGGTTTTGGTCCTTGTAATTCGTTTACCGATGCAAATAAGTTTCCTATAACTCGGGAACGAAAATCTTTTTTTTAAATATTGCTAATCTCGCGCTGTTTTAAAATTTATTTTAAACTTTCACTCACCTTTCAAGTATTAATAGTTAAATTATGGGAAGGGATTCTGGAACTCAAGAAAAAGTACACAGATGATAACATAAATTTTAAAACAGCGTGAGATTAGCAATATTTAAAAAAGATATATATATATATATATATATATATATATATATATATATATATATATATATATATATATTCTTATTATATATATAATAAGAATATATATATATATATATATAATAAATATATATATATATATATATATATATATATATATATATTCTTTGTTATGTAATCGTTACTTTCATCAGAAAAGCGTGTGTATACATACTTGTATCAACAAAATAATGTTAAGCAGCAATAGTATTGTTGAGCCCATTTTGAAGAAATAAAAAAAATGCCTCGTCCTTACGTGTGCCTTCAACTTTCAGGTCATAAAACAACAGAAGTTGGCCTCAGACGTTTCCCAGCGGTTTATTTATCTTCACTCATTTTGTAATTAAAAGCAAATGAATGAATATTTTATCGCCTTAAATGGTAATTAGTGGCTGTAATTAATGGTTGGTTTCCAGTTTGAAAACTTTTTAACATCTGTGTTACATAAAATGAAGTACAATCGTTAACGACTCCATACACTGTATCAATTAAATTTAAGAAGTTGTGTCACAATCAACCTTTCGTGAGATTAAATTATTTTTGCTATATATTTATTTCGTTTTAAAATGTTTTTTTCAATAATTTATACTGCATATTAATTCTTAATTAGAGTTAACTCGTATGTAATAATTTCACCAATAATCAGGTTTATCTAGCTTTTAATTAATAAAACACACTTTATAGACATCAATCTCGTAGTATTGTTCTTGAAATGTGAAATTTCCACCAAACGCGCACAACGTTCATAATGCTGCACCAATGCCGCTGGGAGCGCTGCTGTTTGTTGGCATCCGGTGCGCCTCGTCTCAATTACTACTACGTGCGGAGTAACAGTAAACAACGAAAAGATGATAACCATGTGATAACTCTATGTGCAGAGGAAAATTATTAATCACAAATTATTCGATTATTCGATCTACAGTTCCATTATTCGATCTACAATTTGTCATCTACAAAATTTCATGTTACATATAATTAATTTGCTTTCACGTCGAATTTTCATAACCTTCGACTCTGAAATTTATGTCGCCATTGTGAAGCATTTTTTGCTCCAGAGAACAGTGGGTTTTTGCACAGAGTGCAAAAACAGGGCCGTATTCGGCAATGTATGGGAGTTAGGCCATCGGTGTTTGGCCACGTTCTTTCAAATTCCTAGTACTAAAGAACATTATTTCTTTCGTACTTGATACCTGCTCTGCTTGCATGCGTACATGGAATGCTAGATTTAAAAGACATTTAATTAATGTAAACAATATTAGAGGTTAATTAAAATAAGTTGGTAATTGACACATGAAAGTGGAGGAAGCGGTATTGCCCGGTTGCATACTACTACTTAGCATGAAGTGTCCAAAATCCCCACCTAAAATATCTAAATAGTTGAGAGTAATTACGCACATTGTGTTAATGAAGCAGGGCAATAATGACTATTTCTGGTAAAACAACTCATTGAGGTTTAATAAATATTTGGCAAGTTTCATGGGAAATACACCGCGCACGCCCGATTCGCTATCACCAAGCCCGGATTCCAGTATAACTGCATATTTTCTTTGCTAACTTGAAATTGGATGAATCCTTGACAGAAATTGGAATTCTGTTATTTAAGTACTTGTGCTCGTTTAAGGGGTTACTGCAGCAATTACGTTTTGGAGGTTACTGCACAATATTGAACGTTTAGGTAATGCTGACCGAAAATTGCACATTTTGGGATTTTAATGGGTGATTTGCAAGTTTCATTGGTTTATTGCATGAAATACAATTATTATTTTATCAACATGTTCTAATTTATCTTTTTAAAGTTTTCATTTAAGAAGCTGGACATTACTGAACGCCGACGAAGGGGGAGTGGATTTGCGGCAGTGTTAGGCTGCCGTAATTCATTTTATTCTGACTCATACTTCTTCAGTCAGCTCTCCGGCACTATAGTTTTCCCATGGATTCTTTTATTACGGTAGCTCAATCTTCTATAGTATACTAAAACATTAAGATATTAACAAATTATTTTTGAACATAATTAATAATTTGTAATACACAATTGTTACAATAAATATAAACATTTTTTATTAATGGTGTATTCATTGAATCTGTTGCAAAGAAGATATTCAAAACTGATTTGCAGTGTATTGTAGAATTCAATTATATTGGCGCAGTAGAATCTGCCCATGCATTCACAACGGTGTGGGCATAGATTGTCAGAAATTTCCTGCCCTATGCGCCCTCCCTTCACCCACAAATCGCCCCCAATCTTATCGTTAGGGACAATCAGCTTTGCCTCTAATTCGGCCTTTTATTAGCATTAATTTTAACATACAACAAGAATAAAATTAATACAAATTGTTTTTACTGTTATATAGTTTATTTTCTACCTCCTCGCCCTATTAGTTAGTTAGAGGACATCCATAAATTACGTTTCGCGAAGTTGGAGTATTTTTATGCCCCCTCTCTCCTCGCAACGCACCCGTAACGCGCGATGGAACCTCCTAAGGAATTACATGCACTACGTTCACTACGTTACTTGCGCCCCCCCGGTGTAAATGCAAGAAGTGAAACAGTTATAGCTTAGTAAAAAATGTATTAATTTCCTTTATTGCGTATTAAAATTTATGTTCATTGAAGTCGGAATTAGTTGTCGAAGCTGAGTGACCTAACAATAAGATTGGGGGCCATTTTGAGTGAAGGAAGGACGCGCAGGCAAAAGAAACTCTACTCTCACTCACGAGCCGCGCACACGCCGCCGCTGTGGATGGCGCTTGTGCCAGGCTACTGCACCAATTGAATTCTGTTCTAGAAAATACTACAGGTCAGTTATGAATATTTGCTTCGTAATCTTACAGATTCAGTACAAAAATGGGCGAAAAAATATTTCCTTTTATTGTAACAACTTCTAATAACTGTAAATTATTTATGTTTTAAAACAAATTGATTAGATAACATTTTAATATTAGTATACGTCTCAAAAAAGAAAGTGTTTCAACAAATGTTAAAAAAAGTTAAAAAAATATCAATGCTATTTAACACAAATCGAATACCCCCCTTCCCCTATGTAACACAGCATAACGCTGCCTCAAACTCCCTCCACGCTCTATGGCGTTACGTAATTTATGGACGACCCCTTACTTCCTAAGAAGAGAAAGTTATGTAATCGTAAAACGGCTAATCTTCGGCTGAACAACGCTTATTGCCGTCTCCGCCGTCACACACGTCTCCGCTGAAGCTTCCGTCACCAGTGCGAGACCCTCAGCTCTGGTGTAAAGGCCACTGAGCGCCGCGACGCCCCTCCGGTTGAGGTGGACGCCGTCCCGGCCTAGGGCGCTCTCCGAGATCCACCCGTTCGGATCCACAAAGATGAACCCGAGCGCTTTTGCCACATAGTCCATGTCGCGATTCACCCTAGCGACTTTACGGGTTCAAACATCCCGGCGGCGGATTACACCACTAAGCACTATGCGGGCGGATGGAAAGCGCTTTTTCGCTGCTACCCCAAGATCGTAGATCTCGCCCGTGAGGTGGTCAAACGAGCGACATCCCCGTAAATTATTGGAGCCTCCGTGAATGTTAACAGTTTCCGGGGCTTCCACCTCGCTGGCTTCGATTTGTGCTTTCAGGAATAAGGTGATGATTAGGAATGAAGGCACCTAATTTAATACGTTCATGACTACGCAGGATTCGAACCTGCAGCCTTCTCACCGTAGACGAAAGCTGCCCTAACCGTCTGCGCCACAGGGACTGATTTAAAATAATAATAATAATAATAATAATAATAATAATAATAATAATAATAATAATAATAATAATAATATACATTTAAAAATCATTTAAATAAGTGAAGAATTTAAAATAATAATGTGACCTTGTCTTGTGGTCCAATCCCTTTTCTCAAGAGGGAAGAAGTCGACCCCAAAAAAGTGATTATACCAATTATATTGACACACCCATCCGTGTGCGCCAATCTGAAAACGAGTAAGCGAATACGGGCGCGCGCACTTCCTAATGCGTTTCCCCAATCTGTAAAAGAAAATACAAGATTCGCTTCTTTTCAATCGTCATTCGGAGAACTAATGGAATCTGAAACTTTTTTATCTAGTTTTTGTACATCCATTGAACAAATGCTGATAAATTCCTTATCTTTTTTTTTCTGTTCCATACAAGTAGCGTTTCTCCTCTAGCCATACATCACAAAGATAATTAAATGCTTTTGACGTTTAATATATGAAGTAAATACTACGAGGGTTGCCCTTTATATTTCAGGATTAGAAAACAAAAGCAAATATTAATCATCGAAAATCACTTTATTGTTTTTCAAAATGTTCCCCATGAAGATCTATACACTTTTGCATGCGTTTGAATCAATTGTCAAAGCACTTTTGCCACTGATAGAAGTATATCCAAAACATGCATTCTGAATGCAGCAACCGCTTCTTCAGGTGTCGAAAAACGTTGACCTCTCAGTTTGTTTTTTTACGTACGGGAATAAAAAGAAGTCTTTCGGTGCCAAGTCAGGACTATACTGCGGATGACCCATCAAATCGATGTTTTGGGTGCTCAAACATGCAGTTGTTTGAGCCGATGTGTGAGAGCTCGCATTGTCGTGGTGAAGAGTGATCCGTCTTCGGCGGTTGGTTTTCCTGATTTCTTGGAAGACAGCTGGCAAACAAATCGTTGTGTACCGCTCAGAATTGACTGTTCTGCGTTGATCTAGTGGTACGGTTGCGACATGTCCAGTTTTTCCGAAAAAAACATGCGACCATCTGTTTGGAAGTGCTTCGGGCGCGAACAACTTTTGTTGGATTTTGCTCATCTTGAAACACCCATACATTCGACTGCTGTTTACTTTCGGGCTCATACGCGTAAATCCACGATTCATCACCTGTCACGATGTCATAGACGTGTTTCGAACGAATTATTTGAGCATTTCTTTCGACCAATCGACACGAACCTTTTTTTGAGCGATTGAGAAATTGTGTGGGATCCAACGCGAACAATTTTTTTTGACATTCAAATTTTCTTGCAATATTGAATGTACGCTGGTCCCACTAATGCCTAATGTTGTCTCAATCTCACGATAGGTCACATGACGATCTTGCAATATCAGTTCACCCACAGCATCAATGGTTTTCGGTACAACAACTACGCATTTTGGACGACCTTCGCGAAATTCGTCTTGGAGTGAACTACGACCACGATCAAATTCACCATACCATCGATAAACACTGGTCCTTAATGGAGCTTCATCGCCAAAAATTGAATTAAGTTCATCCATGCACTGTTGCTGAGTTAATCCACGTCGAAAGTTGTAAAAAATAATCGCACGAAAATGTTCACGATTTAATTCCATTTTTGGGCAAGATAAATCTTTTAAGTTACTGTAAACAACACAAATAGAACTCGTATGTCCAAACGTTCTGAGTACGTATAATCTCAAAACATCCAACTTTAAGATAGAGCTGTCTGTTGCCAAATTGCAACACCAGGGTTGCCAAATCCCCAAACATAAAAGGCAACCTTCGTATTATTTTGCATTAGAACGTGTTTGTAGAGTCATTTTTGTTAACTTAGCTTAATTCAGAAGAAATAAATACAAGAATTTATTTTGAATTTCATTTAGATTATTTCTAGGCTGATGATGATGCAGTCCTGGAAAGCTAGTTCTCTGAATAAATTTAAGTTGACAAAGATGACTTCAATTATTTCATCCTTAGTGCATGTGGTTGTTTCTTTGTCCAGAGTGTGCAATATTTCACTTCCCTTGAAGCTAGTAGTTGGATATTATGATGATAATATTTCTGTCCAGCTCTATATTTACGCATTTTCTAAATTTCAGGATCGCTGGGCACGATGCTACTTTTGGCCCTGCAGGCAGCAGCACTGCTAGTGCCCTTGCTGCTGCTTCCGTATTATCTGATGTTCATGACGCGGAGAGCGCGACTCATTCAGCCTCTTCCAGGGCCTAAACCTCTGCCTTTCCTCGGCAACGTTCTTGAATTTGGGCGAAATGGTACAGGTACGTTCTATCTACTGAAATTGCTAGTATTGTCATTGTAACACTGAGGATTTTGAGTTATATTTTCCATTGCGCCTCCTAATCTTGAGAGAAATTTTCTCTCCCTTCTCTTAATATTACCCTCATTAAAATGGAAATATGGTTACAGCGGTGTACCTGACACAGAACTTGACTAATACACACCATTATAAATATTTCTCTAACTTACGGTCATGTACTCAGAGAGAAAAAATTACAGTTTGACAAAAATAACACAGGCCCACAAAATAAAAAAGTTGTCAGAACAAAGACTTGACACGCGTTTCTCGATGGACATCAGCGCAGCGAATCCTCATCTGACGCCAGCGCCTAATTGCGCCCTCGCCTTCGAGATTTTTTTAAAACCACTAAAAATCAATATGATTTTGTATTTTTACTTTCCCCTTAGGACATATGGAGTAAATACGGAATAATATACGGAGTATAGGGAAAGTTGGCGTGGATAAATCCAGTTGTAAAATTAAGAAAAAAGAAATCCTATAATACATGGTGTAGCCAGAATCACTGTTTTGTGGGAGTTTGATACAAAATAATAAATTGACGTCAAAACGTCCGTCTGTCCGTCGGTGTGTGAACACCACTAGCGCCTAAGCCATGCGTTGGATTTTTTCATAATTGAAGAATTGACGATAGAGTTTTTTTTCTCCGATTAAAATGTGTTCTCCATAGTGAGTTCTTTCATTAAGTTCATGTACTTTTTCTGAAAATTTTAGTAGTTTTCGCGTAATATTGCGTGCGATATGTGCAAGTTTAAAAAAATAACAAAAACAAAATTTTCTCACAAATTACTCCAAAGTTTTTCTTCCAACGTTTCAAAAAGATATTGCTAATTACACTATTTAATATAACAAAAAGTTAATTTTGGGGGATTTGTGTTCGGTTTTTTCAAAATTTGCACAAATATATTTTTTGAAAGATCTCTCACGCCGTTAATGTGCACATTTCCAGCCGTTTCTAAACAGAATTGAATTTATTAGTTAAAGTACTACAAAAGAGGGTTTTTGAAAACTCCTAAATTCTCTGTGGAAAAGAGCTTCATAATTGGAATTAACAGAAGCGCATAAGCACCATTTTCTTAAAAATGGCTCAAAATTTGTTAAAGAAAATTGACATTTAGGGCGAGGTTTTACTGTTCTTTTATATTGTTAAAGTAATATTTTAATTATGTATATAATAAAGTAATATTAAAGTAATATAAGTAAGTCGTTCTATTAGAAAAAACGAAAAATTAAGAAAAATGTCATAAAAATGTATTGTGGGTGACGATAGATGGCAGCTGGCTGTAGTATGTTTCACGTTCGAATAGCTAGGCGAGACTAAAGAAATAGAAAATGAATACAGGAAAGTCTGTGCCATTCTGATGCACCACTAGTTTACTTGTAAGACTACATTAGCTTTAATGTCCTCTTTCCAACGGTCGTTTGAAACATTTCTTAACATTATTTTTATCAATGCAACTCTATCACTACTTCCAACTCACTCACATTTAACATTACTCAGGAATTATTTGTATATTTGAGTTCAAACTAATTAATCCATGTAATTTTTATTTGACGGTCGACTATCTGTCGTTGAAACTGGAAATGATTTTCCGTTTTGCAGTCCTCTCTTCGCCTACTTCACTACTCTATCTAAATGGACGTCAAACCGTATTCGAATGTGTGTATTGTAATTACTCGTCAAAACGAGTAGTATTATTAGCTGTTCCATGCTTATTTACTCACAGTTTTCTATCTTTTGCTTCCAGAAATTATGACACAACTTGCAAGACTTGGCCAAAAATATGGTTATTTTTATCGAGCTTGGTTTGGCCCCTTTTTATACATAGTTGTAGCACACCCCAAAGAAGCAGAGGTATTGGTGAAGGATTTGGATTTATTATTGAATATTTAGATTATTGTTTTAATTTTTATAGATAAATTGCCCGAAATTTTTGTTCCAAATACAAAGTGGTCCATAAATGTATACTCTCGGCGCCATCGACTGTGTTTGTGTGTTGTTAGGGATCACTTTGAACACACATAAACGTAATAACATAGAACACAATGTTCAACTGAAAGAGCAAGTAAGAATTACAATCATATATCTCCCCGTTCCAAATATATTCATTGTCAAAGAGTGTATACATTTTTGGACCCCTCTGTAGAATCAATCTAAATTAATTCAATCACAGACTGTATGTTCTCTTTACGAACACAATTCCTTACATTCTGGAAAAAAGTCCTTGTGCATTACTTTACTGAAGCCAAGTCGAACTCATTATCTTTTTATGGAAATAATTTCAAATGTTTTTCCATTAATTTAACAAAAAATAGTAAAATACATTTCAATCATAATAACATTTAGTCTCAATACTAGTATTTTATTTAACAGATTTTTATATGATTTTTAAATACACGCATATCCGAAAAATTATTTGAAAAACAACCAATACATCACCTTTATTGCCGATCCGGTGGCCGAGATCGCGAACGCAGCTGTGCCGTAAAGATCTCGGACCGAAGGATCGCGGGTTCGAGTCCCGCCTCGGGCACGGTTGTATTGTATTCGTCCTTTCACCCCCTGTCATCACCATATCATGTCATCATCACAGTTACCATACCGTTACAAGCAATAGTGGTCGCTAATGACCTAGAAGTTGATGCGACCTTAAATATCAAAAAAAAACATATTGTAATGTTCTGCAATAACCTAATCATAATTATTTGAATTATTTTTCTGAAATTGTGTTAATATTGTTGATGTTACTCTGCCAGGTTTTCATTACGTCAAACGTAAACATCACTAAAAGTTTGAACTACAAATTTCTGCAACCATGGTTAGGTTTGGGTCTTTTAACATCCACAGGTAACAAAATTACTATTTTATCCTTTAAACGAATATACTTGTAAACATTAAAATGATTGTTCTATGTAAAAAGGACACAAGTGGAAATCCCACAGAAAATTATTAACTCCAACGTTTCATTTTAAAATTTTGGAGGAGTTTGTGGATGTATTCAACTTCCATGGAAATGTAATGATACAGAAATTGAAGACAGAAGTTAATGGCCCGGAGTTTGATGTGCATAAATACATTACACTGTGTACCCTAGATTCTATTTGTGGTAAGATAAAATAATTTTATAAAAATATTGTTATTTTTTAGCTTTAAACATTTATCATTGAACGATTTGAAATGATATTTAATGTTGTACACTTATTTTTTTCTGATTTTACTTTATTAGGAATATTATTTTTTGGCTAAGTTTATTAACGAAATAAATTAATATTTTGTTACATTTGAAATAAATCTCTCTTTGAAATAGTATGTTTTCTCAAACTTTATTTATTGCATTGTCATTGTGTGTTTGTGTTGCTATGACGTGCACTATGTTCAGAAATATGCAGGGCCACGCCAACCCGAGGTGCAAACGGTGCATCGCCCAAGAGCTGTATTTGGGGTAGGGCGGCAAAACTTTAGGCGTTTCTTTAATACCTGCATTATTTCTACATTTTTATTTTAAATGAAAAATGTTTACTCTTTTATTCACAAATATAAAAACTCTTTTAGAGTTAAATTATGGGTCAAATAATAAATACACTAATGAAGTAATACAATTTTCTGAGATTTCATCAATTTCGGATAATATAATATCGGATACTTTTATTATTCATGCCACACCTGTGAAGTCGCCACTCGACTTCAGTCCAAAGTCTGTAGAAGCTAAATGAAATGATGTAGATGTATTATGTAAATGTGTTAGAACACTGGAGATGCAAAGAAAAGGACCTTGGTGCGGGCCTGGAAATACGACTGGTATGAACTGTTCTGCTTTTCCGTCGCTGAATTTCGTTTCTAACCGGCTTAAGCGAATCGGGGCGTCGACTAATTTCCTGCAATGCCTCATGAGGTCCTAGAGCGGGAGTCCAGACGGTGGCAGAAATGTCTGCACTGGCTCTTCAGCGAGGGCCAATTCAGCCGCGCTGCCTGAAAGTTAATTCCAGTGGTCGGCTGCACTGGTCGGTAGTTTCTCAGACGAACTCCAAACTCCAAGCACCCCTGCCGCGCGCCTTCCTTCCTTATCCTGCCCTCCTTCCTTTCTTACTCGACGTCTGGAATGAATCAACTTCATGTTTTCTCCTCTATCGCAGAATCTTTTATGTTTATCCATAATTCTGGTTTATAATCATTGTAATAATTATTATCATCCATAATTTTGTATTATTAAAAATATCTGCCACCTGCAGTAAAACTATCATCACTTCTCTAGGAGTTTTCCCTCCAACAATCACATTTTTACAGTAACAGGAATTGTACCGTTTCCTTATACTCTCTTTCTAGGAGAATGAGAGGTAACTCAAAGAGAGATTAATATTGAATAGATATATTTTGTAGATACTGTATGAGTTTCTTAATTAATTCTTTTTTATTTTAATTGGGAAATAGAACTATGTCAATTTCTATTATTGTGTTTATCTTCTTTTTCGATTTCAGAGGCTGCAATGGGTGTTTCAATGCACGTACAAGACAACAAGAATAACAATTATGTTAAAGCACTGAAAAAGTACGTATAATTATCTACAAATTGGCTAATGAACATATTGTACTCTCACAGTTCAAGTAAAAGTATTATAGCAAAATATTAATAGATAGATGTTTATATGTTCTATACTTTACATAAAAATAACTTTTATTGTGTGTCCCCAATAACAACAAGATGGATAAATCTTATTCATATAGTAGTAAATAACTTCTAAGAGATTCTGCAATCCGAAATCTCGTTTTGTGGATTCTGATAAGGAAAAATTGGTTTACGACAATACAACCGTCCGCCCGTCTGTTCGCCTGTCTATCTGCCCGTACGTCTGTTCGCCTGTCTGTCTAGTTGCTAAATCATATTTAACATTTTTGTCATCATTTATAGTCCTCAATCGATCCGTTCGATTTTCTTGTTTCGATGTTTGCATTTAATAACAACACCTATTACATTATTATGTCAATTAATAACTGGTGTATGTTACAACGAAGGAACTCATTAATCTATTTTATATTGAGATCTAAAATACTACAAATATTTCCAAAATGTATAATCTATATTCATGTGAATAGTCTCGAATTATTTTTACAAATAGCAAAAGACGATGTAATAACTGAATTTCTCACAAACGCCCGTAATAAATTGTGGCACCTTTTGAACAAATAGTTCATCATAAACGTTATCAATGATTTTGAGATTCCCATAAAAATTGAAACCTTAGAAAACAATATTCGGTGGACCTGTGAGCTCCTCCTGGGGGTGCTAGGCGTAATAATTTGTGGCCTATGAATCTCAACTATTGGGAAAAGGAGTACGGCTTAGGTCGGCCGCGTTTCCCAGAGCGACACGTGGCTCACTGTGCGAGCCCATTTCTCGCGAAAAATGAGTAGAAAAGTCTTTGATTGGCCAGAGGTTGCTACTGTGGGGAGGCAGTGCAAGATAAGGTTTAGTAATCTTCTCTACTCGCATCTTATTAGGACGATCCTGGTACTTTCTTCAAGATTACTGTAAGTGAAGATTGAATTATTAATGTGAACTAATCGTGGAAAGACAAATATTATGATTTTTTAAATTTTAAAAAAATTATCTTTTATGTGATAATAAAGGAATAAAAACATTTAATACTTTATGTTTAGAGCCTTCAATTATGCAGTAGATCTGTAGTTAAACATTTTATTTATTTGTTTACATACTATTCTAGAAAGTTCTACGATGTAGGGATTCATCCTACTTGTGCTCTCAGCCCGTTAATTGACACCTACCCCCCCCCCCATGATAGCAATTCCGATAATTGGTGATCCCATGTACTAATACTTGTCAACTTCTCACAGTTTATTTCCAAAAGCTTATACACTTGCGAATATGATCTGCCAATCTTACACTTTTTTCTTGTAACATTGGCATTCGCAGCGGTAATGATTATATTTTAGTTTTTAATGGAAAAGCTCATATCTTTTTCATCGAGAAGGGAAAAAAAACATCAGACTCCAAAATTGAGTCTTTCCCCTCAACCTGCTAGTTGACAATAAGTATTAATAACAATGATTGTGTGGCGGAATATACTGCTAATAATCTACTGAGATATACTATATAATACATATTATATATTGTGATGTAACAAATATTATACTATATATTAATATAATATATTGGATTAGTTCATGAGTAATTTGTTACCTAGAATAATGTTTCATCACCTGTTCTTGACCCTTAAAAAGATTTAATTTGGTCTTACTCAATGACAATATTTCACAGGGTGAGCTTTTATATTAGCCGATGAAATGAATATATTACGTCTTCAGTTTTAATGCATTCTTTTAATTGCAGCGTGGGAGACATAGTCATGAGAAGAAGCGTTCGCCCCTGGCTTTTTCCAAACTTCATATTCAACAACTCTGAATACGGGAAACAACAGAGAGCTTCTATACAAATTTTACATGACACATCAAATGAAGTAAAGGGTTCATTTAGTAATTTAAAATAATGAACAGGATATTACATTGTAATGATAGTTTTCTTGATAAACTACCATTTTTTGTTATAGATTATAGCAAACAGAAAGAAAGAGTTCTATTCAAAGGAGAATGGATATGCAAATAAATCACAAGAAAATGAATTTGGTGAGTGAAAATAGCATTTTTAAATTAAGATAATGAAAATCTCAATACCAACCGTAGACAGAAGGCGATTGGAATTCGAACAGCCCCGTAATCGAAACTTTAGGAGAGCGGAACTCGTTACTGTCTCGAGTATATGAAGATTTCTTAAAATATAGTAGATCATGAAGGATTTCACCCATTTTCATTTTTTTTGTTTTGTTTTAAAAACACACTTTGCAGTTAATAACGACTTATAAATAAAAATGCCAATCGGTAGTTGCAATAGGCATTATGTGATGTAACTCGTGTACATGTATCGTGTATGCATGATATAAGTGACTCTAACGTGTTACATTCTATGTTATTTTGCCATTAAAGATT
Source organism: Gryllus longicercus (assembly GCA_038098605.1). Lineage (NCBI taxonomy): Eukaryota > Metazoa > Arthropoda > Insecta > Orthoptera > Gryllidae > Gryllus > Gryllus longicercus. The sequence goes on along the minus strand of JAZDUA010000038.1, from coordinate 205,796 downwards.
GCTTCCAGAGTAGAAAAGTGGCGATGAAATCGGCGCTGGTTTGCGTTTCTTCCCAGTTGCCAGCGGTATTTTATAATCTTAAGATTAACTCTCTGACTATGAACTGAATATAATTGCAGTATAATACCGTTAAGAGTTAGATTTATTAGATTTAGATTAGATTTGTTTAGCAAAAAACAGTAAAAACTGTATGTAACGTATGGGGAAGAAGATAATCTGCACACTTTTTTGAGTTCCAGAAACCCTTTCCACCATTTTAACTATAAATAGTTGAAAGGTGAGTAAAAGTTAAAGATAAATAAATAAAAATAAATTTAAAAAACGCTAGATTAGCGACATTTGAAATACTAGACATTTTCATTCCCGAGTTATAGAAAACTTATTTGCAGCGGTAAACGAACTGCAGATTATATTTTCTGCATATCTAACAAAATAGTAACTCGCCCTTACGTCTTCTCCTACCATTACAAGAAAAAGGGAGAGTTCAGCAACACGTGCGCGAGTTCGGATTAAAATTTATTTAACAAAGGATATTTAACTATATGAGTTAAAATAGAGAGCGTTTTTGCGTTGAGTAGCGAGAGTTCGTCGGGGTATAAGACGAGTGTAACTATGTGTTCAGAGAACGTAGTCCATGTCCAAGAATAAATTTTAATAATATAAGGAACTTCTCTATAAGTGTTTATGTTCATCCCAGACACAACAAAACTAATACAATTTATTATTTATTAATACAACAAATTGTATTGCTCATGACATAATTTATCTCTCGATGCTAAAATGTTTTTTTGTTTACTCATTTGCAATAGTTCACTGAAATCTCGTTGGAAATAATGGGATAATTTAAGAAAGGAACAGTGCGACTTCAGGTTTTACATTGTGCTTCAGGTGAAACGATATCATTGACCATATATCCATTTTAATTTGCAGGACAAAAGTTTAGATTGGCATTTTTGGATTTGCTATTGCAATATCAAAGAGATGGTGGAAATTTAACTGATGAAGAAATCCGAGAAGAAGTGGACACATTTATGTTTGAGGTTTGTAGTTGTTGCCTCATGCAAGCAGAAGAATATTTCAAGTCTGTTAATTTTTAAAATTTTTGTACTTGTTGTTGCAGGGCCACGATACTGTTTCTTCAGGATTAGGCTTCTGTTTGTGGTTGCTGGCAAAACATCCACAGTGTCAGGTATTATATCTTACTTGTAATTTACATTGACAATTTCTGGCATAGTTTTAGTTGATTATTGATCAGATAACATGTCACAAACTCATCAACCACAAAAAGAGTTTTAGACACAACTTTTTCTAGTGTAGAATTCGATATGCAATAAATAATGGAGGTTCCCTCCCGCCCAGGGAGCGGGGGCGAAGTTTGATTTGAGATCAGACAGATATTTCCCTTGGAGATAATCTTTTTTTTGTTTGAGACGCTTGGTACGATGCGTATTTTTTTAGTTATCATCTAGTTATCTGTCAAGTTAAATGTATAACGAGGTAGTATCTTTCTGGCAGGTAGTTGGACGTATGGTTGAAGTGCGGTGATGTGCTGCGGTTTGATATTTTATATAAATGAACGCGCATATAAAAACGCCCTTGAAATATACATCAAAGACTTTTTACTTTCCCATATACGTACGTATATACGAAGTATATCCGTAGTACATGGAAAGTTATGTAAGGCTGCGGGAAATCGATTTCGAGATTTGAATAGAAATACATGTTTTGCGGTCCCATAATACCGAAAAAATGGTTCTTTTTAAAGCGTCCGTCCGTCTGTACGTCCCACCGTCCGTCCGTCCGTCTGTCTGTCGTCTATCTGTCTGTCGTCTATCTGTCTGTCGTCTATCTGTCCGTCAGTTCTTCTGTTCGTCTGTCCATCCGTCCATCTGTCTGTCTGTCGTCTGTCTGTCTGTCTGTCCCTCTGTCGGGGCGTCTATCCGTCTCTTCGTCAGTCCGTCCGTGTGTGAACACCACTAACGCCTAAACCACGCCTAGGATTTTTTCAAATTGAAGAAGTCCCTGTCCATATGGCTCGAGTCGAATCATTGAAATTTTGAAAAAGAGTCTTTTAAATTGGAATATTTTACATAAAGCATTTTCAAAATTTCTCCAAAAACTGCTCCCAATTTTTTAAAAACATTTTTTGTAAGAATAGAGAAAAATACATTTATAAAGGTGAGATAGGTCCAATTTTCAGGCTTAACTCCGAATTTTTGAGAATTTCAAAATTTCAAAACGTTTCGGGCGTCTTCCTACAATTACAAAAACTGAAGATAGAAATTTTTCCATCAAATATAATTTTTTCTCGATAGTGAGTTTTTTCACTAAGGTCATGTACTTTTCAGGAAAATTGTATGAGTTTTTGCGCAATATTGCGTGCAATTTGTTAAATTTTAAAAAATTACAAAAACAAGATTTTCTCAAAAACGGCACCAAATTATATCTTCAAACTTTTGGTAGGGATAGTTCTAAATGCACTCTATGACGTAAACGCCATCTTCCTCTTTTCTTTTGTATTTTGAAAAATTACAAAGATGTAATTTTTATTACTTGTCACTCACGTCGTTAATATTTACATTATTGCTAATTTCAATTTCTTAATATATTTACAAGTATATTTGCTTTAAATAATATCCGATAAAGTTTCCCGAAAACTTCACAGTTTTCTGTGAAAACAAGCCCTAAAATCCCCATTTTCAGAAACGATCAAACTCCATTTTCTCAAAAAGAGCTTCAAATTTTTTCTTCAAACATTTCCAACAGATAGTCCTAATTGCACTGTTTAAGATGACATAGACTTAATTTTGCTGTATTAATTCGATTCTTCAAAAATTACTCAAATATAATTTTTTGAAAGATTCACGCCGCTAATACGCACATTTCCTGCGATTTGTAATCACTTGCATTTGTATCTGGAAGGACTTCAGATAACGTCATATGAATGTTTTAGGAAAACTCAATAATTTTCTTTGAAAATAGGTTCAAATTTCGAATTTACAGTAGGTCTTAAATGCCGTTTTCTTAAAAACGAATTCAATTACTTTTTGAAATTGCCATTTTGTATGCGGTTTTACTGTTCTTTAATATCCTTGAAATTATGTTTTCTTTTTTACTACTAAAAAGCGGAAAATTAAGAAAATTTCAAAAAAATATACTTTGGACGGCGAAGTTTTATTGTTGGCAAGAGTATATGGCAAATCGGAATAGCTAGCCGAGGTCAGTGGAAATAGAAAACTAATATGAGAAAGCCTGTGCCAGCAGCACCACTAGTTTACTTTGTCGTATACGATCGTATATGCGGAGTAATATTCGTAGTGTAGGGAAAGTTATGTAATGCTACGGAAAATCGATTTCGAGATTTCAACGGAAATACTCGTTGTAGGGTCCCCTGATGCTGATGTGACAACGAGCACCGCAACCATTCGTAGGATTTTTCCAAATTGAAGAAAGCCCTGTCCGTCTGACTCGAGTCTAAACTTCAAGACTTTGAAAAGCATTCTTCAAAATTTCGGGTACTGTACATAAAGTCTTTCTGACATTTTCAAAATTTTCTCAATAACGGCTCCAATTTTTTTTCTTTCAAAGAATAGAGTAACATACATTTTTAAACGTTGCATCGGTTCGATTTTCGTGGTTATCTCTAAATTTTAGAAAATTTCAAAAGTATGAATTTTTTTCGATATCTTCCTACAACTACAAAATTAAAAATAGAGGTTTTACTTCAAATAAATTTGTTCTCCATATTGAGTTATTCCATTAAGGAAATGTACATTTTTGTGAATATTTTAGTAGTCTTCGCGCAATATTACGTGCAATATGTGCAATTTTAAAAATTACAAAAACAAAATTTTTCCAAAAACGGCTCCAAACTTTTCTTTAAACTTTTGGTAGGGATAGTGCTAAATACACTCTACAAAACGACATAAGCGCCATATTGCTCTATTCTTTTGTTTTTTCAAAAATTACAAAAAATATTTTTTTTTACTTTTCTCTCATGTCGTTAATATTCATATTATCGGCAATTTGTTCACATTATTGTATTTATGAGTACATGTGCTTTAAATAATGTCATATAAAGTTTCTTGAAAACTCTACCGTTTTATGTGAAAACTAGCTCAAACTTCGAATTTTCAGAAACGCTAAGGGCCATTTTCTCAAAAAACAAAAACAAAACAATTTTTTCTTCAAAAATTTCAAACGGATATTGCTATTTCCTCTCTTTAATATGACATAATGTCAATTTCGGTTTATTTTTGGCTTTTTCAAAAATTATACAAATGTAAGTTTGTATAATTTTTATTATACAAATGTAAATTTTTTGAAAGATCTCTCACACCGTTGATATGCACATTTCCAGCAATTTGTAAACACTCTTTTGTTTGTGAGTTAAAGTACTTAAAATACCTTCTAACAAAAGTTTTCAAAAACTCAATTTTTGTGAAAAAGAGCTTCAAATTTCGAATTTACAGTAGCACGAAAATTTACGTAAAGGACAAGGTTTGCTGTTCTATAATAATCTTAAGATAATATATTCGTTTGAACCAAAAAATTAAGAAAATGTCCAAAAAAAAAAAAAAGATATTGGGCGGCGATAGATGGCAGGCAACTGGTAAAAGTATGTGGTAAGTCCAAGTAGCTAGCCGAGATCAAAGAACTAAATGTGAAAGTTTGTGCCATTCTGTAGCACCACTAGTTTGCATCTAACGTTAAAACCAGTTAAATCTTTGTGACATGTAGGGGAGAAATACAATATTTATTTTCAAGACATACATTTGCTGAACTGGGAGGATTTTTTTCTGAACTTTTTCAAAGCTCTCTTTCCTGATGTCTCCATAGACACCACTCCATGGCCACCAACGTTTCAATTGATTTTTATGAAAACAGTCTGGAGCGATGTCTTAGAATTTGTTCTGGCTTGAGATCGGGGAACGCTATGAAGGTGAAAGAGTCTAGCGGCACCACGAGTGAGAGTGCGCGCATGGAAGTGCGTTCCGTCGAGGTTGTAGCGCCATCAGAGGGCAACAAGGAAGTGTGCAAATGATCACATCTGTAATTTTATACAATTATATAATATTAATTAACTTAGTAATTAAAATTATATATTATATTACTATAGAAATAGCGACATTTCAGCGTTTTTAATTGTCTCTTCCTGCTTAACAGTGTTTCAATGAATTTGTGGATATGAATTTCTTCGCCATTTGCAGGAGAGAGCTTACGAAGAATTGTATGGAATATTTGGGGACTCCAATCGTGACACCACTGTGCAAGATTTACAAGAAATGAAATATTTAGAATGTGTGATCAAAGAAACTCTGAGACTCTACCCCAGTGTGGCAATATTTCTAAGGGAATTGGACGAAGACGTAAAACTAGGTAAATGTGATTATATTACAAGAAATTTCCTTTAATTGTTGGTAGATACTGATCCTTTAATACATCGCGCCAGGATAGTCTTTCAACAGTAGTACCTTGCTGATGAGTCTTCAACAGAAATTATGTTGGTAGCACGAGTTGCAGCTTGTAAACGAACATTGCATACTCACTTTTACTGTTTTTTGACTGAATTGCAAACACACTTTTGCTGTTATTTTGACTGAATAAATCTAAATCTAAATCTACTTGAAAAAATGTTTACATTTGTATTGTATATTTTTTTAAAGACTTAATTTTTGAACAAATAATGAACTTCAGCTTCCGGGTCAATGACTCCCATCTTGATCAGGTTTTTGTCCAGTTTCCCTGATCCTTGAGCAAATGCTGAGACGGCCCCTTCTTTTGTTCTGGACGTAAATGTAGCTTCACTATGCGCTCGCTTTGTTGAGCACTCCTTTTGCTTGTAATGGTAAGAGTAGAGGTAAGTGCGAGTTGCTATTTTGTTAGCAATGCAGAGAAATCATACTTGCAATTCGTGTACCGATGCAAATAAGTTTCCTATAACTCCGGAACAAAAATGATTGCTAAACTTGCGATTTTTAAAATTTATTTTTATTTATTTATCTTAAACTTTTACTCATATTTCAACTATTTATAATTAAAAAGGTTCCTTGAGTTGCAGAAGAGGGATTCTGGAACTCAAGTATAGCGTGCGCAGATAATCTCCCCTCCCTCTGCTTCTCATACAGTTTTTACTGTTTTTTGGACTGAATAAATCTAAATCACCATAATCACAATAGATGCTGCAAGTGTTGACCTCTTCACTTGTGGCTCAGTGATATGGTTGCTATCAACATTAATGCAATTTTTAATTGGAGGCCATGATTCGGCTTGATGCAGAGAGACTCTCCTGGCCCATTGTATTCTATTCAAGATGTTCATTTATGACTAGTTTATTGTGTGTTTACTGTGAAGACGAGTAGTAGTTAAAATAATAACGACATTTTACCATTTTTAATTGTCACTTCGTGCTTAATGTATTCTCTTGTGCGTAATCTTTATTATTCGTCTTTAGGGCTATCAGTACCCGCGCTTCACTTTCACAATCAATACTTGGAAAACTGGACATGCTACTCGGAAACACAAACTCGTAAACGTGTCTTTCCTGCTTTGTCGGCATCTCTAGGGATTGTCTATGGCCCGCTGCCCACGCCGCCACAGAAGCGCTCGAACGTCAATCATCAGGGCTCTTCGCCGACGACGGACAAAGGGACCGAAGCAGGTACCTGCTGCGGTCCCTTTGTCCGTCGTCGCTGGAGGGTCGACGAAGAGCCCTGATGATTGACGTTCGAGCGCTTCTGTGGCGGCGTGGGCAGCGGGCCTATTTGGTACAAATTCACTTTCGTGGTTGGAATTTATTTTTCTTCTACATTAACGTCCCTTTACGAATTTCCTTGAACAGAGAAGAATCAGCATTGCTACTATAAAATGTGTATTTCTAATACCAGAACGTTTTCAAAACGGACATAATCAACTTTGGTGGTGGAACCTTAATGCAAACATTTAGCAAATTTAAAATATCCCAAAAGAACCACACCTCTCAATTACTTGGGCACATCTCTGTGTAGTGGTTAGATTTCGCGTAAGGAGTGGATGTTTTTATTTCTTTGAACGTGGGAAAGGGGGTCCATTCCCAGTTGCTTGTTTAAGACATCAGTTGCTCACCCCTTTCCTGCTCGGACCTTGTGTGCGACCTGTCTCCAATCAATCTTTAAATTTTGCTGATTTATTAACTCGGTAACATCTCCATATCAACGTCACTATTTCAAAATGTTTCTTGCAGATACTTGCCTCATATTAGCTGGTACAACTATAGCATTTTTGCCATATTTTATGCATCGCCATCCAGACTATTTTCCTGAACCAGAGAAATTTGATCCTGACAGGTTTTCTCCTGACAGAGCTCAAGGAAGGAATCCTTATGCTTATATACCATTTAGTGCAGGTCCTAGAAACTGTATAGGTGAGTTTGTTTTTCTTCATTTTTAGAGACATTTTTTCATGTTATTGTACAAATAATTTGTTTTCATTTGGGAGCCGTTTCATACTTTGTAATTAGTTTAATGAGACTTTGTCATTTCAAAACTTTTATTTGTAGTAAACTATTATAGTATTTAATTTTTGTATGTAACTATTTGTAGATAATTCGTTTCAGGGCAAAGATTTGCCATGATGGAAATGAAATCACTCGTCAGCAAAGTTTTGAGGTATTATAAATTATTACCTGGAACAACAGAACTTGTTTTATGTTCTGAACTGGTTTTGAGAAGTGTTACAGGTATAAACATCAAGCTGGAGAATCGCAAATGAATGTTTTCATCCTTAATTGTTTTAGGATAAATTTTATAGTGTGAATTCTTATTTTCAGAGATATGCTTAAGTGAGTAATGTGAGTAAAGTGTTGTGATTTTAAGCTTTTAAAATTGTATATGTAGATAAGAAAAATATTTTGTTTTGTGTGCGATTTTGTACACATTGTGATTTTTTATTAGACATGTTATACAGCTTTAGGTGTGTGTAAATATATTTTTATTTATATTATATTTTATTTAGATACTCTTTGTCTGTAATTTATTTCATTGCAGTGGTGTCATCAATATGTCATTTTCAATTTTACAAAATAGATTCTCTGACAAATTAATTCATTGTTTGTGAAGGAGTCAATGAAAATTTGAAGAAGCAAATTAAGAAGAAACACGACACACTGCATATATGTGTATGCGTGTGGCAAAACACTCACATGATGAGATTCTTAGTATCTATTTATCCTATTGCATGAATTTTCTGGCGGCAACTCAATTCAGAAACTAGAATCTCAATACTACTGGCATCGTTTCTCAGATAAGGCGTTTGTTTTGGGATGTAGCGATGGTAACATTAAAGATGACGATAGCAGTGAGCATTAAGATGGAGATGGTGGACTTAAAGTAGGGAGAACCCTGAGGAAGCCTGCCGTAAACCCATTTTATCCTCAACGAATTTCTAACCTAAGCTGTCTGGAGGAGACTTCTGGCGCCGGCTGCCCTGATTGGAGTTTTCCTTGGTTTCTCCGATCAGCACCAGAGGATGTCGGAGCAGTAGCCTAACAAACGGCCCACGGTCCGCGTGCGATCTTTCCTTCCTCTTCCTTATCCTCTTACTTACCACCGCACATGCCGGCAGACCAATCGCCAGTTGAGCGCTCGCCCGGCGGGGGCGGTGGCCCGCCGATCTCGCCATCCAACAAAGACCACCGCCACCCCCGCGATAAATCATGCACTGCACTTACGGGTGCAGTGGCCGTAGCTGTGGTCACTCCATTAATCGCAAATGAATCAAACAACAATAAAAAATTCCTCCTGGATCGAACCTCCGCCGCAGAGAGAAGCAGTCTTACCTCCGAATTGTAAGTCTTGCAGAGGAAGGGGCTTGATAATTATATGGCCACTGCAAGATGAAACATTAAAGACATTTTTAGAAGCTGTAAAAGCATTTTTATTCGAATTTAGCTGGTGTTCCCGGTTTCCACATTTATCACAAACGCTTATTAGACAAAAAACTAATGAATAATAGCAGGGTTCCCTATCCCTCTGTAGCGATTGAAATAATTTTAATTACATGCCCACCCAAAGGCAAAGTTAAATTTATCTTTTATTATCGAAGTTTGTTTCCAGGTTTAATCTTTAGTAAAAACGTCAATCACCACTATACAATTGAGATGATCTTGCTAGTTCTTACACTTGACCTAAACGGCGCTCTCTCTCGGTCTGCTCCGCGCTGCTTCTGCGTTTGGGCGCATGCGGCGCATTGCGCGCATGCACATACTTTCTCGCATTCTTTCTAAAACTGCAATTTTCGAAATTTAAGGGAGTTCAACGAAAATCCTGCGCAATTCTTTTGAGCGCCCCTTGTTTTATCCGTGGTAAAATTATAAATAAAAAAATTGAGAAAAAGTTTGTGTTATAAATAGCATTAATTTAAAGCAGAAATTAGGCGTAAACAACTGGTTCTTTCGAAAAATTGTAACATATTTTTTTTGAAGCTGATATTTTAGAATAGATTTCGTTTAAGGCAAACATCTCTATCTTCAACTTTTTGCTTTGAAATGTAAACATTTTGCAATATTTGAAAATAGAGAGCTGGCCAGAAATGAGACTAGCGCTACTTCTTTTCCCGTCCGAATACATACGAAGAGAAAATTCAAAGAAAACATGTAGAAGTTTTTGTCTAAAATGTTTTAAAATTGTCTCCACTTCTCACAAAATTACGCGTAAACTACTAAATATACTAATACGAGTGTATTTTGAAGATCTTTCTGTGAAGAGGGAGGGGGCGGCTGGGCCAGCCTGAGGGGAGGCGGAAGGCCTGGCCCTGGAAGCGCCGGCAGGCGAGCGTCGCACGGCCCTCGCGGTGGCTGCGCAGACAGTTGACGCGCGGATAATCGATGGAGAGAGCGAACACGCGGGGGTTAAAGTTTGAAGAGCGCTCGTCTTTTAGAGGGAGCGTCGCGCTCTGAAATAGCACTTTTCAAAAACTAAGAGAAGAAATGTCACAACAGGCGGAAGTGATGGCTGGTGCCTCAACAAACTAGACGTTACACCTCAGTGGAATGAGGTGTAATGTAATTTACAACATTCAAAACACCAATATAAGTAAAGCAGTAAAGCATGTATATGAACTAAAACTGAGTTTAATAAATGTCTATGTTCAAACACCATTTGCATAATTGTATGCGTAGTATTCGTGGCAGGTATGTTTACTTCCCGCGCGTAGGTTCTGCATTGCTTCTGTGCTTTCCAGCGGCGACTCGAGTTTTTGTATTGGTTCTGCCTTGATACTTATATACAATTATATATACATACAAATTTCTAACATATTATATACAATTTTTTCGAATTATCTGAGGTTGTGCAGCCTTATAACCTTCGTACGAGCCACCGATGCCTAACGGATCTTCCTCGTCATTTACTAATGAGATTTTTGAACTCTTCTTTACTAACAATCGCCCTTATAACATCTCTTTTCAACTAAACATAGTTCAAATATTAGCCAACCCATTTATACAGTTCGTGAAAGAATTTAATATAGTTTTCCATCTGAAATCAAATACATAATTTCCAGACTTAAAAACAAGAAATCACCAAGCTTAGATCAAATTTCTAATATATTAATTAAACATCTCTCATATCCCATCCTTCTCTATCTCCCATCCATCCCTATCAGCTATATATAAAACTTGTTTTTGACTCAACTATGTTATAAGTGGGGTTTTCCAAAATCCTGGAAAACTACTCTTACATTACTAATTCTTAAACCCAACACATATGAAACTAAACCTGAAAATTTTAGTCCATTTAGTTTGCTTCCAAATTTTTAAAAAAATCTTTAAAAAAACAATTTTATCCAGGATTAACAAACTTATAAATCAAAATGATGTTTTCCCCAGTATTCAATTCGGATTTAGACATAACCATTCTACAACCCACCAATTACTGCCATTAACACATTATATTCCTCCAAACATTACGACATACTCTTGCTATATTTCTAGATGTAAAAAAGCATTAGATAACATCCGGCGTAACGGATTATTTTTTTAATTGATAAATATTGGTCTCCCAAATTACTTACAAAATGTAATAAAATCCTTTTTAATTAATCAAAAATTCAAAGTATAAATAAATAACACTTTTTCATCTAATCATAATATACAAGCTGGTCTTTTCCAAGGGTCATCTTTATCACCTATGCTTTTTAATGTTTTTGTTTCTGATATATCATATCTCTTACATTCAGACATTGCCTGGTTTGCAAACGACACTGCAATATTTACTACCCCTAATGATCTACTTGTAGGTAGTTATAATTTACAAGATGATCTAAATCTCCTGGTTTCTTCGTTTAATGGTTGGCAAATAAATATGAATCAACAAGATTCTCAAGCTAAAATCTTCTCCTTAAAACGAAATCTCTCTACCTATCCCCTTAATAATTAATAATCATGCAATTAAATGGCTTTCAAATGACACTTCTATTAAATATCTTAGACTTCAAATAAATACTAAATTAACCTGGATAAACCACACAACAACAATAGCAAATAACACACATATAAAAGTATTAAAATTGTATCCATTCATAAATAAAAAATCTAAATTATCAGTAGACTCAGCATTAATAATATTTAAATACATTATTCAACCTTTACTGACTTACGCCTACCCAATATGAAGGGGGGGGGGAGGTTCTGCTAAAAAGAACCTTCAAAAACTGGAAGAACTGCAAACAAATTCTTAAGAGTAGTTTTAACAGCTCCATGGTATATCTGAAAAGATTAAATTTTAAACGAATTATCAATAGAACCTGTAGAAACTTAGATTTTTAAACTTTCTTCAAACTTCTTCTCCTCTCTTTCATTGTGTCCTGCCACTTGTTTGTACACTCTAGGTAAATCAGTAAATCTTTTTCTAAAAATAAAATCAAGATATTTTAAAGTCCTTAATTAGCCATCGTCCTTAATTATCTTTAAAACAGGTTCATATATGTTACTCAATTCAAATGCATTTGTAATTCAAAAATTTTAAGTATTTTTCTGAAGGACCCTTCCTGGAGAACTTAAGTAATTAGTTTCAAATATTGTACATACGTGGTGAAATATAGTTAAAAAATTATGATTACTATGTTAACTAAAAAACTCTGGATAGGCTTAAATTTGTCGAATAAGGATTTTTTTAATTTAAAAAACAACTAATGAGTAGTCTATTCATTGTTGAGTTCGAAACTAAATACATGAAAGTCTATCCTGTTTTTTCTATTTATGAGACCAATTGTTTCGGAAGCGGTTTTTTATTTTTATGTCATTTTATTTTACGTCAAAATTAGTCAATTCAGTGACGATGGACGGGAGAAAAACTATATTAATTGTTTGGCCGTTCGATGTGTATTTAGATCAAATCCGGCGGCAAAAGTTTACTTTTTAGCAGTAAAAACCTATTTGAAATGATTCTTTGACCATCAAGTGTTATAAACCTAAGAAAACTTCAACAATATACACAGCTATTTCTTGGCTTGCAATGCAATATACACAGCTGAAATTCTTGGTTTGTAAGGCTCTCGCTAAAGCCTTCGCAGCCACAACCATGCTTGAAGTGATAATGCCGGTCTGAAATGCGAACAATGAAAATGGCAAACACAAACTCTGATGTTGTCTAGTTCTTCGTTGTCCTGAAATGTCCTAACTTTGTTACCACAGCTTTATGTTCAAGAGTTTGATCTTCAGCCGTTTCTGGGCGTTCGGGGGAAATATTTTCATCTCAATTATGTGTACGCATAGAAACGAACGCAACTTTTCTATCCGTTTTCTGTACATAAGAATGATGTATACATTACTGTACAATAGGGGCATTGATTACATTTTAAAATGTTTTGCCAAATAAATAAAAAACTTAAAATACTAGTGTAAAAAAATCAAATATAAAATATCACAGCTCAAAGCAGAAGTGCATTCTTTGCAAAAGAGAAGTTTGCAGTCGTCTCAGATAGGTTCCCCAGAAGTTAGCTCTTACCCTTCCTACCTTTCTCTTTTCAAAAAATCTGTGTAAAAACTAAATTTAGTAAAACATTATAAAACAACCACTATTAAAGGAGATTTGGGCATTTTTTAATAAAACTTGCTAGCTGAGTTCTCTTCAAAAATATTCTCTTTTTGCTTTCTTAATCTTCAATTGTCACGTAATATCATTTATGATACTCGATGAATAATTGAATGGCCGCAATCTATGGACTGTGTTAATTTTCAGTTAGATAAGACATATTTACTCCAATATCTACACCCCGGCAGCAAATACACTACGCGAAATGCACTAAAATATCCAAATAATACTAGCAGTAAAAGAAATAACAAATGAATATCACACGCCGAGCAGGAAGTCCGGGGTGGCTAAGAGCGCTTCGGTGCGAAGGTCGCGGCTTCAAGTCGCTGCTGCTCATCAGAGAAGCTCGCACGTGTGTTGGTGAAATTTGCATCATAACGGCATGTAATGAGTAACCGGCTGTCGACTGGAAAAAGACTGGAACATTGCATTTCGCAGCACATGGACGAACGCCACAGCGCCTTCATACTGTAACATGATTGGATTTGAATTTAGTCTCTAGCCGCCTCTGCACTCAGAGCTAGCCTCTGCATTCTTTCACTCACATACAATAAATGATGCATTCACCTAATTATAATACACACGAATGAATTGTTCTTGTAGTAAAATAGAACTTGTTTCAATCAAACGTCGGGGGTGTCACGACCCCATGACCTGCCTTTGGATCTGCTATCAAGTCTTTATTTGATGAATTGAGTGGATTCATATAAATGCTGTTTCTTATCGTTCAATATTTCAACAAGAGATGTCGATCCCATGCTCTGTTAAAAAAGCAAATAAACTTTCTCCAATCTGTGCAGAACCATGTCCTTCCATTTCCAAAAACGTTACAAATCTTTCAACTGGTCCAGAAGGTAAAACATATCGAATAATTGAGGCCAGCTGATCAGTGTGTGAAAAATCGGGCGTTGAATCTAATGAAATCGAATAATATTTATAGTTCTTAATTTCAGTTATAATTTCATCTAGTAATTTGGTACCCATTAACTTGATGAATTCTTCACACACATCTTTTGATAGATACGAAGTATTTCCTTTCCCTTTATTGCCATAAGTGTTCAAATGCTGGGATAAGAAAGGACCAAATTTAGCAATTAATTCCAGTATTCCTATATAATTGCCATTTTGTGAAGAACCAATTTTTCATCACTGCCTCTGAAAGCAAGACCTCGTTCTGCCAAAAATTTGATGACCTCGACGACGCGTTGCAGAATATTTCTCCAGTATTGATTCTCTTTCTCTATTTCCTCACCAATTGCTGCATCTATGCGTTCACCTTTCTTCTTTCGGGTCGACAAGGCAATTAAGTTCTTCTTGTGTAAAACACTTTCTTCATGTCGATTCAACACTATATTACTGTTTTTCCAATCATCGAAGCCCTCTTTAATAAATGTAGATGGACAATTATCGGTAGCAGCAATTTTGCAAGAAAAGCAAAACAAACTACCTTTACTCGGCGAGTAGCAGAGCCATTTTCTTTCCTGTTTTTGTTATCGACAATTTATGAACCATTGAAAAATAAGATTTATTGCAAATTCTCCTTTTCGTTTTCTGTCAGCTGAGACGGCCATTGTACTAGAGAGTAGAGAAACTGCGGTAATCAGGATTTTCCTGAAGCTATATTTCTTCTTCAACTTGACAATTTTCGTCGTCTATGTTGTAGAAGGTTCTGTTATTATCTGACGAAACGAAATTTGAAGTCAATGGTTCTGAAGATTCATTTGAAACATCAGAAGATTTTGTCGGATTTTTGCAAAAAAACGTAGTCAGTTTTGGTATTTTAGATTTTGCCTCTAGTTCTTTTATTAATATTTCCTTTTCTTTTCTTTTCTTTTCTTTTAGTAGATCTAGAAGAATAGCATCGTCCAATATCACTGTCACAACTTACCATCTTAATCTACAGCACAAAGAATTTTTCTTAAACATATTCTTACTCTTCTTTCACTTATTCTTAAAAATATACAACTTTTAATTGTCGCATGAGTATAGAAAAATATATAGCTGACTCAAAAATACTATTCATCTGATACAATAATTTCATAAAATGTTTTAATATTTTAAATTATTGAAATATTGTTATTTAATATGAAAGTGGAAAAGATGAAATTAGTGATTATGAACAACTTACTATTTCAAGTTGTACCGGCTATTCTAATAGAAGCAATGCATATAAATGCTATTTTGCTGGTTAAGGCGAAAATGTTTTTATATTGCCTACCAGATACTTTGAAGAAAATGTCCTAAAACTTTAAAATATTCAAATAACCAGATGAAAAGCTATTTATAAGAATATAAAACATTAACATTCATACATTACTTAAGGGAAAATATCACTGAAAATCTGAAAATTGGTCTGAAAAATTATGAAAATTCCTTTTAGAAAGTCTGAAAAGGATTCAATTTATACGGCATTTAAAATTTTTGTGTGAAAAATTCTTGAAATATTCTAAAGCAAACTATGATAAAAGTCTTAAAATCTCCAAAATAGTTACATTTTAAGTCATTTTTTAAAGAATATTTCAGACCAATTCAGTTTTCAAAAAAATTTCCCAACACTTTCACGACGCAGTTCTACAAAAACTTTTTAAACTTGTTAACAGCATTTTTCAATGACTTGCTTTCTACAAAGGTACCACATTTGATTTAACATTCCGTCACTCGCGCGGCCATTCGTAACACCAGAACTCGCGCGTTGGACTCCGTCCAACACAACTATTTTCTCATTTTATCAACTATTAGGAGTTTATTTTTCTCATTAACATCATTTATACATTTTTTATTATATATCTGTGCTTATATTATAATTGAATATACCATGGAAAGATACGTAAATAATTAGTTGCAAACCATGTAGAAAATTGTATTATATTTCCGTCACTCGCGTGGCTATTTGTAGCACTAGCACTCGCGCGTTGGACCACGCCCACTTTATTTAGTTATAATGTTTATGTTTTTGCACACTAACGAAGAAAAATGCATAAACACGTTTAAGATATTAAACATTCTCGTATTACAGAAAAATATCATTTTGATCAATTACACAAAAACACGCCTCCTATACACCAGTACCCGCATGTTGGATTTTAAAACTGAACAGACTGATGTGATAAGTGATACTTTATTAATTTCTCGAAATTAGCGGCCCTGATTTTAGATCTGAATAATAATTTTTCATTTGAACATAAACTAAATTAATTGCAGCCCCTACCTGCAACAATGTCGTATGACATATTGTTTAACATTATTTACTTTATATATTACATACTATTGTTTTAGTCTTTTTTTACCGCAAGTTCACAAATTTCATTACGAAAAACTTTTTTTTCTTCATTTGTGAGATTTTTTTCCTCAGAAAGCGCGGGGCCTGTAGCACGTGCTACAAGTGCACTGAGCTAAACCGGGACTGCACGTATGTTACACATACATATTTCACCTCTTACATTTGAAGCGCCATCTCTGTGTTGTTTTGCCCCTTCCTCTTCGACGAGCATAGCAACCTCCTTTGGAGCCTGATGGCTTTTCAAAGCCAACATCTCGCTCTTCCTCAACCCCAAGTAACAGAAGGCCCCTCTTCCTTATATCAACTGGGACTGGCGGAATAGAGAATCGGCGTTGTATTTGAGGTTGAATAATTTTTCTGGCAATGTCCTCCAAAAATCTCCTTCGTGACAACTCACGTGAATTGGTATTGAATTTCAGAATTCAAAGTGCATTATTTGCAACTACATTCAAAAGATCAAAAAATATTCTCGTAAAACTAGATACATAATTTGAACCTAGATACATTTATTTTCTAGCGTCAGAAATCCACAATGCGTGCGTTGCTGCGTATTCAGAATGCATCAAGAAAACTGTACAATTTATTAATGTCATCACAAAATCATGGAAATGTCTATAACACAATTTTCAACCAGTTGATGTCTGAATATTTCGACTAAAAAGTTTAAATAAAGGGAATAGAGATTATACAGAATGGCACACACTTTTCCGAATTAGGTGTGTATTTCCTTTGGTCTCGGCTAGCTTTACGAACATGCCATTTACTCTTGCCAGCTGCCATCCATTGCCGCCCAAAATGATTATATTTTAATTCTTAATTTTTCGGTTTACTAATAGAACGGAAACATTATTTTAATAATTTTAAGAACAATAAAACCTCGACCTAAATGGCAATTTCCTTGAAATGTTTGGAGACGTTTTTCAGAAAATGGTGCTTCCGCGCTACTGTAAATTCGAAATTTGAAGCTCTTTTTCACACAACATATTTAAGTTTTCGATAAACTTCGTTAGAAGTCATTTAAAGCACATTTACTCACAAATAGAATAATGTTTACAAATTGCTGCAAATGTGCATATTAACGGTGTGAGATTTTTCAAATACGTTCATTTGGGTAATTTTGTAATAAAAAATATAATAAACGATACGTTTTATTAAAGAGTTCAACTAGCACTAGTTTGAAAAGTTTGAAGAAAACATTTGGAGCCGTTTTTGTGAAAATTGCGTTTGAGCGTTTCTGCAAATGAGTTTTGAGCTAGTTTGCACATAATTTTGACATTATTTAAAGTTCATGTACTCATATGTATGATAATGGGAATTAATTGTTGCTAATGTAAATATAATGACGTTCAGTCAGAATAATTAAATACGAGAGACAAGTTAAAATAATTACATTTTTTTAATTTTTTGAAAAACAAGGATAACGCAATATGACTTTAATGTCATCCTATATAGTACATTTAGCACTATCCATACCAAAAGTTGATAGATAAATTTGGAGCAATTTGTGAGGAAATTTTGATTTTGTGATATTTTAAAATTGCACATATTACTCGCAATATTGCTCTAAAACTACAAAAATTATCAAAACAATGTACAAGATCGTAATGAAAGAACTATGGAGAACAAATTTTATATGAAGGAAAAATCTCTATCTTTAATTTTGTAGTTATGGGGAGACGCCCTAAAAATATAAAAATTTTGAAATTTTGGAAAATTCAAAGTTAATTCTGAAAATCGAACCTAAGCTATTTTTATAAATTTGGAGCCTTTTTTGATAAAATTTTGAAAATGTTCGGGGGGCTTCATGAAAAGTACCTCCAAAGTTTGAAGAAAGTTTTTCAAAATCGCAGCGCCTTGAATCGAGCCAGATCAACCTCGAATATCCATTTTGGAAAAATTTTTTACGTATGGTTTAGGCGCTAGTGATGTTCACAGACGGTCAGACGTATAAAAACCATTTTCGGTATCACATGATACCAAATTTTGTATTTTCGTTGAAATCTAGAAATGTATTTTCCACAGCATTACATAACATACTACGTATACGGGAAAGTAAAAACTTGTAGAGAGGTGTTAATGAATTTTAAGACTAATCTCAAATTTTTAGGAGTCGTTTTGCGAAAACTGTTGGTGCACAGAGCAGCAAACGAACAGCTACATATAATTCAGGTGCATTTAGTCCACGTTTTCTGATATTTTAAGGGAAGTGTATTTCTGACAGATTGATTTTGTATGAAATATTTGATAATATAATACGTTATATTAAAAAATATAGCTACTAGAAAAAACTATTTATTCATTATATATTTATTCATAAACATTTAACCCTTTAATGCGTTAATAATTGTCATTACCCTTGATGTTCTATAGCAAGGATTGATGCTAGAGGGTCTTGGTAGCGTTTTGAAATAAAAACAGCAGTGCACGGAAGGACCAAAAGGACAAGTGGGGAAAGGAAAACTAAGAGGGCATGGAGACAGAGGGGGAAATGAAAAAAAATTGAAAAGAGAAGAAAGGGGACAAAATGGGGAAAGGGAAACAATAGGGCAAAGTGAGTCAAGGGGACAAAGTTGGGCATGAGGACAAATAGAACAAAAGGACAAGGGGGCAAAGGGACATATTTATCCAAAGATTATGAGTACTAGTGAATTCTAAACCCGAGAATCCGTCAAAATATTTTTAATGTGCTGAAGCATTTTAACGGCCGTTGCCATGGACTCGCTCTTATAGCGTTTGAATGCTTGGTTGCTAAGAAGCTATGCTTGTGTTCACAGACGTAAATTAACAATTAAATGATTAATAAATAAAATATTTAGCATTGCAATTATAAAAAAGTCCGCCTATGTTTAATTTGGTCTAGGTTGGCTTCAATCACAAAATATTGCAAAGTTAGAAATGAATTCTGCGAACTGTATTTTGTATTCTTGTGAATAAGATAAATACTTCTTTCAAGACATTAGATCAAATTTATTACTAATTCTGCAATTAAGTTTGAGAACTTGGTGGCAGAATACACTAACTTAACATTACCAATGATTTGAAGTCGACCTGAAGTCCGGTTTGTGAAGTGAAGTGTTTGTGAAGTCCGGAAAGTGAGGTCTTGTTTGGTTGAGTTCCAGAATCCCTTCCCATCATTTTCTTCACTATAAATAGTTGAAAGATAAGTAAAAGTTTAAAATGTATAAAAATAAATTTAAAAAAAGCGCAAGATTAGCAGTATTCGAAAAAAATTGACACTTTCGTTCCCGAGTTATAGAAAACTTGTTTGCATCGGTAAAAGAGTTGCAGGTATGATTTTTCTGCATTGCTAACAAAAACGTAAGTCACCCTTACCTCTACTCCTACCAGTAGAAGCAAAAGGAAAGTACAACAAAAGGTGCGCAAAGTGAAGCTACATTTACGTCCAGAAGTGGTTGTAGAATGGGTGTGCTGTGCGTTACAGAGTGGCCGGCCCTCAGGGTTCCGCGCTCGTGCGGGCGCGCCGACGAACGAGCCGCCATGTTGTTTGAAGCGGAACCGTGAGATGTGTCTGATGGTGGCGTGTAGATCTGCACCGAATTGACGTGTTGTTTGTATCAAATCTTATCTCTATGTTGTATTTTCTTTTTATTTGTTTTTTAAATTACATTAGTGGTTCAAATAATAAACAGAATGTCTTCAGTATGTTGCGAGTATATCTGTAAATATAAAAGTCATCAAACCGCATATACATCATTTTTCAAGTCAAAGGTATTATTTGTGATGTTTGTTTGCTTCACTTTCAGGCGATAGGCTAACTACTGCTTCCATTTTTATGACAATAAGTGACGTAGGAAGCATCGAGGTTTTCAAGTTTGTTAATTCATTTCCCTTACACGGGATTTCGTTTTTAGATGTGATTTACATTGTGATTGCGTTTTTAAATTATTGTTTTTTGGCCGTGGCACAAATAGAGGATTTATATTACGCGCGACCCCGTCCACCCGGCGTTAGCCAGACGGAATACTAGATACTCTGTTTCTCTATACTGCGATTTATCCAACTCTGCCCTTGGCAGGTATCAGCTGTTGACGGTTTCATTCAATCGGGAGCTTCAACTCCACCATAGTGACGTCATTATGCTGACGTTGAAGCTCCAAATTGAATGAAACTCAACAGCTGACAGCTGCCACAGGGCGCTGCTTTGACTGCAAAAAGCATGGCTTCAATTTGCTACAAAGATGGAAACGTTTCAGCCACTCCATGTAGTATATTCTAGTTATCTCGTTGGTTATCTCCTAATGAACTTAGCATTTTCCAAATTACAAACTTTTACCTCGCAGGCTATTATTGTAGAGAGAAGGAATCACATAAAGGTAGTTTATCTCTTTGACGAGATTAAATGTGTATTCCGTTAAATTTTAAAAAAAATATCTGTAGTACATCCTCCTATGCTAAAAATTATATTTCTTTGCATCTACAGGCCTCCAACAACGAGAGTTGTAGATAATAATATGTTCTTAGAAAAGCTGGATAACACTGAACAGTCAGCTATCGCTCTTTTGAATCCATTTTGTAAGCGGTCCTTCCGTCCGAGATCGCCACGGCACTACAGTCTTAACTGTATCGGCTATTATTATTATTATTATTATTATTATTATTATTATTATTATTATTATTATTATTATTATTATTATTATTATTATTATTATTATTATTATTATTATTATACATTATTCACAGTGTCTACTGGTCGGTATGTCAACCACACACAGGAATGATGACCAGGTGTGTGGTTGCTTTACTGAAGGTTCAGATGGCTTCTGACATTACGGCATGTATTCAAAATTACACACTTTTGCATATTATATACATTCCTGGCATCCAAGTGAAGACACTCCAGTGCCCGAAGTGTCATTTTCGGGATCACTCCTGTAGCTGATATTATTATAGGCACAGTTGTCACTTTACTGAAGTTCCACTGAGATGCGACTTCATGGGCGAGATCGGTATACTTCTGGATCTTCTCTTGATATTTTCCCGATATGTTGTGGGTATTGGGTATTGATATATCGATAAGGAAAACCTGCTGATGGTTTCAATCAATGTACGTTATATCGGGTCTATTGCCGCCGACGTGTCTGTCAGTGATAATGGAGCGATCCCAGTAGTGTGTGTGCTCACTACTTTCAAGCACATTCTGAGGCACATATTTATAATACGGCATGGAAGTGGCGAGTAAGCCCGTTCTCAAAGCCATAATTGGTGGACCTGCTTCGCCACTTCATCATGCCTCTTTTTGTATTCCTTTATTATTATTATTATTATTATTATTATTATTATTATTATTATTATTATTATTATTATTATTATTATTATTATTATTATTATTATTATTATTATTATTATTATTATTATTATTATAAAAAGAAGCCTCTAACGTCATTTTATTATATTCAGTAAGTATAAAAAAGATAGTATTTAACTGATATTTATTTATAATGACTTTAAAATTAAAAAAAAAATACATTAGGGTGACCATTAGTAATATTGAACAACTTCAGAATAAAAAGGAAAATTTGGTTTAATTTTAAAATCTCGTAGCTCTATTACTATTTTCTTGAGAGATATAATGTATAAAGCAAATTTGTAGAGAATTGTATGACCATTAAAATTGAACATACCTCAGACGATTTAAAAGTTATTATGCAAAAACCAAAAAAAGGCCTGAATGATTTTTGCTTTTTGGCTACTACAATTTGTCCCGAAGTATTTCGAGTTGGAAAACTTAAGGTTTTTCTACCGATAACAATACAAACAAAATAAAAAGTTCCTCCCCCTTGCAAGGTGGACTCGGCGCCTTGGCGGTAATTAGCTACCTCAACGGTTATTTCGCCAATTTCGGTTTATTCATTCCTTCTTTATATATAGTTGTAGATACGTAATCTGTGATGTACATTTTTGTTAATGTTTCATGGCCGACTGGAAATACAACTTCCACGTAAGTGTTATGATATCGTAGTGAAAAGAGTTTGATCGTTTTCTGAATTCTGATTGTTGGACGTACAGTTTTAATTTGCACGTTGGAATTTTAATTGCACACGAGCTATTATTATAGATATCATTAACGATTTTTCATGGAATTATTGAGCATATTTAGTAGTTAACTAAAGGAAAAATATTAACGCAAGGTTTATCCTGGAACTTTTCCATTAGTAGGAAAAAGAGTTCGTTATGTTGATACTTGGTCGTTGCATCAGTAAGCATTTGAAATGTGAAGCAACGCATTGTTATGAAATATGGAAAGGCACGTTTGGAGAATCAGTATTGCATTTCTTGTTGTGGCAACGAGATGTAACTTTACATACTTTCCAAAAAACGAAACAAATCATCAAAGATGAGGTGAGAAAATCCAATGGCCAGCGTGCAATCTCAAGCATTCTTTTCGAAGTGCAAAGCGTCTGCCTAACCAAAATGTCTCAAAATTTGCGAATTATGTTTAAAAAACACGTCACTGATACTTTATTAATCTAGTAGGCCGGGAGCCAGCAAACAATAACACGTATGATAAGTTCAAAGCTAAAACGTTTTGACAAGTTAGCCAGTGGTATGAGGAACAGGGCAACGCAAGTGTGGCGGCCTGTAGTTATCGACGTTGGGCTGCACAATTTTTTTAATAGCACGGAATAACTCTGCCATTGGGGAATGAGTACTCAGCTAACTCTTGTATATTATTAGTTAGATAGCCAAAGTGTGAAGGAGTTGTATGTCATAGCGATGTGTTGTCTCAAAATGTACACCATATTGAATTCGAAGCCCATATGACCATACCGTTTTGGCGCCTCTATGTAGCCGTCACACTGATTCAAAAAACGGTAAATTTGTCACTAGGTCGTGTATGATAGGTACACTCCCGTGAAAAATGTTTTCATTGATTTAAATATCTACAAGAATCAAGTGTCATACCAATTGGATATTTGAAACGTTCGGAATTAACCTCTGAAGGTGTAAAATTTTGACAAATGTGGGTACATGTGACAAATTTTTGTCATGTTAATGTCTGAAATACCGATGTGAAATATCCAAGACGAAGAGACCTGGATATTTGTAAACTATTTTTAAAGCATAGGAAATATAATTTAGTTACTGCAGAAATTCTATGACTATTCTAACACTCAGGCATCCACGCAATTGAATGGGACAAGACCGTAAAGCCAGTCCACGCCAAGGAAATAAGAAACCTTAACTACGAGAAAGTCTGTGTCATTCGCGAGCACCACGTGTCTCGTGACGGCAGTGTTGTTGGGTGACAGCGCTTGCTATGGAGTAATTGCCCGTTAATATCTTTGTCAAGTCTCGTCACATCGCAGTCCGTGCATTTTATCCCTTCAGCCAAGGGCTCGGCACCGTTAGATTCCGGGATTCTAGCTAGTCACCCAACCAGGAACCCGCGAGCCTTGAATTCGCTTAACTTCCGTGACTTCACGAAGTGTAGTGAGCGAATTCGGCTATAAATTCGGGACATTTTTTGTGCCAATCGCAAAGCTATACTTTCTGAGTCACTCGTCGCGGATTTTGTTCCAGGTTGTTATTTCTTGTGATGTTGGCGATGTTCATATCACCAATAAGAGGACGCAAATTGCTCCTCGATCGTGTATTGGAGGAGGATAGATATTTCAAAGAACTAATATCCAGTCTGAAACATCTCTTGACGTGTTTGGAGGATCATATACCTCACCAGGTAAAGTATCAAAACTGCGCAATAGCAAGGATTTAACATATTCCGAACATTTAATATATTCCGAAATATTTAATCAAAAGGATATCATGATTTGGCTCTATTTGTTTTCATAACATTTTATTTTCGGCGAACGCGCGCGCACACACACACACACACACACACACACCTCATACGCACATTAAAATTAAAATCTCGAATACAATATACACCATCTTAGCCATTTTTGTTATTACACAATTAGAGGATCGAAGAATAGAGAAAACTTGAAAAATGTACAGATTTGTACTAAAATAATTTTCTTATTCTAAATTTTACTACACAAGCAATAAAAGTTGCATCCAACTCTCAGCATTGTAATTTCTGACCTCAATATGATTTAAAGCATTTTTAAAGCATAGGCAATATAATATGTAATAATATGTATATTAATGAGAAATTTACCCTTACCCCAAATTATAAAGACGTTTAGAGAATGAAAATAAACGTGGTTTAGAACTGAAATTATTACGTGTGTTGTGTATATTCATCGAAGACCCGGATTTTTAGGTTTTAAAAATGTAAAATTAGGTTCTATCCATTAGTATATTAGGATTTTATGGAATATGTGTTAAATTTACGAATTTTCAGGATTTTTGGAATGTGTATTTGTATGAATTACACTCATCAATACTCATTTTGCACTCCTCGTATGACACTGAAGAATGACGAACTTCGAAAGATTCCCTGGCGTAAACCATAATCTGTCCTTCGTTATACTGCGAATATTTGGCAGAAAATCTCTATTACAGGAACCTTCTCACGAAAAAGTGGATTTATTTGCTAAATTTAGAAATCATCTAACACGTGATGTAGGCAGAATCCATGTTTTGCGAATCCTTGATACCGAATAATATATTGACAGCAAAATGAGTCCGTCTGCCTGGAGAGCGCTAGTGGCTGAGCCGTTCTTCGACTGTTTTGCGCCTGCTGCGACGGCCCCTTGCATTTGAAAGCGATGTTTTAATTTTGTCGGGTACTTCACATGAAGCCCCAGGGACATTTTCAAAATTAAAAAAAATGGCCTCATCGCTTTTGATTAAATTTTGTTGTTAATAGTGTGACTGGCGTTGATGAGTTGAAGAGAATGGTGCAGGTCTGATTTTCGTTAAAAATTTCAATTTTTCGAAAATTGCAAAATTCAAATTTTTGCGGCGTCTTCCTACAACTACAATTTGAAAGACGAATATATTTCATTAAGAAAAATGTTTGTCAAAAGCAGATCTTCAAATAGTCATGTTCAATTTTTCGAAAATATTTGTATTTTTGCAAAACTTTGTTTCCCATTTTTATTTTCTTTGGACCATTTTTCCTTAAAAACGACACAAAATGTGTTGATTTAATTTGGTCCTTAGCGTAAAGTACTCTTAAAAAAATAGTGCCTGTCGTCAGAGGTGGATTTACGCATAGGCACAGTAGGCACGTGCCTACGGCGGCAAATTTTCAAAGGCGCAAAATTTTCTTGATATTTTCTAAAACGAATTTAGGTTCTCTAAAAACTATAACAGCATAAATCATATTTTTATTTTAAAAATGATTCAAACGAGACTAAAGCCGCCCCCTCAACCTTTGATTTATAAATTAAGTTTGAATTTCAAATAGGGGCATTTTCAATGTTACATAATACATGAAAAGAATTCGCCAACGACTTCTGATTGGTTGATTGAGCAGAAAGAATTACATTCTTAGAGTAAGAATTAGGAGTTTGAATTAGCCAGTCAGAAATCGCTGACGGATTTCGCCATGCATTCATATTGCGCTATATAGAAAGTAGCGAGATCTATTACTTCTTGAGTTAGTTCTAGAAGACGGATCTGGAAAAACCCTTTTCTTTCTTTTTTACTATTGTTGTGTATCTTTTGTTGTAAGAGCCTGTCGAGTAAAAATTATATTTTGAAGTTTTAAAATGAGTGATTATCGAAAAAGGCTCAGCGTAAGTCAATATGCAAAAATCCGAAAAGAAAAGGAAGAGAAATGTCAAAATGAAATTAATAAGACAGAGAAAAATGAATTCTTTAAACCTATATGTGAAAATGATCACTGCTGCAGTTCATTCGACAATTCTATTACTGTTAGTATAAACATATAGATTAGATAATATATTTAGTTTTCAGCTTGTTTATTTTTTCCATGTACTAATAACTTGTGATCAGGGCCGGATTTACCCACAAGCAAAACAAGCAGTTGCTTGGGGGCCCCCATTCACCAGAGTCCCCGCGTTTCGGAAAAATACGCATACCATGCTTTTTTGTCTGTGAAATAATTGTTAATCAAGTAGTCTACTGTGTAACAAAATGTACAATTTCAAAACATTTTTTAAAAATGAGTATGGAGCATGATAAGCTGAGAAATCTTCGTTTTGAAGACATCATCGACCAATTTTCTGCAGTGAAGAGCAGAAAAAAATTATGTAAAATGTATTTAATGTAAAAAAAATGTAACACAAGTAAAAATGTCTATAAAAAATTATCAGTTTTCATTTGTATCTGTACAGAAAGTACTTGTACTATAATACATCTTTTTATTTAATAAAGATGGAGCTATTTTTTCGGGGGGGGGGCAACACAATTTTGTGCTTGGGGTCCCGCACTACTTAAATCCGGCCCTGCTTGTGATAAATAAATGTTAACATTAATATATTTTGAATGCAGAGTTGTGTTGCGAAAATATCCTCAAAATGCAAAAAATGTTTAGTACAATTATTAGAAATTGAATATTCTTGACGTGTTGTTGTATTCGTTAAAATGAATAATATCTTAATATAGAATTTAAATAAATTAGCATAAAAATGTTACTATAATTATGTTACTAAACTTTATTTTATATAATATGTAATAATACACATAATATTTTGACTCTTTTATTTATTCGGGGTTATCACTGAATCTAATAAGGAGACTGCAAAGTTCCAAACAGCTAAAAATGAAATGGTTCCTTAAGCAATTGAAAATATAACTGCGATTCATTATGAGTTGACGATTCAACCGATGTAAATAGTTTAAGCATTTTTTTGTATAATTAATTAAACCTCTCTCTCTCTCTCTCTCTCTCTCTCTCTATATATATATATATATATATATATATATATATATATATATATATATAATCTTTCTAGAATATTTGTTTATAATATTACAATACATTATTATAATAATTTATTATTGTCTTTTTTAATTAAATAGGATTTCTACCGAATGTATACAACTACAAGAACATAAAATTGATGAAACCATAACTTCGACTGATCGTTTTTGTTGGAAAAGCGATCCAGCTTTGTGGTCTATTAATGAAGCTACACGTGATTATGTTGCCAAGCATGGGTTCGAACAAAACAAAAACGTTGACTTTTCTAAATCAAGAAAAGAGTACAATGATGGCAACGTTTGTTACTTAACGTCGAATATGTTTGAGTATACGCATATCAGCAAAGAAAAAAATACCTCGCAAGTGGCTTGTTTACTCTGAGAGCAATGACATCTGCGGTGTTTGTCTATTGTTTTCAAGCAATTCAGAAGTAAGAACAAAATTATCATCGGAGGGATTCAATGATTGGAAAAATGCGCATACCAAATTAAAAGAACATGAGAATTCTACATGTCATAGAAACTGTACGTCCGCATTGAAAAAAAGACAGCGGACTGAAAACCAAGTGAATAAGCAGCTGCTTGAACAAGTTGAAACCGAGGCAACTTATTGGAGGAATGTTCTTGAGTGTGTTATTTTAGTAATAAAAACTCTTGTTTCAAGAGGGCTTCCTTTGAAAGGACATGTCGAAAAGTTGGGACATACTTCAAAATTTAGTAGATGAAGGATTCAGTACATACTCTTTGAAAAGTCTTTCAATTACGCGCTGGTCAGCTCGAGATGATGCATGTCAGGCTCTAAAACATCGTTGGCAAAATGTTTTAGATGCCCTTCAAATTGTATCTGATGATTCTACGCAAAAACCATCAACGCGTGCGGAAGCTAAAGGGTCATATTGTTGCTTTAAAACGACTTGAAACTGCTATTATGACCGATGTTTGGGGATTCATTTTAGACCGCTTGAATGTGTCGAACAAACAACTGCAAAAAGTCGATATCGATTTAAGTTCTGTGTTTGGTATTTACACTTCGCTTGTAGAACTTTTAAAAACGAAGAGAAAATTTTGACCTTTTTGAAGAGAAGGGTAAGAAGCTATCAAATGCTGAAACGTACGAATCAGAAAACAAAAGAAAAGGAAACGTAAAATGCAATGTGATGAAACTAACGAGAATGCAGCAGAACTGACCGCACGAGACAAGTTTAAAATCGACACTTATTTGGTTATTGTTGATAAATTACTTGCAAAATTGAATAAAAGACTTGAAGCGTATAAAGATGCACATGACAAATTTAAGGTTGTCATTGAAATAGAAAAATTATCTTTGATAGATTTGTAAAAAGCAGCGATATTTTTATGTTCACAATTTCTCCAATATCTTGAAGAATCGCTTGTTTCTAAGCTTATACATTTAAGTTCGTATTTAAAAATCCTTGACGAAGACGTTAAGCCAACAAATCCTGCAGCTTTATTAAAGTGGTTACGGAAAGAAGAATTAGAAAGTATTTATCCTAACGTTGACATTGCTCTTCGAATCTTTTTATGTATTCCGGTGGCCTATTGCACAGCAGAACGTTCATTCTCTTGTTTAAAAAGGATTAAAAATTATTTGCATTCTACAATGACAGAGTATCGACTGAACTCCTTAGCGTTATTGTGTATCGAAGAAAATTATCTCAGCTTTTTAGATTATACTATAATTATTGATGAATTTGCTCACCAAAAGGCACGTCGCAAAATTTTACATCAATAGACAAATTAGCTATAATTAATAAAACATTATTTCAACTGTATAAAAAAAACCATCCAAAAAGTTAAATTTTATATTCCTTGTATGGTAAATCGAAAATTATAAAACTGTTACAACGTCGTAATATTCTAATCGTTCAGTTGTTGTAAATAAAAATCTATCACATTCATATTTAATACAAGCTATTTGTTTGTCTACTTCATTAGAGTATACCTTATGATTTCAGAAGTGTATGAATCTGAAAGGAAGGCCCGGTGACGAAAGAAAACATGTTGCAATTCTAGTTGTCATGTTTTAGTTTCCTTTTAATGTTAACGTTTCAGTATTGAAACGTTAATAATGTTGAACGTTATTTGCTATGGAGATACAGTTGATATCCAAAATTAGCTAATCCAAAAAAATATTTAATTTATGAAAACAATGTGCAAAATGTAATGTTACTTTTAAAGTTAAAACGGCAAATTAATGAGGAATTGTTACTGAAACGTTACAATTTGATATGTAACATTAATTTTAAACAGGGGGCGGCAAATTTGATGTGCCTACAGGCGGCAAAAATATTAATCCGCCTCTGCCTGTCGTTAAAATTCCTGATGTATGGAAAATTAAAAAAAAATTGCGTCTTCCTACAACTACAATTGTGAAGATACATTTTTCTTAATGCTACGTGTTCATTAAAAACAGATCTTCACATCTGATCATCTTTAATGTTTTGAAAATATGAGTATTTTTTGTGTAATTTGGCGTCAAAACAATGCCCGCTTCGAATTTGCTGGGCTTCGTGAACATAAAATTGAAAGGTGTTTAGATTGCTATTCTTATGAAAGTGATATAGATTGAAGGAAGGTAATCAATGTAACTTAGAACTAACAAACACAGTTCTTTACTTCATGAAATTTTGATGATTAAGGTATGCTTCATTTGTAAAAGTTAAAAAAGACTAATTTTCCTGGCTATCGAAATAAGCGCAGGTGTTCACATTTGAATGGGTTCGGTTTGAATTATATTCGCTTTATTTCTAATACTTTATATGAAAGAAAGAAATTCCACAAATTTGTAGTAACAATTTAACTTTATTACCACCTATGCTGTCTTGGGAAACAATGCAGTGATGTATATGTGAGAAGTTCATCGTTGAACGGCGACAAGGTAAAGTAATGAATTGTGAAGTCCTTTTGAATGCTTCTCTTTGTTGAACATTGGCATGAGGCTTGAGTAATTTTTCATATTTTTAACGTCGAAAATAGAGAAAAACTGAGTGTGACGTACTATGGAGAGAAATGTATCCTGTAAACGTTTTCTTATATTCTGATATCGCTACCCTAACATGTTGAATTCTAAATACAGATAGAAACAAAACGTTTGTTTTTCGATTAGAAATAAAAATTTCTGAAAATTTTCTTAGGTGTAATGTTTAATGCTCCATACGTTTTCACATGTTCTGACAAGGAGTTAAGTGTAATTCACTCTTCAGGTTGTTACGTTATGTCAAATCAGATTAAACGTTGCTACATTTATTAAAAGATAAGATGTTTTTACGTGCTTTCTCAAAATATGAAACAATTCTACTGTGTAGTTTAAAATATAAGACATTAGAAAACTTGCGCTTTCACACGCAAAGTATAGGAAAAGGATCCTATCCCACCATAAATAATGAAATTTGAAGCACTTATACATGGGAAATGTTGACCTTTCTAAGAAAAAATAATTGGAATGGAAATATTTTACCATGTAGTTTGGACAAGAACACAAAAAGAAAATAACAACTGTCATCAGTTTTTCGTACGAACGAAAAAGTGCGGCAACGTTGCACGACATAACACAGCGGGAATTTTAAATATTGGGAAACTGAGCAGGCGGGCTTGTGGGCATTGCTTTGTGAGCTGACATTCTCGTATTCGAGAATAAATGTATTTAATTTATTTTATATATACATTAATTTCCGCCTTCAAAAGTTACTCATTTTATAAATTATATTGACTGCTTACAATCAAATGTTTGTAAACAATGAGGTGATAACTGTTTTTGCAGTGGTTAATAAATTGAGGTTCTTCACTGACATTTGACAAATTGCCTATTGACAAATTTTTATTTATAGATTCAATCTATCTTGACTATTTTCCCTCATTATCGTTATCTTTAAGCGCTCAACAAAATGGAGGACTGGTTAGCGAAAGAATGCGGTCCAGTAGCCCCTTTTAAATACTACCTCCATCTCCTCAACGGCGGTCCAAGAACGGAGATTGCGCCAAAGGGCATCGTGGACAAGTATGTGTAAGCGCAGGGCCGCGCGGCCTGCGGGAGCGCGAAGTGCGAGGGGCAGATGTGGCTCTGTTTTTATTTTATTTTTTGCGCCATTGCAACGCGACCAAAGCCCCCTGTCAGCGCATTGAGCTCCTTTAATCCACGCAGTCCCCGCCGTTGCCTTTTATCCCTTCGCGATGCTGCGGCCAGGGGCTCGGTGGCTTCCCAGACGGTCGCCCGGCCAGGAACCCACGAAGGCTGGAATTGCTCAACTTGCGTGACTTCACGGAGCGCAGTTAAGGAATTCGGCCAGCGTCGCCTGTTTGGTCGATTACCTGCCAATTATTGCCAACAGGGAAGATATTGGGGCAAAACGGAAAAGCTAGCCCAGACTCAAGAGAAAAGGAAACTAACTAGTACAAGAAAGTCTCTGCCATTCCGTAGCACTAGTTTATTCTTCAAATTTTAATTTTAATAGAGTGCCACGGACATGGGGCCGATGGATAATTATAAAAATGCAACCTTATTCCCATTTTGAAAAGCGTGACAGACGCGGCAAAGCCGGTGGAGGAGTTCCAAGACGCTCAGCGCGCCTCGGCCCCGCCCCCCCCGCCCCCCCCCCGCTCCGGCCACTCGGTCGCTAAGGCGCCAGCGAGGAGGCGTGGAAGGGGGAAGTGACATGAGGACACGAGGCGGCTGCCGGGCAGTGTTCAAACCGAACAGGCGGTGTTATGAACTAATTAGTAAATTAGTTAACTATAGTAATATAGTGATACGATGGTTTTGTGTTTAAACTGTTTTCTTTTTTAATATGCGCAGGTATCGCTGACTCGCTTTTACGATCTACCTCGTCCCTGGAGTGTGGCAGCATCTATTCACGGAGCAAATCTTCCGGTGTTGTTGGAACAAGGCTCTCGTCGTGGAAGTATTAACGTACTGACTGCATTTCCTAATAGTGGGGACTTGTCGAGATTCGCTAAGTATTTATCGCTTTGTCCACGAACCAACCCTCTCGGAGTTTTTGTAACAGTCTACATGCATTGTCATGATCTTCAAATAGAGAATGTCCGTGGTATAAACAGAGAGTTCTATCTAAAACTTGGCACTAGCCGTGTGATTCATTTTTGTGCAGATAGTAACTCGTTTGTGTATATCTCAAAGTCTCACAATGGAGCGAAGAACCATTGGCATATTATGATGAAAACTGTCTCAGGTTTCTGTAACGAGCAAGTGGATGAACGCAAGAGGATGGTGCAACTGAACACTGGACTTCAAAACTTGAACGGCTTTCGATTCGACTTCGTAATTCGCGAGCAACATGCGTGGATAGACAGAAGAGGTGAAGATCGTTTTGGTGGACGAGATTCTAATTTTGCCATCCTACTAACGGATTATGGAATGCAATGGTTAGATTCAAGTAAGAGATCGAACTTAAATACAATGAGTACAATGGACCTTGAGTTAGGACTGCCAGTATGGAGAATTGCCGAGCAGGGGGCCTCGAAACAGAACTTTGGGGGAAGTACTACCGCTATTGTTACACAGGTAATTGTACAATGTGATAAATTGAAACTTAAGGGTAGGTAGCGACCAGTTACAGCAACTACCTGTCATACATCGCGTTTACCTCCCCATGTCATCCTTTAGGTATAATCAGTGGAGGGCGTATTTTACTATATTTGCATATTTTATTCCTCGCGACCAAACGATTTTTGCAAGAAAATACGCTGCAGACAACAAGAAAGAAATATATGAATTTTTATAGTGCTTATTTTTACATATATTGACAGTAGGTGAATATATCAGTAATTCGTGCATATTGACGCATATTTTAAATATTATTGTCCCTCTGAATACTGTCGCTTTACTTATCTTTTCAACAGCTGATTTCTAAGTACGTTTCTGTAATCCCTCTTGACAGTATTACTAACAATGTGGGACGTTGTGTAGAGGCAGTAATTCTAAGAAATAGCTTTGCTCATTGGAATCTTGTCGACTTAGATGACTAAAGCTGATCCGTTTACCCGGAGGATGGACCTCTTAGCAGTTAATTCGGAGAAATAACCTCGCTGCAGGGAACATTAACTGAATTCGTTTCATCGCTTTCAACACGCAGTATTTATTTGCCGATTTATTCATAGCGCCATTTGACATGTCATCAGCTGTTACGGTGTCATCTAATAGGGAGCTTCACAATAGAGACGTCGCTGTAGTGACGTTCAAGCTCCTGATTGTATTACACAGTAACAGCTGATTTATGTCATCGTAACCTATGTTTAAATCAAAGTATAGCGTAGGTTTCAGCTGGGAGTAAGTAGGTTGGCGGAGAACAAACCTTTTGGATGTCCCCCGAGTTGTTGGAAGGGCCGTGCTGGGCCGTGGCGCCTGCCCTCCGCGCCCCCGGGGCGTCCTGCAGCGGCCCTTTTCCCGGCTGCCTTGCTTTGCTGCTCGATGAAGTTAGGCTAAATAAAACATTAAAATATGCGTCGCCACCTAACGCTTGCGAGCGTCTCATTACAGTCATTACTCACTCATTACACATTTCATTTTCAATGAAATGATCACTTAAAAAGCGCAAAGATTTTGAAGGTCTCGAAAATGCAACTAACAAATTTTTTAAGTCATATTTATGGTCATATATTCATATTTTTAGGTCGTAAATGCTTGCATATTTCTAACATTTTTAGGTGATTATCATTTGGAGCCCTTGCATTACCAAAGGGGAGTGTACTCTCTTTTGTCCACACATGTTTCTTCACTTTTTGTAGGGAATCTTTTAAAAAGATGCAAACCATTTGTATTGTTTATTTTGTGCGTTGTAGTCAAAATAAAATGCAATGTGTTGCAAGAGTTGTTTATAATATGAAATATTACGTATTTGGCTGAAAATACAAAACGAATTAGTACTATTCTCTCAAAAACTCAAAATTCACATTACGTTTTGGAAATATTTGTAGTATTTTTAATATTAGTTGAATATAGTTTAATATATTACTGTGTTAGGAAGAAACATTGACCTTTATTTAATATAATGTAATACGTTTTGCATTAAATACACATATTGATGCAATATCATCAATATTTTATATACAAAAATAATTAATTTAATGCATTTTTGTGTAAATGATTGTGCATATATTATTAGTTTCAATTTATCAAAATTGTCAAAAAGTCAATAAATGAGAATTTACTCGGAGGCCCTGGGCCCCCACCTCCTCTGGACCTTTAGGTCCTTGGCATCGCAAAGGCTAATCGCCTTTCGCCAATCTGTTCGCAGTCTAACGAGTACCTGGTGGTGAGAAAGGCCCAAAGAGTTCCCTATGGGCTGGTGTTGCTGTTGCCATACGATTGGAAAACCTGGAGTTGTCTTGGAGGTATATTGGTACTGTTTGTACTTGCATCAACCCTGGTACATAGTCATAGTTTCCTGATCTCAAGCATGCTTTCCTCATTTTTCGATGTTTTGGAGATGTTATTAACTGGGGGTTCCTCAATGACCATCCATTGGGCATCTCAGCATATAATCGTCTTGTGCGCAATCTTCTTGCATATACTTGCAGGAAACGCATACACGGGACTTTTGCTTGGTTTTATTACAAATCCTCAATATTTTATGGAGATAAATTCCATCAAAGACGTCGTTGCGACTCATGAGAGACTATATATGCCCAAAGCGTACACTGACACAGATTTCCTCGATCGTTTAGGAAAACTTAAAAATAATTTAATATTCATACAAAACGTAAGTGAAAGAGATATATGTGTGCGAGACATAATTATGACGGGAAAGGCTGCAACATTAATGTCCGACGATATATATTGGGTCACTTCGCGCTACAGAAAATATAGAGAGGAGGGTAGAATTGTGTTGCATAAGGTGAAAGAGCCTTTACTCTCCCCCGATTTTGCAGGTTATGTGGTTCCCCGGACTCATCTGATTCTTGACGTCATCAACAAACTTATCCTCCGCTTGTGGCAGTCGGGGTTGTTCGACCACTGGGAAGATATGCTTGCGTACAGTTTGGATCTAGATGGGCAAACGGACGCGACTCATTTAAATGTTGACGAACCTTGTGCCTTAGAAATAAACCAACTGTCAGGGCCTTTCTTCTTGTTCGTTGGAGGTATGTCCTTGGCAGGAATCGCGTTCCTATTGGAGCAGGTTCGAAAACATAAGACAGATGTTAACCTAGCACGTGCATTACAGGCTTTCGCTGCTAGTATTATAATGCGTTTTC
This sequence comes from Gryllus longicercus, assembly GCA_038098605.1. NCBI lineage: Eukaryota > Metazoa > Arthropoda > Insecta > Orthoptera > Gryllidae > Gryllus > Gryllus longicercus. Next base: position 170,396 of record JAZDUA010000038.1, on the reverse strand, counting down.
GCTGCAAACAACATGGCCACTTGGCAAGAAACTGCTCTTTGGAACACAGCTCAGGCCTTGAACTGTGACCAAATGCTGTCACGCGATGACAAAGGACAGAGCGTTCCTGCACTGTTGAAGGTTCACCATCCCTCTCCACGCAATAACCCTCTTCGTTTGCGAACTTGCAACACACTGCCCCCTTTCACGCACACAGCACTATTTCATGTTGTTTTTTGCGTCTCTTTGTAGAAGATACAATAATCAAATTAATAACAAAGGAATGGCAATTTTTGTAAAATCTGAAACTTTTCTGCACGAAATTCCTGTGCAAACTACATTAGATCATACTGCTGTTAAAGTGAAGCTTACGTCGTCTTTGCCATTTGCACCCTTTATCATCAGACTAGTCTATGCCCGGTCGTTAATGAATTGTGCAATATTATATTTAACCTTTGGCATTTTGATTGATACAACTTTCTTAGGGGGATCAGTCAAACCAAAATTTACTAGACAGGTGACAGGGTTAAACATTGGAACTCAATAAAAATACAACGCGTCAAAACTTTATCTAATTAAAAAATCAATGAAAATAAGCCTTCACAATATTCATCAGATTTTGATACTAGATTCATAGTTGAACATTTCAACCTTAGACACTGTAACCTAAAAACGAAAACCAATCTTAAACGGTGTTCAATGTGTGAATAATCATAGCAACCTCACACCTCATAGAGTGACTGGGTCTAGCAAATACAAGACATTGGTGAACAAGATTTTAAAAACAGTTGTAAGATTTCAGAACATGACAACTCTACTCAACACGTACCAACTGTACTTAAATATACCTCTGACTAATCTCTTCTAAACAAGCAAATGTGTTTCTTGAGCAACAGTCTACATGTCGAGACATTTTGAATCTACCATTACAGTTTTGTAGACTACGCTCTTCTAGGGGCCTCTATTACCTCCACCACCACCACCAAGGGGCATGTGGGAACGTGGGGAAATGAAGGGGCTCCGTTGATGTTCCTTTCCTAAACAATTAGGTCTTTCTATTACATTATTGGGGATTAGGTTTCTTTGGGTGCTTCTACTGCGTGACATGTGTGGTTAGGTAAGGGCAGAAACACAAAATCTATGTAAAACTAAATTGAAAAAATAGACATAAATAATCTATCAAGATAGAATTATTTTTAGAAAGGGATTATTTTTTCCTGTGTAGTTTTATTCTCAAAGATTGGCAACATTAGAATGTTCTTGCAATCTCCAAATAAGAGTTTTAAAATCAGTATTTTAAAAGTGAAAACACCTTCGTGCTAGAACTCAATTTGCTGCCTTTCTAGCTATCCATGCAATGGTGAAGAAAGCTTCCAAAATATACAAGAACATCGAAAAAACTCATTTTATGGACTACGACGTAAAAAACTTAACGTTTTCCGAACACGTAATCCCAGGGTTACGTACCAAGAGCAGATCGTTTTCAAGTTATATACGATGGTAAGGTATGTTTCAGCGAAATGCGTGTTGTGAGTTGCGTGAACGCCTGCCTTTCCAAATATACCATAATCTGCCAACTTCTATGTTTTTGTCATTTCTTAAACATAAAAAGCAGAAAATCTATATTTTCTTATAAACTGAAAAACAACGACATATCTCCATGGTAAATTATGTTGGCAAGGAAATAGAAATACTGAAAGGAACACGCATGGAACTCAAACTCAGACAAATCACTAAATTTCTATATAAAGCTTGAAGCTTGTGTTTGAAGAGTTCAAGATAATTGAGTTCAAATTCATGGTTTCTCTTATTTGCCGATTATAACTAGCTAGCAATGTTGAAAACGTAAATTTTTCCTGTTGACAGAATTTGTCTCTTGTGTCAACTTGATGAAGATCACTGAATTGCAGTGGTTTGATTACACTTTATGATTATTTACAATCTGTGTGTTTAAACATTTGCCAGATATTCATGACGATATGACTGTAACCACGACAAAACAGGTGTTTTCATGGAAATGATGTAAAAGATATTGCACATCGTGTTGTGTGATTTGTGTTTGATTAAATAAGTAAAAACTGAAAAATGTTTTGTAAATTTTCCTATTTCCTGCGCTCTTTTTTATCCATCCATTATCAGAATTTGAATAATTATTATATTCAGAAGTCTGCTTATTTACTTTTCATACATTGCGGAATACCAATGCTAGATACTTTGTTCAGTCACGAAATAATTTTCTGTGCATTAGTAAATGGAATGAGCACCGTAATAAACAATGTCATTTCACTATGATTGTCCTGTGATCTGTTATTATATTTTAAAATGGAAAATATATCAAAAAGCTGTCGTTTATAATGCTTGGTAAAGTAATTTTTTATAAGATAACATAAAAATGAATATCTTATTTTAAAAAGTTGATATTTATACATCAGAAGCAATCGAAAAAATATTCTTCCTGTGGTTTTAGCAAAACCTCGAAACTAAAGTAACTACATTCAAAATCTCATAATATAATTCATCGCAACGCTGCGTTGGGCAGGAATTTCAACATTTAGAAATGCCATTGTACAAAAGACTTTTGGAAATAAATTTTCACGTACTTTAAATATTTTATCGAACTGGGAATTGCGCTGGGGCAATTGTACAAACCAGATATCCTCTAAAATGATTCTCTTGAAGCTTTTCACAGAACTATGCAAGATATAAACGGCAATAATCGACTCTTTGGAGGTGCTGTTTTACTACTATCTGGTGATTTCCGGTAGACATTACCTGTCATTCCTCACTCCACTTATCTGATGAGATTTACACATGTTTGAAACAATCATTTTTATGGAAAAACGTTGAAACACTTCGATTGACTATAAATATGCGAGTACTTTTACATAATGATCCGATGGAACTAAAGTTGCCACCTGTTCGGGTTTCACCCGCAGACTTCGGGTTTGGTGACCAATCTCCGGGCTCCGGGTTTACTGCTTTCACCTCCGGGTCATGCACAATACTGAATGTACTACGCGTTCAAATGGTGTGATTCTTAACAGGGTTTTGTCCATTCCCGTAAGGAATACGTATGTAGAACGGATTTTTTCAATTATGGGAAACATTTGGTCCGATTTGAGAAACGGGATGAGAGTCGAATTAGTCAAAGCAGAACTCTTTGCAAAACTAAACTATGATATGTCTTCCGCCGAATTTCACAAATTCATAAACAATAAGAAGCAAGTATGCTCACTAAAGAAAGCCGTTTCAAATGATATATTAAATTCAAAGGTGGAAAGTGAATTAAAATACTTGGAAGAAACGTTTGTTTTAAAAAATAAATATTACAGAAATGTAATACAGAGATTCTATTTTTAATGTAATAATTTATTATTTGTTTTATAGATTGTTGACTATGGAAATGTATTTTATTTGATTGTTTCTAAACTAATAAATTAAAATTATGATTGAACAATTAAAAAATATGGGTAAATGTTAAATAAATACCCGACCTCCTCTCTCATGAAAATCTCCAGGTGAGTGTGTCAATAGGTGGCAACTCTAGATGGAACAAGTATTTTCAAATCAATTACTGGATATTGGAAACGGTGCAATCAGACTACATCAAAATACGCAATGTATCCAATTGCCAGACAACTTCTGCACTATTGGTCATTCAAAAAATGAACTAATTGAGAGTGTATTTCCAGATATTCTTAATAATCACTTAGACCATAATTGGCTCAGTAATCGTGCAATTTTAGCGGCAAAAAATGTTGATGTCGATCAACTATCAAATACAAAATTTATTGCTAGGCGATCTAATGATTTTTAAGTCAATTGACACCATTGCTGATGAAAACCAGATCGTTAATTTTCTAATTAGATTTTTAAATTCTTTGGACTTACCAAGAATGCCGCCACATAATCTTTAGAGAGAGAGAGAGAGGGAAAGTGACAGTGACAAGGACAGAGAGAAAAGAGAGAGACGGATGGAGAAAGAGAGATGGAAGGAGAAAGAAGGAGAGGGGGTGGAGAGCAGGAGAACGCCTGCCGGCTTCCCCTGTTTTAAATAATTCCGAAGAAAACAGCAGCAATAGAGACAATTCTGATCCCCCCTGTGACATCCAGAACAGCGTAGAAAATGTTAAAAGTGGGTGTTATTCCACGAAGTATTACATTCGCCGTCTCGGGTTACCTGAAATATCACTCCCACCGCACCAGCGTGTGATTGACGTGGAAGTGATAATCCAACGTTATGCGCAGGTACGAGATCCAGTCAATGTAAAGATAGCTTGGCACATCACGAAGGCATCATAAAATCATATGAATATTATTTATAATATTTGCACTTTATTATCTGTAATATTTGCAGTTTTCCTAGCGAGTCTAATGCCTCACAATCTGGACTATTTGCGATAAAACGTTGGAAGATGCAGACAACTTTTGTGAAATCTTTTGTCGAAGCGAGTGAGAGGCAACAGGATGGTAAGTTTTTTTTAGAATTTATATGTTACACATAAATTTATGTTCACGATAAGTATAGGAGACAACATATAAACGAAAAATTGATTTCTGTTTACGTGAAGAGAGCTCAAGGAGAGGCAAAATCACCTCTACAACGTTTATTTACACTTCACTTTTTCTTCAAAACTCATCGTTTTATTTGTGGAATGGTCCTACCACGAGACTTTGCGAAGAAACAAATCAAATAGACTCATTCAAAAGGCAATCTAATATACCCTGTGAGGAATTTAGCTGTTAGAGGAACTGATTTTTGACTTGTGAGAAATTGTAATGATTAGGGGCCGATTTTGATGACATAATATATTGCCAAAATAAATAATAAAATGCTCTTAAACTGCTTTAAAAATGACGTAAAATTTTGATCAAAATCACTTCAGATGAACAACTCAAGCTGTTTGATATCTTATTGATGTAATTGAGGCTTTTTCCTTTTGTTTAAGGGAACTCAGCTTACAAAATTTGGGTTTGGACTGTTCTTCAAAAGGAAATCTCTCCCTTTTGGGAAATCGGCCGAACTGACAATGGCGCCGCTAGGCGTCACACACAAGAACTTTAGATTACATAATACTCACCATGGCCAACGTTACAATACATGAGCGAAAAATCGAATAGGCTACTTAGGAATTCTGTGGTGATCATTATTTTGTTGCAATTCGTATTGCTGTTTGAAACAAGTATCAATAAAATGATATTAAAATCGATTAAATAAGCAAAAAATACACTAAAATGACATAAAACAATAAAAAATGACTTATTAGTCGAAATCGACGAAAAATGCAAGAAAATTACACAAAAAAATGGGTCTTTTCGTTTTGTCGTTTTGACAAATGACATTTAATTAAAATCCGCCCCCTAGTAATGATGATTTTGGAGATTCTATAGTATAATTAGAGTATGCACAGTGAATGTCTTGTTATCTGTTGATGCGCAGTATTATAATTGATGTGCACAGCATCACAATTCGTAGACAGGATAATCACGCATGAAAAAAATTTTTAATTTTCTTGAAAATAGTGACGAGAAACACCAATTTACTATTGACAATTTGATAAATGAGTTTGACACAGATATTCTTGCATATCAAAAAATAGAGCACGTCTTCTTGAAAAGGATGGGAGCTATATATTGGTGTCACCTAGTATACCTTACGTTGTATGTTTCAAGGATTTACAGGTACTCCGTGCGAGCAAATACGCCCCTTCTGACTCTGTGAGTGTGGGAGTGTCAGTTGTTGAACAATGCCGATTATTTGTTCTCAATAGTTGTGTTCAAGCTGATAAAGTGAAACTAGAATGCCGCATCGAATTACGATTGTTGGAAAGAGCTATTCTGCCGCTTTCGCCACCGTTTATTAGCGCTCTAGCGCCTCAACCGATTTTCAAAAAGTTAAAGTTAATATACGCATTTTGTAGTAAGTTGAATATACTTTAATTTTTTTTAAATCAATTGTTTCGCTACAACACATAGTTTGGAAGACATACAAGAAAAACTAAAAGCAGGGCGAAATTTATAGGGTTTTTGAGCATCAATTGACTTATATCCACAAAGAAATACGGAATACTTGTTTGCACAAGTTGTATATATCGTACACCGTTCGTAATATAAATGCATTTATAAGGCGATACATTGGATATCCTAAGTTCTAGATACTTAATTTATACGTGAAGTTATCCATTCTTGATTACGTAATTCATTGAAATGGTGAATTCAACTCTATTAAAGTCGAGAAGATTGTGTGTCGAGGAAGTACAGAATACTCTTTGCATACGTTTTTGATGTAAATAAATAAATAAATAAATAAATAAATAAATAAATAAATAAGTAAATAAATAAATAAATAAATAAATAAATAAATAAATAAATAAATAAATAAATAAAGTTGTATATTTCGTTATGACACTGTAGGTTCCTACTATGTAACGGGACCTTCGGGACGGGAATTATGTTGGCACATAGATAGCCAAATTAGTTCAAATTTATCGCCATACTGAGATTCAGTCATTTATTACAATTCTTTGGTGCTAATTAACAGCGAAAAGCATACATTTCAAACGTACCGAACCGGAGAACATTTTTTCGCCGAAATCAGCCGGCTAAGTTCCAGAGGAAATGTATGGCATTTCTTTCGAACACAACTCTTTGAACTGCTTTCGAAGTTCACCGGTACATTCCAACATCTCTCGCCCTGCTGGCGAAGCAGCTGGCGCATTGTAATAACTTCTCGGAATCCAATTTTTTCCTCACAAGATGCGACGAGATCGCACTGTTTGAGAATCTGGAGCCGAGCAGTTGCGTGGCGCTCGCCTCGCTCATGGGTAGAAGCTAAGCGACGCGCGAGTATCGACTGCTCTCGAACGATGAATTGTTCCGTCAAGTCGGTGTCACTTCCAAAGCGGTTCAGGCGCGAACCGCTTGAGACCCTCACTGCGCACTGCAATGCCAAGCTGCGAGGAGAACCTTTCCGTTGGCCGGGACCAGGCAACTTCTCCTCATTCAACACGTGATGATTCTTACGCTGCGAATGCTAACGGTCCATGTGTTTGAACGTTTTCAGAGGGACAAAGGTAAAGAGACGTTTTAGCAGATGCGAGGCACAATTTCTTCAGAAAGGCTCTCCCAATATTTCGCTGCTTCAAAAAGAAACGGATAGACCTAATTGCACTGTTTAATATGACGAATAGTTAATTTCTTTTCTTGTTTCACAAATTACACAAATGGGATTTTTTGAAGTATTTCTCATGCTGTTAATATGCACATTTTCGGCTTATTTTTACGGTGCGCAAAACGTGTCTTTGAGGCCTTTGGCCTAAAAGGTTTTGCTGGAGTTATTGAACGATGTAGCTGACTGGGTGCTGCGGGTTGCACTTGCCATGAATATTTGGATGCGTTTTTAAAACAAATCCGTCGTATTTGTAAAGCCAAAAAGCAATTCGTCTCGTCTCCGTGAAATGTTCTTTCGTTCGATACCTCATTTATGAAGGTCGGTTGCGCGTAAACCGCAAAAGGTATGTATACTTCTGAAATAACGTAGGAAACCATGAACTGTTCATATTATTTTAACTGTTTAAAATTAATATTAATAATAATAATAATAATAATAATAATAATAATAATAAATATTATTTTAACTGTTAATATTAGCAGAGGAGGATCTCCTTGCTTATTACATTTCTCGTGAATCAGTGTAATATATAAAACGTCATATCCTAATATTTAGAGTAAAATATTGCATGGTATTTTACATACATTGCAAATACTATTTTTCAGTGTTTCGTGACTGAAAAGTTGTGCTAAGTTGTTATTAGTTCTAGTTAATACAAGAACAAAGTGATGTGAACGGAACCTTCTCGAACTTTTCCATTAGGAGGGGAAAATTTCATAATGTCGAAAGATGTCCGTTGGGTCAGAGAGCATTTTAAATGTGAAGCAACGATTTGTTGTGAAATATGGAAAGGCACTTGTTGCAGAATAAGAATAGCAGTTTGTTGTGACAACGAGGCGCAACTTCATATTCTTTCTAAAAATCGGAAGAGAAGTCTTCAAAGATGAGGTGAGAAAATCCTACGGCCGGCTGGCAATCTCTTAGAAGCGTTCTTTTAGAAGTGCAAAGCGTCTGCTAAACCAATATTTCTCGAAATCGAATTTAGTTACAATCTCACGTCACTGATACTTTCCTCATCTAAAGGAAATATTACTAGCGCGGTTGCTCACTCGACGTGGCGTAAATAACTCGCAGACTGCAGACGCGATTTAACCCAGACAATATTTATGTTCACATGTGGCTCATTTATTAATGCTTTATTATATGGTATATTCATAAAGTATGAATGTATTCTCATTGTCAATTTTCTGGAGGGAGCCCATGTTCGTTATTACAAGAAGAGCGTGGTAAATCAATAATTTTACTTTCGTAAAATGTCTATTATCTCCTACACCCGAATGCCTCGATTCAGAACAAATTGCAAAAAAGAATAAAAGTTTTACATCCGAGATGCCAGCCCAGAGACCATCGCGGCATCCCAGGAAAACCTCGATCAGCACAGGAGGGACAGGGCCGTGGAATGCAAATAGACAGATTAAAGGAAATGTGTGAATGCAGAAGGAAAGAAGATGGAGTTTGAATGAATTATGAAGCTGGGGAAAGGGGAGGGGGAGGATGATAATATGAGTACAAAGTTTTTCGTATACATAAATGTAGATTTTCTATTTGACGCAGAAAGTGGCTGAAGTCTAGAAGATAATCTGTATCAGAAAAAGATACTGAAAGAAGGCAGATGAACAAGATAAATACAACGTAACAAGAAACGATCATACATTGCAAAGAGTGAAAATGCCTGAAAACCTTGTTATCTAATATATGATATACTTGCTTTAGAACATTGAATTGGACATGAAGATACGGTGATAGGGCTTTCAGCGAGTGCAAAGAAGAGAAAAGTACGAAAGAACGGCTTCACGTCTTGAAATGGAACCGAACGTGGTCAGGAGCGTGGCGACATTCAGAGAGCGAACGTGGTGTTTAACTAAGGGGTGAAATGGGAATAGGTGTTTGTGCTATCTATAGTTACTGGCTTTAATCCAATCACTGAGTTGGGTTTTCAATTTTCTCAAATTGCTAATTTGTTTTTGATCCATGGGTAGTGAGTTCCATATTCTAACAACCGTGACAGTAAATGACTTTCTGTAGTATACCGGCGGGGTATGCATAGTAATAGCGAGAAACGTGATCGTTCAAGCGTTCACAGAGAGTATAGTTCACAGTAAGTGAGGCATTGTCCTAAGGAATTTACATAAATTAAAAATGCCACGGGTCCACCACGCAACACCCCGTTTCAATGACAGTGGATTGTTTTCATTTGATAAAACGACTTGTCGATTTAAATGATATTGAGAGAACCATCGTATTCTGGGATTAGCAAAACCCAATATTTTCTTTCTTCCTCAACCAGAATTTCAGGATCGACCGAGTCAAATGCTTTACTAAAATCAAGAAGAATAAGTATTGTTCATTTTCCTTTGTCAATGGAGGTTCTAGCATCCTTGATAATATTTAAAAGAACAGTTTTTGCGGTTCTACCTGATCAGAAACCATATTGTTGATCACTTATGAGACTTTTGATTTCAAGGTAACTTATAGTTTTACATATTAATTAGATCGCTGATGAGGTAGATACCGTTTAATATTTAAGTATGGTAAATAAAAGATGTTGTCTGGTATCAACAATTTATTTTGCTAATGCTCATTTCGATCGCGTAACGGTCATCCTCAGAGCTGCAGAACTTTGTTTTCCGCCCGGAAGCTGCAAGCTCTGAGGATGATCGCTACGCGCTCGAAACGAGCATTAGCAAAATTGTTGATACCAGACACCTCTTATTTAACATACTTAAAAATTATAGTTTAACATCGCGCAATTTTTTCAAGAACTTTAGAGATTTTATGTAGAATACTTATTGGTCCGCATTCTGAAGGATTAGTAGTAGTTTTTGGAAGAGGGTGAACAAGCGCAGTTTTCCAAGAGTTCAGATTCGTTTCACTTACAAGAGAAAAGATTATTATGTCGGTTACAAAAGGAAGTATAAATTCGACACTAAGATTTAGTAATTTAGTATTATTATTATTATTATTATTATTATTATTATTATTATTATTATTATTATTATTATTATTATTATTAATATTATTATTATTATTATTAATAATAATATTATTATTATTATTATTATTATTATTATTATTATTCGCCTTTAGGCGTTTTATTTGAGCCTCCGAATGGTTTTGAAAATATAATGATTTTTAGTTGAAAAATAATTCAGAGTGTGTACCGAAACGGATCGTAAGGTTGAGAGAGTTCAAACGTTCAAACGTTTGAACGAAAACAGCTTTCTGCTCTTGTAATCAATGTATTCACGACGTGCGATGCATATTTTAGCCATAAATAAATAAGATTATTACTTTATATTAATGCTAACCAATGGCTAGAGTTATAATAGCATCTTGATATCAGTGCAATTTAAAATAAAAACAAAAGTAAAAATTGCCTGTATTTCACGCCAACTTTTGCGACAAATACTTCAATTTTCGAAAAATTGCATATGAGTTTATTTCAAAATATATCTTTAAGAAACAGATTTCATTGAGGAAAAACCCCAATCCCTAATATTTTAGTTTAGGAAGACGACGAAACGATTTTGAATTTTTGCAATTTGCGTAAAATTAATTTTCACCGTAAATGAGAACTACACCATTCCCTTAATCGTCCTATAAATTTTCCAACGCAATCTAATCAAACACGATGGAGTCATTTGTTTGAAAATGTCCCTGGAGCTTTATGTAGTCTATCCCCGAAAATTAAACATCAATTTCAAACTCAAGGGGCCGCGACATCAGTCAGAGCAAATGGAGAACATCAATTTTGGAGAAAATCGGTTGAATGGTTTAGCCGCTAGCGTTGTTCACACACGGACAAACGTTTGCCGTCAATCAAATTTTCGGTATCAAGAACCCACAAAACATGGCTTCTGCCTACACCACGTGATAGAGGATTTCCCCCCTGAATTTAGCATATGGATTTATCCACTTTTTCGTTGCTAGAGCCTATAAAGTTTTTCTGCCGAAAATTCGCTTTCTTTCGCGCAGGATTACATAACTTCGTCTCTTTAGTGAAAAAGTAAAAATTGAGTTTAGAATAGTAGAAAGTGATACAGTGCATGTTTATTTTTTGTTTGCATGGTTTTTCACTGTTGTGGCAAAAAAAGTTCCTGTTCCGCGACTATTTTATAATCGGTAGAAGAGGTGGACGCTGGTTGGTCGCCAGCAGCTGGGGTACCCAATGCAATCACCGTGCAAATTAACCAGTGCAAAAACTCAATTCATTTTATTTTTCGTTCATACATCGTAATAAGAGAAAGTATTTTAATCGTGCGCAGAAAGACTGCTATTTTTCAACAGAAAATAGTAAAGAGAAAGTATATAAATATTAATCCAATAAAGTAAATTATTTGTTGTTTCTCAAACATGTATTCAGGATCCATTTTTTGTGGATCGTTGATACCGGAAAATTGATTAACACCAACACATCTCCGTTCGCCTGGCCCTCCGGCCGTGTGCGTCTGGTCGACGCTTCCGCTCAGATCTTCCTCCAAATTGATCTTCCCCGATCGATCTCAAGGAACTCGATTGATTGAATGGCCACTCGGTGTTTCCGGGCGCACCAACAGCTGAGATCGCTAATCCCGTAAGTGTAGATGGGAGATGGGAACCTCGGCAGAGGGTTGTAACCTTCCAACGCATGGTGGTCCACACGTCGTCCATCGGTGTTTTCCCAATCACATTCTACCTCCACCAGCCCCATTGCCCCGCTGGGGAGAAGCTCAAAGCTTACATGTTTAGTAATATTGTGCATGTAAGTGAACTTGTGTGAAAGTGAGGGGCGAGCAGAAGACAAGAAAGAGGAGGGAAGGTGACGCGCAAGTGGGGCACTTGGACATTCGCCTCACGGGACACTACCGACCAGAGCAGTCAGCTGGTCAGACAGCGACAGAAGTCGACCTCGCTATCTGCGAGAACCCTGCAACTGGCAGGACTTCAAGCCTGGGGCCTGGCTGTCAGAGGCGCGGCCTCGAGACCCAGCGACTTTCAAACGGATATTTTGAGTTTTTGGGGTACTTTGCATTAAGTCACAACTATATTTTCAATGTTTTCTCTAAGGTTTTTGTTGAACTTTGTTCTCGGATAACTAGAAAATGCCTAAAAAATGCACTGGGCTCGTTGCCATTGAATTCCCTAATTTTTGGAAAATTGCAAAAGTTCCTTTTCTTCAACTTCTTCTACAACTATATTGTTGAAGAGCTAAGAGCAGCCCAAGACGTAAGAGATACGGAAAGTCGAAGAGATACGAGGAAGTCTTATCCATTCGGTATCACTTCTAATTTAAATACGGGTACCTGTTGATTATTTTGGATGAAAATCTTGATATTTCGCCAAAAAGAGCATTCCTATCTGTCCACGCTGGAAGGCAAATATTCAGTCTAACTTACGGCAAAATGTAGAATTGTCACCATGAATCTAATAAGTTATGAAACGCATAATTTGAATATGTTTATAACATGTCGTATTCAGAAAACAGAAAGAAACTTAACAAAGTTTTACAATCCAAGTACATTATACTTGCAAAATGTATCTTTGCTGAGGCTGTGAACTGTTTTAAAATTAGTTTCATGTGATGAAATGTCTTTGATACTTGATTTCCTTTATACCAAGCTTTGTTTAAATATGTTCTTTCAGTATCTGACATTAGATTTACCAATGAATCCTTGTAGCTAATAATGTTATGCTCCTGTTCAAAAGTTTCCAACACCCTTGTTTCCCTTGTGTGTTACCTCCATATGGGATATGAATTGGTTTTATTGCAATTTCAAAATTATAATCGCCGTAACAAATACACGTTTTGATGCTAATGGTTAAATTTTAGTGCAGCTAAATTTGTTCGCTTTTTTGGTAATATGCACAAAAATGCGCATAGCTCATTTGTATTAGCACAAATGCTAACTGCAAAAATACAGATAATTCCAAATTAGTTCCGCAAATTCTATCGCAGCATTTTTTACGACTTTTAATTCTTTCCCAACTTCCTTATCCCTTCCATATCCCCCCCCCCATATTTTTGAAGAAATTGAAACTTCACAAACTCAATCTAATTTGTGTTCACTTCTACTTTTACAATTGCTCTATTAATCGTTTTGTATGCGAATATAGCATTAAAATACGACTGTTTTGTATGTTTATGTGAAAAAGGTGTTAGTTAATTTCAATAAGAATCAGTTTTGGGTCACATTCATTTTAAGACAATATTTGCACACTTATGTAATAACGTAAAAGTTCAAAGACGAACATAACGTTCATTCATTCTCTAGCATTACATACTTTTGTTTTCTCCATATTCACTTGAAATTTTAAAAGTTCAATACGTTCCGAGGTAATACTATTCGTAGGCATTCGCAAATTTATTTTTAAAAATACGATAATAATTCGACTCTAAATTGAAATCAAACTGCAGCGCGATTTACTTGGTAATTCAATTGTTCAAGATGTCAACATGGCGTATTAATCAAAAAATGCTTTTGGGTTCTAGTATTTAGTCAACGCTACCTACATAGATCGATTTAGGAGGCATTGGTTTAAGACCAGTCATTATCACTAAGGTCGCAGCGCCAAAACACGAAAAATTGTTTTGGGAAATTTCTTAAAATGTTCTAGCGGGATCCGAAAACGAATTACCAGTTCCTGTCAGGAGATCCACACGCATCAAATGACACCGCATTATTCTCGATTGGTGTACGGGAAGAGGGCTAGACGCCAGTCACGGAATGGCAGACACACATATCTGCACGTCCGCACACTCGAAGAGCTTTACTGAAATACTGTTTAGAGAGTTGTCAACTGCAATGCAATATATTCCAAGTTACTCATTGCTGATTCTGTTGCAGGTGGATATATCTCATGATGCTGGCGATACAAACGACTTATCAGTTCGGTACTCCAATAAGAGGAAGTAAATTTCTCGTCAATAGTGTATTGAAGGGGGAGATTTTTTTTAAAGAAAGAATATCGTCTCTGAAAAATCTCTTAACGTGTTTGGAGGATGCTGTACCTCACCAGGTAGAGTATAAAAACTGCACGAAATGGCACGACGAGGCAAAAATATAACATGAATATTTTCCAAAACATTTGTTCAAAACGAAAATGTGAAAAAATTTAGGTTTTTTTGTAACTAATTCCTCAATATACGTTTTACTTTACAAACAATAAAAAACATCAAATTCTGAGAGTTGTACTTTTGATTGATAGAGATGGTTTGTTGGTGGTGGACTGTTTGAGGCGCATGGCCTATGATAGCACCAACTCGAACACTTACCTTTCAATGGCTTTAAATGGCCAGTGTACTTAGAAGGATTCTATTTCCAGGGTGTTGCTATCACTCGGGTGATTCAGTAGACGTGATTGAATTAAAAACATGAAATTGAATCTAACACATTACACAAAATAAATAAATTCCTTCTCTTAGGGGAGCGACTAAATGACACGTGAGAACACCGTGTTTTAATACTGAAGCAATTAAGAATTGAATTTACAGTTAATGAAGGAGATGCAGCGTTGAATATAAACGTAAGAGTTCATTAGCTGAAATAAAATGCAATGTAGAACATATAGTACACTTAAATTTGATGGCGATTTCGCGAATGGCCATTGACTACGGCCTTTTGTGAGTACAACGTGTACATTGGCCAAATACCTCTCCAAACTACTACAACCTCACATTGGTAACACAGAAAGAAACATCAAGGATTCCTCTCACTTCAATGAAAAATTAAAAGGATTTCGCTTAAAACCCGACGATGTATTGGTGTTTTTTGATGTCATCACTTTTTACAATGGTTCCAGTATAGGAGACTTTAAATTTCTTAGCTGAATATTACCCAGAGGATACGTCTTGCTGTTTAAACACACACTGAGTAGTACTTATTTCCAATGGAAATGGAACTTTTATGAACAGACGGACGGCGTAGCCATGAGCAATCAATTGAGTCCGGTTGTGGCCAACCTTTACATGGAGTATTCCGAAGGCACTGCCTTAAACAGTTCTCGTATGAAACCGACATACTCGTTTCGCTATGTTGATGATACTTTCGTGGTTTGGCGTCACGGTGAACGGTGATTTTTTGGATAATCTCAATAATATCCACCAAAGACTTCAATTTACTATGGAGATGGAAAAAGATAAACAACTTGCGTTCTTAGATGTTTTGGTCAACAGAAATCCAGATGGCTCCCTTGGACATAAAGTGTACCGGAAACCCACGCACACGGATCGTTATTTACACAAAAACTCAAATCATCATCCCAGGCAAAAACGCGCTATGATCAAAACACTTTACGACCGTGCTAAACGCATTTGCGAACCCGATCACCTACCCGAAGAACTACAACACCTGGAGAAGGCCTTACAAGCCAACGGGTACAAGCCCAGCGAAGTAAGACGAGCTCTTCACTCGAAGAGGAAGACAGACGAACAAAACCACACAGAAGATACTCTACTCGGTACTGTCTTCCTGCCCTATGTGAATAGGGTAACGGACCGCATAGGAAGACTGCTAGCTAGACACAGGGTTAAAACTGTCTTTAAACCCACCCAACAACTCCGTAACATTTTACGTTCGGCCAAAGACCCCCCAGGATCGTATGTCTTTAGCTGGAGTATACAGAATTCCTTGCTCTTGTGGTTCCGTATACATAGGTACTACAGGGAGAAGTTTCAATACTAGGTTAAAAGAACACAAAAGGAACTGCCGTCTAGGACATACTGACAAGTCAGCAGTCGCTGATCACGCGCTGTCGGGACGCGGACACGACATGCGCTTCGAAGCGACGGATATTCTCTCCACCAGCACACACTACTACAAGAGACTCCAAATGGAAGCCATCGAGATTTACAAACACAAGAACAATTTTAACAGAAAAGAAGAAGGAGAAAAATTAAACATGGTACCCGGCACTTCGAACGACCAAAACTCGGCAGCTAACCAGTACCGCTGACGTGGCCCAATCAGGTGCGAGAACAGGCGGCGCGCCCCAATCAGACGCGAGCGCGCGAACCTCGCCTTTCACTATGAATACAGGCCCCAGAGCCGCGGGAGCGTCAGTCAACGCGGCGCTGCCAACTAGGACACTTCGCCCCCGCCAGCAACGCCACTGAGGATGCCTGCCACAGTTGCAGGCGAAACGTATGGACAAGTTTCCATTGGACCACGGCCTTCAAGCCCGGAAACAACTGATTTTGATGTGGAAACCGGCCGTGAAAGCCTACATTGTATGTTAATAATAGATTTGTATTTAAACGATGTGTATAATAGATACATATTTACGATACGCTGTACAAGAATTTAGAAACACATCCGTGTCTCTAGAATTGACTCATGTTACATAGATAGTGAAATATGCTAGTTTAATTTTTGTGTTAAAAAATGCAAAGTTTCGTCGATCGACGAAATTTGCCGATTTTTGGCAAGTCACGGATTTTTCTGAAAACCACAAAAGTATTCCCATAAACGTCAATTTCTTACAAATAGCAGTGTAGAAAACTTATATTTCATGCAAGTTCTGATTTAAGTAGAAACTTCATTTAACACACAAATTAAAGAGTAATTTACATGCAATACAGTGCGCGAATTTCAGAGCTGTACTTAGAATAGTTTAGGAGATAGAGCCATTTGAAATTTACTATTATTTTCAGAGTATGCAACATGCGAAAATACAAGGCTTTCAATTTAAAGTTCCTAAAAGCATTATTTCTCATCCGTGTATAACCAATGACGACATTTTCTAAATCTGTAAGACTTTAGAAATACAACCTTGTCTCTAGAATTGACCTAGATTACATAGTTTGTAAAATATGCTGTTTTAAATTTTGTGTTAAAAAATGCAAGGTTTCGTCGATCGACGAAATTTGCAAATTTTTGGCATGTCACGGATTTTTTCTAAAAATCACGTTCCTAGCACAAAATTTTGTGCCAAATTCACTGGTGATACCGATTTTTTCATTAGAAACTTAGTTTTTCAGAAAATCGCAAAAGTATTCCCATAAACGTTTATTTCTTCCAAATAGCAATGTACAAAACTTCAATTTTGAAGCCTGTTCTGATTTGAGGAAAAACTTCTATTAACACTTAAATTTAAAAGTAATGTACATACAATGTAATGTGCGAATTTCAGCGCTGTAGCTCGAATAGTTTAGGAGATATAGCCATTTTAATTTGACTATTTTTAGAAACTGCAACATGCGAAAATACAAGGCTTCCAATTTAATAATTTCCACGGATGATACCCAAGTTTCGATTCGAAGATTAATTTTTTAAAAAATCACAAAAAAATCGCCATAAACGTCAATTTCTTCCAAATAGCAGTGTGGTAAAATACCATTTCAAGCATGTTCTGTTTAAAGGAGAAACACCGTTTAAGAATCAAATTAAAGAACAAATTACTTACAATCTCATTTGCGAATTTCAGCTCTGTAGCTTGAATGGTATAGGTGATAGAGCCATTTGAAATTGACTTTTTTTTCAGAGCTTGCAAGATGCGAAAATACAAGGCTTTCAATGTAAGGTTCCTAGAGTCCACATTTCTCATCCGTATATAACAAATGACCACATTTTCTAAAACTACAAGAATTTAAAAACACATACGTGTCTCTAGAATTAATTTATGTTACATAGTTTGAGAAACATGCTGGTTTAATTTTTGTGTTCGTCGATCGACGAAATTTTCCGATTGTCGACATGTCACGGATTTTTCTGAAAACCACTGACCTAGCACGAAGTTTCATGGGAAATTCACTGGTGATACCCATTTCTGATTAGATGCTTACTTTTTAAGAAATTAGCAAATAGTATCGCCATAAACGTATATTTATTGCAAAAAGCAGTGTAGAAAAGTTCCATATCAAGCAGTTTTTGTTTGAGGGAGATACTTAATTTAAGACAAACTGAAAGTGTAAAATACCTACAATCCTGTGTTTTAATTTCAGCGCTGTAGCTTGAGTTTTTTATTAGATAGATCCATTTGAAATTGACTAATATTTTAAGACGGTTGAGAGTTAGAAAATACAAGTTTTTCAATTCAATGTTTTTAGGGGGAACATTTCTCGTCCATATATGACAAATAATGATATTTTATTAATGTAAAAAATTAAGAAAATAATACGCGTTTCAAGAAATGATTTATGTTGCTTAGTTTGTGAGATATGCTACTTTCTTATTTGTGTTATAAAGTGTCACGCTTAATGGATGGAGGAAATTTTCGATTTTGGTCATTGCAAAAATTATGTACAGGAACGTCGTAAACATTTGAAAGCAAGTTGAGAACAAAATCGAATTGGAACACATCGCTAGCTCTTTACCTACCCACCCTTCCTTGTGAGCCTTGTAGGCGTGTCCCTTCTAAACCAACAGTTGGGCATGTGGCCTTCCCTGCTGAATCACAACCTAATCTACAGTCCAGAGGGAGGTCACCTGCCATTCACATCAATGCAAATTGCGAGGTGTAATGACCTCTCACAGCTCAATAAGTTTCCCATCCAGACAAGGTCCCCGAATTTCTCTATTACGGAATGCATGCGATGTACAATATCGGTAATCCAGCACAGGAGTGGATCCCACAATACGGCTAAGCAAACCGTCATTACAGACTATCGTATTACAGATTGCCGTATTACAGGCTCTGCAGTTTCTGTCCTAAATTTTCCCATCCTAATATTGAACTAGGTAATCATATTATATTCCAAGCAACATTTGTAGAACAATCATTTATATTTAAATGTAAATAAAATGCATGCAAAAATTACCTCAAATATTCTTGATCTTTTATTTAAATTATTAAAAATTAATATTAGTGAACATTGAAATTAAACTTTAAACACTTTACCTTAAGGATAACCTTCAATAACAAATGTACATTTAAATTTACTCACATGTTTTGATAAAATGAGTACATTTCAGTAAACGAGACTGCAGTAACCCAGAAATATATTCAACTAAAGGCGGACAAATACCCCCATCTAACATTATCTGAGCGGGGCCAATGACTGCACGAGGAAGAATTATCCCTCCCCAACTACAAATGTATGCATGTAAGGAAATTAGTTTCCACTCAGCATATATTCTACGCCGTTTATTTTCATGTTTATATTTACCCCCTCATTTCTCTTTATCGTAGTACGTGTGTGTGTGTGTGTGTGTGTGTGACTAGACCTGCGTCATCCGTCGTGCAGTCGGGAGAAGGAACGTAAACCGCCTCGCCTTTAGGCTGCCGCGGGTGCTGCGAAGGGCACAGGACATACGACGGGAAACGACCCACCACACTCACCGATTCCAGTCTCCACCGGCGTCAGGCCAAAGCGTTGCACCTCTTCTGCCAGGGGCGGTATTCTACCCTGCCCTGTGGATTGGAATCTACTCTACCCTACTCTAACTGAACTGTAGACCGTTATACCTGCTCATAATTCTGAGCGATTGAAAACAATACGCAAATGTTCTAATTAAACCTAGTCATTGACTGATTTTCTAAAACCCTAACATGTTGAATCAATTCTATTTACTACACTCCTGGTTCGTATTTGAGATGCTTGTAGTCTGATCAATGATTTTCAGGGAATTAAAATTCTTTCAAACTAAACTGCCAAATATTTTATAATTCAAAATAAAGAAAAACTAGGATAATGTTATAATTTTAATGTTTTAAACGATTGATAATTTCACTGTTTTAACAAGCACAATGTTGGTCCTATTGATTTGCGTACAGATTTTATCCAATTACATTTTCCATTAGAGTTTGCACATACGACTATGAAAAGAAACTCCTCTTTAAGTTTGCTTAGTCTCTATACGACCTTAAAACGAGTGCAACTACGCTTTCCCGATTTTAAACGTTTTTCTAAGCACCTGGCCGGAACAAGGGAAATTTAGTAACGACGAGAAGAGATGGAGTCGTGAAGATCAAGACCACGGTGATGTGAAATCCAGCTACGCAAGCACAAAAGTACGTCACCACACATTTCTTTTGATTCACAAGCACGTTTCCTACACACGCATTTCTTAGCAACGCAACGGCTCATTTAATTAATCGGCGCGGACTTGCTGGGTCAATCCCCTACGTGATGACTTGCTGGGTCGTTCCCCTACTTGATGACTTGCTGGGTCGATCCCCTACTTGATGACTTGCTGGGTCGATCCCCTACTTTATGACTTGCTGGGTCGATCCCCTACTTGATGAATTGCTGGGTCGATCCCCTACTTAATGACTTGCTGGGTCGATTCCCTACTTAATGACTTGCTGGGTCGATCCCCTGCTTGATGACTTGCTGGGTCGATCCCCTACTTTATGACTTGCTGAGTCGATCCCCTACTTGATGAATTGCTGGGTCGATCCCCTACTTAATGACTTGCTGGGTCGATTCCCTACTTAATGACTTGCTGGGTCGATCCCCTACTTGATGACTTGCTGGGTCGATCCCCTACTTGATGACTTGCTGGGTCGATCCCCTACTTGATGACTTGCTGGGTCGATCCCCTACTTAATGACTTGCTGGGTCGATTCCCTACTTAATGACTTGCTGGGTCGATCCCCTACTTGATGACTTGTTGGGTCGATCCCCTAGTTGATGACTACTGGGTCGATCCCCTATTTGATCGACGTGCTGGGTCTATCCCTCATTTGATCGACTTGCTAGTTGGATCCCTTACTTGATCGACTTGCTGGGACGATCCCCCACTTCTTCGACTTGCTGGGTCGATCCCTTTCTTGATCGATTACTGGGTGGATCTCCAACTTGATCGACTTATTGGGTCGATCCCTCACTCGATCGATTTGCTGGATCGTCCCAATTTGATCGCTTCTCTGAGTTGATCCCTAATCTTATCGACTTGCTGGGTCTATCCCCCCACTTTATCGACGTTCTGGGTCGATAATCTACGTTATCGACTTCCTGGGCAGATTTCTTACTTGATCAACTTGTGTCGATTACTCACTTGATCGTTTAGTAGGGGCAATTCTCTTATTGATCGACTTGCTGGAACGAATCTTGATCGATTACCTGGCGTAAACTAAACTTGATAATTAAAATAGTCAAAATATTATATCGTCAAAGTAGTCGAAAGGGTCTGATGAGTCCAAAGGGTCCAAAAAGAGTCGCAAGAGTCGCGAGAGTCCCAAGAGTCCCAAGAGTCAAAAGAGTCAAGAGAGTCAGAAGAAACAAAAGACTCAAAAATGTCAAACGAGTCAAAATATTCAAAATAGTGGCTTAAATTGTTTTATAAATGATATTGGTAGGATTAACAAGGATCGTGGTTGGCTCGACAAGGATCGGGGTTGGCTCCACAAGGATCGTGGTTGGCTCCTCAAGGGTCATGGTTGGCTCAACTTATTTTGGATATTTTTGAGCTTTGAGGAAAATGGAATTGAAATGTCTTAAGTATATATTTATGAATGAATTAAACTTATCGTTTCTATCAGGAACCTTATATACTTCATTCCAGTTTTCGAATCTGAGTAAGTTTTGAAATTTTATTATGTTTCCTGGGAAAAAGTTACAGATTTCTTTGTAAGTTGTCTGTTTTGTGATTTTTGTTTGTGTTTGAAGTGTTAGAATCTGGGCAGTGTAGTCACTAAAACCCGTATTATATGTAGCAACAGAAAAAACAATAGTTATTTGCATCTATTATTATTTGATCTATAGCAGTGCTACCATTTTTGAATATTTAGGTCGGTGTACTGTAGCATCTTCCCGATTACTGCAAGAGTTCGTAGCAATTAGAATATCCTCACTCCTGGAGAACATTGCGTTTGATAGTAACCAGATATTCAGAAAAGCTGGAATTTGAGAGATAAATGTTTAGAACGAGCTGAATGAAAATCTTAATTCAATTAATATTCCCAATGACTCACTTTACTCTCTCACGCACTCTATGAGAAAATGGGTAATCTTGAAAGTTTATAGAAATTTTTAAACATTCTATTATTTTGTACTATTATTTTACAGTTTTTATTTAACACAACATTAATTAACAAATAATTACAACATTATTTAAGAGTACTATTATTTTGTATGTGCCGTATGTCAGTTTTTTGTTGCTGAACAATGATTATTTATTCAATTATTAGAATATTATTTATATTATCTTTATTATTATGGAGATACACAGTGGATTGTCATTGCCTTTTGCACCACAGTTGCTTACACAGGACTCAAAGCAACAATCTTTAGCATAGATCAGCACCTCAATCTGTAGAGCAACTAAGTGGGCATTCAATTAAGAAAGAAATAGTCTTTTTAGTTACTTCCTCGTAGCAAAATTACGCTTGAATCTCCCATCCCCATGCCCGGATTTTTTAAAATAAATCTTCATAAAATGTTTTTATCTAAATAATCATTAATCAAATACCTTACTGAACAACGTTTGATATTAAAAATAAATTGAATGGAACAATAAGAAACCAAATATGAAATTTGTAAACTAGAAGCGAAGAGAAATTAGAGTTCTTAAAAAGCCGCGCGATTTTCTTCTCTACTGCCCAAGTACTCATTTCTTTCCTACAAAGTTCCTTGACGTTTGTCTTGTCACTCGATTTGAATGAGGCGCGTTGCGCGCGCGGTGTTGCCGAGTTGTGCGTCTCAGTCCCGATCCTCTAGAAATCGCGGTGACCTCTCCCTTTGGAGTGATTTTGGCTTATAATATTCTTAAATTCTCTCATATGAAACGGCAGATTTTCTTTAAATTACGCACATTGGTTCTTCGAGATGCTAGCTACCAAACGAGTTTTTAAAAACATGTTCAACAGTTAATTTTCTCACAATTTTAATATTTCATGTCAGGTCACCATAAGAGCCCATATTAAAACAGCAAACTTTACGACAATTTTTTGTCATTACGCGAAAACTAGACGTTAAAATCGATTCAAACTTTGCCAGAACATAGAAGAACCTCTCATCTTTCGATTAATACAATGAAAAAGCGTGACACTGATCTCTCTCTAACCACCTTAACTACTAGGTGTAGGACCCCTATCTCAATAAGGTTTTTCACGCAGTTTTCCTTGGTTCACAGAACAAATGCTGAGATGATCCCTTGCTTTATTCCTTCGGAGGAAATGTACATTTTATCCTCTCTTTGACAGCAATAAATTTGTATTTTATGATTGACTTGGAATAAGCGTTTTATATGTACACACCACAAATTTTCAGATGTAATGCACATGCCTACGTGTTGCTTTAAAAGTATTAAGCATTAAAGCATTTTAAGCATTAAAACATGAATTACTAGGCAGTGGTCTTATAGCCTTAAAGAGATTATCTCTTATAGCCTTAAAGATACAAGTCTCTTGCTGGCCACCAGGAGCGCTAGTCAAACGGATGAATTTCCTTCCCAACGGCTTCACAACGGTTATACTAAACTATACACTAACCTTAAGCAGGTCAAACCTGCAGTACTGAAAGGGCAAAGGTGTGTGTATGTATGTATGTATGTATTGTGTTAAATTGAATTTCATACCCTTGTGGAAAAAATCGCTGAAGAATGCGCTGGTGGCTCAGTGGCTTAGTTGCTTGTCTTTCTCCACTAAGGTTCCGGGATCGATTTCCGTAGAATTGTTACGTAATTGCAGCGCTTGTGTGTTCATGTCGAAGCATCGCGAAGCAGCGCCGCTCCTAATCTGCCAGAGACATCTACAGGATATTCGGCCAAACTAACTCGTCCCTTCCATACCAACCTTATGTAAATCACCCACCATACTTCCTTAATTCGCTTAGGGACTTTTGCTTACGATGTAAGTTGAAATCTTAAACAGTAATAAACAGGAAGGCTGAGGGTTGTATACGGTGTAACACCTCAAATTTTGCCAAATAGTGGCATGGGACAATCTGATCCCAATCGCTTCAATTTTGATTTAATTACAAACGTGTAATTCAAATGTTGTTCAAGGAAATGTGATATTATTTGTACTATCAAAACCAATAATGTAAATTATCTTTCAATAAATTTTCTAATTAAATAATCTGTTTCAGTCATTTCATTTTTCTTCTATTGTTCTTCAATTTATTCACTGATAAAACATCCACAATTGTTTAATAACACTTAAAAAATAAATTCATTTTACAATTTCGGTTATAAATTATGCTTCCTTGAACTGCATCCACATTGTGAAGGTGCCATGGATAGCAAGCACATAAGAATAAATCATCCCAATCAATCTGGGTGAATGTCTCACAACTACAAGAAATTCTTTTCTAGTTTTATAAGGTGTTGTGGATGCAAATTACAAATTCATTAACAGATGGAGTGGGTAGTTGAAAATGACTCAGAATAATACATTATCACGATATCGCATTATCGCTAGACGATGTGCTTTACTTAAGTTAACATTTAGTTTTCCACAACACAATACAACAATAAACATGACAGACATACCATAATTATTTGTGTTTTTGTTGTTCATTGAAAAACGAATGTAACATAACTTCTAAACCTTACGTGTTGTACTAATTTAGGCGGCGCACAATTTGTCTAAAACGAACATATTGCGGTGATTTATGTCCCTTTTGTCCCACAATTGACTCCTAACAAAACACTAATGATAAATTTTTCAGCAATCATTTTATTCGACACTTACAACACCTGAAGTGTGTCAGCTGTGAACAGCGCGAAACGATACTAGCAGCGAAAACCTACCAAAGGGTTTTCGCCGCTCTTATCGCTTGTCGCAGCGCTGATCTCGTGATCAGCGCGCTGAACACGAGAACATGAGCACTTCCATTTGTTTCCATGTGGACGTTCTCGTTGCTTCACTCGCAGCTCTGCTCTTATCGTTTATTGCTGCTCCAACATAAACGTACCCTTCCCCCTCTCCTTCTTTTTTCCCAATTCTGGCCGATGGGCAGATGACGCAGGGCGCTATTGGCAGCTAACTATTGGCAATTCTTTTACTTGACTACACTTGCTTATTACTTGACTTACTTGATTAGATTACTCCAATTAAAAGTTAACGGAGGATTACTCCACGATGCGCTCAACTCTCCTTTAGATTTAGATTTATTTAGTCTAGAAAACAGTAAAAACTGTATGTGATGTATCGGAGAGAAATCGTCTGCGCACGCTTTGTTGAGTTCCAGAATCTCTTCCCATCATTTTCACTATAAATAGTTGAAGGATGAGAAAAAAATTAAAAAAGCGCGAGATTATCAATATTTGGAAAAAAACTAGACATTTTCGCCCCGATATGTATAAAACTTATTTGCATCGGTAAACGAATTTCAAATATGATTTTTCTACATTGCTAACAAAATAGTAACTCGCTCTTAACTCTACTCCTACCGTTGCAAGCAAAGGAGACTTCAACAAAATCATACTGAAGTTACATTTACGTCCAGAAGTAAAACAAGGAGCCATCTCAGCATTTGTTCCATGTATCAGGGAAATTGAATAAACACGTGATCGAGGATCATTGACCTGGAAGCTAAAGTGCATTATTTGTTACAAGGATATTAAGGATTATTTTAAACAAATGTAAACTAATTCATTTCATATCACTGTTTTGCTAAAATAAACATTATTTTTCTTTTTGATTATCAGTATAGGATCAACTTCAATTGTTTAATGTCATCAGGCAATGGGTTGTAAAGTAACGTACATGCATTGTATATGGATTTCTGGTAGTGAGCTGTTGATACAGACATTTGATGTTCGTGATTTCTACAACATGTGTTGCAATTATTAATATCAGTATTGCATGAAAATATGTTCCCACAGTTGAATAAGTCAGTTTTGACAAATATTACAGAATCATAAACAGATAATTTGTAATTTCTGCATTCGTGGACGCGACAATCGCAGTGCCGTTTATACAAAAACGAACGTGTCGTAAATAATAAAAAGTACGCCTGACAAACATTAAGAAAATATCAACAACGAACACTCTTTTATTTTCTTTCCAAAAAACTCCCTCGCACTCGTAAATCCAGCGGGTGCTCTTGTTCACAGCTCAGACCGCTGGAGAGCGCAGTTTCTGACTATCGCAAAATATTCGATATAGTCTATAAAGTTTCCACTACTATCGTTTATACTATTTTCCTGTATGATCCTGTAAGATTGTTCTCATAAAATATTTTAGAAATGCTAAGCAAAAAGCCAAGTTTGCTTTTTCATTGTTGCCAATTAATTTTTCCCCTGCTCAAATGATTGGTTTTTTAAAATATCGCGCAGATAGCGGTGTACGTGATATCAGGGAGGTTATTATCTCCATCGGATGTCCAAAAAGTAGGTTGTGTTTCGTGCACCTGAGCTAGCTGGTTCAACACTCAAGAAGTATCCATTTTGGCAACAGACTGCAGAGCGGGATTTCATCTGTGCACCTTTTTGTAGATGGTGCCACATCTACAAAATCCTCCCCTCTCCTATCCTAATTTCTCCACGTTCATAGCTCCATGCAACGCCACCTAAAACATCAGGCCTATTGGCAGGCGGCCATATTGCTTCTGACGTCACTACTTGTAGTGATATTACATTTGGGCAAAAGTGTAGTCTGCGTGTGAATCAGTGTGAACTTCTAATGTCGTGTGTAGAATTACATGAGAACAGTGTTTTTATCCGTTTTATGGTGCAATAATATCTATGTATTAAATTTATGCGGACAGAATATATTTGTAGCAGAGCAACTTTGATATAGAGTACTTGTAACAAACTGTAAAAACGCTGCAAGTTCGGGTTACGTGAAGTTGCCGTGCACTTCTACTCTGAAATTGTTTTCGACCCCGAAAGTGGAAAAAACTCCAGAGTATGCGTAGTAGTACATGGGAAAGAAATTCAGTTTGCCGAATGCAAAGGACAAGACTGTGGTACACTTAATAGATGAAATATTGTTGAATACAAATTTAGATTATTCGTAAAGGAGGAAGTATAATCGGAACTGGAAGAAGAAAATTCATCAACAGCTTGTGTATTCATGGAAACTAGTATTATTTTATCATATAAATAGGTAGTTTATAAATATCTGGTCAGAAAGCTGACAGGTGAGTTGCAAAATCATTATATCAAAACCATTATTGTAGGACTTGAAAATATTGGTTTTGAAGTGATTGCAGAGATTTCTGACAACAATCATGTGAGCCGAAAAGCCGTGTCATTGTTTTCCGATCCTCCAAAACTAGAAAGAGATTGTGAATATCCATGCGGATTCCACAGAAAAATACTTTTTTCTTTTGACAGTAGGTATATCTTGAAGTGCTTAAAAACTACTGGTTAAATCAAGATAACCAAGAAATTAATTTTCCTAATATGGAAAACGGTGTTATGCATGTAGGATCATTTAGTTGCCACATTTAGTACGCAACTTCAGATGCACAATAGTTTTAAATATGGCTATACTTGAAGTTTAAAATCGTTCATCTCTTTTTAGTTAAAAATTAACTAAATATCGTTACTAAGGCGGTCAAGAAGGTAAGTAAAACGTTAACTGACAGCAACCGGCGAAAGATTCGTTTGTCGCGATGACTACTGTGGCGTCGTTAACACGACGGCCAGAACCGTTAGGTCGGTGAAAGCACGATGCAGGGGAGGAAAGGGTTGAGCCCTGAACTTCCTGGTTTGCGCTCTGGCAGCTGACGCAGACAGCGTGGCAAGCCAAAAATACCCTTAGGCTGTAAACTCTTAGGAAGCTAGCTAGCGAGCCCTCGCTTGTCGACAGCAGGCGAGCCTACCTAGGAAACTTGTGTGGTGGGGGTGAAGGCCCCATCTGCGCCCGCGTTCTTACTCAGTTTGCATCGGAGAGCGGAGGACGAGTAAGTGCGGGGAGATGTCCGGAGTGTAAGGGCCAGACGATCTCAGGTGCTGTACGCACGCGGTCCGCCGGACGGCGACCTGTTTTAATTTTGGCGACAGGCCATATGACGGCGATAGTCATGGGTCGGAAGTCCGACAGCGCGCATCCCGCGTAGCTTCTTTCGGCGGTAAAGCAGGGTTACTGGGAAAGAAAAGGTTGCCGGAGGGTTTAAATTTTAGCAAATTATTGTAACTTGTTTGTAACTTTTCAATATATGTCTTATATTATTGTTATCTGAATTTATTCTTATTCCACTACCATGTGACGTCACAGTGTCAGTCGACAGGCCTTATATTAGTGTCTAGGTGGCATTGCTCCATGCAACTGAAGCAACCAGGCATATGGAATACAGTGCCCTCTGGAATATCCCAGAGGGCGCTGGTTAGTCCGGAAGCACGGCCGACTCCAGTACTTACGTTCGCCGATGTTACTAGGAGACACGACCAATGTTGATTGCTTTAGCTCTTTGGCTGTTTAAGCAGTACGCAATCTAAAATTGCTGATCGAGGATTACAAGAACAAGTACCTTAACGCGTATTGTGGTTTTTATAGTAAAGATACTTTGTCTAAGGTAAGTCTTCTCTGAATATACGACTTTAATCTCACGGACAAATAAATAGTAAAACAAACAAACACAAACAAAAAGTCTACGATCAACACAAGACTCTCAGACATAAAAAGAACACTAGGGCCTAGTGCATCGTATCCCTTATGTTAGAATAGCCACCACATTACAAAAGTTGGTCTCAACACTATTTTCCGAAGTACGCACTCATTATAAAGAACTTTAGCCTACACTCTGTGGAAAATATCCTTATATAAAAAAATTAAGGTACTATCTTGATCTCATCCAATTTGATTAAATATCGAATTGTGTAAACGCTTAACAAATAGTTTTTTTAGGTTTTATATTGCTTGAAATACGTCAGCACGGAATGATTCTTACGGAGAATGGGTGAGATTTTTCCGATTTTTTGAACTATAAATTGATCTCAAAATTATTTTCTTGAACTGTAGAGGTCTTTTGTGTGTGTGATGAAGTGCTGGGTTGTAGTATTTGTAGTAAATGTATTAGCTTTAGTTTTATACTAATAAAAATACGGCGCGCGACGGTAGATAATGTTTTTGCACAGGTTTCGGAACAAAAAAAAATACAAACCAGCGTAAAATTATTTTTGGTAACATTTCGATGCCCAGAGTGTTTTCGATCAAGATATAGGGTCTTAACTAAAACACAGCCGAGCAATTTTTAACTCAATTGGACATATTACATTACGGGAAAATTTGGTCATTGTGAATAAGGGAACACAAATTATTTTAGGGTGGAATGTGAATCCTCAATACATGCTTGATATAAAGCATTCGTCGGGTAGTTTGTATTACTTTTGATGATGAATATTACGAAATTAGATGAATGTAGTGTTCTTCTAATGAGAATTTCTCGGTTATTCGAAAAGATGTAAACTAACCTAAAATAGTTTGCCATTTATATGGTGGTTTACAATACCTGATCGATAGAAAAAATATTGTGTTTAAATATTTGACTCGTAGTCTGAGGTTAGTGGAATCGGAAATATAGTGCTATGAAGCAATGTTGGGGTTTATTTGTTGCTTTTTCGAAAAGTTACTTGGCAGTTTTCCCTTTGTATAATAAAATTGTATTAATACAAAAAAGTATTTCTCGCAATGTTTTAAATTTATACAATAGATAATATAGCAATGAGACAAATCTATAAAGATTCCGACGAATTTAGCACGTAATTTTCAAAAGAATTAAATAAGACCAACATATATTTAAATCGACTTCATTTCCTTGTACTAGACGATTAAGTTGTAACAAACATAATTTCAATCTCTACTGAACAGATTTCAGCTTTTAATTCAATAATTTAAGAGTATTAAATAAAGGTTAAGATTTACCATTTTTATATGATACAATTAATACATTAATAAAAGATAAGATAAAGATAAATGTATTTGAACTGCAAATGGGCATAACCCGGTGGCAGCTAATTACATAAATAAAATACTACCGCTAACATGCAAATTATACAATAATAATAATAATACAATAATATAATATAATAATAATACGATAATAATATAATAATACAATAATGTAATAATAATAATAATAATAATAATAATAATAATAATAATAATAATAATTGCATTAATAATGCCAGTGATCAGGCCTTGAGAATGTAGGTGGTGTCACCCCAGCCGGTGGTCAGGGAATGCCCTGTATCGGCACTGTCTGATCCAAAGAGGTAGAACAATATAAACCCATATATTGGCGATGTGCCCGCATTATTTGAAGATTTTTGACAGGACAATCGCCATGTTATGTGTGAGCAACATCCGAATGAACGCTTTAGAAGAGACATAATATTTAAAACCGGTTGAGTTTAGTCTAGATAAATTTAAAGAATTAACATAAATATTTTAACGAACTTGTCAAAACTGTTTGAAACATTTTAATGTAATACGCTTCACCATTACCAGTCATACTTTACAGTCATTAGATAATGTCAATACAAAATCTGTACTAAAGTTAGTAACAGACAAATCTATGATTCAGTATTCATATAAATTAATATAATTTTACATTATATACTGAAAATTAAAGTAAATTATCGTGCGTGGTGCTTGCAATATTTTTGTCGTTTCTTTTCGTGCAATTATGTGCCGAACAAGGGGTAGCACTTTAATGTCGCACACCTACAAATAACACACCAAAAATCGCTCAAGTCGTGTGTTACTTTTAAGCAAGAACCCGCAACTACTGTGGTTTGTTTTGCCATCAGAAAACATGGTAGCCAGTAGTGAAAATTGCTTCAAGCAGGAGCCAACGCTGTATTTGCCAGCTCGTTCGATCGGATCTGATGACGGCGATATCTTGAACCTGTATGGATGACGATATACCTCGAGGCACAGTTTTAATGAACGGCGACGGCACTTACCATTCACTTTCTCACACTGCACCACGCTAACATGTTTCATCTTGTTCGTTGCGACATCAGTAGTCTTTAATTAGCGTATTACCTGTGGTTCGGTATTAGAGGAATTCTACGTGTAAGTTCCGAATTCTACGTGTAAGTTCTACGTGTAAGTTCACGTGTAAGTGCCGAATTCCAGCTCTGGCCTGCGTTGCTTAGTACCAAGGACGTCATACGATGAACTGTATTGGGTTATCTGAAATAAAAAAAATTAATTATAATAAGCATTCTTACACAATTATAATATATGTTGTTATAGGACACCATTACACACTTGAGACCGCACTGCCCGTATTTCAGCATAACTACAAATTTCGCTTCATTTCAGTGAATATTCCGGTAATAGTAGAACCCATCATTGGCAGTCTTGTTCTAACCAATTCTCTAACCGCTCGACCCGCTTGTCAGGCCATGCAGTGGCTGAGCAGGAGGCAGAAGGCAGGGCGGGCCGTCTGGATGCTGTCCTGGGTGGCTCTGCTCGCATGGGGCTCAGCGGCGAGAACCTCCGAAAACTCTTCGTCGGCATTCGAAGGTATATATCTCTACATCGGTTCTCCAACAAACCCCGGCAAAGGTGGCTCCGGGTGTCTGACTGGGAGGGGGGTTTGTCTGTGCTCGGGTAATGCTGTTTGCAGACAAGAGTCAACTGATTTCTGAGTCCTAATAAAATGAACTGACTTGATCAATTGCCTGTGGTGACACGGTTCGCCCCTTGTGCAGTGCAGTGCAGGCGTGCAGAGAATGCATTTCGTTTCACTCACTCGATTGTTTTAGTAGCCAAATGTTTTGACACTCCAAAACTTTGACTATTTTTCATGAATTTCAGAATGCAGGTAATACCGACAAAATTAAAAACCTTTTCAGTATTAGAACGCGTTGTTTTTAATGTTTCCTTTATTTGCAAAATCATCTCATGACCATCTCTAATAATCCATGTCATCATTTACACCTGAAAAATATAATTGCATAAAATAATTTGATCTTATTCATGATAAACTGACAGTGAGTGTAAAAAGTATTCCAGCACAAGTGCATTTTAACAATTATTGTAATTGTTACGGCATAATTAACTTATGATAAATTTATATTCATCATAGTTCTAAATTGAATGGAAAAGTTAATACCAAACCACAGTAGAAAAACACGCGAGGAAAGAAGACAGAATCGTTTTTCGAACTTCGTGTCACTGGACGTACATTAATATTAAGGAAGGTTCCGACATTCCGTTTGTTTCTGGTCATAGAACGTCAGAAATATTTTTCGTTGTTCCCGCACAAAAGATCCAGCTCAGTTCCACTTCTTTCGGGAAATGAGGTATTGAGAAAATTGCTCTCAGAATTTAAGTACCTTTCTTTGAAGTCATCTGAGCATTTACAAATCGAATGATGTATCGAACATTGATGGGCTGCCACCATAGTTTTAAGTACACAAAAACTAGTCCGTGAATAAATTGGAATCTAAAATATAAATACATTCAGAACAGGTTTTAAGGATTTTTGTTGCAAATACATAATTTTTATCTGTGTTACTTATTAAAAGAAACCTTTTTCAGTTATTTACGTGGTTTGGGTAAGTTAATGTCTAAATTTGTTTAATTCAGCTTTTTACTTCCACGTATTACGACCAACCTTCGGGGTGAGGGGTAACTTCACCCTTCAATAAGCTAGCTCAGTCAGTTGGGGCTGTTGACCATATGTTTAATAAAATCCTTCTGAGGGTGTCAAGGCTGTGGTTTCTCTGCACTCATAGGATTCTCAAAATCATTCAAAATAAACCAGTTTGCTTTTAAACAAAATATATGTAATCTCTTTCAACTCCTTCTCTCACATTTACAAACAACGAATATTCACAGAACATTTAAATTAAAGCATTCCTGGAAGAAAAAACATCCATACATGTTCACATATTTACTGTACATACTCACAATGACTAAGTTAACTTCTGATATTTACAATGATACAACAAAGTAAGAAATCTCTTTTTTTGCTTATAAATATTTTTCAAATAGTAACTTTTTCTAAATTTTCAAGTTCGATTCAAACAATATTAAGGTGAATGTTTTCTTTACAAACAGCACATCTCTCCTTAAACTGAATTACAATCTCAATTGTTTCACACAACTACAACTTTACTGACTAGGTCTTTAACTTTGTGTTGCACCTTGTGATTGTATTTACTCATCAGTAAATCAAAAAGTTTTATCATATAACCAACTTTTCATTACTTTGATTTCATTTCCAAATTAAAAAAGATTGATTGATTCATTAATCTGAACTGACTTTTAAATAGTTACAAGACCTTTCTAATCTGATTAGTGCATTACAAGGCTCTAACTTGGGTTCAGATAATAGTGAAAACCTCACTGGATCTTTCTCAGTAGATTTCGACCGCAGTGACAAGACTTCAGATACGAATACATTCAATCTCCAGGATTGTTGCTCCTTGCGTTGGCCCCGTAACCTCCAAAACGCCTCGGCTCCCATCGCCACTGCTCCTCGCGTAGCCAAATATGTCTCGCGTAGCCAAATATTTTCTCCCCCAACTACTTGACGCACAAAAGGGAAGTGAAATCAACCAAAGTAATGTTGTCGAATAGCTGTTCCATTACCATATAAAGAATCTGAAAGAAAAAACAATCACGTGTAAATTACACTTGCATGTTTTACGCACGTGCTGTCTGCTTTCGAATCGTTACGTTGGATTTTACATTACGCACGCTTCCTTACATGTTCAAATTTAGAGTTCAATAAGTTCATTTACCTCTTCTGAATGTCTGCGAAGAGTTTCAGTAGTTCGTCCGGGAGTATTCCGTAGTTGCAGCACAGTTTCGACTTGCGATGCTACTGAACACGACTTGTACGTTTGCTTGCTTCGTGGTAAAAGAACGTTTTCGCTAGGGCCTGAAGTCGTATCGTCTATTTGCAACACTTGCATACCCTTTTGTTAACTTTGCGACACCAGGCGGGCGTCTTTCGAATTTACGTTTCTCTCTGGTATGGGAAGAGGAATGGGCCACGTTTTTCCTTGACATAGAAAAAACGGGTGGTCACAGTATAGATACGTATATACGGATTAATATACTTAGTATAGGGAAAGTTATGAAAAGTTGCGCGAAAAAACGGCGAATTTTAAGCAGAAAAATATCATTGTCGGATCCTGATAACAAAAACGTTAATAAATTCAGTTGCTAAATTAAGAAAAAATCTCTAACACGTGGTGTAGCCAGAATCCATATTTCGTGGGTCCTTGATCCCGAAAAACCAATTGACGGCCAAACGTCCGTCTGTGAACACTGCTAGCGCCTGAACCACGCGTAGGGTGTTTCCCAAATTGAAGAAACCCCTCTCCATCTGGCTCGAGTCGAAGCTTTGAGATTTTGAAAAACATTCTTTAAAATTTGGGGTATTTTACATGAAGCACTGGAACTTTTCAAAATTTTCCTGAAAACAGCTCCAAATGTTTTCTTTAAATTTCTTGTAAGAATAGAGTAATAAACAGGTATAAAAGAGGCATATGTCCGATTTTCACTGTTAACCCAGAACTTTTGAAAATTTCAAAAGTATGAATTTTATTTGGCGTCTTCCTACAACTACAAAATTGAAGACTGTTTTGTTATTTCAAAAAATTAACAGATGTAGTTTTTTTAATGATCTCAATTCGTAAACACTGTTGTATTTGTGAGTTAAAGTACTTTAAATGGCTTCAAATGATTTTCGCGGAGGTCTGTACGGCCGTGTCGTCGGCAAATTGTTTGCAATTGAAATTTTATTAAGTGTGGGTGGCAACATAAAGGTTGAATAGAGTGGTGATAACGGCGTCCTGTGGAAGTCCTGCATTCTGATAAATGGTTGTTGACTATGACTGAGAAGGATCTATTGTTTAAGAAATTTATTAATTTCGACTTTAATTACTGTGGGTGCCTAATAGAATGAGTTTATATACGAGAGCTTGGTGCCAAGTTCGGTCAAATGCTTGCGCGATATCAAGAATTATAGCAATGGTATGATGTTTTTTTGAAAAGCAGAATAAATTATTTCTGAGATTCTTAGTAATTGATGTTGTGTAAAGAGTTTTTCCGTAAAACTGAACTGTGCCTTGAGGATGGAGTTGGATGCTTGAAGGTGGTTTTTCAGTCTTTTTAATATGATTTTTCTTCGAATATTTTGGACAAAGTACGTAATAAACTGATTGGTCGGTAACTGTCAGGGATATAGTGATTTTGTTTGGACTTGTTATAGGGATGATGGTTGCGTGTTTCCAATTATGAGGGAAATATCCTATTCTGAAACATGAATTGGATATATTTTTAAGTAATCTATGGCCTATTTTGAAAGCTATGTTATTATTGTCGTGCCGTGGACCTTTTTTATTGGGAATATTGTTAATAATTTTTGAAATTTCAGGGGGAGACGGATAATCAATTTTATGATACGGACTGAAGAAGTTTAATTTTGTGGTATGTAGCATTTTATTATGTAAGGGATGGGCACTCATGTTCTCACACAAAGTTTTCTCAAAATGCCAGGGCTAGGGCCTCTGCCTTCTGTGTCGATAATAAGACTTTACCTGAGCTTGTGTTTTAAGAAGGGATTGAGCTTTTTTCTTTAGGGTTCTTTTTGTGAACTGCCATAACGTGTTGTTGCTGAAGGTAAGCAATTGAATCAAGTTAGTATAGTGCTCATTATTCTGTAGTTACATTTTTTGTAGACACAACACTGAATAATGTTATCAGAACAGTATGCACAATTAATATCATGGTTGCAGTTTTTTTCATGTGCCCGTAGTCTCAGCACCGTTGGCATTGGATGGGACCTTTCGGTTTCCGACGTCTTTCAGTAGTCACACGATGATGGCAAATTTGAGTGATTGTAAGAATTAAGTCTATGTGTTCATTACCATTAAACTCATCCGCAACTACCGGTGTTGGGATATTGTTTATGCAGTCTTTTAGTAGTTGATGTGTGTCGTAATTTAAGATCTTAAAAGATTTCTTTTTTTGTTATGGATTGGTGCAGATTTTTTTAGACAACAGAAAATTTTCTATTTGATGGGTCCTTGAATTAATGGAAACTTCTGTTTGTCGCTAAGAGGTATTTAATGAAGTTGCGAAAGTGTGCGTTGGCACTGACTTATTTTATTGTCTTTGAAGTCTGCTACAAAGTTACTGTTACTTTATTTATCAGCTCCTTGATGAAATTGTTATGATTGGAGTGAAAATTGGAGTGATTTATGTAAAATTTCTAACATGTTCCAGGGGCTTCATACAAAGTACACCCAAAATTGAAGGAATTTTTTCAATGTCGCAGAGTCGTGCTAGAACGACTGACGAATATCCGTTTTGAGAAAAACTCTTTGAATAATTTATGCGCTAGTGTTGTTCATAGATGAATAGACGAACTATTATAAAAAACAACCCTTTTTGGTGTCAGTGAACCACAAAAGTGTATTTCCGTTGAAATCTGGAGATCGATTTTCCGCTGTAATACCTAACTATCTTTACACTACGTATATTACTCAGTTGGGAAGGAAGAACTGTGCGTGTTTCCATCAGATTAGGGTAAACAATACGTAAAGCTTACAAGCTGTCAACAAAAGTATTTCAAATATTTTGACAAGTGTCGTGCAAGTACTCGTCTATGGTCGACGGGCATTCCACTTACTTTATCCACATACTTTTCTTCTTTTGCAAGAATGCTGCTCTCTTCTTCGCTGACCGTGCGCCCTCGGGGATAGAGAATTCCCTCTCAATTCCAGAGCAGACATGCTTGTGAACCGCTCGTGAGTGGAGTGGGTATTGCGAGCTTCTGTGCTACTAGCTCGCGCCTGTTACTTTCTAGTGGACTAGAATTCCCTCCTACGAGAAAAGAGAGTGCTGTATCTTTAACATCTCATTGCTTTCTTTCTTTTTCTTTGCTAGGTGTATTTGCACGGGACAATAACATTACTGAAGTTGCGAAGCTCCATGCTGGCGCCAAGAGACTAATGCGTGAGGTAAGCATACTGCTATTTCTTCTTATCTAGAAGGGCCGTATTCCCTTTTGTTTTATAAAGATGTTTTTTGATTTTAAATATTGCATATCTTCCAACCAAAAAGGACTTGGTAGTTTTTGGGGGTCTTGATAGTTCGTTTCATTTAGGAGAAGTGATGTTTTGAATTTTTTTAATATTGGAAATTCTCAAATTAATCGTGCTGGGTGTGTGGGGGAGGAGAGGGGGTCTCGTGCCAAGATCCGGCTTCGAAGAGGATTTAAAAAACTGGCGTTTTGTTTTCTCCGGCGTTGTCCAACGCAGGGGTGCCGGCATTTGTTTTTGAACGTCAACACTGTCTTCCTTTGCCCGTGCGAAATATTTGTAGCTTTTTTTCACGATCTAATTGGTTATTGGCTGCGAGTAGCAGACCTCGCACGGAACATCAGTCAGATCGGAAGGAAATTTCTTTTTTAATGAACATTCTGCATACTGTTTAGCTGCTACAGGTAGACAGACGAACGGACAGACGTGCCGTAAACAAATTTTTCGGTATAAAGGACACGTGAATTCTGACTGCACATAGCGTTCTTGCTACCAGATAGTACGAGTCTTTGAGTCTCGGCCGTCTCGGAGTCTCTTGGCCGTTTGCTGCAGTTGCTTTGCAATTCCTCGTCTCCGCTGCGTAACCAGGGTGCGAGGCAGTAGCTAGAGGTGCTATGGAACTGCACAGACGTTTTGTACTAGTTAATTTCCATTTCATCTCAGTCTAGTTTATTTTTTGGTTTCTCCTAACTCTCTCCTCAGCTGCCGTCCATTTGCCAATAGTAGAATTGAAATATGACTATGAATATTGTATGGTTAAAATCTCGTTCAATATGTATTACATTTTCATTGAAAAATAAGCTATTTTCAAGAAAATGTCGTTGGAGCTTATATGAACAACCACAGAAAGAGATAAAAATTCAATTGTGTAATAAAATAACAAAATAACACAGCAAAATAGCGTTTACGCCTTGATACAGTGCAACTATCACTATCCCTAGAATACATTCAAAGAAAAAATGAGAACCGTTTTTCAGAACATCTTCTTTTTAATGTTTTAAAGTGGCCTATAAGACTCCAAAGAACGCAAAACTACTAAAATGGAAAAAAAGGTCATGACATATTTCATCAACTTTTCGGATTTGCAAAATTTCAGTGTTAGCAATAAAAATTAGGCTTATGTCATATTTATCCATATATTTCACTCTATATTTATAAGACTTTTAAGGAAAAATTTGGAACCATTTTAGAGAAAATTTTGGAAATGTCCAATGGGCTTTATGTAGTACCATCGAATTTTGTAGAATGATTTTTTCAAAAAACAAAACCAAACATCACTTCTCGTTGAAATTTCGATATCGATTTTTCGCATCATTTCAGCTCATTCTTATACAAAATCATTAAAAAACACAAACTCATAACCTGACACAGCAAAAAACTAAATACCAGACATTATTTGTTAATTTTCGCAGAAAACCTTATTTGTTGTATACAGATAGCTATAAAATTCAGCATAGCATTAGAGAATGTGCATCTCAACCAGGAACAATTACAATTTGGTGCAACATAAAAATACCTCTTGCAGTTCCCCTTTTATATGAATTACATACAAAAGCAGTATGGTTTATATTTTTTGTGCAATAAATTAACAAAACTGTTATAGCACTTAATTAACACCGTGTACACGCTATATTTTGCGAAAACCACTATATATCAAAAATAATATTACATAACTTTTTTTAAAGAGCTGATTTTGTTCAGGAGGAAATGTCCATCTCCAATTTTTCAGATGTTAAGATTTTGCAATTTTTGAAAATACGGGGAGTTCAATGAAAATGAGACTTCCACGACTCTTTTAATCGTTTCTTGTGCAATCTGTGAAAAGAAAATTGGATCGATTTTTGAGAACTTTTTAATTGCATACATTTATGGTACAAATTACGATACAAATTCTTGTTTTACAAAAAATTGTACATGACTTTTTCTAAGGTATGGTTTTTTAGAACACATTTTGTTGAAGGCAAAAATCTTAAATTTTCTAATTTTGCAATTTCAAAAAATCCGAGAGTTTGTTGGATGAAGTCTTGAGTTCTTTTTTGGTGTTAAAGAACCACAAAACAAGGATTTTTGCTACACCACGTGTTAGATGAAGTAATTTGATATATAGCAAGAGGATTGGTCAACTTTTTCGTTACCAGGGCCCGGCTACAAAGAGTTTTCCAGCCGAAAGTTCGCCGTTTTCTACCGCACGATTACATGCCTTTGTTTTTACGAAGTGCGAAAAATAAAAATAGTTTCAAGTGCTTCAGTCACGTAGATTAAATATTAGAAGAACAAAGATTAGTTTTAGCTGCATTATTGGTTTTATCAAATTATTACATTGCAAACCGTAACATTTTCACTTTAGTACGGTCGGGTGTTTGGGCAGCAAGTCATGAGGCAGGAGCTCGGGGCAAAGAACATGGAAGACATGCTCGTTGTGTTTGAGGCATTGGAGGCATTCCAAACCTGGGAAGACCTGAACAATGGAGCAAACAGACAGGCAGGGTTAAGGAATACAATGAGCAAAATTTTAGGGGTACAGGGCCGCGACAGGTGAAGGCCCTGTTCGGAGTCTCTCAGAGGTACTCTCCACCGCCTCTAGCCGATCGGCAGGTCCCGCGGAAGGCCCTGGTAGTCTTTTAACTACCGAAGAGTGTGGGAAGTAGTTAGTACGAGAAAGTCTGTCATTATGTAATCTTACTGATTTGTTTGTGTTGCAGATGACGACGACAACGTATGAGTACTTCTGGCAACTTAGTTATGATATACAGAGGTTTTCAATTTCAGCACCATTATGGTTGTGGGAATATGGTGTCAGAGGACGTAAGTATACAATATCTTACCTTTCTCGAATTAACAAAGTGGCAGCACTGGGACTGTTTAGAAGAAACGGGCGGTGGTTTTCCGCTTGAGCAGGGTTGTTTATCATTTCTCAAAGTAAAAGGCTTGAATCATTTAGAAAACTGCATTCAAAATTAGTAATGTATGAAACAAGTCCTCTAAATTAGTATATCAGGGCGAGGCCGGAATGTGGAATTGAATTGATGCCTTATTTTACGTGGCGAGACTCAGACCATGAGACCTGCTCTTCCGTCTGACCACGCAAATTTCGCTATGCTCCTTTCACTAACAGAGAAAGGAGGTATTTCTTGGGCGAGAAACAGGCGATTTCAATTTAGCTCAAAGGCGTCATTTAGGCTTGAGGATCTTTTACACGCAAGTAAATCTACTAACATGGACAGCCGGCTTTACTTCCCCTCCGAAGGAAGGCTTACAAAGGATTTTTTCGCCCTTAAAAACCACGGCTTCGATCGGGTTAGAACCCGACAACTTGGGTATGCTAACCGTTACGGTCCGCTAACCTAACACTATCGCAATGTTAACTACGATGCAGGGCAATAGCGGAGCTAAGCAGTGAACCTCCCGGCTGAGACCTTAAAGACTAATAATGAGGTACGTACAATGTTTTTTGTCATTTCTAGTTATTCCATTAACACTTTGAAGAGTTTAGAATTGTCATCACTCTCGATGTTCGGTAGCAAGGGTTGTTGGGACAGCGTCTTGGTACCGTTTTTAAATAACAATGGCAGTGCGCGGAAGGACCAAAATGACGGAAGGGGGACAAAGCAAGGAAGGAGGACAAAAAGGGTGAGGGAAAAAACTGAACAAAGTTGGAAGAAAGGGACAAAAAGGGGAAAATTAGACGATGGGGTCCAATTCGACAATGCGACTATATGGCACAAGGGGACAAAACGGCACAAGGGACAAAAAGGACGAGCAGACACAATTTAAATATAAAGATTTTACAATTTTTTAAATATCAGATTTTTGTGAAATTTGGAACTATACCCAACTTACAAATGGATATTCTTCTATCCGAGAAAAAAATTCAAGCGAAAAATATCAGCCATTTTCTAGAAAACGTTGGAAATGTCACAAGGCTTCATCTAGTGTTCCCAAAATTAAAATGCGTTAATGGAATCCGGACGGGCACGTCTAGATAATACATCTGTAATATTTACCAAGTAAGAGTTCAAACACTTTACGTAAGTCATATATATTTGTGACACATACAAACTTCGGATAAAAATGTATGTATCTCCTCTTTACCAGATCACATCTTAACTACCCTTGGAACATGAATAATAAGACTTCCATCCTGCCGAGTGCGTACTTTCAGCTCAGAAGAACCTTATGGCGGTTAGAGCGAGATATTCTCTAGTAGATTGAGGGTCCATATTACGTTCAAAAATATGTATTTGCGAGATAAGTGGGAGATATTTGGAAAT
The DNA here is from genome assembly GCA_038098605.1 of Gryllus longicercus. NCBI lineage: Eukaryota > Metazoa > Arthropoda > Insecta > Orthoptera > Gryllidae > Gryllus > Gryllus longicercus. The sequence continues at coordinate 129,147 of JAZDUA010000038.1, read as the reverse complement.
AAATTAATCGGCGGCTAGGTATTCCTACATACATCAGTAGACGGGGTCACAGGCATAAACTAAATTTAAGACCGAAGAAATCGGATGCCTGAAAAATTTCTTTCACAAATCGAACGATAAAAGAATGTAATAGATTGCCTGCAAAACCCTTTGAACCCTTTCCTCCAAGCGTTCAACAGTTAAGGAAATTAATTTAAGGCATTACTATAAATTAGGGACTTAACTAAGATTAGTAGGTTATTGAGCGAAGCATAAGTGATGTATTGTGAAGTGAAGTGTCGTGCAGTGTAGTGCCAGTGCAGTGTTGTCTTAATTGAACAAACATTCAGAGCGGACTTAGGTTATAAAATTCATTTTTATGGAAATTTAATGTTTTATGAATTGTCAGTATTTATATTATTACTAGCGGACCCTACAGACTTCGTTCTGTCCAAAAGATTTGTAATGTGACAGTTTTTTGTTCCTACATATTTTATAGTCTGGGCAAAAAATCTCCTGAACAGAACCGTCACCCTGGTGATAGGGCGTTGTGAATAAGAAATATAATTAAATAAAACATATATAAGCATTTAAAAGTAAGTAATCGCTTTATTGTTAATAATGTGAATCATAATTATTAACAAAAAACAGTTTTATTTTCATTGTAGTGCTTTGTGATATACAATGTTTTTTGTTTGATTACCTGGCGCATAGACAAACAAATCTGATGGTTTTCCAACACGGGAACAGGCAACATACAATTGACCATGTGAGAAACATAGGTTTTCCAGATTAATACCACAAACACTTAATGATTGCCCCTGGGACTTGTTTATGGTCATAGCAAAAGCAAGCCGAACTGGAAACTGTAGTCGTTTAAAGTTAAACGGCACATCAGTCGGAATCATTGGGAAGGGCGGTATGAGAACGTCTTCTCCTTTATACTTTCCTTTCAGTATAGTTGCTTCTATCACGTTGTTTAGTAATTTTTTTATCGCTAACCGTGTGCCGTTGCAAAGACGTGGTTGGTTGATATTTCGCAACATTGTAACTACTGATCCAACCTTTAATTGAAGATTGTGAGGTGGCAATCCTGGTAAATCCAGCGAGTTTAAAAATTCTGGTGGATAGTTCACTACATCATCTTGGTTAGTAGCCAAATCAAATGATTTATATATCCTCGATTCGCCTGTAATTTGTTCTTGAATTTTTAAATTTAATTCATTTACATCTATGTTTTTTGCAGCCAATATAGCTCGTTCGCTCAACCAATCATGGTTTCTGTAATTTTGAGAAACATCTGGAAACACCTTCTGAATAAGTTCATCTTTTGATCGAGTTAACTGACAAAAACTTTGAGGAAAGTTAATGCAGCCAGTCAACATGTCTATAGGAAATTTGCCATTACCAATGTCAATGAGTTGTTTAGAGAATATTTTTCCAGATTGATCATTTTGCAACTCGACACGGATATTCTTGCTTAAATAAAGTACTCTGACATGTTTACACAAATTGGAGGACTTTAGACATGCATTGAGTTCATCAGCTGGTGTTGATCGTGGAATCACTGGCAATGTTTGACGAAAATCTCCTGCTAATAAAATCATTGCACCACCAAATTGGTTATGATTGCTCCGTAGATCTTTTAAGGTTCTGTCTAAAGCCTCCAAAGATTTTTTATGTGCCATCGTGCATTCATCCCAAACAATTAATTTACATTGCTGCAAGACCTTTGCCATTGCAGAGTTCTTCGAAATGTTGCAGGTCGGAGTTTCATTGCTTTGCATATTTAATGGCAATTTTAATGCTGAATGTGCTGTTCGACCACCGTCAAGCAAAGTTGCTGCGATTCCCGACGAAGCGAGTGCAAGTGCAATTTTATTTTGTGAGCGAATCGTTGATAATATTAATGAAATCAAGAAAGTTTTTCCTGTACCACCAGGTGCATCGAAGAAGTAAATCCCTCCAGTTTTATCATTTGTTACTTTCATAAGAGTATCAAATACGTACTTCTGTTGTTCATTCAACAGTGCAAGATTTGTTTGAATTAATTCTTTCAAAGTGTTGAGATCATACAGTTTTTCTCGATTCAACTCTTGGTTAAAAGCATCATGCATTGGACGATTGGGCGCGGCCAGGCCTAATTGAATTAATAGTTTGTTTGACATCATCAAGCACATGTCCTCAATTGAAATCAATGCTTCATTGTAAATTTCTTCACTGATTTGTATATTTGGATTTCCCATTCTATTTCGTATTTGATACAAAATATCATCACACATATAATCTTTGTACTTGATCCACAAATCAATTGGGTTTGATGGGAAGCATGTAGATATGATTATAGAAAACAATGTTCGTATTTGATGAGCGTTTGATGATATTACAGCATCATTGAGAGTTTGATCCCGATGAGTGTCATTTTCTAGCAATTGCAAACGTTGACAGGCTTCTCTGTAAGATCCACACAATTCACCATCAACAGTTCGTAAATGTTGGAATGATGTTGGGCCACGTACATTGACTAATAGCAGTCGTAAATAAAAACATTCATCATTGCTTGGATGTACTGAATAAATTCGACTAATGGCATCGGTGGAATACACATCTGGGTATCCTGGAACTTGTTTTCCTTGTTTCCGTCGTATAAATCTCCTTGAGGATTGATTCCAAGTATAATATTTTGGCATTTCAGAATTAGCAATGTTTGTGCAAAGTCATCGTTTTGTCATGTCTCAAAAAAAAACTGGTTAATGTAGTAGATGGGGCTGAGCAGCTCTTTGTACTGCGTTCTGTGCTGTAAAATACACTCTTTGTCCATTTTCTAAATGCACAGCTAAGTGAACAACGGAAGGGTGTCTCTCATGAATAGGAAAAGAAAATATTCGCCATACTGCTTCATTACTACTAACATAGCGGCCCATTTGGTATTGGGTAACTTCATCATTGGAATTCTCTTCACCAATTCCAACCACAGCCATATCACTCCCTTTGGTTACATATTTGCAAATGTATTTAATAGATTTCACTGAATTGCAAGATTCAACGTTGATGTGTGCTTTGAAGGTCTTTGATAAAATGGGTGAATATGGAACAATCCAACGATTATCTATTTCAATATCTTGTTGATTTAATTTGACAATTGTTGATCTTCCATTGTCTGCTGTCGATCGTCGACGATACAGTGGATAACCGTCATTACCAGAAATTGTTTCCAATATTAATGTCCGTGGATATCGTTTTGAACATTTACCATCCATCATACATGGTGAATTTTGATTAAGAGTTCCACAGGGACCATGTATCATATTTTTGATAACTACCTCATGCAATCCAGGATCTACTTGTACATCAGGGATTTCAGCTGATATCACGACATCAACTTCGTTTGGCCTTATCTTTTCAACCAACCAAATCAAAATGTGTGCATGTGGCAATCCTCGTTTCTGCCACTCCACAGAATACATCCAGCAGCGTGTCTCACCAAACACATAATGTTTTACGATGAAATCCATTAAAGATTTCAATTTTTGTCTAAAGACTCTGGCTGTAATATCATGATGATCAATGGGTGACTGCCCAGGGAATAACTCCTGCTTGATTTCTATCCAGTGCGGATTGCATGTAAATATGATGAACAAATCTGCTGTACCATAATGACGAACACACGATATGGCATCTTGAGCATATTCGTGCATATGTCGAGGGCTTCCGATGTATGTTGCTGGAAGAATAGTCATCCGACCAACATTCTGTGCATTTCCATCAGTATTAATCGCATCTCGAAGGTGAATATACTCTTCAGATCGGAGTTTGGTCTGATTCAACCTGATGAATGTTAATCTCTCCGTTTCAATTTTAACATACATGTCAACAATATATTTGTGATATAATCGCCGACATTTCAATATGTGATTGTCTTCATTTTCCCAAATCATTAGGCGGTATGAATAATAGTTCATTGAACTGACTTTTTTGTTAGTTTCAGAACCTGTAAATAGATTTTGTTTTAATAACATTGAAATATAAAATTAAAATACATAATATAGTGACTGAGATATTAACTAATATTTTAATTACCTGTAATGGGATTTATCATTTTTATTGAGAAATCATAGCCATCTTCACCTTGCCAAAATATAATGGGATATTGCAGTGCATCATATGAGCGGAGTGTTTCCTTTATACGTTGTAACTGATCATTCCGACGATGTAAAACAATATCACGGGATTCCAAGTTTTCTCCAACTACAACGATAGCAACTTCATCAATAGTTGGTGCATTAAAACGTCTTGCATGTTGACCCGCAGGTGTTTTATCAGCTCTGATTACAATTTTGTGATTATCTGATGGCATCAGATCCAGGGCAGTTTTAAACAATATAATCAATTGATTGTGTTCATGAAATAAAGTTTGTAATTGTTCTACAATAGACCTCTTTACTAAATTGTTATGTGCACAACGCAGATTAGTTTCTTGTGATGAATTGCCCATAAAATAAATTTGCAGGAATTTGTAGTTGCTATCTGACACTGGTAACAGTGAACCTGCTCTGTGATATATTTGGCCTTGTATCTGTAAATTTAAAAAATGTTATGTTTGTACCAAACACTATAAAATAAAATAAAATAAATAAGCAATGTGGGGTATAAATTTATGGATTGTCAGTTATCAAACTTAAATAATATTTGTTCTTTAAAATTATATCTGTCTCCTAATTAGTTGTAACTAATATCTATCATCAAATATATTGGGTTTCAAAATAATAAAAGTGTCGCTAAAACTGAATCACCAAATAATATGGGGACTAAGTGATGATTATGATCTTAATGATTAAGACATTGAAGATTAGTAACACATCTTAACTTAGGTGACAGAACATAAAATAATTATGTTTAACTGCTATAATACATACCTTGAAAGTTGGCATAAAATTTTCCCGAACTACGTTTGTTGACCCAAATGAAGTCATTTGAAAGCAATTGTTATATTGTTGGATATTTGTCAAAAAGTGTATGGAATCTGTTCCTATTCGTGAAACCAATGAGTACAATGGCTCTGGTGGTGGTTCCATTGGTATCAATTTCACTTTACCATTTGCGCAACACAATCCATTAGCTTCGTTTTTAAATTTCAATGCCTTACAATATGAGCAAACGGAGTTCATAGAACCAATAACAACACATTGGTAGTTACTGTAGTCAATTGACACATCGTAACTGAAAGCAGCTCGATTCAAACTTGCGCGATTATTAGTTGAATGTAGCGCTCGCGCTTCACGCGTTCGTGATATCCGATTTCTTTCACGTTCATTTCGGTCGTCACGTTCTTGTGCAGCATGATTAGATCGATAATTAGCTTGCTTTGTAGCATTTCGGTTTCTTCTACCTAAATTGCTTCGTCTAATAGGAGGCATATCTATATTATAATAGTTTCGGAACGCGACATTAAATCCTCCAACCATGTATTCTGTGCTCCAACGCACACACGCACACTGTTTTGATAGATATGTTTGAATTTGAACTTTGTATAACGGTAATAAAGAGCACATTGACTCTTTGACGTTACGAACATACCTACAACAATGAGTGCTTTAGCTGAGTGAGAGATAGCTAGTGTGAGATAGTGAGAGATAGATAGAGATAGCTAGAGTGATAAAGCTCAAATTGACTTTGTATGGGAAAAAGAAAAAGGCTGTTTTTAGGGGTTTTCCGGCAATTATTCGTATTTTTCTCGACTTAAAAACCATCCTTGGACTTCAACGAACATTTTAAAAAAAGAATTGCCCTAATTGGTCCAGGCGTTGTTGAGTTATGCGGTTACCAACACATTTTGCGATTCATTTTTATATTATAAATTATTATACCATTATTATTAGTCTTAGATTTTTCCGTTGATCTTTATTGTACCATTAATATTATTATAATTATTATTACGGTATAATTTGCATGTTAGATATATTATCTTATTTACGAATGAGTCCAAACGAGACAGGACGCAGCTCCCTCCCAGTGGCCTCCGGCGGAGGAGCGCCAACAGGGCGAAGGCGCCCAGAGCATGATGGACTCCACCGCCGCTACACAGAGACACTATCATGCATGGGTGTGTCAGCGTTCGGAATAGGAGATTTATGTTTGCATTCTAAATTAAACAAACGACACAACGTAGCAGATGTTAGTTATGTGATAAAATAAATGACCACAAATGTAAAAAATTTACTTAAAGGACGACATTTAAAATTATAAAGGAAGAGAAGTGTTTTTTTCAAAAAATTGTACACGACTTTTTTTTTTAAAAGCTCATTTTGTACAATATACGTTGTATGAGACAAACATCTTTGTCTTCAATTTTGTAGTTGAAAATGTGTTTTTTAAATTATAAAAAAGAACGAGCAATACCCGAAAATATGACTACCACCATAGTTTTTTTTGTCTCTTATTACGTAAGTGAAGAAAATTTAAAGAAAACATTTGGAGCGTTTTTGAGGCGTTTCTGTTGTAAATTTCAATCGCAAAATATGCAAAAACTACTCGTTCATCAAAAAAATTGTTCATGACCTTTATTGAAAAGCTAAGTTTGTATAACAGACTTCATCTGAGACAGAAACCTCTATCTCCAGTTTTGAAGTTTTAAGATTTCCGCTTCCTTCAATTTTGTAAAAATTGGGGATGTCAACGAAAATGAGACCTGCATATTCTCTGCACCGTTTTCCGGCGCAATTACAATGCTTTCTCTTCTTACGTTAGTAAGTGCGAGAAAGTAAAAACTCACCCGACATGATCGTGCATACACTACAAACCTTACACAATGAGTTTAATGCCAGAAATATATTTTCATTTAAAGCTTTGAATAAAAAACAATCGCTTGAAACTGTTTAATTTTCGCTCCAAATGTTTTAAGATTTCAAATGAGGTTTACAAAAAATGATAACAGATGTGTTAATTGGGAGTTAAATTGTGGTATAAATAGTATTACGTAATCTTTACTGAAGGCAACAAAGCACGGGCTGTTTTAGCACCACTAGTTATATATTTAGATTAGTTATAAAGCCTATTTTTGTACAACAAAAAAAAAATAAACATAACTTCACTAAAACCCTCTCAAACAACGAATTTCCAAAAATTGGCATTTGACTCTTATTATCCTCTCATGCGAGTAATGGGAGTTGCTAAAGAAATGAAGCAAAATGAACACATTAGAATTTCACACAGTATTACAATAATTATAGACGGCTAAAGTAATGTGACACCCAAGGTTGTCCACGATCAGCATCACTGGGTCCTGGGCAGCTGGTGAAGTAAGGTTTTTAAAGTGTTTGAGACGTGTGATGCATTCTTCATCCGTCCATCCATTCTTGCTACATGTGTAAATAACACCAGGGAACATTTAAATTTATTCAGATCAATAAATTTTTTTGTTGGGGCAATGTCAGTCGCGTTTTTCAAGCTTTTATTTCCATGCTTTCCTTTTAAAAAGTGAAAAGTAAACATTTCACCGAATAGAATTTCTGGGATCATACGAGGAAATAGAACTAAGTGTAAAAAAGAACGTACGCTTTACTTTTTTTCTAAGAATCATAACGTATAACGTTATCTCCATGTCTACTTCCGAAAATACAAAAAAATTAAGGAAGTAATGGGATAGGGTAAAATGGGCGATGATTTGCAGAGAATATTTTTTAAGAGAAATGACGTAAGTGAATGAAGTAAGTAATCCGGTAAAAGTAGCAATCTGCCTCAAACACTTTTATAGAATTGAGGCTGATCTCACAAAGGACTGAAACCACAAAATTCAACATCGTATGCTCCGCAAAAATTGTTTGAAACGGTGTTTATTTCCTAAACGTTTTCCAGTGAAATCCTCAGAATAGTCAGTAAACTAAAAAATAAATCGCTATCCAATAAAGAGCAAATGAATATCCTGAACGATTCAGCTACGATGGTTGTGGATGGTGATGTTGTTATAAATTGTGTAAAGTGTAAACTTTTTCAAACAAGGAAGACAAAGATTAGAAAGGTTTAAAATAGATCAAAATTCTGAAATAGAGAGAGGAGATGAGCTGAAAATAGTTGCCCTTATTGGTAATAGAATGTGCATTCAATAAGGATGAACTCAGAAAATACTATTTCATTACAGTATGCAACAGGGGATGTGTTTACGGAAAATATAGCTTCAAATAGGATGTAGTTTTAATGGTGTCGGGATCAAATTCGTTCGTTATTCTTTAACGTGTGAAAATACCCACAATAATGCATGTTATTATTTTTATAGGATGTAAAACAGTTTTTTAAAGATAGTGTTAATTCTTTTGCTTTTGTGTAGTGTTTACGTAGGTATGGAGAACGGAAGACGCTGAATACTTGGTTATCGAGAAAATTAATTTCTTCAATTCGTTTTCCCAATATTTCGACAAGGGTGACTTTAACACTGCAATGGGCACGCTGTACGAAGCTGTAGATAGTTCAAACTTTCATCTTAAAATAGTAATAATACCAATAATAATAATAAGCAAAAATAGATAACAAATGAGTTCAACTTATAGTTATTCAGCATTTGATTATTGATAAGAAAACTTAATATTCTAAACATTGTCAAGAGAATTATTATTTTAGTCAAATAGTATATAAATAATTTACATGCTTTATATTTGATTACAGAATGGGGCTACGAGAAGCAAGGTGTGTACAACTTTGCATTGATGTCGTGGGGACCAGGCTTCATTTATTATTTAGTAATAGCTCCGAAATGGTCAGGACCGAACTGCCTATTTACACACTATACCAGGCGTTTCAGGTCCAATTATACTCAGAACCAACCAGCCTGGATGCGTGATGCCTTATCATGTCATACGATAATGATACATAAAAAAGCTTCAGAAATTGTAAGTCGTATGTTAAATCTATAGTTGTTCAAATTAATCTTAAGTTCCCTATTTTTATATACAAACACTATGAGGCCCAGTAAAATAAAAAGTGAGGTCGGCGAGTCTGCGCGCGTCCGATATTACAACGGTGACCGGGAAAAAGTCGCAACGAATAGTGCGTTTTGTGACAGAGTCAGGTGACATCCGCGCCAGCACGTCTGTAGGGTGCGGAGGATCAGTGGTCACTTTGCAACAATTTAGTTATGAAGTCCAAACGCCCAACAATGTTAACAGACGGCATCATTCTGTTGAATGATAATGCCCAACGAAATGCTGCGAATGAAGTTTCGACTACGCTCCAGAAATTCCGCTGGGAAACCCACACATTTTTCACACAATCCATATGTATCCCAATGCGATTTTCAAACTTTTGGAGCCCTGGATTTATTCATGGCCGTTGATTTGTTTGGACGAACAGGTGCACGCCAGAGTACAATAATTGTTTCATAGGCAACTGCTTATGTTTCTATGAAGGCGTTGACGCTCTTATCTCACATTGGGATACATGCACACATCAATCTCTCCAAGGGCATTGCTAACACTGTATCTCCGAATGATTTTCATTACGTAATTTACAAACTGTTCTTGGAAAGCTCCGCAGATATATCATGGCATTTCTCTCACTCGCATATGTCTCTACAAACGCGCGACCACGTGCCTCCCTCTTATTACGTCCCACAAAACTGCAGTTTGTTCGATGTCTGTTCTTTTTCACTTCACTTGATTCCACTTACAAGTTAGCGTTGCTTTTCACCATCTTCACCACTGTTTGAAAGTCAATGCGGTTGGATTATGATTTCCCTCGTCATCCTCACCCTGCGACTCGCCCCTTCCGTTCACTCGCACTTGGCTCTTTCGTGCGTAGGTTCCTTCCAAAGAAAACTTTGCGCTAACTAAACGCGCGCGTAGTTAAACTCTGGGGACCACCACTACATATACACACACATACATACATACATATATACATATATATATATATATATATATATATATATATATATATATATATATATATATATATTAATATGTATACGCTAGGGGCAAGTGAAACGTGCTCGTTTATGTGCTTGTCGGCGTGGGAGAGCACCTTTTTGCGGATTAGTGATTTTTCCTCGTTTTCTAAGGAGATTAAATCTGATGGGAAATCGCAAATAAAAAGGTAAAAGAAACTGTACCGCATGTGGTCAGAAAACGTACTAAGAATATTGGTATTTTCTATCTAGTGCTGGAATAAAAGCGAGCGCGTTTTCATTATCGGACGAGGAAAACTCACCAAACGCAGGGGGTGAACGGTCCCGCGGATTCCGTCGCCGCCACTAGCGCGGAACTTTCCGCGCCGGTGTGAGAGCCTTAAACGAGTGGCGACTATTGAAAGTGTAATACCCTTGAAAATGTACGGCTGCAAAGATAATACTTAATTCCTGTTTTGCCTCTTAGTATATACATTATCCGGATGTGCCGTGTCCACATTTTCATATTGGCAACTTTATGTGCCATATCATTGGTGACCACATTGCAGTGCAGCCTTGGGAGAAGTGGGCGGACTACGCTCTTTACGTGAGTAGCTACATATACAGATTTGACATCAAAACTAGTGCTGCAACAGTACATACTTTTTCACATTATTTGTAACTCTAGCATTGCTTCGCCGTTCTTTAAAGAGACCAGAGGAAGAAATTACGCAAAAGTATCTCGTTTGTCGAAATACCGTAAAACATTTTTAAATGTCTGCTTTTCACACCTGATTTCATTTAAGATAAAAATATCGATATTCCTATTTGAAGTTTTTTAACTTTTTACAATTTTCAAAAATACTGAGTTTGCTGAAAATGGGACTAGAACAAATTTTATGTAGTTCTTTGATACATATTAAGAGAAAATTTAAAGAAAACATATAGAGTCTATTTTGATAAAATAAAGAGTTGAAAGTTCTCTATATTTCATGCAAAAATACGCAAACAATACTTATATTTTCAACAAATTCCTAATGTCATCATTTCAAGATTCGACATATTCTTTGAAAACAGATTTTATAAAATAGAAAGTCGTTGTTTTCAATATTGTAGTTTTAGGAAGACGAAAATATTTTAAACTTATGAAACTTTCACAATATCAGGGATTTCAACGAAAATGACACTAACACCATTCTTTTAAACCTCTTCAGCTCTTTCCGAGCACAAAGTTGAATTAAATAATAATACGCTCGGCAATGTTTTCCTGTCGAAAATCCCTAGTTTCCGGCCCACGATTACCATCCTTTTTCTTTTCCCAGAGCAAAGCAAGAACATAACATTGCAGACTTACAAGAAAAATTCTAAGTGGAAACTTCATGAATGAATGAATTTTTTTAACTCTCTCCTTGTTTCGTAAGAATACAAAGTATTGACGGAACGGCAAGTTTTCGACAAAAAATCCCTTATTACTTGACCCTGGATAAATCGTGTTCCTTTGTGTAGTAAATTACTTCCTCTAACGCTAGTGTAGTCAGAATCCATGTTTTGTGACCTTGATACTGAAAAATTGTTTGAAGACGTCCGTCTGTGGGCAACCCTAGCTCATAAACTGTTTAGCAGATTTTCTCCAAAATTGATACTCCATGCCCGATTTATAGAAACTCAAGGCTTTCTGAGTTTGAACGAATATTTTGTTATTTTGGGTTAGGGGATGTCTCAACAACATTTTCAAATTTTCTAAAAAAATATTACAAATGTTTTGATTAAACTTTGTGTTCGGATTGCACAAAGAACATTTAAAAGGATGCCGATGATTTTTGGAAAATTGTGAACATTGAATTTTTTTTTCGGTTCCTTTCTACAACCACTATATTAAAGTTAGAGATTTTTTTATTTTTTAATATGTTTTTGAATGGTAGATTTTGAAATAACATATTTTTGATTAAAATAGTAGTTTTTGCGTAATTTGTGAGAACTGTAAACAATTTTTTTAAAAAATTTAACTATTATATGCTAAAAGTCGGGTCTCCTTTTTTATTTAAATTTTCTTTTCCTATTTATCACAGTAAAATAATGGTGCTAGACTCATTTCCGACAAACATTCTGGATTTTTGACATTTTGCAAAAAAATAACAAAAGTTAACATTCCAAAATTACAGTATTGAAGTAGTAACAGTACAATGCAGTATTGTAACAGTAAATTACAGTACAGTATTGTAGTATTCTAGTACTGAAGACATAAAATGTTTGTCTTAAAATATCTTTTGAAACAATAGATAACAACAACTAAAATGTTTGTCTTAATAACTTTTACCCCGTGACCACAGAATTCTGTAATGCTGCGGGGAAAGACGAATTTTAAGCGAAAAACTATTATTGCTGGGCTTGGAAATGAAAAAAGAGAAAAGTTCAGTTGCTATATAAAGAAATAAATTCCTCAAACACATGGTGTAGCCATAATACGTTTTGTGCGTTCATGATACCGAAAAATCGAATGACGGCGAAACGTCTGTCTGTCTGTCTGTCTGTCCGTCTTATCTGTGAACAACGCTAGCAGCTAAACAGGTTATCCGATTTTCTCCAAATTATTCCTCGTAAGATCTGGCTGATGTCGCGGCTTTTTCACTTTTAAACCGATATTTCAATTTTGGGAGAACTTTACACGAAACTCCTAGAAGAGTTTCAAAATTTAAAAAAAAATGGCTCGATTTTTTGAAATTAAATTTGGTTTTTAGTGTGAAGGACGTTTACAAGAATGGTGCAGGTCTCATTTTCGTTAAAATCCCTGATATTTTGAAAATTGCTTCAAGTGGTCACTTTTTTCGGTGTCTTCCTACAACAAAAATTATTAAGATAAATATTTCTTTCTTATGAAATCTATTCTTTAGACAGATTTTGAAAAAATAGCATTTGGCGCAGGGCTTTCCGTGGACTGTTCAGATGTTTCTTCAAAGTTTTTGCAAACGGTGAAAGGTGTGGATCGTCCGTCACGTCCTGGTTCCGAAATCAATACAATCAACTTCTAAGAAAATCGTGTCCTTGCCGTGCCGACTCAATGCGCGCGTAGCTTAATGAGTCTTACAAGTGATGAAGTTTCTGCTTTAAGACAGTCTTCTGAACACTATTTAATATTACCTACAAATTTACAATATCTGATATTTTTCATTATTTTTAGGTAGATGTGTTATACTCAAGTTATTCGGGTATAAGACAAGGCATTCCGTACTCTGCGGGATTTGGGCGTAAATACTACCCTGTGCGAATTCACACTTGTGACCCGACGAGGGATTGTTTATCATTTCCAAGGAAGAACTGGTCGAGTATTGGATTCGATTTTTCGACCACCTCAACATCAACAGCAGCACCAACAACAAAATACGAAAGTACGACCACCTTGCCGCCAGCTATCAAAACACTCCCTCCGATCAGACGCAAATCTGTGAAAATGGAGTGTCCGGTGAGTACGACAATCTTACTGTAAAGGTGTTTTTGTATACCAACATTATAAACGACCTTTTCTGTTGCAAGGTATCGTTCATAATCGGACATTTTACTCACAGATGACGACGTATTAAATTTTACTGCACGAATGATTGCAGCATCTCCCATTCAGCGTAGCGAGAGAATCGTGGGGAGGTAGAGGTCACCATTTTCTCACACATACGTCATTTACCCGAGACATCACTAGAAAAATTAAACTTAAATATCTTATAATTGCATAATTCAGTTAAAAAATTGCGTATGCAACTCGTTTATAATGTTGCTTTATTGAATTCGTACTCGGCCAAACATTGATGCGCTTCAAAGACCAGCTTCCACCGCTCCAAACCCCCGGAGTATATTCCATCCCATGCGGCTGCGGTCACGCTTACATCGGGAAGACAGGAAGAACCATAGAGGAGAGACTGCGCGAGCACATTCGGGACTTCAAATTTAAGAAGCTACATCGCTCGGCTGCAGCTCTCCACTCTTGGGCAACGGGCCATGATTTCCTCTTCGACAAGACCAGGGTGCTCGCCAGAGAAGATAGGTGGTGGTCAAGACGGATAAAGGAAGCATTAGAAATTGTAAACATCCCAAGAACATCAACGGGGACACGGGATTACGTCTCCACGATGCGTGGCTTGCACCATTGCGACGTGCGCGGTCGCGGGAGGCCGCCCGTCCGGACCGTACCACGCCGTCCTATCCATGAGCTTCCCGACCGCTCCACGCCGTCCGTTCCCCGCCTCCTTTCACCCTCCACTCAGTCGCGCCCGATTGGCCGTCACCTCGGCCTATCACCTGGCCCACATCTATATACCCCAGGGCGCCCAACATCCTTGCGCAGTACAGCCCCGAAGAGGACCGCGATATGTCGATCGAAACGTCGGCAACTCAGCCTTCGACGCGGCGTCACCCGGACAGCCCAGATCATGACTCTGGCCGCGGAAGCCTACGACATCATCTCACTGCTGTTAGTCCAAGGAACTCGGAGTCGGCAGAAGCTCGAAGCCATCGGCAGAGATGGACACGGGATGAATTAAAGGAGGTGATGTGGTGACTTTACTATGCAGAAGTGAAAAATGGGGGCGTGGAAATAGAAGTTTGCAAGATATGGAGAGATATGGGACCCAGATATGACACCTCCCTTAGATCCAAAGACGCCAGTCGACGACGATACACACTGAGACCATTCTCTTTTTCTGAGATAATACGTTCCTAGAACGCATGGAAAACGTTGTAGAGAGGGTGATATGTAATAAGATATATAAGTATGAAGAGAGAGATTAATGAGTTCGGGGCTCCTCCAAAGAAACTTTGAGGAAGTTCAATCCTTTCATACTTAATATAATTTAATAAACCATGTTACAAATTCCTGTCCAGGAAAGAGGCGGCTGGAAGGGTCGAAAGGTCAGTGGCGAGAGCCGTGGAGAAGGCTGGTTGACACACGCCAGCGGCGAGAGGGGAGGGGAGGGGCAAGCACACACATTTCGCACCACGCGTCGCTCACCTGCATCACAACCTAAGAGTTTAATTTAATTTTTGTGAATTTAACTTTGTTGTTTTTCTTTCCGAAACAGTCCGTCCGCCTCGAGTCCTTCCACAAGCTCTATCAGCGGCGCGAGCTCTTCGCCTTGTTTCAAATTCGACAAGGTCCGAACGGGCCAAAGCAATACTAGTTTTATTCTAGAACAGAAATATACGTGCTTTTATTACATCCTCTGTTCGTCTGCCTTTTGTTAATTCCTGTTTTATCTATGATTGTCTGTAATACCAAGGCTACTTAAAATCAATAACGATCTGAACAATCTATGAACTAAGTGGTATAAAGACCTATTAAATGAAAACAACACACGCTTTCACTTCCACGCACTGCACTACTGCGCATGGCGGGAGAGCAGTGTAGGCAATGCGTTTGAATGCCAACATCATACAGGCGCAAAATACTCTCTAATTTAACAAAAGTACATGCCATTGTGTATCACACAAATAAGACCAATTTACGTCAATTTCTTGAATCGTAACATTATTTATTTACATGTGAATACGTTAATACTTGGTATGCCACTGATATATGTACACTATGTGTCTGCGGAAACCCTAATTTACTCTAAGATTATTCAAATAAAAACTCGAAACGTTTAACGAATGTTTAACTATTCTTTATACGTTTCATTCCCAAACTATTTTATTAATCTATATACATAATGATTACCATTTTGACACTATGCACTAGTACTTACATGATTTTCTGTGTAATGCCACAGAGACATTGCAAATCCCGTCAAATAGCAGAAATCCTTTGGCCCATTTTCTTCGTGACAAGTCTCCTAGTGATGTTCGGAGTGCTGCCTTGGATTTTTATGAGCGCCAAAAAGTAAGTGCTCTTAGCTGACGTGGAGATTGACATGATGATGCATGGAAAAGCAACTTCGATGCATCTTTTGATTTTTCAAAAGTTACACCAATAATTTTTTTGAAGTACCTTTCATGTTGTTAAAATTTACATTTCAGACATGAAATGTTTCTAATTATCAAGAATAATGTTACTTTTGTGTCATTGCGCGCTCATTAAGTGCCCTGGAAAATGTGCATAAATAGGTTACTATGGAAAGAATTTGAGATAAACAATGTGTTTATTTTGCCAGAGGAAATGTTTTAGACATTCAGTGTAGTGATTATAGTGGGTTAAGTTGTGGAATATTGAAAGAATAGTAACGTTTATGTAGTTTAATAGTAGCGACTGTAGAGCTTTAAGCCCATTAATTGGAATGGTTTTACAACTGAAATTGAATTTTATTGCGACTATTTCCCTCGTGAAATTAAAACCAAAAGTGGTTAACTATACACACAATATGTCGCAATCAGGGCGGTGTATCTAAAAAATTTTATCGCTTTTTCTATCCGATTTTTCTGACCGCTTCTCACTACTGGTCAATCATAAACTGTAACTCGCCTATCTTAGGAAGCGGTATACATCGATTGCATATAACCATATATATATATATATATATATATATATAACCGATTGCATATATGTCGATGTCCAATAAACAGCAATTGTACTATAATTTGATTGTGCTTATATTTAATATTTGTCGCCTTTTGGAACTGTTGGACATACGTTCATTTGTAGAATAGTCATAGGTAGTACCAAGAGTGCTTTGTAAATTCACGAAGCGAGGAAGGAATTCATCTGAGAATGTCCGCTCTCTTCGCTCCCTCGCAGACAAGCCGTCCGCCATCTTCTCTCTCCTGCATTCGTCTTGCTTCTTGGCCTCTCCTCCCATGCGGCTCGACGACGCGTGTTTGCTAACGGCGTTCTTTACAACACTTCTTACTCGAGGAACTGCACAGACGCCTGTTCTTAACAGGACAAATTTACTAGCCACTGACGCCTCGCAACAGCTCAAAGTTCTCGCTTTCGCGGCCACTATTCCGCCTCGTTCTAGTTACTCCACTACTTTCCATGAATTATTAAACTTCGTCTCGACAATAACAGTTCAAAAGGCCGAATTTTCCGCTCTCCTACTATTCTTTCGAATGAACAATTACCTCGCACCGTACTTTCTACAAAATGGCGCCTCACACTCCTCACTGATCTAGCTTCGACGTCTCACAGCAGAAGGTCTGTGTGGTCAGATGTCCGGCCTCTTCTGGAGGGGTAACATTTCGTCACGATCCCTACCGACTGACCCCTCAGCGCTCGCCCCGATGTGAAAGTCCATTGGTGTAGCTGCGATACCAGGCCGCGCTGGTTTACACCTTCATTAGTGGTGCGACTGCATTAAGGGGACTTGTCTTGGCGTCGCGGAAGCAGCGTGGGTGGCTAGGATATTTTACGCATGTCTCAAACGCCAAATATATATATTGTGACGTACCTGTTCTAACCTGTTCGGGCGTCAGTTGTGACGTACCTGGTTCTGCCTCAGCTGTGAAGTACTTATCAGTGCATACACTGATCGGACGCCAGCTGCGACGCACCCGTTGGTTGGTACTTTTCACTACAAATTTATAAGTTCTAAAGGTCGGGTATCTTGCTCGCGAATGGGTCATCTGAGGAATTTGGTACTATATTGGTGCGTCCAAATAATAATTTTGTATACGCAAACAAGTACAATTTATTTATAATGGAATGTTCAATACACTTGATTGATTACAAAAGAACCTCTTTAACTTGGTACCAAGATTTAGTTAACCATGTATTCTTGTCATACCTTTGGGGGCCCCATTAACAATTCGGTCGCGGTGATTCCTCACCCCGGCACTGCAACGGACGATCTCCGCCGCGGCTCGGTGTCCTTGGGCGGCTGAAGACGTAGACACGCGCTGTGCTGGTCTGCAGAAGCGGCGCTAGAAGTCCCTTGGCTGCACCCTCGGATATTTTCGTCTTCGCTCACACACGCGTAATTACTGGGTCTTGAAAATGTCCGTTACGTTCACACCACGTGCGTGAATTGTTACTGCGCCCCTCCTTAGTTTCATTCTACTTCTCTCTCGCAAATACTACACTACAAATCATTGGCTTCTAATCAATAATGATACACGTAATATTACTAAATGCTTCTCATCATTAGCAGGGGTTCACTCTGTCTATAACTATTCGCACGTCCTCTGCCACACGCTCTCCGCAATTCGACCATCCTCTCCGGCCCCCTCTCGGCCACTGCCTTTTGCAACCGCCACTCGGCGACCCCTTCAATCGTCGAGCATCCCCTCCCCTCGCTGGGCGGCGGCGGCGGTCGCGCTCGCAAATTCCCCACCGCTCGCTCGCACCTGCCGCTGTACTGCGCGGTTCAAATGAGTAATACTACTCTTGTATTAATTATCTGTAATTACGGAGGGAAACACTTAGCGTGTTTCATCACCCCCTCCTCCCCTTTTTGGGATTTTTCTTGCCTAAGAAAAATTCACTCTGTCACTGTCTTCTCTACTGATAGTAGCGCTAACTTATACACTAATGACACACTATATACACTTATCTTCTAAAATCCGCGTTCTACATGATTGCTTTGTCTAATCCTAGTAATTCACTTTATTTACACTTCACTATTTTCCTCACCTATTGGACCAGGTTTCCGATTTGAAGCTTGTAATGTCCTACCACCTCTTGTATCTTGTGTGGTGATTTGGCCCCATTTTGATGACGGTGGTTTCCTAAATCACTGTTGTAGGACATTGCTTCCAGTGTGATGAACACATCTTGGTAGATGTCGTCCCATTTCCAACTGCGACCTCTTCTGCGTTTGTACCAATGGTTGACCATACCATCACTTTTCCCTCGCCCCTGGCTTCGCTCCATTCTTGACCTGTCTACATCTCCCTCATTCCCATTCTTTGGGGCGCCTGCAAAGGTAAAGTCGTACCTTTCCAATATCTTCTGACACCTTCCTAAATCGGTATGATATACTCTGCACAGTAAGCTCTGCGCAGTGACGGGACACTGTCGCGTTGACACGCAAATAATTCCTTGGTATTTTATAGGAGCAAATGATGTTTTTGGCTCCATAATGCTCTTCGTTCTGTATTCACTACGACTTCCCATGATGTAGTTGTAATGGCTATTCCTCTGGTTGCTCTTGATGTTTATTTGGGTTTCTTCACTCCGCTTTCGTACGGAAATTTTGTCTTCAAATTCCTTCAAAAATTTCGGAAATATACCAAAAGTCTCTGCCCACGTCCTGGCGTTCTCCTCTAAGATTGGGTGTGATAACTGGATCTTGTATCCTTCCAATATGTTATTTGCTGCTAGATGCCGTTCTGCTGCTCGCATAACTGCATGAAGGTTTTCCGTCCCATCTCCCGAAGATTTCATCGACTTTGGAGGCATAATTGGTGTCACCCCACTCTTGACACTCGGTGACATTTTCCCTTCTTCTTCCTGTTTAAGCTCCTCTTGTACTATTTTCTCTTCGCACTCTTGTATATTTTCCTCGATTTCTTCTTCTATTATTCGCTCCATTTCTTCCGTTTTCATTTCCACTTCTTCTTCCATTATTTGCTTCAATTCTTCCGTTTTCACCTCCACTTTACAAACATCCTCCTCGGCCTCGATTTGGACCTCCACCGTTTTGCCCTCCGCTGTCTTGATTTCTTCATGAAGTTGGTTTGTCATCCCCTCGCTTTTATCCTCTGCAGCAACCGCAGCATCCACTTGATGGTGTGGTTGAAATTTCAGTACCTTGTCCCAATTAATTACTATAGACTTTATTTCCTTTCTCTGTTTTTCAAATAGATTGGCCAATGATTGGTTTCGAGCCTCCAGTCGATCCACAACCCTGGACGTTTCATTGTTCATTGATTCAGTTTGTTCTTCAATGCGTCCTATTCGCCCACCTATTTCATCTAATTTCCTACTCTGTTCTTCTGCCAGCTTCCCAATCTGTTCCTCTGTGAATATTTTCTGTTCGTCTAATTTCCTACTCTGCTCTTCTAATTTCCCATTCAATTCTTCAAATGCCTTCCTATTCTGTTCTTCTGTCGACTTCTTCTGATCTTCTATGAATCTTCTCTGTTCTTCGAACATCTTCATCATTATCTGTATGGAGTCAGTCTGGGTATTTTCTCCACCCCCACCCCCCCGATTTGGATTTCCTACTGTCTGAGTCATCGGTGTTGATGTAACTTCTACTTCTTTATTGAAATTATCCCCCGGCGTATCATCCAATCTGCTTCCAATTTCACTATCCCTGCTTTCCGATAAAATGCTACTACCAATTCCTTCATCCATCTCCCTTACTTGATCCACCTTCTTCTCCAAGCCCAACACTACGTTTTGCTCCTCCATGTTATTACTTTTAACCTCACGTTCGTCCCCAACTACTTCAAAATGTTCACGCGATCTTTCCTTTTACCTCTTTTGACAGCAATGCGACAGTCACTCTCTTAATTGACTATGCCGATCCCTGCACTCACTACTCTTCATGACTGCTTTGATGTACTAGTACCACAAATACTAAATCATGAATAACGAATTCTCACTCACCACCAAAAGATATAATAACACTAATTTTGTAATCACATCAATTCCCCATCACACATCAATACATAATATATCCTTCACAATAGGTAATACTACTACCACCTAGATAACTATGCACTGTTACTGAACTTAGAATTATCAAAATCATAACCCCAAATTTTTGTAAATTCACTATTTGCTTTTTGGATTAATTCACATCTCAATTACTACTATATTACATGTGCAACAATCCCACATAATTAAGCGTAATGCCTACTTCCTAAAATTTTCTCCACACTAATGCATAAATCTTCCAGATGTATATTTACAATGCTACTACACATACTTCATAAGTGATGTTATTTCCAATAAATTTTAATATCCCAATAACCAACCAATGAACAATGCATTACAGAATGTGTACAACTTGTACAACAATATCCAGTACCTCTATGGTTACAAAACTTTCTTTCTATTTCATAAATTATTTGGCTATCACGCCATGAAAAACATTACCAATTGAATTAGTATTAATCTGCATTACACAATCTTGGAAATTATACTACTTTACATCACTTACAATGTGCATCTTATTTGTTTTCATAAACCCAGTAAACACAATAACAGATTGATACTGGTCGCTTTTTAAAATAATCCTATATACCTGTCCACTACTAATTAAAATTTTGGTAATCGCCAACTAATCATTTACTTTTTCAACACTTTACCTATGTTTTGTCAGTACAAATATGTTATTTTCCTTCCCTCCAAATAATGAATTCTCTTACTGCTTACCAATTACTTTCACATTGACTTTGTTGCACCATCTCATTATCATACATTACACATACATTAGCCTGAATTTTCACAATTCAGTTACACACACAATATTTCCCAATATTTCATCAAATACCTCAGAGCCACATTTCTTAAATTCACGAGTCCAAACTTGTTCGGGCGCCAGTTGTGACGTACCTGTTCTAACCTGTTCGGGCGTCAGTTGTGACGTACCTGGTTCTGCCTCAGCTGTGAAGTACTTATCAGTGCATACACTGATCGGACGCCAGCTGCGACGCACCCGTTGGTTGGTACTTTTCACTACAAATTTATAAGTTCTAAAGGTCGGGTATCTTGCTCGCGAATGGGTCATCTGAGGAATTTGGTACTATATTGGTGCGTCCAAATAATAATTTTGTATACGCAAACAAGTACAATTTATTTATAATGGAATGTTCAATACACTTGATTGATTACAAAAGAACCTCTTTAACTTGGTACCAAGATTTAGTTAACCATGTATTCTTGTCATACCTTTGGGGGCCCCATTAACAATTCGGTCGCGGTGATTCCTCACCCCGGCACTGCAACGGACGATCTCCGCCGCGGCTCGGTGTCCTTGGGCGGCTGAAGACGTAGACACGCGCTGTGCTGGTCTGCAGAAGCGGCGCTAGAAGTCCCTTGGCTGCACCCTCGGATATTTTCGTCTTCGCTCACACACGCGTAATTACTGGGTCTTGAAAATGTCCGTTACGTTCACACCACGTGCGTGAATTGTTACTGCGCCCCTCCTTAGTTTCATTCTACTTCTCTCTCGCAAATACTACACTACAAATCATTGGCTTCTAATCAATAATGATACACGTAATATTACTAAATGCTTCTCATCATTAGCAGGGGTTCACTCTGTCTATAACTATTCGCACGTCCTCTGCCACACGCTCTCCGCAATTCGACCATCCTCTCCGGCCCCCTCTCGGCCACTGCCTTTTGCAACCGCCACTCGGCGACCCCTTCAATCGTCGAGCATCCCCTCCCCTCGCTGGGCGGCGGCGGCGGTCGCGCTCGCAAATTCCCCACCGCTCGCTCGCACCTGCCGCTGTACTGCGCGGTTCAAATGAGTAATACTACTCTTGTATTAATTATCTGTAATTACGGAGGGAAACACTTAGCGTGTTTCAATATATATATATATATATATATATATATATATATATATATATATATATATACATACATACATACATACATTGTGTGTGTGTTCCTATGATGTTATGTTGATTGAGAGGAGTGGCGACGGCATAGGAAAATCTCGTCAGGGGTAAATAAATGATACCGACATTTGGCGGTGAAAGTTGTCAAATTCATTTTGTGTTTTTCTTTAAAATTGGAAAAAACGGGACAATTCTCCCAATTGTTGCTGCATTTTCCGTGTAACACGCACTACTCGAGTTACTTATTGCCACTTCCTTTTCTAAAACTGTTCACAAACGTTCTTAACTTGCAACTCTGTTTCTAAGCGTTAGCCCGTATATTTCATTTCGCGCATATTTTCTTCTGCCTCCAACTTCTG
Source organism: Gryllus longicercus (assembly GCA_038098605.1). Taxonomy (NCBI): domain Eukaryota; kingdom Metazoa; phylum Arthropoda; class Insecta; order Orthoptera; family Gryllidae; genus Gryllus; species Gryllus longicercus. Next base: position 106,497 of record JAZDUA010000038.1, on the reverse strand, counting down.
AAATCGCTACTCATTTCTTTCGCACTTATTGCACTTCTTTCTAGCTTCCACGCCGGGACCGCTTTGACACCTCGAATTAAGAACAACGTGTCAAGAATCGTAGCACACATCAAAACCGCTCCAAGACCATCTATATTACCTTTTCTAATCTCATTGTAAAATTTTGTCATTTGATTACTGCAACCCGTTGCACAATGATACTTATTACGATACAGATTTCATTGTGATACAGGTTCTTAACCAATCACAGTAATGATTACAAACCAACTATTGACAGTTAATTAATTATGAAGAATGAAGTAAATGTTTTGTTCAATTGTGTGCATTAATTTGCATTTTGTATTATATTACGCTTGTCAGTTTCCATTTCTTTTATTATTAATATTTTTACGTCGAGTACTATTTAAAATCAATTGGATAGTAATTTATTTTTGAACCATTTTCACAACACCACGGGAATATCTAACTGCAGTTGGCGTCTTTCTCGGTCGTGCCATATCAAGCAGTGCGCGAAATCCCGTGAGATCCTCCATCGTGAAGCAAGGCCTTGACGCGACGCGTTATGAAAAGCGAACCATAGCGAGGTGGTAAGCCGAAGCCATCTGCGTGAGTGGGTAGGGAGCTGTCCGATTAATGGCCTTGCCACAAAACACTTCAATGTCAACGTGGAACCTATAAACGTTACCATAAGTCGAAGAAAAAGAACCGTATGAAAGCCGATGTAACGGGTGTGATAGTGCGATACGAGCGAGTATCGTAAACTTCACCCGAGCATACTAATATCCATCATTACATCGTTTCATAATGTACTATTAACATAGTATTACGTCCACACCCTTCAACGGCCAAGCACAGACTGTCATGTGACAAATAAAGCAAACTGGACAATTCGGTTAGCTACGTTACTATCATTAGCGACATCATGTGTTCCGCAACAAAAAGGACAAATTATTGATTGCCAGTACATATAAATTACTAATGTATTTGTGTGATTCTTTCTTGTATATCTTAAACAGCAATTTATTTAACGAATGCGTTGTAGTTGCCCAAATATACAGAAATAGTTATGTAATATTGGAAATAATCGTTGACGATTCCTTTTATGCACGCTTTCGGGGGTCCTGGTAGCGATATATATAAATATATATATATTTATTTTTCTGTTGGTGCACAACTGAAGTTACCACTTGTACTATACATTCCGTTATTGATGTGACTCGATAAAGCCCTGAAAATTTGATTTTCGTATTTTAATTTGATAATACTTTCCACACAGCTGCAACAAATACTTAAAATGTTCACAAAACCGTATCAATTTGGATAATTTTATTCTACAAAAGTTTCTCAAGAAGTCACAGACATTATTGTGTAAACTCTTGTGATATTGCTAACTGCACTGTATTTCGTGACATTAACGTCAATTTCATATATAATTTTGATTTTTCTGAAATTACACATTGTACTTTTTAACTTTCTCGCTACTGCTTATGTAGTATAGCACGGTAATGTAGGAAAAACGGCGAAATTTATACACTATTGTAAATTTAGCAATAACTCGAGAAAGTAGGTGCTGTTGGAGCACAATTGGTTGACAATCATTTTCATTTGCCTGCGCAGCCGGACCGAGAGGGAGCTGATCCGGCACTGGTACCGCGCGTCCACCCAATCTGGCGGCACCACGTTTCTGCTGCGATGTAAGACGGCACTCGGGGCGCATGCCTCCTTTTGTTGCTTGTGGGGGTTTCTCACAGAATCACTCAAATGCGCAGTTTCCACGGTCTGGAATATAATAATTTCTTTGGCAATGTTGACGAGAATGGTGATGAGGCTTTAGGTTCGGAGGATGGGGGAATTCCTACGCCGATCACGCAATGCTGGCATGTACAAAATTTGAACTGTTTGTTTGATTGATAGCAGTTATAACCTTTTAGCTTAGGGGTTTGATTGCTTTTCAGATTGGTTTCCTGGAGACAAATTACTGCTGGGTTATAGTTATTTTGTAGTAACTAATGTTACATTGAATTATATTGAGAATATTGCTTTAATTAGTATTTATTATTTATGTGTTAAAATGAAAAGGAAGATGACTTAATAGACTACATACCAATCTCGTACCTCGTGTACTCTGGTCCATCAATAATATCTATTTTATTTGAAGAATTGCTTCGTTGAGTCTACCTATTATTTTAGTGAATGCTTTTTTTGTAGTTCTTTCTATAAGAAGAGGCTAGGTTTTTTTCATCATTTATACTATAGCTTGTAGGTCATTGGTGAATTCTTTGGCTACAATTGAGGCATCCTTGTCACAAAAACTAATATCCAAGAATAATGAAACTTGCTGGTAATTTAATGTAAATTTTTCATCATTATTATCTATGGTGCTTTTGATTGGTGCAATTTTTTCTTCTACTTGTTTTTTGTGTAATGTCGGGAGTTTTAATTGGTTCATTTTTTTCGGGTTTCTTCTTCTTTGTTGGTTGAACATTTTAGTGTTCATTTCTGTCGGTCTTCATTAAAATGTGTGATACTTGTGATGATGAATCAGGAGGGTGGGATCTCTTCTGAAGTGTTGGATGTTGGTAGTTTCTCTATATGTTCAGGGGCTATATAAACTTGTCTTCTAATATTCATTATATGGGAGATACCAGGTTCACTTATACCAGTGTTTAAGTTCATTTTCTATTTCTTTATGCGGTATAAGTGTGCATACATTTTAGATTGTAACTTTTTTGGGCTTGCTGATGAACGGTCTAACACCTAATTTGTAGTTCTTAATTTCTATGTTGGATATCAGTGATGGCTTGGTGGGCGAAAAATATACAATTTCTTTTATTTGATATGCGGGATATATATCTAATATCTGTGGCATTTACAATCGTTGAGAATTTACAGATATAATCTTTTATGAATAATCCTTGGGACTCAATAAAAGCGGTTTGTTCTTTTGATGGAAAGGCGCCTGATGTAGTTGCATTAGAAGATTTTCTTTCTTGGTAATGTTGGTTACTGGTGGTAGCGTAGGTTGTGGATGACTTGTTGAATGAGGATTCTTCTGCTGTTTTGGTATTAGTTTCCGTTGCACGTTCTTGAGTGTTGTTGGTTCGGTTGGAGGTTAGGTTTCCCTTATTGTCAAAAAAAGCCATATCTATTACATTAGCAACAGCAATTGCGGCTCGTGTCTCTTATCTTGATAGATAAACAGGACGATGGAGTTATATTTATGTATCAAATGTTTGTGGATTAGTAGCGCACGTAGAACACTTAGAATTAATTAATACAAGTCGCGACGCTGTATATGCACGGCTTCTGTGATTGACACTGGAGAGAACGTATTGTAATGCATCGATCCAAAAGACGATTTTCGATCAAAACACTCCTTGGTAGGCTCTGGTATTGAAAAAAATCGATAAATCTTGTTCCTATAAATTGTAAAATACATCCTGTAACACCATGTGTAGTCACAATACACATTTGGTGAGTCCTTGATACCGAAAAATGATTCCCAGCAAAACATCTGTCTGTGAACATTTGTTGCGCTAAATCGCAAGATTTTCACAAAAATTGATATTTTTGGATTGATTTGACTGATGGTGCGTTTCGTTGAATTTGAAACGGGAATTTTGATTTTAAGGGTACTTTATATGAAGTCTCAACATTTTCAAACTTTTCTCAAAAATGTCTCCACGTTTTTTCTTAAATACTTTTCCTCATAGGAAAAACCGCTCTTAAAGAAACTGCGTAGGTTTCAATTTCGTTGCACTCCCGTAATTTCCGAAAATTGCAAAGATGAAAAGGTTTTCGGGGTCTTCTTACAACTACAATAATGAAGATATAATTTGTTTCCTGAATGAAATCTGTTCATGGAAGGAGGGCGTTTTGAAACTATGTTTCACACAATTATTTTCTCACGAAGCACGCGCGATCTTTGCTTCCTCTTCCTTGTCCGTCCATACTTGTCGGGAGTTCGCAGCTTGTCGCGGCTGGCCTCCCGACCTATGTGGTAGTGTAGTGCGTGTAAGAGGAAGGAAAGAGCGCGCGTTGATGTGCGCATGCGTGTGCAGTGCCTCCGACGTGGGCTCCCGGGTGGCCGCCGGGCCCGTCGACCGGCAGACGTTCCCGCACGGACCGCGAAGGGCGCTGGCGCTCGGGCACAGGGCCCCCACCGTTCAAACGCCGCCGGCTCTCCTGAGTCCTCAGACCTGCAGCTTTTCTTCTGTTACTTTTATAATTGTTGTGTTGTTTCCTCTTGCATTCATAAATAAAGAATACAATGCATGTATTGTTTAGCACTCACGCATGCATGTTACTACTTAACTTCTTTGTTTGACAAAGAAGAAGGAGATACGATTTTGACATAGCAGCCATATGAAAGCACTGTGCACTGACAAGTGAACAAAACACTAGGGTGACTGACATGAGTCAACATGACTTGTTGGGAATGATCCTAAGGGGTCCTAGAGCATCGTATAAGATCGTATGAGTTATACAAGTCGTACTTGTATGTTTGCCTGCAGTCGCACTAAAAATGTTGGCAGCTCTTGGTGTCTACGGCGTACTTATGTTAAATAAGTTCTTATTTTAAATTATAGTAGTTGGTATATTGCATCAAAGCATCACTTTTTCATACGAAATTTCAGTGGTAAAATTCTTGCCCATGATGGATGAACAGAAGGTACAACTGCAAAAGAATCGCATATATTGCAGTATGTAGTATGTAATTTTCTGCAGTAACTAAAAAAAACATTCTACTCGTGAAATTAAAACCAGTAGTGTTTAACTATACTTACAAAATTCACCAATCAGAGCGGTATATCTCAAAACGTTTATCGCTTTTCCTATCCGATTTTTCTTACCGCTTCTACCTACTGGCCAATCAGAAACTTTGACTTATCTATTTCAGGAGGCGTTATACACCTATGAGCAATGTACTGCTTCAAGTGTAGCGAGTTCGTGAAGTTTCAAAGAAATATAGAAATCACACAAAAAAGACTTATAAGAAATTTCTAGAGTTCTCGCAGCAATAGATTACACAAATCTTCCCCCACAAACACCTGTATGTAACATACATTTCGTCGATGTCCAAGAGAAATGACATCTCAAAATATCATTTGCAGGATAATGTTGTGTGTCACAACTACAAAGTGACTGTCTTGTGAACTATCTTTATGAAAGGTTTTCTAATAAATTAATTAAACCCAAATATCCTTTTCTTTTTTAACAATCAATGATTTTTTTTTTCAAAAAAAGCTTTAATGTCAAACACACCGATTCGCCTGTCAATTACACTCATCAACATATGTTAGATAGGCCTAATTGGCATAATATGTCTGAAAATTAAAAAATGTAAAAACATTTAAGGATCCCGAGTTTTAGTCTTGGCGCCATCTTGAAGGGAAATAGATCAAGTTTTTACCTATGTACTCTTAGTATAGAATGCGGCACCGCAAGCACTAGCAGTAGATTCAGAAACGATTTCCAGTTCCCGAGCGTGCTCGCTGCGTGTTTGAAAATTCGGAGCCTGCGACAATTGTGCCCCATAATGTTCGTACAGAGCATGGTAACGATTATCCCTGCAGATCTGTTTATCAGTGACATAAGGGTTTTAATGAAACGCTATAATATAGCAAAGATATAAGATATAGTAACTCCTCAGGTTTGACGACATAGGAGCAAGTGAAAAAGTGTGTGCACTACACTACCGCACATGCTGGGAGTCCAGTCGGAAGTTTAAATTTTGTCCCAGCTGGAGCAGTGCCCTACTGGAGGTAGATACCTGGTTGGGGAAAACCCCGGTAGCCGTCGGTAGGTCGGCGCCGGATCTGGCGATACAGCGCAGGAAGAGCACCGCCACCTCCCGAGCAAAAACATGCACTACACTTACGGAACTAGTGACTCTAGTAGTTGATGCACCCGGAATCATTGGAAGCACTAGGGCCCTTCTTCGAAGACTCAAAGATTTATTCAGATATGTGCAAGACATTTTTTTAAATAAAATCAGTTCTACTACGTTTTGATAGTTCCTTGTAGTCTTTGCTTTATCGCTTTTAAGAAGGTTTTTCTTAAGAAGAGAAAGTTATGTAATCGTGCGCCGGAAAGCTGTCAATGTTCTGCAGAAAAACTAATTGCCGGGCCCTGTTTACGAAGAAATGGATAAATTCAGTTGCTAAATTTAGAAAAAATGCTCTAACACGTGGTGAAAGCCATATCCCATGTTTTGTGGGTCCTTCATACCGAAGTGTTGTTTGACGGAAAAAGTCTGTCCGTCCGTCTGTGAACGACGCTAGCGGCTAAGCTGTTGAGCCGATTTTCTCCGAAATTGATGGTCTCAAATTAATCTGGCTGATACCAGACCCTTTGAATTTCAAACCGATATTTAGGTTTAGAGAATACTTTACACGAAGCCCCTGGGACATTTTCAAAAACATGGCTCAAGCACATTTGATTAAATTTTGTTGTTGGATAGTGTAGGACGTTTAGACTCACTGGTGGTTTAATCCAGGCTCGATAACTATAATGGTGAGTGGTCTACCGAACGAAGTCGTGTTGTGACGTGATACACAAAGCAAAGCTCAATTACAGCTCGGTTGAATTTCAGACGATTGGAATTTAAAATAAGTGTTCACAAAGCGTTTTGCATGAGAACAATGCAATACTTTTACAAAGGAGAACAATCTTTGTGTAGAGTAAGCATAAGTAGTCTGTCAAAAATTCTGACATGGTCGTATTTTATTATATCAAAAATAAACCATTTATATGCGTTCTGTGCCACTAAAAGTTTGCATTATAATTTAAATGTCATTTATATCGTCTCAAATATTATTGTATTCTATAGTACATCAAAATCCAATACTACACTACAGTAACGGGAGAATAAGTAAAAAAGAATCATTTATGTTTTGTCCATGATTCTTCGGAAGCATATTGGAAATAGAGTGAAGGCCACACTTGTCTTGATCAAATTAATAATTCTGTGTGACCCATTAGCCCATTGTATTTTCACATTTCAATTATCTTCGGCATGACTGTAAATTGTTAGACTGAAAATTTCATTTCGTCATTCATTTCGATAACAGTGGCTTGTGAGTAATGTTTGTTAACTAAACGTCATGGCATTTTCAAAATATTGAAACATTTACTTGAAAATCCACAAATTCATATGTAATCTATGTTTAATGTAACTACGAGGAAGTAATCTGCATATATTCCCCAAAATGAAATGTGCTTCGAGATCGAAAAGGTTTTCGAAACACAATGCATCAAGAGTCTTATTGTTAAAACATAGACGATTAATTCAAAAAATGTTCCAGTTTTTAAAAATAAACTGTAAATGTGAATTCAAATCTTCATGAAGAACATATTTAAAGGATGAATAAGTTACTTTATTTGTTCTTCATTGCTTGTTATTGAACTTCAGTTTTCAATTGATATATTCAGTTTCACGGTGAGCGGCATTTAGAACTTCTGCGCGCCTGCGTCTGCGTCGGCGGGTATGCGCAGAACGCGATAGCGGATGTGAAAAAATATAATATTGGTTGTTTAAGTTGTGTGTGCGTATCTACTTTTTTCTATCCGAGGAAGGATCAAGGAGAATATCCAATCGCACTGTGGTATTCGATTTCATTGCGCAGCCGAACTCTGTACAATATTTCGTAAGTACAGATTTCAATATAATTATTTTCCAAGTGCACTATATAAAGTTGTTTAGTTTGCTAAGTGTACTAAGAATGCGCTGGTGAGTGACCATTAAGGAGAAACATATATTAAATTAATGATTTGCTCCGCTAAGAATTGTTTGGTTATGTACTTGTGATGTAATTACAATGCCGACGTGTGTAATGGTAGAGCTTTGCGGAACTTTTCATTTTTGAAAATCATGAGAGTGGCTTTTAAAAGCTGCACAAATCGGTAATTTTGCAGGTTATGAAAACGACTTCCACCTGTTGCACTCACATATGACCTTGTTGGTTTGAGAAGACTGAAGTACTGAGCAGGGAACAGTGTTGGTCCTAATACATTCGTATTCTTGTTAAATAAATCGCCATCTGCAATTCGTTGAAGATCATCTTGCGGAATTGCCTTCATTTGTTCGAGACTGCAAAGTTTGCTATACAAACGTCAAATAGGAAGTTGGGTTAACTATGTAACATAAGTCAATTCTAGAGACACGGTTGTGTTTCTAAGGTCATATAGATTTATAAAACGTCGTCATTTGTTATATATGGATGAGAAATATTTCCTCTAGGAACCTTAAATTGAAAGCCTTGTATTTTCGCATGTGTCAGGCTCTGAAAATAATAGTCAAGAGAGTCAAACTCAAATGGCTCTATCTTCTAAACTATTCAAGCTAAAGCGCTGAAATTCGCACACTTTTCTGTATGTATATTACTCTTTAATTTGAGTCTTAAATGGAGTTTCTGCTTTAATCAGAACTTGCTTGAAATTGACGTTTTTACTCTGCTATTTGGAAGAAATTGATCTTTATGGCAATACTTTTGCGATTTTCTGAAAACTAAGTTTCTAATCGAAAAATGGGTATCACCAGGCAATTCGCCGTAAAATTTCGTAATAGGAACCGGGTTTTCAGAAAAATCCGTGTCATGTCGAAAATCAGCAAATTTCGCCGATCGACTAAACTTTGCATTTTTTAACACAAAAATTAAAACAGCATATGTCACAAACTATGTAACCTAAGTCAATTCTAGAGACACGGTTGTGTTTCTAAAGTCTTTTACATTTAGAAAATGTCATTTGTTATATACGGATGAGAAATGTTGCCTCTAGGAACCTTAAATTGAAAGCCTTGTATTTTCGCATATTGCAAGCTCTGAAAATTATATTCAAATTCAAATGGCTATCTCCTAAACCATTCGAGCTACAGTGCTGAAATTCGCACTCGAGGATATATATACTTTACTATTGGAGTCTTAAATCAAGTTTCTCTCTAAATCACATCTTGCATGAAATTGCAATTTTCTACACTGCTATTTGGAAGAAATTAACGTTTATGGCGATACTCTTGCGATTTCCTAATAAACAAACTTTCTAATCGAAAAATGGGTATTACCAGTAAATTTTCCATAAAATGTCGTATTAAGTCCGTGGTTTTCAGAAAAATCCGTGACGTGTCGAAAAACGGAAAATTTCTATCGGAATGGCTCTATCTCGTAAACTTTTCGTGTTAAAACGCTGAAATTACTCACCAGATAGTATGTACTCTACTCTTATATTTAAGTCTTAAATGATGCATCTCTTTTAATAATAGCCAGCTTGAAAATGCAATATTTGTAACTGCGATTTGGAACCTTCAATTTTTAACTCAAAAATTTCAAAAACTATGCAAAAAATCAATTCTAGAAACACTCACGTGTTCAAAATTCATGTACTTTATGAAAATGTCAACGGTTGTAATAAACGGATGGGAAATATGCTCTCTCAGACCCTTGAATTGAAACCCCTGTATTTTGAATATTCAACACTCTAAAAATAATAGTTAAATTCAAAGTCTCTATCTATTAAACTTTTCGAGCTAAACGCTGAAATTTACACACCAGATAGTATGTGCTCTACTATTTAATTTAAGTGTTAAATGATGCTTCTCTTTTAGTAATAACTGGTTTGAAAATGCAATAATTGGAACTGCGATTTTGAACCTTCAGTTATTAACTAAAAAAAAACACATTCGAAATTCATGTATTTTATGAAAATGTTATCGTTTGTCATACACAGATGAGAAATGTGCCTTATAAGACCCTTGAAATAAAACCCCTGTATTTAGAATACTCAACGTTGTAAATATAAAAATAAACTATTTTGACTATTTTAAAAATTGACTTTTTTACAATTTTGGCAATTTATTCTTCATGTCTTCCGGGCTGATGGGCCGTGGTCCAATTGGCTTTGAGATACCAAACGTTTCGCCCACGACTGCGGTGGGCATCTTCAGTGGCGAGGTCTCGGGCGAAGTGTCCGGGACGGCGGCTGACTGGCGACTGACGCCGCGTTTCAGTTTTCCCCCCTCCAGTTACCCTGGAGAGGCAGGAATTTATTTGTCTTTGGGGTACATTTTGTATAACTGCAGCCGATTTGGCTTGTGCAGTTGGGGAAGGCTTTATTGCTTACAAACTAGAACTATCTTATAACTATAACTATATACATTCCCACTTTGGGGTTTGTTAGTTTTTAGACTATTTTTTTAAAAAAAATTTTAATTGGAAGATCTTTAAATTGTTCTATTTTCTTCTTTTATTTTATTTTATTTTTCTCTCACTCGCATTCACACTTATATTAATTATATTTACAAACGCATCCATCCATCCATTCATTCATACAAACACACAACACTTCACAACACTATATACACATTTAAAAGCACGCCACGGCGCCGACTTCACTCAAGCGTCCGTGGCGCCGCGACGTCTTCGGTCTCCAGCGACGCTGGCCCAGCAGAGCGCGCATCCGCGCCGCCCGCGTGGCTTCCGGCATCCGTAAACGGCGACCGCCTCCCACGCACTTGCTGCTGCCCCGCGTCGCAGAGCTCAGAGAGCTTGTGCGGGGGCAGTGCGCGGAAGGTGAAGGCGACGTGCTGTGGGCCCTTTCTTCTGTGAAAGGCCCTGTGCACGCCGCTGCTCGTCGCCTTGCCGGTCTCGCGCAGGATGCGCGGGGCGGACGGCCTCAGCGCCCTTGCGAGCGCCGTCTCCGCCCTCTTTTGTAGCTCCGCCGGGAACTGGTTGCGAACGCCTTAGATTCTGAAGACGTCAGCGTTTTTGGGTTGTCGGTCAGGTCTGGTAAGAGGCAAGTGCGAGCGCGCCGCGAGGCGCGCCACTCTGTTCTCTGCTACCCGGATGGGGTGCAGAGTGGAGGGAGAAGATGCCGCGAATACCTCACAAGCGTACGCCCACAAGGGACGCACGCAAGCAGTGAATAAGCGGCGCTTTAGAGGAATTGCTAAGTCAGGAGAACGTAGAAGAGGTTTCAAAAGTAGGGTGCGTGTTTTAATTTTGGCAGCGAGATACCGAGCGTGCGCATGCCAGCGAAGGCCGCTGTCAAGTAGCACGCCCAAATATCTCGCTTCGCTCCGCCAAGGTAGATGCGTTCCAGCCAAGCTCACCGTTTCATTGGGGTTAGCCCTCTTACGATTGAAGTTGACGGCGACGCATTTCTCGAGGTTGAGAGCGAGACGTTTCCGACTTAGCCATTCAGGAAAGGCGACGAGACAATCACTTAAGTATTTAACTGACTGCCTTCCGTTCGCCGATTTCGCGTAGTACGCGAAATCATCCGCGAACATCAGGAGCCCGCAGCGTTGAATACCAGTTCTTGTTTCAGCAGGAAGCGGCGCGTCATTCACGTATAAGCCGAAGAGGGTAGGAGAGAGAACACTCCCCTGAGGCACGCCTGCCTCGGCTCGTCTGAGGGACGAGTATACGTTACTGACGCGCACTTTGAACTGCCTGTCAGAGAGAAAACTCGCGATCAGTCTGACGTAGCAATCGCTCACTCCCGCCACCGCAAGGCACTCGAGCAAACCCGCATGCCACACAGAGTCGAAAGCCGATCGCATATCCAGAAAGACCACTGGCAGGTTCTGCCGTCTCTCGAGGGCGAGGCCGATCTCCGTGCAAAGCCGCGTAAGCTGCTGCGCGGAGCTGTGACCAGCTCGAAAGCCAAATTGTTCATCTCTGAGAAGATTGAGACGACGTATTTCCTGTTGCAAACGTGACAGGATCAGTTTCTCAAACGTTTTCCCTAGGATGGAGAGTAGACTAATAGGTCTATAGCTGCTCGGGAATAGTTTATTTTTGCCAGGTTTTGGTATTAGTGCAATGGTCGCAACCCTCCACGCCTTGGGAAAATAGCCACACGCCAGGCACGCATTCAGGAGCTCGAGTAAAATCTCGACTCCGCGCCCGCCCAGAGCGCGCAGCTGTGCTGCGGTGAGACCGTCCGGGCCACCTGCCTTCCTAGCATTGAGGTGTTTTAGTTCAGCTAGAAGCTCCTCTCCCGTTACTCGGCGTGCAGAGGTGGGAGAGGGCAACAGGCCAATGATATTGCTGCTGACCGCACGCGCCACTGGCGCACCACCAACAGCGGTGGCAGCCAATGGCAGCGAGGCGGCGCCCGTTTCGAACGCACGGAACTGCAACGCAAGCGAATTCGCAAAGATTTCGCTTTTTGTCGCGTCGTCCCACGCGTAAACGGGCCGAGGTGGTGGAGCGCCGAGCGCCCCCGTCCCGGCGTTGCTCTGAATCGGGCAGTTTACTCCCGGTTTGCGGCCTAGCGCACGAGAAAGATCCCAAATGTGCCTCTCGTGGAGATTGCATTTCGAAATAGTATCAGACCATTGAGCAGCTCTCTCATCCCGTAGAGATGAACGGAATTCTCTGCTTAGATTGCGCGCCCGCTCTCCGTCAACGGGATCGCCATAGCGGCGATGAACTTTGACAGTTCTGCGCAATTCTCTTAAGATCCTTCTTTGCTCATCTGTGAGCTCAGGGCGAGAATTCTCTACACGCGTGACAATTGTATTTTGCTTGAAAGCCGATTTCAATGTTACAGTGAAGTGATTCACTGCTTCGTCGATCTCGTCTTTCGTATTTACTGGTTTCTGCTCAAGCTGAGAATTCAGCTGTGTTGCGAAGCCTGCCCAGTTCGTGTCACGGGTAGTTCGAAAACTAACTTGGCGTTTCGCTGCAAGGGACGCCACAACGCATGTTACTGGGTTATGATCGGAATCCAGTACGGCAATTGAGCGGGGAACCACACACTCAACGCCTTTCACAATCATAAAATCAATAACGCCCGGGTTCCTGTTTCGTACTTCCGGGAAATGCGTGGGGCTATTCGGTGCGCAGATCTCTACGCCCCGCCTTGTCGCTACAAGATTGGCAATTTTGTTGCCGTTTCTGTTTGCTCCGAGGCCGCCCCAAGTTCTATGTCTGGCGTTAAAGTCACCCAGAAGGATAACTTTGGAATTTAGTGCGAGAAGCGCATCAATTCCAGCCGGATCTAAGGTTTGTTCTGGGCAGTAAACGGATACGACTAGTAGTCGGCCGTTTCCTACCCAGACGTACGCCCCGACCGCCTCTAGAGACGCCAGAGCAATAGCAGGGATTTCGGCTTTAAGCTGCGGCAGTTCTCGGCGCAGCGCGATTGCTACTCCGCCGCCTGGCCTGCCAGCGCGGTCTCGGCGATAAACAGCGAATCCCCGGAGTTTGAATTCGTGTTCATCACTGAGCCACGTTTCTTGTAAAGCCAAGATATCGAGTTGCAGTTCTTCTGCAAAATGTTCAATTTGCTGGGCTTTGAAGATTGCACTTCGCGCGTTCCACGTGCAAGCGCGGAGAGGTGCTATTCGCTTGTCTACGTTCTGGTTTTGTCTAGACATTGTCGGGTATCATATTCAGGATTCGCTCAAACATCGCTAAGAACTGGCTCTTAGTGACTGTTTGGGCGGCAGCTGCGGGTGCAGTGGGCCGCGCTCCGGCCGCCCCGGAGGGCGGTGCGTTGGCCTCTGGGGGGCGTGCTGCGCCGAGGCGCTGCGCGACCTCGTTCCAGGCCGGCCCACCGCTAGCTGCCGACCGAGGCGCCGAGTTTCTATTAGGAACTATTTGGCGTGAGGGTCCCTCGGTTCCTATTGCACGCGCGTCTGACGGACGCGGTGGCAACGTGCAATGGCTGCATCCTGTGAAGGATGCAGCGTGATGCTGCTTACAATTGCAGCAGACGGGCTTTAAATTAAAATTTCCGCGTTTTGGGCAATGCGCCGTTCCGCGTTTGTCGTCTCCTGCAGGGTGACCCTCGCCCGTGCAGAGGCGACAGCGCACATCGTACTCGCAATTACGAGCGATGTGGCCCCATCGGCAGCATCGCATACAAAATCGAGGTCTGGCCCACTTTTCCCTTTGGACCTCGATTGCGAAAGATTCTAGTTGCTTCAAGAGATAGATTTTTCGCGACGCGGCGCTGTCACTGAGGGTGACAGCGAACGTTCCTGTGGGCACTTCCACCCGCCGCGTTTCGGTGCCTGTTGCACCATTGGCTACACTGGAATCGTGGTTTCTGGCGACCACGATTTCCTTCAGCAGGCAGATTTGTCTTACTGCTTTGAGAGCGTAGCCGAGCTTCTTCAGCTCGTTTTCCACGTTCTCGGCGGTGTAGCCTTGCGGTAGCCCTCTGACAAATACTCTGAGGAGCTTTTCAGAGTTCTCGGACGGAGGCGGGTGCGAATAACAAAATATCTTTTCGCTGCGAGCGTATCGCTCCGCCTCAGCGTATGCTACACGGTCAAAAGTGTGTATTTCACACACTGGTCGTCCGTTTCGGCTGGCGACCTTCGCAATGGTCGCCTTGTACCCCGTTCTGGGCCCAAGTTCTCTGCCGTGCTTTAAGACCTTGTCTGAGGTGATGCTCAGATGTATTTTGTACGGTCTCTTTGGTGGCCGTGAAGCGGCCGGTGGACGTGAGGCGTCCACCTGGAGGGCATCCGCGGGCGGAACCTGCGCGGAGGTTCCCGTCCCAGTGTTTCCGGCTGCGGGCCGACTGCGCTGGCTACCGGAGACGAGTTGCCAGCCGTCAGATTGCTCGTCACCTAAGGAAGGGTTGGCGGAGGATTGCCGACGCCCAGAATCTGTTGGCGCACTCACCGCACCGACGGAGCTTTCTTGTTCCTGCGGAAGAGCTGGTAGCGTAGCGGGCGCGTCGGGAGCCTGATTTGGCCCTCTCGTCGTCCTTCCCGCGCGTTTTCGCTTCTTCCGCTTTCTCGCCCCGCTGGAGGCGCTGTTGGGGCTTTGCTGCTCTGCCGGCTGCATTTCCTCCGGCTCCGAGGAGCCTTCGCGCTGGCAAGGGCGCTTTGCCGGTGGGGAGACGGTGGCGGGCGAGGTGCCCGCCGCGTTTCCCGGGTCTGGGGCCGGCGCTGATCCGGAGCTCGCGCGCTGTGGCGTTTGCTCTACGGCTGTCAGCGCCGCAATGTTGCCCTCCTCCTCAGCCAGCGGAGAGTTGGAGGGATGCTGGACGGTGGGGAACGCACCGGCCAAACCTGGCGAAGCATCGCTGACCAATCCGGGTAGCTCGCTGGGGGACGGGTTGATTTCGCCTCCATAGGGGCAGCTAGTAGCCGCTCCACTTGTAGCGCCACTAGGGGCGCCCTTGGGCTCAGTGCTGCTCTCGGTGGCCCCGTCGCTACGGCGTCGCTTCCCGGAGAGAGAGAAGACGCAGCGGGCGGCGAGAGGCGCTGCTCGAAAGAGTAAACGCGCTCGTGCACCGAGTGCTGCCTCACAGGTGTGCCGATCGGGAGAGATGGCGCTGCCCCCACGGGCCGTGATGGCGCCAGCAAGACCGCGTTCATTCCAGCGAGGAGCTCGCTGCCGGGCGCCAGTTGCGGGATTGCTCCCGCTCCGGCTTCCCGGAACGTTCCCTAGTAGGTCAGAAGGCCTTCTATATTGAGGGCGGCCAAGGCACAGATCACGCCTGCCGGGATACCGGCAAGCATCCCGGAGACGTCTGCGGCAGTTGTGGATCGCTGGTTTGGCTGCTGCTTGGGCAGCAGTGACTGTAGTTTCCGCGCTTGCGGCGGTTTGGGAAGTGGTGGCGGTGTGGGCGGCGTTGGTAAAATAAACTTCACATTAGCTCCTAGCGGGATATCTTCAGCACCAACTGCGATGACCTCCATGTCCAGAGTGACTTGCTTCACCAGCTCCTTTCCGTGGAGGTACACCAGCTCGGTGCTGCATTTCCGTGCTGGGGCAGCGTCGACTTGGTCGAAATCGACCAGGTGACGCTGTCACTTAGGGAGCGCCTGTGCTCACGTTGTAGTTGTTCATCCCCCAACGACGAGCGCCGAGGGGTGGCGCCTGTCTCAATGGTAGACATGGGCTAGCGGTGCATTTTTGCTCAAGCCCCGCGAGAGCAGCGCTCAATCGCGGGGAAAATCCTCGACCTCCGCTGCTTTCCCCCGCGGTTTTCCATTAAACGTCTCGTGAGCGCGACGCTCAATCACAAGAGCGCCAGGTACGCCTTTACTTCCCGTAAAGGGAAGACTGCGCGTACTTTCCACGTAACACAACGTGGAAGCAGGGCTCAACCACGTGCGCCAGGTACTTGTCATGCCGCAGCGGATACCCAGTTGCAGGAGGAAGTCGTGACGGAAGCAATGAACGTAGATCTTCACTGCGACTCCGGTCGAGATCGGACGTCCTCGTAAAATAGGTGTTTCCAGGCATCGTGTAGACGAGTGCCTTGGTCAACATTCAATTTATGAGGGTGTTTGAATATTTCCACCGCCTCTTTTACCCTCCTCGTGCCCCAGCGGTCTTCTCTGGCTAGGAGGCGTGTGTCATCAAATAGAATAGCGTGGCCAGTTTTTCATGCGTGCAGGGCTACGGTCAATTTATTCGTATTATTGTATTTATAATTACGAATATGTTCCCGGATGCGTTCCTGTACGGTACGTCCCGTCTCGCCAATGTAACTATGGCCGCAGCTGCATGGGATCTCGTATACCCCCGATGACATAAGGAGAGGGACGCGATCTTTCACGCGTACATGCTTTTGCCCGAGATTTTTCTGGGCTTTGTAGGCCGTCTTTATATCGAAGCGGCTCAGAAGCTTGCCAATCTTATCCGTGGCACCTCGTATATATGGCAGAGTGGCTATTGTTTGGTTGGTTTTCTCTGAGTGTGGTGGTATCAACAGTTTTGGCAGAGGTCGTAGCCTGCCGTACCACTTGGTTGGCAGCGTTAGCTCTGTATCCATTGGCTCGGAATGTCTTTAGGATCTCCAGTTCAGAGTCCAACGATTCTCTATCACACACTGTAGTTGCTCTCATGGCCAGAGTTTTCACAACACCCCGTTTAGTTGCCGGGTGATGGTGAGAGCCGGCGGGAAGATAACGGTTTGTGTGGGTGGTAAACAGTGTCCTAGACTGCCGTTCACTTTCCGACTCACCAGCACGTCGAGGAAAGGCAATTTTCCTTCGTTTTTCACCTCCATCGTGAACTTAATCTTGGGGTGTGTGTTATTAAGGTGCTGGAGGAAGTCAGCTAAAGTGAGAGGACCGTGGGGCCACACTACTAGTGTGTCGTCCACGTGCCGGAGCCATAAGGTAGGTTTTAGAGGGGTATTCTCCAGGGCTTCCGTTTCGAAAGTCTCCATAAAAAGGTTAGCCACAACCGGAGAGAGGGGGGAACCCATGGCCGCTCCTTCAACTTGAGCATATAGTTGCTCACGGTATTGGAAGAAAGTGGACGTGAGGCAGATCTCAGCTAAGTCGACCCATTCCGGAGTGAGCCCATGGGAGCAAAGTTTCCTGCGAATGACAGTGGCCGCCTTGTCCACCGGAACCATTGTGAACAAAGACGTGAGATCGAAGCAGACGAGGATGACCGAGTCATTTACACGATGCTCCTTAAAAATGTCAATAAGGTGGGCCGAATTCCTGACAGCTGACTTGATGTTGTCAGTCAAAGGCTGCAATTTGTCGGCCACATAGCGGGCGAGAGGGTGGGTGAGAGAGTTAAGAGCGCTCACAATGGGGCGCAATGGCACGTCTGGTTTATGTATCTTAGGGAGACCATAAAGCCTAGGGGTACAGTGGTTGCCACGTTTTAGCCTAGGTTTGGCCTCCGTCTGTATAGCAGCCGAGTTATTTACCCGTGCCGCGACCTCTCCCCTCAGCTTCCGAACGGGGTAGCTTTTTAGGACAGTAGTCCTGATCTGTCAGTAACGCCTCAACTTTAGAATGGTAGTCTATGGTTTTCATGACCACCGTGGCATTACCTTTGCGGGTACTACAACGAGGTTCTCGGGCTTACGTAGTTCGCGCAACGCAACACGTTCCTCGGGTGGCAAAAGAGCCAAAAAAAAATCTCCGCGCATTACGCCCTGAGGAAGGTTGCAGAATGGCAACCGAAACGTCAGCACCTTCGCCATGGACGCGGCGTCACCAGGACAGCCAAGTAAATACTATCAGTTATATTGCTTTTTATTTTTATTTGATATTGCATTAGTACAATGGAAGTTACCTTTACACATTTTTAGACAAATAAATCTATTTTGTTAACTACCTTCTGTCTTAGAATGGAAATAGAAGGATAGAGGAGACTGTGGGGGTTTAACATGCGAGAGTTCTCACACGGGTACACGGGAGTAGTAAGGGAAGACTCATGCTATGGTAGAACACAAAGAACAAAAAAAATAATTAACTCAAGTAAAATAGCTTGCAATAAATGAAACACAAAAATCAAAGCGTACCAGCCTATAATACTAAGTGAATGAATTTAAAAAAAGCAACCAAATTTAAAATTATAGAAAGAATAGCTCTCAACAAATGTCAACTATCACAATCCAAACGAACAATTTAAATGGTGGTATCTGGAAGTTTGTACATCAATGCCAAGTTGTAAACTCATATTGTAAGTAAGACGCCGTTTGATATTGGACTTAAGGTGTCTGTTCACTAAGATATTCTATACGTAAACATCGTTTGAGTATGCCAATGCACCAAAAAGTCTGAGCCTACATCATTATTTCTAAGAGTAACAAATGGAATTTATTACTCAAAGGTGTAAATATTACTTTTATTACTTTGTGGCTCGGAATTGATTTGTTCGAGGTAGTTCGTAAGAATGCAGAAAATAACACAATACTTAAAAAAATCAGTGGGTTATTTTACATTTGTGCTAATAATTTTAAAATTTTTGCATCTCAGCAAGTTGGCGCCCTGCCCAGCTACCCCTTGTGTTCCTCACAACCTATTCAGGAAAGTTAAATAATATGGCAAAGAATAAGGTTGTATTTGCCCGATCCTCTATTTTTGCATGGAAAACATTTCTCGACTTTCTCAAGAGTAAAAAGCATTTTTAAATTTCTCGAATAACCCGACACCCGTCTACAACAGTGAAAAAACTATCAGTGAATTCTCTGAAATACGTCTGGAAAGTTCCAAATTGGACACCGATATTGTTTCGAGAAATTAAATATAACAGAAATTGCTACTCACCGTTCTGCTGCAGCCTCTGTCGCATCATCTCTGTGCACAGGCCAAGCAGCAGAACACCACTGCCGCCATTACAACGTAACACAGAACCACGCACAGAAATATCACTATATATGTTTTTTACAATGAGCCAGACATGAACGTAGAACTTAAACCCCGATTAAATTGAAATTAAAAGACAATATAAACAATAATGTAAACAATGTTACGTGATTGAAAATGGTTTAATGATGTATTGATAAAGGAATGACACTATAAATTTTCGTCGTGCCTTTTACAGATTTTATATTTTCGTATCTCCTTTGCAAAAGTTCACTTTCTGCATTGTTTTCATTGTTAGGAAAAAATATAAAGGTAATGTTTTTCACATTTACATCAGCCCACTCAAATAATTTCCTAGGGGAATTAATTGGTTCTTGACAAGTTTGAAGACTATCTTTCGTAGCTAATCTAGTTGTTTCCCCCACCTTCATCGCAAGGTCCCTTTTCATGCGACGTTGCAAAGAAATGCCCTTCAGCAGTGATATCGAAGTCGTGATTGTGGAAGCATAAATTAAGAAAAATTTCCTAGTTTTTGTAGTGAGCGCTGACTATCTATATGCCTGTTAACACTCATATTTTTTTGAGAAGTTTTTACTAGTTTACACTGATATAGGATTCCCCCTCCTTTAATTATTAATGATTAATCTCCTCCTTTAGAGTAACTCCCATACCCTTTTATTCTTGGTACTTCAGTAGAAAGATAAAATTCTGTAACAGTCTGTACAACGGAGGAATCGAGTTTTCTTCTATGCTTTATGACAGGAATTTTTAAAATGCTTCTTTCAGCTGCTAGACTTTTTGCTGCGCGAATCATGTGAGTTGATGCATCGAAATGTTATTGCCTTTTCTTGTATGACCACTCTTCAAATACAGAAAGAATTTGGATTTTCATATTTGTTTCATTAGTGGATTTGAAACGACGTTGCAATTTTTCGATAATTGGGCTATTATCTGAATTCTCACACGAGGTAGAAGGATCTTCTAAATGAAAAATCTTTTCAAGAGTCTTTTTGATTTCTTGTAGTTTCTGTCAGGGATACTGTTTTTGCATCCATTTTCTTTTACTTACACTCGATACATCACGAGAAGACCTTTTATAAACCCTTTCCCGCCTTGTACTCAAATTTTTTAATTTCTTGACGGTGAACATTCTATTTCCTACTTTTCAAGAATACTGCTTGTAACACAACGTAAACGTACATCTCTTCTAAAGGTATGGCTTTTCAGATTAAGAGGATTGCAACAATCTTCGTATCGAGATTTTTGTTGTCTATCCATGGTCACTCGGTCACTTCCGTTTAAACAACTGACTCGAAATAACCGAGGAGACCATCGCCATTTCTCTTGTGTATAAATAACTCCGAGAGGAGGGTCCTGAACGAACCCTACCATTTGCGACAGTGGGCGTGATCCTGCGTCTCATAGCATGACAAACTGTCACTTTCACTTTTGCTTTCCATTTGAACGTCGTGGTTCTGAAACTTCTTTGTGCAGGCGCCCCCAGTGGTGGGCGGAGGACGCACTTCTGCCAAAAAACTACTTTAAAAAAAATTTGGTTGTTTGCGTCCCATTTTGAAATTCGGAACTTTTTATACATTAGTGTACAAATTCATGAGTATTTTTTATAACGAATGTAAGTGTTGTAAAAAATTGTACTTAAAAAATTAAAACCATTTTAAATACTGAAATAATATATTAACAACTGTTACGTTTTTACGCAATGATAGTACATATTTCAAGGTTTATTTTGAGTGTAGTTTTATTTTTCTGAAGAAAAAAGTAGATCCGTGAGAAATGTTTAAACACATGCATGCGTACAAAATTTGAAAACAATTATACCGTTATATTTCTGGAATGAGTGCATTAGAGATATAAGAAAAAATATTCGTCTTCTAATTTGACCCCTAGAACTCATAAAAAAGTCGCTAAAAATTGTGATGTTTTGTGCGTGTATTGGTACCTACTTTTTTTCAAAACGAATATTCTCCTACCGGTCGGGCCCGGCTCGAAGATCTGCGATTTTAAAAAAGACCTTATTTAAATTTTGGAGTACTATACACGAAGCACATCAAAAGTTTGGATGAAAATATCATCAGTTTGCATTTACAGACACGCCCAAATGACTTTTTCATGAAAACGGCGTCAAATTTTTCAATGAAACTATCCTTAGGCCGAAATTTACCTTTCTATAATATTCTTAGTCATTTTTCAATTATACTATTAGTGGGTTAGGAAAATTTGAGAAAATAAGAGAGATATCTCTTAGGTTGCAGCTAAGAAGAGGGTGAATCTAGTCGAAAAAGGTAGCACACACTTGAGAGATAATAACTAACATGGTAATGTCTTTGTCGTACCGCAGCTCAACAGTGTTTCTTGCTACTGAATTTGGTTTCAACTCCCTAAATTGGTTTGAAACATTTAAACTTTTTATTTTCTCGCCCTCCCTTCACAAGAAGAAAAGGTATTGTAATCGGGCGCCGGAAAGCGGCCATTTCTCCACAGAAAAAGTCTCATTGCCGAGTCTTGGTCACGAACTAGTGGTGCTACAACAGCAGAATTGCAAAAAGTTAATATTGCAAAAGTACAATATTGCAATTGTACAAGAATGGATAAAAAGATTTTTGGATTGAAAAAAATATATTCTAAAACTCATATCTTTAAAAAAAGGTCGTGTACATAGAAAAAAAAAGTTATTATCAAATGAGAAGCGTGACAATTTCTCGCACTACGAATTCGGGAATGCAAATAGTTGGAACTTCAGAATAAGCGATCTTCAGGATACGTCACTGAAATCTTTGCTTGACTTTGATCCGTCACCATCTCTAATATTTCACACCGAGAATTACCTCCACGAGGGAAGTGCGTAGCGCGCTCACTTCGCATTCGAAAGGCCGATTCAAATCCAATGCCGGCCACCCTGACCAAGGTTCTCGTGGTTTCCCTCCGGCATTCAGGGGAACGCTGGAATGGTTCTTCTGAAAGACCACGATCACGTCGCTAGCCGAATTTGTTAATCATGTGAAATCATGAAGGTTAAGCGAATTCAAGACATCGTGGGTTCCTGGTTGGGTGACAGCAATGTGACGGCCATTGCTCTTTACGGGACTTACAATGACTAAGTACGAATACACATATTTTGGTCAGTTCATAACATTCTTGGATCAACGCATTTCAGCATACGAATCGGTCTCCGCACGTTTTGATTTTTTGGCTCGAGTCCAGCATTTCGAACTGGAAGAGTAGATTGAAGAAGCAAAACCGTAACTTAAAATGTACAAAAACTATGTTGACGAAAATCTTGGAATTGAGCTTGTTAAGTATGCGGAATTTTACAAACAATTTGCAGAAGTAAAATGGCATTTCTGCCGACATTATGTGCACCTTTGAATAATGCAAATCCAAGATGATTTCCCTAATGTGGAAGTAATTTTGAAAATTTATCTTATTCCATGACAATAAATTCCACTGCTGAAAGGTCGTTTTCATAGTTGAAAATAGTTAAAACAGATTGCAAACAGTATTGCCATTTTAATAACAACAATATTGTCATTTTAAGCAGCAATAACGTAATACTTAGATAAAAGAGTTGTGACAAAATGATTGACGGTTTCGCGGCAAGGACAGTGAGGAATGTGCCTCTTGCATAATTAACAGCATAATTAATTATTATATAGTTAATAAAAATTAATAATTATAACGCAGTTAAAGGAATGTATAATACGGTTACCGAAAATATGTACAAATAGTTTTAAAGCGTTTTTGATCTTTTCCCTGACGTTCTGCCACCAAAGATGCTCCCAGCAAATTTTCCCAGTGGTCCCCACCACAGTAAATTTTGGCCTGTACAACACTATTTTAACCCCTACGATTTGTTTTAACCCGTCAACAAGTTTTTTAATTAAACTTGATTTTAACCTACTAATCTGGTTTCAACACCTATACCTTGATTTAATAAAATAACCCATTGTTTTAACTTTTAAACCTGGTCTTAACCTCAAGATATGGGTTTTATCCGGAAGAATTTTTAACCTCGAATCATTGTGTTAATTCCGAAACCTTGTTTTAACTCCAAAACCTGGTTTTAATTAAAATCCGTGTTTGCCCAGCAAATTCTTATTTTATTCCAAAACTGGATTTTGTTTTCTTTTTTGGAAGCACTTCTGTGGGTCCTAATAGTACGTTAGTATGACGCAGCCGCTATAGATAATGCGACAAATTACGAGTTGTGGTAGCACCACTAATTGTCTTTTCAATAGAAATTTGCATATTGCATTTCCGTATTTTATGTTTTACTTTTTCAGACCTTCCTAACTTCGAAAACAAATATTACAAAAAGTTTGCAGTACAAATTTATAGAAGTTATGACTGGTAAGGGACTTCTTACATCTACAGGTAAGGCACACACTTACAAATCTTTTCTGTTGTAGAATATGTGTTAAAAACAAAGATAATTATTTTCTTTTTATGTAAAAAGGCGACAAATGGAGATCTGACAGAAAATTAATAAACCCAGCTTTCAGTTACAAAATTCTGGAAGAATTTTTGACTGTATTCAATTCGCAAGCAAGTGTTTTGACACAAAAATTGAAGAAGGAAGTTGGTGGTCCTGAGTTCGATATACATAAATATTTATTGCTTTGCGCCCTGGATATTTCATGTGGTAAGTGGATTTAAATATATTTACCAGTAATTTTAATTTTCAATTTTATTTACAACTGATTAATTTCAATACCAGAAAATCTGAATGATACATCAGTGTTCCATTATTTCGTCGATGGCAAATTTAATTTGTTAAGCTTTTTTTCTTTTCAAGTTGAATAATATTCACAAAGGTATGTAAAGATGTACCTTAGTATACATTTAATCTTTATTTACGCTTCAAAGCCCGGAAATGGATTATCTATTACACAAAAGTGAATGTACGTTTTTTTCCCAAAACCTTTGAATTACTGGAGTAATTGCTCTCAATTTTTAAAAAAAAATTGTGTTCAAAAAACACAGGAGGGAAGGTCGCGGTACTCCAGACTGCAATTTTTTTAACAAATTATTTAATACATCAACATTGAAATAATAATAGCCTAATAAAATGAACACGAGATACGAAAATTGACGTCATGAGAATATTTTATTTTGTCAGTTGATGTCACGAAATTCCTCTTCCACGGCACAGAGATCTCTTCTTAGCTTAGAGTAAGTAGTTTAATTAATATTTCTGTGTTCTGAGATATCACATTTTTCTGTGGTTAAACTTTAATTGTGTGTAACTGCCACATTAGCCTAATATTAGTATGTACATGTTTTGATAATGTTTCAAATTATTTATGATATTTTTCTAAAAGTTATTTAATTAGTTCAGATTTTTTTTTGAAATCTGGCATAAATGTTTTTTGAAAAGTTTCATCATATATAGTTTCTGTAAAAAATGACCTGTTTTATAAAATCTACATTCAATAAATGCCAGAAATATACGAGGGAATTCATCAAAACCAGTCGATCATTTATTTTTACTTAACGAACTTTTCTTTGAATTTTATTGAAAGAAGTGTAAAAACAATTTTTTATTCAAATCTTAACAATTTTTAGGGAAATTATTCGTGGTAATGAATTTTGTAGCTTTGACTTTTCGTGAGATCTGCCATTCTAGTAAAGTGCAGGTTGAAGAGACGGAAGGTTGTTTCAAGATGTTCCACTTCTCTGTCATTATGCATTTTGCAGCCTTTTACTGCATTGAAACATTGAATCTATGCATCTGAGAAATTTTACACAAATGATTTTGTTAGTGACAAAGTAAAAAAAGATTACTTATTATCGATGCCGCGTTTAAAATTGAAGCTTGGAATTAAAATTATAAGAAAACAGTAATGTGTAAGGAATTGCGTTCTTAAATCGTATAATTATTATGACCTTTCCGCCAACGAATCGCATCCTAACCTAACTACGTAACCAGCAGAGAACATGAACTTATCACCAAAATGTTGATGATAATCTCAGGGGGTGAGGGTGAATTCTATCGTCTACTCTCACGTACGACACACACGCACACACACACTATGATTGAGGTCTGGATTGCAGGAAAATAAATTAGGATTTAGTACACATTTAATACTAAATAAAATAATTTTAATACGTACTCAAATAAAGCCGAAAGCCGCTGTTCCATTAATCTACTGTATCAACTAATTATTTTTACTTAACGAGTTACATTAATCTTATTTTAAGCGTACTATTACTTTTACTTCAATTTAAAGTCTGCAAAGCAATTAGTACTTTGGATAAGTCAGCTTTCATGCTATGTCGCCATGCAGTGCTTTTATCCACGCTGCCCCCAGCCGGTGCCCATTTTCACGTATTGCGACTACGTTCGTCCGTCATCTTCACGACCCACCTTCCATTGCCCACCTTCACAGAAGCACAAACAACCTCCAAATAGGCTCCACGCGTAAGGTCACGCAATCGCATCATAGGTTTAGTGCGTAATTTATGAAGTCCATTCGAACACACGACAGGCATCATACGTGAGGGAAAAAGGGTTAGTGCTAATATCTTAGATTTACAATTTAATAGAAAGCGAACTTGCATTTTCATTAAAGTCAAAACCGGTTATCAGTTTCTAATTTGCATGTTGTATCTGGGATTCTTGCATCACTGAATGTTGCGGAGTCTGAATCTGAACAACGTAAGTTTCTTAATGTGAATCTCTGAATAACTCAAATCTAAATACAAATAATTCTCTTCTCATCCGTTATGCTCTCTAGATCCCTTCAGTTCTCACTCTTATTTTTCCGCCTTTTTCCCCATTCCTTTCAGTAACCAATCGTTTTTAATGTCCTATTAAGCATCATTAAGTCTCGTGCTATTGACTATCAGAAAAATGGGTCAGCATTCATTATTCAGATTGCCATTAAGCAACGCGTGAATGTTTGTCGCATGCACGTGTTTACTCTAGAGGAAGCAGAACTGTGAAAGTATTATGCATTTTGTGAGTTTGCTGCTCCTTCTGCGCACGTTGCTCGGCCTCAGCCTCATTTCTGCTCACGAAAGCGCTGGAGCCACCCCCGTTCTTGGAGTTGGTTCATAGATAGGCCCCAGAAACATTTGGTTCATCTGATTTTCTAAATACGTATGATGTATGTTGTATTTCAGTTAACATTTGTTACCTTTGTGTGACCCGTCAATCGCCAAGACTGTTTACACCGGCGTTCCACAAGACCACAAAAAAACTTGTTCCGACAATTTTTAATTCAGGGAATTTTAATTATATCTGAAATGTATTATTGATTTATTTCAACCCACTCGGACGGATGCTATTAAACAGTTAAATTTTGTATTGACGTATTTTTTTTAATTTCAGAATCTTTTATGGGAGTAAAAATGAATATTCAAGACGACAAAAATAACGAATATCTTCGAGCACTATCAAGGTACGTTGAATAATATTCATGAAATTTTCGGTTATAGTACTCATGGGTAAACAGAAATAGTTTTAGAGCCCAGCTACATCATTCAAAAGTTCCATTAACCAAAATGGCTGCATTGCCTAAAAAATACTTGAAAAGAGATATTACAGATCACAAAAGTTCCTTAAATGACACGGAACAATGGAAGACTTACTGTACTCATCTGAATTATTTTTTCGTTATAAAATAATCTAAATATATTGTATATGCATGTGTATTAAAACCGGTAAGGGGTTTCGTTTAGAAAACCTTTTGATATCTCTACTCAACCAAATTTCCTGATTTGTTTCGTGAAATGAAAGTTAGTGAGCCCTAGATATTTTATCACTTACGCTATCTAGTATTAACAGGTCTTATAGTATAAGCACTAAAAATTAATAATATTTAAAAATTATGTAATGAACGCTTTTATTATTACTTCCTTTTTTGGTCCGAGATGCAATCGATCTATTGAAAGCAATTGTCCTCTTACGCGAGCAAACGTGTGATTGTGAGGTTATCAAATGCGACGCGAAGATAGACTTAATCTCGTACTACAACACTCTTACAACAAAATAAAATATTCCACAATTTTGAACTATTAAATTGCTAAATAAGTACGCAAAAATTAAAAATTTCTGCTCTTCAAATGTTTACGTTATTAATGGTGAGCTAGCTTAAGATTAATTTGGCAGGCCACATTCGGTTACAACAAAAAAAATTCCATCGTGTATAACTATTTAATTACTAATTAATTGCGCAAAAATGAATTTATTTGCTTTTCAAATATCCAAGTAATTAATAATGAACTATTTCTTAAACTTTAAGCATGCACACCACCATCGGTTTTCACATAAAAACTTATTCCTCCATTTAGAACCATTTAATTGCTAATTAATTACAAAACATAATTTAATTGCTCTTCAAACTTCTGAGTAATTAATTGTGAACTGTCGGGCACTTCTGCCGTCCGGTTGACGCCACGCAGTGGACCGCAAGCGCGCCAGACCGCCGGCGTCGCCGCCCTCCCAGCTGTCGCGGCAAATTTAAAAGAAATACACTGACGGGCCGAGAGCTAAGTTCGATATTGTATTTTCTTCGATAAACAAATCAAAATAATCTAAAGAAAAATATGCCTCTACTATATGATCATAAAGGTCCTCCACAAATTTTAATGATGATCGGTGAATTACCATATGCGTGTCCTAATCTACGGATTGTTGGTAAAGACTTGATTTTATCGTAGTACGTTAGACATCTGTTATCAATTATTTGTAACTCAAGATTTGATTCTCAACATTCTTTGAAGGGTCTGCTAGTTTAAAATCATTAAAAGAAAATGTATATTTGTAAGATATTATAAGATAGTTTTCGATTATCTGGGGTTTGTGCCTCCGTGCAACCTAAGCACGAACCGCGACTGCGTGGTTGCGTCTTCCTACATAAGCTTTGTTCTATAATGCCGGACAGCCCGCCATAATATCTTCTTCAATGGATTCGCCATATGTATAAAATTTTCTGCATTTGTCTTTCGCATTCATCTTTATTTCATTTCTTTCGTAGTTTTTGTTTCGCAGACCCCTATCTGGTATAATCATTATAAACCCTTCAGTCTACGCAGTATAAATATCCCCTTATTAGTCAATTCTGAGACGCAACTTTATTGATATGTTGTTCTTCCAGATTATTGGGGAATTCCAAAATTGTAGTTAATCTTGTGTATTTGGAATTCTTTTCGTGGCGTTACAAAAAAGATTCAGTGGCGTGTCACTGGCGAGGTGTAGCGTCTGTAGTGCTAATGAGCCAGGGGTAAGTGATTGCCAATGCAGAATTCAGTCGATGAAGGATGTCAAATCCTTTGTTGACGATTGATATGTGGCTGCCGGGAGGGGTAATTATTTGGGTCTCTACTGTTTTTATGAGGCTTCAGTGTTCTTTATCTTGAGTGTCGTGTGTTTCCATATGCCAGGGTAGCACTGAGTTGTAGAGTCGTATGCAGTTGTTCAAGATGAGAGCCAGGTGTCTATTGGCGTTTTTCGATAGTCTACGTAATACTTTCACTCCTTAGGGACCAGTCGCTTTTGTCGCATGAAGTTGGCCTTTGATTCCGTCGTCTGTTATAGTCCATGGGTCTGCAAATGTGTAGTGAAGGTTGGGTATTTTCAGGAAATGAAGGATTAGGTCGTCAGGTAATTGGGTTGGCAACGGTTTCTGATATAGTCTAGGGATCGTACGTCCTGTTGCCGCTCGGAAGGTTGATGGGTGAGATTATATTTGTCTTTGGCTCGTCTACCAGTTTCCAGTGTTTCTGGGGATGCTTATCGTGGCGTACTTTAGTCTGTCGTCCAGTTTGTGTCGTTTGTATCTGTCAAGTTCTTCTCGTATTTGTTTTCGTAGTTGTAAAAACAAAGTTATGTTTTGTTTCTTCGAGTCCTGAAAACTGTTTGAGCGTTCGTCGTCGTTTGAGCCTTATTAGGGAAACGATATGGTATGGGAGTGGAATTTTGTACGAATTGGGAATTGGGGTAGTGGATTTGTATAGGGATCTTTTAATATCGAGATGGAAATGTTCTACGGACTTGTCTATATCAGATGTGGTTTTTAGGACAGGTAGGTATTTTTTTAGTTTTCTTGGATATAAGGTGTTTGTAATGTTTTCAGTCTTAATGATCTTGTTATTGTGTGTAACAAATTTAAATCAGAGTCAGACCACTTAATTATTCCAAAATAATAGGTTAATGTCATACGGCCCAGGTGTTTATGGTGATGACTCTAATAACGTTCTTACCTGATAAATTTGCGTTGAGTACTTTAACTTCAGTTAATCTACTCCGGTACTATTCGAGGAAACCACCCTGAGTAATTTATTCCAAGAAAACCCGCTATGGGTCACCTAACTTCCGTACATGGAAGATAGGACCAAAGAAGAGGACTATTCCGTGAAGTTCTTTAGCTGGGTGTGAACAATTGTGGAGTTCTGCCATATTGCAAGATATTTATACATAGCATCCAGTCTCCATTCATCAATACCTTGAAACTGTTGGTTCGGTGGCGCAGTTTCCTGTTTTCGAACATTGAGATTAGTGCATTTGTCGTTACCAAATGACATGTTAATATCTTTACTAAAGATAGACGCAGTGTTGATTAAGGATTGCAGTTGTTTCAAGCTCCTAGCATTGAGTTTCGGATCGTCCATAAATAGATGAGATTATTATTATTATTATTATTATTATTATTATTATTATTATTATTATTATTATTATTATTATCATTATTATTATTATTATTATTATTATTATTATTATTAAATTTCCTTATTTAAAAAAATGATGCAAAATAATAAAATGCGGATTTGTTGGTTGATGGAAACATTAAAAATGATGTAAACTCTTAACAGGAAGATTTCCATTTGAATGTTATGTAGAAGATTCTTCATCATTATTATATCACTATGTATAAATCTTCATTATATTAAGTATTGTATAATATTATAGCAAACTGTAGTTTGAAATTATATCATTTAATTTGTCTGCAGCGTTGAAACCTGCATTATAAAAAGATGCATGCGACCTTGGCTTTATCCAGATTTTATTTTCAATTTCACTGAATTAGGGAAACAGCTAAAGACGTCATTAAAAATCGTGCGTGAAACTGCAAACAAGGTACGTGGGTAAATGAAATAGTTATTTATTCTCAATATCAGTGTGTAATACTATCTATATTTGACAAGTTCTGATTGTAGATAATACAAAAAAGGAAGAGAGAGTTCTCGCTGAAGGAGGACGACAGTGCAAAGAATAAACATGAAAATGAATTTGGTAAGTTAAAATTTCATATCTAAACTAATGCAGGGAGAGAGTAGCATGTTGACCTGTCACAGTATGTATGGATTTATGGATAGAAAAATGTATATACTATGTATGTATTTATTGTGGGGAACCCACTTTGACTTTTGTAGATATTTAAATTTATTTTTTCCCTCTTTACTTCTTTGTTTAATTATGTATACCTGCACAGATATTTCTTTCTTTTAAAAACATTTTACTTCGTCACACTTAAGCAGTGACGAAAAGGAACAAGAGGGGCCAAAAGTGGGACACTCATAAAATGTATTTATTGTGCTGGCTCCGTAACGGACATATCTAACATTAAACTCTTGAAATTTTCCACTAAATATGATTGTTGTATGAGGCTCTCTGATTACTAAGAAGGTGAGTTTAAAGCATTTAACAGTAAATTGTATAATAAAGGAAATAACAAATCACGAAAAAACTACTCGTAAAATTTTTGTATGTTCAAACTTAATAATTTTCTTTCAACAGGAGTGGTGCTAAAAAGTTTTGTGGTATTTCTCACAAATTTGTACATTTAATTGAGTACAAATGGTGAAAAGACAAGCTAGAAGTGAGAAATATTTAACTGCCATGTTCACAAATATAATAACATTCGTTCTTTCATTATAGGAATGCATATCTTAATATCATTGTTTTTCAAGCAACGTACGAAGTTGGAACAATTTTGAAGGAACGTTGGCAGCAAAAATGAAAGGTTTAGCAGACCTTGTTGTTACCAACATCCCCTGCGTCAATGAGAGTTTTGGAAAGGCGGTATTGGGACCATTATGAAATTGAATTTTCTAATTTGTGTCTTTTTGGTTTGAATTAGTTACGTTTTTAAACATTTGTTTCAGCATTTGTTTTCTTTTAATTTAGCACACTTCCTGAACCCGTTTTGGGGCATTGGGCGCCTGCATTGGAGTAATGCTCCGTTATTTTCAATGTCAAGACTCTTCACGTCAGTCAGTGCCTTCGGCCAGAGGCCGAATAGTTACTAGTAATTTGTGCAATAAATAGTTATGGCCAAATCCATGAACACACTGTACATATTTACAACTTTACAAAACTATCATGTAAAGTTTATTGCAGAAGGCAATAATTAATTTTTATTAGATGACAAACAAAAGCAGAAGAGGGTGAAATGCATGTAACTGTCAAATTTGATGCTACGAATTTCGAAGAACCTACAAGTAGGGGATGTTCTTTCAAGTGCATTGCATTGACAAAAATATTTTTTGCTGCTTCTGTTATGTTGTTACTGTTTTATAATAACAGTTACATACAAATATTAAAGGTTTCCAGGTGACACCCGAGAAGTGGAAACAGTATGTTATACTGAAAAAATAATTTCGGATTTTAATTGAATAATTATTGGAATAAAGAAAATAAAACTTTTCCTGAAGTAACAGAATTATAAATAATAACATTAGATAGTGACGAGGCAAACGAAATACAAGAAAAGGATAATTCCTAGTAGGGTTTCAGTTTTGTTACTTTCTATGTTTTACAATCATTTTTGGTTATTAGACATTGTAGTTTGATTTAATCAATTTTCATACCCAAGATTGTATTTTATTCATTTTAATTTAATCTTTCATATAATTTTGAGTGTTTCTAACACTTCTTTTTGTAATCGTCATTGATGTTTTTACTGCTGTGGTCACACGGCCAGGAAAGGAGAATATAAAGGCATAACCTTCTGTCGAATTGTCAGTCAGTGACTCATTATGACACTCGTTATTGTCATTGTAAATATGTTTACCATTATTTTCAGCCCTTCCTAGTTCAATTTATTTAATATAGCACAACAATTGCTATTTAAACATTTCTTTTTACTCTTGCGGCTATAATACTTATATATTACTGTCTAAATAATTTGAATAAAAGTAGGGAATTGCATTTCATATTCATTTCTTGATGTTTCAGTCTAGAATGAAATTATTTTATGTTTGCGAGATTTTGTGAAGCTAATAAATCATTGATTGATTTTTTATACTGATAAATTTTATTCGAAAAAAATTTAATCTAATTATTGTGGTACATAAATATTTTTTATATTAAAGATATTTCTGATATTAAAAATAATTAATATTAATAGATGGAAGACCTATTGGAGAAATTCGTGTTGCAGTGAAACCAGTTCCTTTCATTAGTTCTGGATATTTTAGGATATAATATTTGCTACAAAATAACTATCAGTTTTCCTGACTGTGATATTGTGATAACCAAACATGTGAAAATAATCTTTGTTACATTTCTTACGAATCAGTTATTTCTTGAAGTGATTCGAAATAACGTAAAGGAATACCTCTTACAGTTACTTACAACACGATTTACATCGTTTAAAAAATTTTAGGTGTTACGTCTCTGTCTCTATCTCTCTCCCTCCTCTTCACTATCCTCTCCACTCTCTCACTCTCTCCCCTCCACTCTTTCCTCACCACTCTCTCCTCTCTCTCTCTGTTTCTCTCTCAAGGCAACCAACTCTATTGCATGACTCTAAAGGAATAGGAACTAATTAGCAGTAAACTCTCCTTTACATTAGGGCTTATGCAGTCCTACGAAATCCGTTGTTGCTTGTTTGGTTGTTAGTGATTCCTGGCACGTCAATTTATGAGGTAACTATTTCCGTAAGTGTAGTGATGGTTTTTGTATTATACTCTTCTTTCCTTCTGCCTTTTTTTGGCTACCAAAACTTTTTTCCGAAGTATTTCGATGTGAGGAACTCAGAGCTTTCGTAGTAATAACAATATAAACAAAATTTAAAAAGTATGTTTTATCTCACCTTTGATAAGGTGATCCCCCTTTTTGCACCCCATCGATTGCAATACTACGGCGCTTATGGAATACAGAAAATGGATTGCGTTCGCAAACCCGTTTACACAAGGATAAACCCATAATTTTGAGAAATTCAAAAGTAAAATATTTCAGTTAACCCTTTAGGAGAGATTCACATTCTGTTCTCGTAAGGCAGAGTACTATCGTCCCTCTTTCATAAATTTTCTTAGTGCAAGTAAATACGTCTTTCCATTCGTAATTAATGAAAGAGAGCGATGCACGGGGAATTTAAAACTATAATGTTAAAAGAAGTTTAATATATTATGAAATGGGAATGCATACTAAAAGTCTAAATATACTTATTGGAAATTTTCTCCTACCTACTCACACATACACAAATTAAGTGCTCCTCGTATCCCATACTCTAAACCGTTACAGATTCCAATATAAATGTGATAATAAAACATTACTGGTAGGATGGTAATTCTCAGTTTAACATTCTTAAATTCCAGGATACAAAAAGAAGACTCCCTTTTTAGATTTGCTACTGCAGCATGAAAGAGATGGGTATTTTACTGATCAAGACATCCAGGATCAAGTTGGCACTTTTTTGTTAGCGGTGGGTGTTGTTTTACTTCTTGATGATGGCTGAAGTAAAGTTTGCTAATGTATACAAGCATTTTAACTTACATTAAATTTTCAAATATATTATTTTTAATGTACTGATATTATCATTTCAGGGTCATGATACAGTTGCTACATCATCGGGCTTCTGTTTGTGGTTACTCGCAAACCATCCGCAATGTCAGGTAATTTATATTATTAAGCTTAACTTTACTTGTTGGTTTTATGAATTAAATCATGGTTATTATATTTATTACTGTTTTTAGCATTTATTATTATCTCGTAAGGTTTTAATTCACAGTTCACGTCAGCATAAATATTAACAAACAGAATTTTATGACCTTAATAAAACAGACTCAGTATGTTTTTATATTTTTTTCTTTTGACTCTTCGACCCTATGTGTGTTTTTTTCAAAAATCTATTGTCCAAGCTTGTTGACAACACATCACAAACAAACAGCATTTTCATAAAAAATCGTCAAAGGCATAAAAAGCGTCAATTCATAAAGGCATAAAAAACATGGTCAAGTCGTAAAAATCATCTAATCAGATAAGATCAGGGTGAAAACGTCAAAAGAAATAAATTTTTATTAAAAATACTGAGCCTGTTTTTATTCAGGCCATAAAAATCATTGCAAATAAATAAACAAGAATTTGTATAGAATCTAAATCAACACATTAAAATTAACAAACAAATCTATCGAAATATCACGACCGTACATAAATTCGTTGCATATTAAAAATTATTATTCTTTGTTTTATGATTTATTATAAACTAACGAAATAAATGAGTACAACATACAAAAATATTGAAGATTTTACGACATAAAACAAGCCATTCTCATCAGAATTTCCCGATCAATGCGCATGTTCTGAGATTAACACATTTCTGAGGACTGATTGCAATACTATTATTTAGTTGCAAGTGGTTCTAGTCAGTACATTAACAGTCGCATTTCAAGGGGGACGTCAACAAAGGCATATAGCGCAATGTTTTTCCCAAGGTACGTCGAATAAGGGTTTCGTTTTCCAATTTTTGCTTAGCCAAGCATTTACTGGTTCGTTGATTGATTGGTAGTGGTTCCAGGCACATCCGCTAACAAGCTCATTTGTCCTCCCGCTGTGTGGCGAGGTCCGGCCCTGATGCACCGTCGGCTAGCGGGATTTTCCCTAACCAGGTTTCCCCTCCAGCGGGCACCGCCCCATCTGGGACAAGCTCTTAGCTCCCAACAGTACAATAATAACATCAATTGACACCCAGAGCCATCTCTCCTGGATTTTATTAGTAGAACCTTTTTGATTTTGAAGGCATCCTCTTGCCGGACGATTTAGGAAGTTTTAGGGAGCTCGCGCATACGCACAGAGGTTCTGCCGCCCAGACGTCGCTGCGCCCATGAGCGTGTTACGCTAAAACTCCCGAAATCGTTCGTCAAAAGGAAAGGTGCAAATACGGTTTAAGTGATAGCATGGTCAACGCCTATCGATTCTTTTCAAAAAGATTCGGAACGTCCCCATGAAAAACGCTCAGTGAAAATTCCGGTATTCTCGTGCAGCAAGACTTGCCCAAATCGTATTGCAGTACCTTTCGAAATTTTCAGTAGCAGTGCACGTTGAACTAATTCAATTAAGAAAGGATTTGTTTATGTATATCTTTGCGGAAAGGTCCGCAAGAACTGAAAATTTTCAAAATGTATGTGGCTATTCTAAAACTCAGAAATCAAAAATATTTTCGAAGCAAAACCTGCTTGTAATATAATTACGTATTACATGTAATACATTTTAAAATCAACAACTTTTTCTTTCAATTATATTCCCATTTATTCGTGGGTACACTGTTTACCGCACTTGAATTAATATGCGACTGTTATTAATAAGTTAACTATTAACTATGTTTGGTTGGCGTTGCTTCCCATTTGCATGCGTTAGTTTATGTTTAGGCCTTCGATATTACGCTCGTTAATGAATAAACACGGAGATACTAATTGTTTCTTGGATGTTCCAGAGCATAACATTACGAACGTATTCTCTGTACGTCACAATTTTCCTTTCTTGCTACGGCTTATGCAGTATAGAGAGAGTATTGTAATACTGCGGAACAAACGTTGAATTTCCGACAGAAAAACACTTATTGCATGATCCTGGTAGAGAAAAAGAGGATAAATCTTACCCTATATTATTAGTCAGTTACTTATTCTAACATCTATGTTTTATAGGTTCGATACAGAACAATGGATTCAACGTTTGTCCGTGTGTGTGTAAACAATGCTAGCAGGTAAACTTTAAGTAGGACTTTCACCAAAACTGAAATCCCAATCGACAAGGCTCATGTCGCGGTCCATTGAATTTGAAAACGATATTTTAATTTTGGGGTCTACTTTACATAAAGTGTCAGGTAGAATTTCAAAAAATCCAAAATATTTAATTTTATTTTAACCTTGTTAAAACCCATGATTTTTCGAAAATTGCTTAAGTTCTCATTTTTTCGACATCTTCATAGAAGTAAAAATGTGAAGATTTTTTTGTTAATGAAATATGTTCATTAGAAACAGATTTCGAAATAAGGTCATGTTCAATTTTTCGAAACTACAATAATTTTTTTACGTTTTTCTCAAAAACGTCTCCAAAATTTGTATTTGATTATTTTCTACGTATGTTTTTACCTGTTCCATTTTCGGCGCTTTAGGTGTATTTTAGAAAATTAGGGGGGAAATCGAAATTACAACCATTTAGAGAGATTCGTGACATTTCGTGACTGTCGTCCATGTAAAACAAATATGTTAGTGGCGTTGCTAGTATCCGAAGTAGTTTGCGCCATTTGCCTAGATAGTTTAATCAAATAAATGCAGAACAGAAGTGGTGTATTAGAATCTCCTTTGTAATAAATATTATTATTATTATTATTATTATTATTATTATTATTATTATTATTAAGTTATTCTTAGACTGAATTGTTAACGTCATAATGCACTGATATATTTTTGCAATATTTCCAGGAGAAAGCATATGATGAGCTGAATGCAATATTTGGGGATTCCGCTCGTGAAGCTAGTCCAGAAGACCTGCTAAATATGAAATATTTAGATTTACTAATGAAAGAAACCATGAGACTTTACCCTGCCGTACCAATATGTCTAAGAGAATTAGACGAAGAAGTAAAAATTGGTATTGTATGATATATTTCTTTAAAACCCGCTTCCTCTAAAATGAGGAGTTAGTACGCTGACTTACAGCGCCCAAACGGAAAATGCTTGGTGCTACTTTTGATTTCATATAAAAGAAGGAAGGCATATCTAAATCCTCTTACAATTCCTGCCCTAAATAAATTTGTTATCCAATCATTCAGAAAACGAGTTACGGATGTTTGTCTGAAGATGATTGACGACTTTCCGATTCTTTCCGAAACTTTGCCAATTACATGTGGAGTTCAATAGGAATCGATTTTAGGCCAAATTCTTTCTACTATACCTAAAACGAATATTCTTTGCAATATAGAAACCATACAATATCAGATTTTCAAATTAGTTTCGTAATAAATTAAAAGAAAACGGTTTCAATGCAGTTTTCCATTTCAAATTGACAGCCCTGTACTCCATTGAAAATGAATAGTGTGCTATTGACTGATGTTAAGGTACAACATTTTTACTCGTAGGTCTTTCAATTCAGTCAAACCTTAAATGGAACGTCCATTTAAATGAATTGAACCCTAAATTAAGTTCTTTATGCTACGCTTTCAGAATTCTTTCCAATTCAGTCAATCTTCATACTGCTCGTTGTGTATATTTTGCGAAGTTCATTCCCGCCTGAGATATGGCATAATATTCTGGGAAAATACATCTTATAGCTCCCAGACTTTCAGATTATAAAAATTATATTTATAATCTGAAACTGACTATACAGAGCATCAAATAATGAGCAAATTCCACCCACGTGGTTCCTGTAATCCCCTCTTTATTAATGTAGGTATTTTACCATTACCTTGTCTCTTGTTATACGAATCAGTTGTTTTCGCCAAAATTGACTTACTTAAGAGTCGGAATATATTTTAAGCCAACACCAATGTCTATAACTACACCACTCGCCGTAGTAGTCATATCAGGTGACAGTATCAACAAAATTTCACATATAATACATGTACATTATTTTACAACACCTTGCCAGATTACATTAAACTATTAAATTTGATACAAAAGTTTAAGTCCAAGTAAAATCTTTTCTGCTTGTTTCTATACAATTTGAGACTATACCGAGCATCCAAATGGAAAGTAATATTAATTTTAACAATGACATTTAATGTATATACCATTTGGATTGTAAAGAACCTGTAACTTGTATTGTACTTCAGCTTCTGGGTCAACAACTCCCATCTCGATAAGGTTGTCGTCCAGTTTCCCTGATCCTTGAGCAAACCCTTAGATGGCCCCTTGTTTTGCTTCTGGACATAAATGTAACTTCAAATTAACTTCTCCCCGTAGCACATCACACAGTTTTTAACTGTGTTATAATTAATAGTTCCAAATACCACTAGCATAAAAATTCTTCTTACGTTTTCTTAATGTTTGTCGTTTTCAAAAATTTAGAGAGTTCAACGAAAAAACATTTTCTTTACATACGTGATTTCCATTATCTACATACGAGGAATTTAAAATCACACGTCAGAAAATATAATTTTATCTTTAAATAACTATCACGATACGTCAATGCATTTGCCTTTTTATGATCTATCCAATGCCGATTAGAAAAACATAGTTCCATTTAAACATTCGAAGATGATTAAACGTATCAAAAACTAAAAGCATTTCAAACAATATCTGTTCGGCGTATTACTTGCTCCCATGATTCCACATTGTTGTTTAGAGGTTACGGGGGTGACTCGTGGTTGATAGGACACCCTGCATATGCAGCGGCGGAAGCGCTGTGAAAATCTATTTTCTCAACCACTGACTGCCCAGTAAATTCTTTGCCATTGTTGTTGCTGTTGTTTCTTGGACTTTCCCCAATTAATTGCAGTAATAATCAAAGATAAGCTTAATTAAATATTCAATTGATGAGTTTTTTTACAAAATGTATTATCACAAAATACTTTTGTACAGAAACCCCACGTTTTGGGGGGTCTGCGGGGCACCGGTTGCGTCAGCGTAGCTCATCTACTACCCCCCCTCTACCGAGAATCTAAGATTCGGGCTACCACATCCAACAAATAGCACACAAACTTCCCCGTTTCTCCTCTACATGGTCTCCTCTATCCCTATTCGTGGATCCTTTAGCATTTTTACTACTACATTACATTCTTACGATTACTTGAACACTAATATATTATTACACAACAGAAACCTAATATTTTTATAATTGCTTCATATTTACCTTGTTATCCTCCTGTGATATTTTTCACAAACATTTTAATGTGATGGTTTTCTCGTTATGCTAATATATTTTGTATTTAATAGTAGAAACCCGTACGATTAAATCACAGGGGAAATTTAAAGTCAATTGTCCGGATATTAAGTTACTAGTCATTCAGGCCAGAAAATTAGTGCATTCTGACTAGTGCATCGTCTCCCTAGTCTTGCCTGGCAGGACCTTCCCTGCTTCACCCCCGTGGCCTGCCCGGGCTTGGTCGAACTGCCCAAACCCACCCTCCCTTGCCTCCTTCCTCGCCTGTGCTTCCTGACCTGACATCGAAGCTGCCCGCTTTATCGTCAGGTTGTGCGTGATGTCGACATTTGAAAAAAATCTTTCATGTGGTATTCATGTGGTATAACACGCACAAAAATGAAAAACTGCACGTGTAGACACCCAGGACATCCAGCTTTTGAACATCTTATTTGCTGAGATGGTGTAGTTCATCCGGAAAAGGGATGTTTACATAACACCTTGTGCAAATCATGATGACTTCTTATTCTTGGGAACTGTGTGTTAATTGCTGCAGTCGATTTCCCCCTTATATTGTTTCAAGGGTATTCTCGTTGAACCGATTTAAAAACGACTTTTCAATAAAATTAGTTGTTAATCTACCACAATTTTGGAGTCCTAACAATCTTCTAAAGACCTCAAATAAATTTCTAATAGGCGCGTTCTTTAAATCATAGAACATTTTAATGATTACAGGACCTCCTTCAGTTTTTGTTCTAGGTCACCTTGTAACAACTTGGTCATATAGCAACCACTGTGGTTGTTTCTCAAGTAGGGGGAACTGCAGGAACAACTCGTAGGTACAACACGAACGCACTAACATCTATGCCCGAGGTGGGATTCGAACCCGCGCTTCTTCGGGCCGAGGCGGCTGTGGCCCTTTCAGCCTCGGCCATCCAGACCGGCGCGAATAATCTTCCGCTAGCGACATCTCTTAAATCATTTTTTTAAACTAATTCTTGAAATTAAGCTTCATTCTTTATATTTTGATTACATACTTCTTAAACAAATATAAATTAGTCACCCAGAAAAGTAAATATTTTTGTTTATTTTAGGGAAAATAAAATCTTGAAACTCTCAGTAATATTTTTTTTAAATCCATTACATTTTTTTCCATATTGTAGATGGATACCAGCTACTTCCAGGCACAACTATAGGAATTGCTCCATATTTCATTCATCGACATCCAGACTATTTTCCTGATCCGGAAAAATTTGATCCTGATAGATTTTCTCCTGAAAGAGTTAAAGGAAGACATCCTTATGCATATATACCTTTTAGTAGTGGCCCTAGAAATTGTATAGGTGAGTTAATTTTATATTTTCTGTTGTATTCATTCGCCATTTGGTGAAACAAAATAATTATTTTTTTGATGACACAATATTTTACGCTGTTAATAAACCAGACAAATATTTCAATTTTTAGTTAAACTTGAATCTGTGATGAGATATGCAACACTAATTCTGTATTTGAAATATACTGTGCTATCTTTTCTGCTTTCAGGGCGCAAATATGGTGTGATAGGAATGAAATCTATTGTTAGCAAGATCTTGAGAGCTTACAAACTGTTACCTGGGACAATAGAACCTGTTTTAACAGTTGATCTTTTCTTAAAAAGTTCTACAGGTATTCATATAAAGTTAGAAGAACGAAAATTAGCATTTACATAAAAAAATCAATGTAAATGCCTACCAAATATATTCACTATTTTTAATGCACATTTGCATTGAAGATGTGAAGGTAATTTGTTTGCAATTTTGAATTTATGGGTTTTTAATAGCCCTAAGGTTGTTGTGATTGTAGGTTGGTTTGGTGGTACACTTATTGAACTGATTATTTCTACAAAAAAACTAAATGGTTTATCGTGAAAAAATTGAATAAAAAAAGATGGGTACTTTAGGGATCGCTAGACTATTAAGATAAATTGTATAATATAA
The DNA here is from genome assembly GCA_038098605.1 of Gryllus longicercus. Classification (NCBI taxonomy): domain Eukaryota; kingdom Metazoa; phylum Arthropoda; class Insecta; order Orthoptera; family Gryllidae; genus Gryllus; species Gryllus longicercus. The sequence continues at coordinate 65,444 of JAZDUA010000038.1, read as the reverse complement.
TTGTTGAATATTGTATTTTACTATGTTCAGTGAACACAAATAAAAATATTAAACAAATATACTTTACTTTACTAATTTTATGTCGAAAAAACACGAGTAAAAAACTGGGTGCAACGCGCTACGGGGAGAAGTAAATTCTGTACACGTTTTCAGAATTCTGGGATTCCTACCCTAAACAAGTTAATTCCGAGTAAAGTAAGAAATTCGTGTTTTTGACAAGAGTTAATAAGAAATATTCGCTCTGATGTAATAAAGTCTACAAGGGAAAATCACCTATAGATTTGGGCTTTTATTCCTCATCATGTCCTTCGTGAAAGAATATTCTTTCTTGAAACATCCGGCACTCAACTACTTCAAATCGAGAGCACGATTTTCATTACTAAGTCCCATTTTACAAATAAATTTCCGACAGTTTTTTAAAAAAATAACCTACAGTACACAAGAATTCAGGAATATATCTGGGGCTTTGGCGTTAATGGAATTTATCAGAGATAATAACGTAAGTTCTGCGTTCATTGAATGTGTTAAACTGCTAAGAGTAATTCTCACCATTCTCATATAATTACATGTGAGGTAGAACTTTTTTGTCCAGTCTAAAAAGCATTAAAACTTTTCTATGCAATACAATGGCAGAAGATAGATTATCAGCTCTTGCAATGCTTTTCATCGAGCGTCACCCAATGAAATAGCAGACTTCTATGAAAGAGTTTCACAAAAATGACGGGAAATGGTATTTTCGTTATTTTTTCTGAATTCAGCACACCAAAATCTATATAAATAAACTTTGCAGACAATTTCGTAGATGCAGGCCTGTGATATCAATTAACTAATCATTTAAATCTATATGTTTGCAACAAAAAACAGAAGGAATATTGTTTATTAAGACGTTTGATTAAATACAGGTATATCAACAAAAAAGATTTTTGTAATAATTACGCTAATGACAGCGCTTATTCTTCGGAATGCTGAGAGTTCGAAAGAGAGGGTCCTACTTTGGAGGATCTAGGTACTCACCATGTAACTGTACAGTGTTGTACATTTGTACAACAGTGGTGCATGGTTGTTCTTATGTCGTGCAAACATTTTGATGACTCGATTGTTGAAGTTTGGAATTTTAGCAATTTTTTCTTATGAATCGAACGAACGGCCAATGTATTCAGTCTATCTTGACTCATGAACCATGAGTCATGAGCCATTTTTAGTGTACTGAATCTCGTTTTGGATTCAGCTGTAATAACTGGTGTTGTTAACATTATTTGCAATGTTTTGCAAGTCTCATAAAAAGAATTCTCGAAAGAAGATTGTTGCTTAAAGAATATAAATAAATCAGACACTGAAAATAGATTTGCAAACGTATCATTTCCATAGATCACAGACAGTTCATAAATTTCTCGTTCGAAATAAATGAACTGTAATTTGAGGCAAAAGTGCTCGTCATGAAAAGTTTCTCTCAAAGAACTAAATTTCTGAGGATCATCTATTTCAAAAGAACCAAATATTTGAGATTTCAAGAATTGTTCTTTAAGTTGATTTGTAATAACTTCACATACTCTCTTGGCATTTACATTAAGAGTTCCTTTAGATTCTGGTCTTCGTCTTTTCGATGATATGGGAACACATTCATCTTCAACATTCGTTTGATATCTTGCAGTGTTCTCTCGAATTTCAGACAATGCTGTCTCGAATTGGTTTAAAGCGATGTGCACTTTCACAGCGCTTGTACTCAATATGAATGATATTGTAGAGGATGTAGACATATTTCACATCATCGTAAAAAAAATTTAAATAATTAAAAATTCATTATTGTTTAAAAAAACGTTTCAGACCACAAGTTACTCTACTGTATCATCATTCTATCAACCTTCCTCTTCAATTTCCTCAAAACATTCCAATAACGTAAATGTTCTCTTTAACCTTCACAAATCGCGACTGAAAGTTCCATCGTGTTGTTGAAATAGTTCGAATGCGACTAATATACACACTGAACTTAGAAAGTCACAACGTTTTGACGAAGAAGAAAAAAATGATGTGAATCCGGTTATGTTAGCAAGAAATTACCTTCCTTGGTGATTTTTTTTGAGCAAACCTGCTTTATCACCAAATTAAGTTAGTGGGCTCAGCAGTGAACGCAGGTGGCAGGAGGAAATGTTTCTTTCAGAAGGGTTTGAACACCTGGGTTTTACCACTCATACCGCGGTTCCATAATATGAAGAGACCCAGGCGCCTGGGTCTCGCGCGGACGCCACGATGCGCTTCTCGCACTGCCTGAGGACCTCCCCGCTGCCCCACTAGGGGCACCCACATCGCTGGCCAGCGCCCACCACCGCCCCTCCCCCTCCCGCTGGCGCAGAAGCAGCCCGCGGAAGCCCAGGTGGCGCTGCCACAGCGCGGCCCGCACGCGCCGCCCACTCCAGCCACGCTCCCGCCCTCTCGCTCTCGCCTCCCTTCTACGACCGCCGCTCGCAACGCATCCTCACTGGAGTCTTTTTCTTTATAATCAAGTCTATTTGTTTGGAATACTGCAAAAAAGAAATAACGTATATCATACCGTAAAGAATGATAATGATTGGTAATATCAATTTAAAAATTTCTTTTTCCACCAATTTCAGACAATTCAAATGTTTGTAAATCATAAAATGAATTTGCAGAAATGTATGTATGCATGTACTTGGCGCGACAGCCTGTGAACGGGCTCAGGCCTACCGGCGACGTCCCTGCCTCGCGGCCATTGGATTAAGGGGGTATGTATTGTTAGCACGTAGACATCCCCACGCCGTATGTCTTTTAAAGTAGTCTAAACCAAAACTTTGCGAGCTGAGTTCAGTTGAACAGGAAAAAGCCTCCATTACTTTTGTAACATATCCAACAGCTTGTGTTGTTCATTTGAAGTGGTTTTGATCAAAATTTTTTGATAATTTTTCTTTGTTTTTAGGGCATTTATAAGCTTTTTATTGATCACTTTACACAATGTTTTAGGTCATCAAAATCCACCCCCGAGTGATAAGTCAGTAGCTGCCCAACAAGCAGTTGGTTGTGAAGTTTTGTTTTTATACAAATTTGTTGATGACGTGTTATGTTCGCATAATTTCAGGAAAATAAATATTTAAAATTATTATTATTATTATTATTATTATTATTATTATTATTATTATTATTATTATTATTATTATTATTATTATTATTATTATTATTATTATTATTGTTTGAGGACACTGTTGTATATTAAATGTTTTTCCAATTAAGGTTGCATTCTCACAATTTTGTAGAAGTATTGTTTTTCGTCATATGTTAGAGTACGTGCGGCAATGGTGTAACGGTTAGCGTATCGGACTGTTCTACCCAAGTTGACATGTTCAAACCCGATCAGAGCCGTGGATTTTTAGGGGCGACAAAATCCTTCGTACGCCTTCCTTCGGAGAGGAAGTTAAGCCGGGTGTCCCATGTTAGTAGATTTACTTGCATGTAAAAGATCCTCAAGCCTAAATGACGCCTTTGAGCTAAATTCAAAATCGCCTGTTTCTCGCCCAAGAAATACCTCCTTCCTCTGCTAGTTAGTGAAAGGAGCGTAGCGAAATTTGCGTGGTCAGACGGAAGAGCGGGCCTGATGGCCCGAGACTCGCCACGTAAAATAAGGCATTAATTCAATTTAATAATAATCTGGACCCAGAATACTAAAATGCAAAAATTAGGTGAATGAAGAATATAACGAGAAAGGCAATTAAATAAGAGAAAACGCTGCAGCGAATATAATAATATTTTTCGAAATCATTCAAAAGAGTTCATTCAAGAGCGAGAAAAGAAAATTGTTCAGGAAGCATATTTAAAGAGCTAATGCGTTTCAAAAGTATTTCAGTTCGGTTTTCGAAAGCAGTACAACTAACTCAGGGGTCTTCGGTTAGAGATCAGTTTAATATTGAAGTGAACGTTTTACGGAATAAAGTAAAATCTATGAAAAATTGTAAGTCAAGGGGTGCAGACGATATTTCTACGAATATAATTAAACGAGGAGGAGAGGCAATATTGCCGTTCCTAATTAGAATATTTCACGAATCCATGAACAATTGTAAAGTACCTGAAGATTGGAAATCACGTTTTGTCGGACCAATTTTTAAGAGTGGTGACAAAACTAAATTAAGTAATTATAGGCCGGTAAGTCTTACGTCAGTTGTCTGCAAACTTATGGAGCATCTAGTTGCGAGATTCATGAAGCAAGAATGGGAAATCAAAAAATGGCTCTACGATGGTCAACACGGGTTCAGAAGTGGTTATTCATGCGAAAGTCAGAAAGCCACGCTACATCAGGATCCATCAGATGAAATTGACTCGGGCGGGAGAGTAAACGCAATAGTTACAGATTTTGCCAAAGCGTTTGATGTCGTTCCCCATGATCGGCTGGAACAGAAATTAATAATGAAAATTCGAATAATGAAAAAATGCCACCCGCGTGATCCCTGCAAGCCTCTCTTCATTGAGCTTGGAATTTTACCACTGCCTTGTCTATTTATTTACAAATCTGTAATATTTGTCAAAACCGACTTACTTAACGATGAAAACATATTTTCATGCAATACTGGTATTTATAATTACAACACACGTCGTAGAAATAACGTTCATCAAGTGTCAACAACTCGCTATCAGAAATCCATAAACAATACACGTACGTTACTTTACAACGCATTACCAGATGACAATAAACAATTGAAGTCGGTTCACAAATTTAAGTTAAAAGTAAAATCTTTCTGCTGCATAACTGTTTCTATACAATTAGAGACTTCTGATTATCGAAAAGAAAAATAATGTTTATTTTAACAAAACAGCAACTATATCAATTAGCTTACATTTGTATTGTATATTTTTAAAAAAGACTTAATATATTTGTAATAAATAATGTACTTCACCTTCCGGGTCAATGACCCCCATCTCGATCAGGTTTTTGTCCAGTTTCCCTGATCCATTGAGCAAATGCTGAGATGGCCCCTTGCTTTGCTACTGGACGAAAATGTAGCTTCATTGTGCGCACATTTTGTTCAACTCTCCTTTTGCTTATAATGGCAGGAGTAGAGGTATGGGCGAGTTACGTTTTTGTTAGCAATGCAGAAAAATTATACCTGTAATGCCTTTACAGAGGCATTTTTTTTTCTATAACTCGTGGACGAAAATGTCTAGCTTTTTTCAAATATTGATAATCTCGCGCTTTTTAAAATTTTATTTTAATTTATGTATTTTAAATCTTTACTCATCTTTCAACTATTTATAAATAAAATGATGAGAAGGGATTCAGGAACTCAAGAAAACGTGGTCAGATTATCTTCTCCCACATACGTGACATACAGTTATTACTATTTTTTGACTAAATAAGTAAATCTAAATCTAAATATCTGTCTATAATTCATCTTAGGACTCCCTTTCTTCGAGATAAAATGTGTATAAGGATTTGAGAAAACTAAAATAACTTTTGATTATGAATGGATTGTTCATGTGATATTTAATTAATGGAGTTACTTTAATAACATTCAATATCATTTGATAAATCGTTGTGTAATGAGTATTTTTATTGTAATGTGAAGAAGTTGCTTTACTTTGTGGGCTTTTGGAAATCAATTTTATCAGCTGGAAAGTCAACATTCGTTTTCGAAAATTCTTGCATATGAAAATGTGCTAAAATTTTGCTTTCGATAATTTCTCAATAGTAATGGATGAAATTACTTGATGTGTAAAGCAAATATATTTATTGTAAAAACTTTTTCATTCAGAGCACATAATGCTATAATTATAATTAAACACCACTGATAAATTGTTTCTTTCATCGTGTCTTTTGCTGTTAACTTATTTATACTTTTTACACTTGTTTTTAAAACTTAAGTAAATGTGTTTTACTATTAATTGTTCCTTGTAATTATTATGATTAACCCATATTCCTAGCTATTGGCGTACATGATTAAGAATCCTCCTATTCCTACAAATTCTATACCTTTTGATTTTATTTAAGTTAAAGCATACGATCGACTCCTCAAATAAATAGGCAGAAGACCATACAAAAGTTAATTATGCATTAAGTAGAAAAAGATAGTAAAACTTCAATATGTCTTTCAAGAGAAGACGCGAAAAATACTTTAATTTTGAATTCCCGCTTTAATGTTCACTCTAAGCGTGTTGGCACAAATAAGTGTAGTTCGGAATGAGGAGACGCCTTTCTAGTCGACGGTGGCGCGCCCGGTGGATGTGGCCTTCGTTTATTAGTCCTCCCTCATAATACAGGATTTTTTTTCGGAGTAGCCGAAGGTCAGTGTGGTGTTAGATCGTATCTTGATCGTATTGATCAGAGAATACTTGATCACATTTGCAGTGCACACGCCTTTTGCGTTTTACTGCTAGGTGTAAGTAGTTTGTGTAGGTTCACGACGGACCTTGGTCATTTGCCATTTTGGCGATTTATTTAGTCACATTTGTGACTATGTCATTTTAGTGTGTGTTTCGCTCTATGCTCTTAGTATGTATAAAGGCAGAGCTTGTCGTCTATGCCCAATGGTAAAGACATGTTGAAAGTTCTTCATTGGAGCACGAAAAACGTGTTCAATGAATTTCCAGCTGTTAGGATGGAGGACGCTAGGATGGTGAATTTCCCTCGGTCTGGAAGACAGCACTTGTCTATCCTCTCTCTAAAAGTGCCAATCCTATAACGCTTGTTGATTACCGCCCCATCAGTATCTTGTCATCATTATCAAAAGTTCTCGGAAAGATTGCCAGAAAACAGATTGAGCATCACTTTCAAAATTTCAGTATTTTGAATAAAAAACAGTCAGGGTTTAGACCCGGCAAAAGCACGGGAACTGCGCTCCTCAGTGTAATTGAAGACGCCAGAAATGCAATGGACAACTGTAAAATCACAATTCTCGTCCTCGGTTTTAGCAAGGCATTCGATTCGGTTGACTACGATATTTTTTAGAAAAGTTAAAAAACATTGGAAATGCCACATCCACGCTTAAATGGTTCTCCAGTTCTCACAGATCGTCAACAAAACGTGACATTGCTATGAGTTGTGTCGTGTACATTGTCATTAGCACGCGGCGTTGCCCAGGGCTCAGTGTTAAGACCCCTCCCGTTCCTTATTTATGTTAATGATATAGGCAAGCTAATTGTTGACACCACATGTATGCTGATGATCTCCAATTGTATATTAGCGGACCACCTTCTCGCTTGTTCGAAATTGCTAAAAAAATCAACGACGACCAAAAATCAACGACGACCTACATGGTCTCTCCTCTTGATTGTTAAACATTTCGTATTTGTAATCTAAAAGTCTGGGAACTATAAGATGTATTTCCCCAGAATATTATGCCATATCTCAGGCGGTAATGAACATTCGCGAAGTATACACAACGAGCAGTGTGAAGGCTGACTGAATTTAAAAGAATTCTGAAAGCGTAGCATAAAGAACTTAATTTAGTATTCAATTCATTTAAATGGACGTTTCATTAAAGGTCCGACTGAATGGAAAGACCTAAAAATATTGTTACCTTAACATCAGTCAATTGCACACCGTTCATTTTCAGTGAAGTGCAGAGCTCTTTATTTGAAATGGAAAACTGCAATGAAACACCTATTAATTTGCTATTAATTTTCATTTACTATTAATTTCTTATTACGGAACCAATTTGAAATATCTGTTATTGTACTATTTAAGGTTTCTTTATTACAAAGAATATTCGTATCATCCGCAAAGAGAACTGTTTTTTCTGTTTCTAATCCACGAGGACATATCGTTTACGTACAGTAGGAAGAGAATAGGATCTAAAATTGATCCCTGCAGGCCTCCACATGCAATTGACAAAGAATCAGAAAGGTTGGTACATAATGTTCCATTATTCCAGTAAGGTATTTCTACTCTCTGAGATCGTTGTTTAAGGTACGAACATAACCAATATAGAGCAACACCACGAATTCTTTACGAAGGTAATTTTGAGAGTAAAATGTTATGATCAATGACGTGAAAGGCTTTTGAAAGATCTAAAAATATTCCAATAGGTGCTTTGTTTCGATCCATGGATGAGGCGACATCTTTAAGAAAAGAAAATATGGCTCTTTCCGTAGATTTTGATTTTCGAACTCCATGTTGGCAATACAAATGCTTCAAATGTTTTACAATTAATTTTCACGAAATCTCAACGCTTTCTGTAAATTGAACTAAAAATGTTGTCTTTCATTGCATATTTAGTAAGTATCAAACGCCCTTTTTTCAAAAAAGCGGATGAAAATTTTCGAATAAAAAGTTACATGAATGGTCAACTTATACTCTTTTATAATATTCTTAGTCTTTTTCAATTCAACTATTAGGGTATCCAAAATTTGGGGAAATCCGAACAAATAACTTTTAAGAGCTAATAAATAGTAGTTGGGAAGAGGGGGAACGAAAGGCTAACCCAGACCATGAGATACGGAAACGTAACGAGTACGAGAGAGCCTGTGTCGTTTTGTAGCACCATCGGTTTCAAGTGGCACCAATCTGCATGATACGAAGTCAGACAAGGTCGTTTCTTTCGGGGGTGATGAATTTTTCGTCCTCCCTTCGTGGCAGATGTGAAAGAGACGTCGGATAATATTGACGAAATATTTTGGAAATAAGACTAGAGGAACTCATTAAATTTCGTTGCAATAGAGGACACAATTCACGGCATTGTCACAAAATCCTGCAATATGCTAATCCATTTGCATTACCTTGCCGAACACTATGAAATAGAGTAAGTCTTTACTGAAGGATGCAGAAATGAAACATTCTTCATCGAAACTTACAAAACTGAGCAACATATTCATTAATATTCACATTTTAAAAAAATTTGTTGCGCCTTTTTTCGCAACTTCGTCTCCCCACATCTTTTGGTCTTTGAACGTGTGTGTGTAAGGGGTGAGGAGAGGACAAGAAAGAGGAAGAAAATATCGCGCATGATCCGCGGTCCGTTTTCAGGGTACTGCTCCGGCATTCGCCTGGTGTTGATCGGAGAACACCACCGATGAGAGCCGCCGGGCGCTAGAACTGCCCTTCAGAGAGCGGCTGAACGCGACGCAGCTGGAGCCTCCGTCGGGACTTGACCCTAGGACCCCGTCAGAGGCGCTGCAGCGACATCACTTGATTCCCCGATCCTCCTAAGCAGATCTTTTTACAAAGGAACCGTAAGGAAGTAAACTAAAGGTGCTACAACACCGTACTTGGTGGTAGTTACATAATATTAAAATAATAGCAATTGTAACAAAAGTAAATATAGAAAAATACCATTAATAGCAACGATAGTAACAATAACCGTTCCGTAACAAATACCTTAGTAACAATAATCAATAAATCATTGAACATTAATATAAAGTGTCTCTCCGTGATTTTCGAATTTTCAGCTTTTAAAGGCTCTTTCAGCGTGCAATTCAATTACAAAAGCGAATCTCCCGTCAAATCACTTGTCGTCTGTACAAACCACATTAGCAAAAAAATACTGAATCTATCAACGTGAAATTGCATCACAATATAGATAGTGTCCATGGGACCAATTACTTTCTGTTTCACCGCGATATTCCCGACGGTTCCAAAGATATGAATTTTTCTTGAACCCCGAGAACGGGTGGCTCTCGCTGGACCGGCGCCTTTGAACGGCGGTTGCCCAGGACAGGTGGGGTCGCGTCAAGTGTCATTCGGCGACAACGTCGCTCGCTCCGGTCTTAGTGAACAACCAAGGCGTATAAGAAATAAAATAGTAGTGTTGAGAAGTGTCATGCGCCAAGTCTCTTACCATTTATCATTAACATTTCAGCAAGCTATGGCACGAGTCACAGAATTGCGGGAGGCAGCCAACACTGCGCGGCAACGCGAGTGCCATGGCTACTACCACCAGCAGCCCAGGGATTCATCCCAGGTGTCCGAGTGCCCTCCCAAAACTTAGATAGATTTATTAAAGCTCGCTTTGAGCTAATGCTCGGTGGCAAACATGATAACAATTAGAATTAGGGGTGGTAAACATTTTCAACATTTACAATTAGGTTTACTATTAGAATTAGGGGTGGATATCATAGTTCTAACTTATTTCTAGCTAACTCTAAATTTACTTCTAGTTTACATAACACTTCAATACACTACACTACACTGCACTCCCCCTCACTACACTACACTTCCCTTCACTGTATAAGGGACATGACGACAATAATTATAACAATAACAATATAAGAAACAATACTAACTTAAAAATTCCCCCAAAGCTAATGACAGTGTTAACAATGATGATAAATTTGTCAGTAAATTAATAATAATAATAATAATAATAATAATAATAATAATAATAAAAATAATGTCTCAGTTAGTATTATTTGAGATGATGTAGATGGAATGACGCATATTTTTAAATTTGGCTACATTAGAAGGAAGAGCCTCTAGTGCTTCTGCAGGTACTTTGTTCCAATCTACTATAGTGCGATTCACAAAGGAGAACTTGTCTCCATCAGTTCTTTGCTTTCTACATCGTATTTTCCAAGGATGCTCTCCTCTGCTTTTATAATCTGATTTCTGTAATCGTTTACCGATATCTGCCCATGCTGTGTCCCCTCTGTATGTCTTATACATTACGCATAAACGCGCCCGTTCCCTTCTCTTAGATAAGGACTCCCATTCTTCTCGTTGGTCACCAACGCACCCGTGATTTACAAACTTTGAGGCCCGTTTTTGAATTTTATGTAACGCTTCGATTTGCCCTTTTCTGTATGGGTCCCAGCATGCCGCTCCGTATTCTAAAATTGGACGAACAAGTGTAGTATATGCTAGGGATCGGGCATTTGGACTACTATTTTTTAGAATACGCATTACAAAGTGCAGCGCTCTTCAGGATTTTTTGACCGTATTGTTAATATGATCCGACCAACCGAAGTCGTTTCGCAGGACCAAACCCAAATACTTACAGTTTTTACACGAGCTATAACGTTAGTTCCTAATTCATAACTGGAGCGTACGTTCGAGCGAAACTTGGTAGAGCAAATGAATTTACTCTTTTTCGGATTTATTTCCATCTTATTTCTGCACGCCCAGTTCCATAAACAGTTAAGACCGTTCTGTAAAACATTTTCGTCCTCAGACGAGCCAATACTCCTATATATCCTGCAATCGTCGGCGAAAAGTCTAACTTTTGATTTTAATCCAGTTGCAATGTCATTAATGAACGCTAAGAATAGCAAAGGCCCTAACACACTCCCCTGGGGGCCCCCCGAGGTTGCATCGGATTTCGATGAATATTTGTATCCTATTCTGACTGTTTGAGTGCGCCCCGTAAGAAATTCTTTTATCCACAGTATTAAGAGGGGAAATGAAGGATAATATAGCGAAACATGTAAAATGACGTATTCCGTATTTCTCGAACGTACTAATAGGTAGCAGCTCCATCTTATGACCTGAGTAGGACGCCTGCAGTGATTGGTCGAGAGAAATATGCGCAATTGGTTTTGTCCATTCACAGCACGTAACTTGAAGGTCTGGGAGAACAAGGGCCTAGACTCCCAGAAAGAGGGAGGCAGAAGCAGAGATCGAGGAGGAAGAGATGGGACGCAACTGTCGAATTGGGCGGATCGCGGTTGGGAAGACAGTGTCCTTGAACGGATCGCAAAGTGAGACAATCAATTATGTTTAAATATTTAATTCCTTATAAAACTTATTAAACATTAAAAAGTATAAATGTGCAATGCAATATCACTGGAATGCGTTAGGGGACATACTATATCCAATAACGTAATTGGCAATTTTGTATAAAAAATAAAAATGAATAAAAATATGCAAAATCAATTTTGCGACAATATTTTACAGAAGAGGTTCCCTATACGTTTTCTACAGATTATCGTAATGTTTCCGAAGTTCCGTAGGTTCCGTAGGCTTCCGCGGCCAGAGCCATGTGCGTGATCGGGGCTGGCCGGGTGACGCCGCGTATTGGCTTACCAGCCCTGAGGAAGACCACGACAAGATGGTCGAAACGTCGGCAACACAGCCTTTGACGCGGCGTCACCCGGACAGCCTAGGTCACGCACTTAGAAAGTGATCCTTGATGGATTAGCGAAAACAGTATTTGCATAGGGCTGCTTATCTTGAAGATGTGGATGTAATAAGATTTCATTCCGATAACACGTGGAAAACATTGTGTGATATTTGCTCGTCTTCTGAAAATAGAAATATCGTAGGGTGAAAATTAAAGTTGTTTTAAAAATACCAACCTTAATTTCATTTGATTGGAAATCATACGTAAGTTACATGTAAATAATACAATGTATTGATGTGTGTGTCTCCCAAGTGATAACGCAATCGATAAAAGCTTGTGTTTCTTGTTTTGCAAACATTAAGATTTAAAAATATTTTATAAGAATATTTTATTTATCTTCTTTCTAATTCTTACATTAAAATACTCAAAGACTAGGTATAACATATGATATTTAATATTCCCCGTAAAGAACACCACATAAAATGCAATAATCCTTACATTAACGTGAAATTACTAATTGTGATACTGAAAACAAAATATCAGAAATAATTCATTTGCTTAAAGCTGCAAAAAGTAATGTCTGTAATAGAAAACATTCATTACTAATGTGACTAAATGAACTTTAAATACTATTATTTTGTTTAGTATTTTACTATCAAAGCTATATTTATTAAAATATTGCCAGTTTCGTGGCCCTTCAGTACCTTTTTCAGTCACACAATTTAAATTGCCTACCTCGGATACGTGTTTGTGAAACTGGCTCTAAAAGGAATTTTTAATTTTATATATTTTTTATAAAAAATAACTATATTAAATAGGTCACATTATTCGCATTGTATATTAAATATTACAATAATGAAAGATGAAATCTAAATTTGAAGCTTATTACTCCTTGTCGAGAATTTTTTTGCAACAAAACGCATATTACTATTACCAGGTGAAATAGTATGTGTTTTTGTAAAGCCACTTATTATTGTTATTATTATTATTAATTTTGTTTTTACTACTTATTATTATTATTACAATTATTATGTGAAATAATAATATTAAGTTTTATTAAATTATTAACCAATATATTTTCCATCTATTGAGCAAAACATTGCGAAATTACTTTTCTAAATTCATAAGTTATTTCCCACAAAACGAGTTTTTATATAGTTATGTCCATTTTACTAAGGATGATTTTGTTTCAACACTTTTATCGGAAAGATCGATTTGATGCGTCAAGTTCTCCCTAAAACTCCAATTTTTCTGAAAGCGAAGCTCGAGTAGACGAAGAAGATGCAAAAAGCGATAAAAGTGAGATAAAAGAATGTAATGGTGAAACGCTCAACGCCCACCTATATCTGGGATTTATTTAGTCTCAGATTCATTTACTCAGTGAAATTTTCGAATACATCGCGTGATGCTTTAGAAATATTCACATTCCTTGGCATCTTCGTAGTCGCTATGTTCCTTACTATACACATTTCTGTTTTATTAGTTTATGTTCTGAATAACTAGATTCACATACACACGCCCGAAGACCATACTCACTCTCGAATTGGAGAGATTGTGGTCATACGAGTGTATGTTTATATTTGTTCCCTGAACTTACAAAGAGTCGCAGCCTGAGTTGCAGTTTGGTATGCTGATTCCCGGACTTTTGCAACATGACAGGTCGCTTGACAGACGCATGGTTCAATTTCATATCACTTAACATGGAAAATGTATAATTTAAATAACAATTAGTTATATCTTCCATATTCTTCTTGTAACTTGGCAGTACCACCTGCAAGAATTGCATGTGCGTGGGCGAACCCACTTCTCGGTCATCAGGCCTCCCCTTGAGTTGATGGGCAAGGGTGCGAGAACTGTCTTTTTTAATTTTGCATTTTCTCAAGCAGCGAGGCAAGCGCTTCATAAGAGTGAATTAAAAAGCAACTTATCACGTATGGCACTAAGAAGCGCAAACTGGAATGCGAGGACATTCCCACTAGACACCTCAATAAACAATAGTTAGATTATTTAACAATTAACAATATTATATGAAAATTAGAAAATAGGGTGTGAAAATTGTGTATTTACAGAAAGAAAAAGTTACAGAAAGTAAGTTTGGGAAATCATGCATTTCTCTTTAAGGTGATTTAAATTTGTCTTTTGGATACCTATATTTCATTCTTCGGCTTTGGTTATAGGTTATCCTAGGTTGAATAAGGAAGTTGCAAGGGAGGACGGTAAGGAAAGCAAGAATTTATTTGATTGGTGTGTGATATAGTGATCAATCTTGTAAAGAACCTACTCTATGGAATTGCATATATGGCACGTACCAGGGCCCTTTGACGGCAGTTCGAAGGCTTTCATTCTGGATGTTTCGAGCGTTTCACGTACCGAATGGGCTGCTCCTCCGTAGACCGGACAAGCAAAAGTGAGTATGGCAGTTTTGTAAAGTAATAGGGAGATATCTGTTCTAAGAGCTGACTTTTTGTTTATTAAATATTATACACACACTATTCAGCTTTGCCCAGCTGCTTCGTGGGCAGACTCCCTAGAAGGAGGTATGCATGATTGCCTAACTACTAGAGAGAAAGACTTCGGCATTTTCATAATAGTACTTCAATCACTTTAGAATTCGGTGTAGGTGAAGCCCAGTGGCATAGACAAACTTACAACTAACTTATAACTAATCTTAACTTAGTAAAGGCCGGTATGGCCAGAGTTCATCTTAGCTCCGGTGTCTTCGCCCTCCCGGGCAGTCGTGATCCAGCTCACAGGTGCGGCGTTCGGGCGTCCCAGCGCCCGGCAGGTCTGGCGGCGGGCATCTACGGTCAGCTTGCCCCAGCTCCCTTCGTGGCGGCCCCTCGGCGGCCACGGCGGCGGCCCCGGATTACGCCAGTGGCGGGCGTCGACCGGAGGCTCCTCAGCGTGCGTGGCGGCGGAGGGAACGCGCCCGGGCGATGACGGATCGCTTCGCAATATTGTCTTTCACGCCCCCGGCTCGTATTCACATGGCCCTTTCGGTCAGGCACTCACTCATAGTGACCCGTCCCATCGTTCGTCTGTCGTCACACGAGTCGGGCTGCGATGTGGCGAGGCGGCGTGGCATTCGGGGTGACCAGGCACGAATTAAGTGGCCTCGCTATTGCCTCAAAACCAAGTGTCCTCGCGGCTGCCTCACAAACAAGTCATGTCGCGGCTGCCTCCGACCCAGGTGTCCTCCTCGCTACCTCCGACACAAGTGACCTCCTCGCTACCTCGGATACAAGTGATCTATCATCCGCGGTCCCTCAGGAAGGCTCGCTTGCCACGTGATTCCTCCCCCGCATCGTCCATTTTAATTGGTTGTCGCGCAACCCGTAATCCTTCCGCCTATCACGGCGCCAGCGGCGAAGCCGCTCCCGGCAACTTCCCCCGAAGTTTCCTCCGTCACTTAAATTCTCAGAAATAGGCGCGGGTAATTCCGTTGCTCGGCTTGGGGGTGTGGGGGCGTACTTCCCCATACGTCACAAGGGGCGCGTCCGGCGTGGAATTGTGCTGAACAAAGGAGGCGCTGTTTCC
This sequence comes from Gryllus longicercus, assembly GCA_038098605.1. NCBI lineage: Eukaryota > Metazoa > Arthropoda > Insecta > Orthoptera > Gryllidae > Gryllus > Gryllus longicercus. Next base: position 49,917 of record JAZDUA010000038.1, on the reverse strand, counting down.
TCCTTTTCCCCGGCGCGCTAATCGGCTCTCCCAGGTACAGCAGGAAACGGCATTTCCGGCTGCTTCTAACGGCGGCGCGGTTCTTAATTAAATAAAATATAGGTGTTGTGGTGCGTTATCGTTGGTATTTTTCATGAAATAATTATAAACGTTGTCATTGTCAACAATAGTTACAACTACTAACTAACAATAGTTACTACAACTACTGTTGGCAATGACAACGTTTATAATTATTTCATAAATAATATATATTTCGTTCGTGTCGTCATTTGCGATGTCAAAACATCTGCTAATCAAAACATTATGTATAATATTATATATATATATATATATATATATATATATATATATATATATATATATATATATATATATATTGCAGTCACACATTCACCTCAGATACATCCGTTCGAGACAAAAACACAGGTGCGCTTTATGCTGCCTATAAAGCCGTCAATGCTGTGAACTCACAGCTTTTCTGCGCCATATATCACTTGCAAGACACACAAACATTTTTCAGAATTGGTCATTTTCATGGCCACTCAATCTAAACACTCAAATGCGAAACTAAATTATTCACTCGGCTATATATATATATATATATATATATATATATATATATATATATATATATAGCTGGAGAGCTGGATTGTTGATGCGCCGAATATATAAGCCGCCGAGTGAATAATTTAGTTTCGCATTTGAGTGTTTAGATTGAGAGGCCTTGAAAATGACCAATTCTGAAAAATGTTTGTGTGTCTTGCAAGTGATATATGGCGAAGAAAAGCTGTGAGTTCACAGCATTGACGGCTGTATAGGCAGCATAAAGCGCACCTGTGTTTTTGTCTCGAACGGATGTATCTGAGGTGAATGTGTGACGGCAATATTAGAGCTAGGCACTGATCAACTGGTCCTTGGTGATGACACCTGATTAGTTTGGCAATTTGTGCTCTTAACTGCGTGACACTAAAAAGAAAGACACAGTCTTTCTTCAGCAACGGAAGTGAAATGAAAACAGACTGCACTGAGGCTGACGATGGTATGGAAGGATACGATTGTCAATCAAAAATTCAACGCATACTTAATGGGAGGTTTCTCTCTTTCTGCGAAAAGTTCATCTACAATATATTTTTCATTACTAAGGAAACTTTTTAACATGTATATTAAATTTATTTTCGTGACTCCGTGCCCTAGCCACATATGCTATCATTTCGAATGTCATACTAAGACTTTCCTCAAAGCGAAATTAGGAAGGTTGCGGTATGACGGCCATAATGTTGGCCTCTGTGTCTAGGACGCGGCCTCTCCCGACCAGCGAAGTATATTTCTTAGGTAATATCCAGGGCTCGGGTTCTGATGGCATCTCATGTTTTTATTGACGCATTCTAGTCGTAACTAGCTTGTAAATGAATGTTTATCACGACACATAATATGTAGAAACGTATAGTTATTGGGTCGTTTTTTGTCATTTTTGCCATTTTCCATTTTTAGGTCATTTTTCTAGACTTTACGTCATGTTTATCCTTTTGACGCTTTTTGTTTCCTTTTCGTGTTTTTTGTAAGTGAATGTTTCGTGAATTTATTTAGTCACATTAAAACAAAGTTTTTATTGTATCATCGGTTCATGACGAAATTCACTACTGCAGTAGAATGTTTATCGAATTCTTAAAATTAACGGATCTTCAGTAACTTCCTTTACTTTTCAAACTACAAGTACTTTTGTACTACTTGATGGGTGGAAGATCGGAAGTAAGAATTACATATCCTCGTAAAATATACTTTATATTAAATCTATTTTTATATAAATAACTGTTTAATATTGTAAAATAATAGAATACATAAACAAATTGCTACAACCTTTTCGTGTGGCGCATGTGTCGTCGTCGCCCAGCCGCGTGGCGCGCGGGGCGGAGGAGCCGCTGGCGTCGCTGGCGCCGCTGCTGGCGCTGTCGCGGCCGCTGGGGCTGGCGCCCGTCTGCGCCCGCCGCCGCCGGCTGCGCCGCTCGCGCGCGCTCTCCGCCTACTCCGTGGCCTTCGCGCTGGCGCTCGCCGCCGCGCTCGCCGCCGCCGTCGCTTACAAGGTGCGCGCGCGCTCTCCGCCTACTCCGCGGCCTTCGCGCTGGCGCTCGCCGCCGCGCTCGCCGCCGCCGTCGCTTACAAGGTGCGCGCGCGCTCTCCGCCTACTCCGTGGCCTTCGCGCTGGCGCTCGCCGCCGCGCTCGCCGCCGCAGCCGCTTACAAGGTGCGCGCGCGCTCTCCGCCTACTCCGTGGCCTTCGCGCTGGCGCTCGCCGCCGCGCTCGCCGCCGCCGTCGCTTACAAGGTGCGCGCGCGCTCTCCGCCTACTCCGTGGCCTTCGCGCTGGCGCTCGCCGCCGCGCTCGCCGCCGCAGCCGCTTACAAGGTGCGCGCGCGCTCTCCGCCTACTCCGCGGCCTTCGCGCTGGCGCTCGCCGCCGCGCTCGCCGCCGCAGCCGCTTACAAGGTGCGCGCGCGCTCTGGCCTTCGCGCTGGCGCTCGCCGCCGCCGCCGCTTACAAGGTGCGCGCGCGCTCTCCGCCTACTCCGCGGCCTTCGCGCTGGCGCTCGCCGCCGCGCTCGCCGCCGCAGCCGCTTACAAGGTGCGCGCGCGCTCTCCGCCTACTCCGTGGCCTTCGCGCTGGCGCTCGCCGCCGCGCTCGCCGCCGCCGTCGCTTACAAGGTGCGCGCGCGCTCTCCGCCTACTCCGCGGCCTTCGCGCTGGCGCTCGCCGCCGCGCTCGCCGCCGCAGCCGCTTACAAGGTGCGCGCGCGCTCTCCGCCTACTCCGTGGCCTTCGCGCTGGCGCTCGCCGCCGCGCTCGCCGCCGCCGTCGCTTACAAGGTGCGCGCGCGCTCTCCGCCTACTCCGCGGCCTTCGCGCTGGCGCTCGCCGCCGCGCTCGCCGCCGCCGTCGCTTACAAGGTGCGCGCGCGCTCTCCGCCTACTCCGTGGCCTTCGCGCTGGCGCTCGCCGCCGCGCTCGCCGCCGCCGTCGCTTACAAGGTGCGCGCGCGCTCTCCGCCTACTCCGCGGCCTTCGCGCTGGCGCTCGCCGCCGCGCTCGCCGCCGCAGCCGCTTACAAGGTGCGCGCGCGCTCTGGCCTTCGCGCTGGCGCCTGCCGCCGCCGCCGCTTACAAGGTGCGCGCGCGCTCTCCGCCTACTCCGTGGCCTTCGCGCTGGCGCTCGCCGCCGCCGTCGCTTACAAGGTGCGCCGGCCGCGAGTACTACGGAGGTCACTAGTCCCGTAAGTGTAGGACATCGGGAGGTGGCTCTGACCTTCCCCTGGATGGCGAGATCCGGCATAGACCTACCGTCGCCTAGCGCGGTTCCCCAACCAGGTGTCTCCCACCAGCGGGGCACCGGCTATAAGCCCCGATCCATCTCCCGGCTTGCGGGAGTGTAGTGTATGTTAGTGTAAGTGTGTAAGGGATGAGGAAAGGTCAGCAAGAGGAAGGAAAGATCGCAGCGGAGATAATAGGGAGCTTAAAAATGGCCGAGCTTACAGCAATCGACAACAATATCTATATTCCGCGCAGTTGCTCAAAATTGCGGCGAAACGCGAACTGCGCATGCACAAAAAGACATTTCTGGCGATTGCTGTGCATTGCTCTGTGCTTAAACTATCTGATGTTCACGGAATTGCAATTCGGTTTTCTTATATAAATTGTTTCAAAACATCAGAACGAAGATTCCAATTCACGTTGGTTACAAAAATTTACTATCAAACAGTTAATGACTTTCATTTTACTTATTGATATAATATTATTTATATTTCATTAAAAAATAATTAATGTATATTATGTAAAGGTAAAAAGAAGTGTGTTCTAATGTCGCGTTCAGTGCTCAGTCCTAATGAATGAATGTACTTGGCGTGAACGGGCTCCGGCCTACCTTCGACGTCCCTGCCTCGCAGCCAAGGGTTTGTGTGGGTAGCACGTAGACATCCTGTAAGTTAATATTACACTGTTCACTTGTTAAAAATGTACCATTCACTGGCATTTTACACGTATTGCGGTAATTTAGCACAATTTTTAAAGTGAAGCATACGCGTGCTCCCTGCGAAATGTGCTGCCAGATTAAACTGTCGGTTGAGTTGAGATGGAAGGAGGCGAGCGCTTAGCACTGGCTGGGGGCGAGAACCCATGAGCGTTCATCTTCGGTTGTTGTAATTTAATGCTTTTAAGTTATATTGAAATACAATTAAAGAACACATGAATGAGCACTTGACAAATAAAAATTAAGAGTTTTATTGACGTTTGCGTAGAGCATTAAGCTACTCGTATTCCGTACTAGTTCCGAGATTTGCCACGCGCGCGCGGTTGCGACGTTGGTTTTTTAGGTCGGCTTAGGAGAATTTCCGGCGAGCTGCGGCTAGAGAGAGATTGCATAACGTTGTGCAATCGGTAGCTGTATCTTACACTATAAATGGTTCACATATAAATACAATTGTTTTCATAATTTCTACAAAAGTGAACGGCAAGATTTTCGACTCTATATCTTTAAATAACTTCTAAAAGAAGTTGGTGTGAGCGGTGTGAGGTACCGTGCGGCCAAATTGAAACTTGTCTAGCAGACGTCACGTGATCTCCTCAATTCTGAACCTCCCTTACACCTTTCGTTTCCGTCGCGGATCGCGTGCGAAGACGCAAGTGCACCCTTGTTTCAGTTGTTTAGTTATTAATTATTTTCGCCATCACGTGGTATCTCATAGCACTCACACTACTCGAGCAAGTATTGTCGTATTATTAATTTGACTATATTTTCGAGTTTTAGCCTTGCAACTTGTACAATTCAGGTAATATCTATATGGCGAAATAAAGTTTTACTTTCGAAATGAAGGCCGAGGCGCGAGAATTGAGAAATTTGTGAATGTGAGAATGAATGATTCTGTGGTGGATTATGATATTGTTGATTCCGAGGTAGACATGGAAATTGTTCGATGGAAAAGTGGATTTTGTAGAGAATTCTGACCACAAATCTGGTACAGTTAAGGAACTAGATTATGAAGAAAAGGAAGGAAATGGAACAGAAACATCCTATTTTCGTTTAAGAGGAAAATGATATTGTTACGGAAAGGCTAAGTGGAGAGAGTCCCTTCCACCTTCAAATATAAGAACAAGGAAACATAATATGATTGTACAATTTCTTACGCTGTGAGCTACTGCAAGGAATCTTGGTACTAGTCCGGAACCTTCATTAGTGTGGAACCTGTTACGTACTGTAACCCCTCACACCTGTCAAGTGTGTGTGTGAGTGGCTTCTGGAGCGGGAATGGGTTTTTTCAATAATAATCGTGACACTTTGGTAAACAAACATTTAAAGCCTAAATGATGATGATAGGTGATTTACAAATTATCTACAATTATGACAAGTGCGATCTTTTTATAGTTAAATTTCCTCATTAGTTTGGCTCGATATAATTGCAAATCAGTTAATAGGCCGGCATTAATATTATGCTGATGGCACCTTCTTTCCAGCTTTGCTCAAAGAAATGTTCATCCGCACTCTAGCGGGAGCAAAGCGAATGATTACCCTTTCGTTGTTCGGCGGGCATCACAGCTCGCAGTGGTGGGGTTGTTGACCGGCGTCACGGGCGGGCCGCCCCCAGGCAGCTGCACCTCAGCGCGGCCGTTTAGCGTTGCCGCCCTCTCAGGCCGGACCCGTGGATGACGTCGCCAACCTCCAGGCAGCTACGGCTTGCGTCGGCGATGACGGGTCGGAAGTTATCCGTCTTCCGTATCGGGCAATCGCGGACGACAATAGTAGGCGGGACAAATCGAACTATGACACGGTACCGCGTGCTACTGTGCACTGATATTTAGTCAGTGGCGTTCACGACCAGCGAGAACACTTCCCATTCCGGGAATTGTGTCTCCTTTCGCAAGAATATTCGAGTAAGCGTGAGAGCTCGACTTCTCTTCGCAAGAATGTTCGAATCAGTCAGTGTGAGAGCTCGACTTCCGCCAGAATGTTCGGATAAGTGTTTTTCAAGAGCTGATCTCCCGAATCATGAAGTCTCGGTACCCCCTCTCCTCCAGAGAGAATCCTCCCGATACGCGCGATTGAATTTCGCGGAGCACGGTGGGGCGGGGCTTCGACCAATGACGCGGGATCCCTTTTAACAGTTAAAATGTTCGTTGCTGTCGCGCTGATGATTGCGGCGAAAAAATCGGTATGACCTACTTCGGACACGCACGTGTGCCAATCGTAAATCTGTGTCTCCCAAGAGTGTGCAATTAACGTCGGGTCTCTCACGAGCGGTCGCGTGGGTGGGGAACGCACCCTCCCGAGGATTCGGCGGGATCCGGTTGTCGACAAAGGGCTCCCTTCTCCCCAAACTGCGCGGGGGTGCCCTGCCATACAACGTCATAAATACCCCTCGCTTCAATAGCCGAAGGGACACGGGTCAGGAACCTCCCTCTCCTCCAGTGGAGGCATCGCTGCAAATTTTCTTCATGGAAATTCTACATCGTATCAGCGCGTACCGTTACAATACGGAATTTGAAACTGGAATGATCTCAGCCTCATTTAAGCTCAAGACGTGCAGAATGGGAGGTAATGAACGACACGGAAATGAGAAATTCTCTCATTGGTCAATAAGGCAATGAGAAGACAGCGCTAAGCTTCTGGTTGTCGGCTTGCCGAGAACCCACTATTCGGGCCTATGGCGTGTCGACATTTGGGCAGGATCGAGTGAAGAAGATTATTCTGAATGCTCTGGAATCCACATATAAAAGTCCGTCGGGAAATTACCACCCGCCAGATTGCCTAGTTTTCAGTGGCACCAATACTGTGTCTCCACTAAGGTGTAGCTGTCTGAATGGAGACTTGGGAGTGTCTTGGGGTTACCAGGACACAGAACGGAGTATTGGAACATAATCCAATCCTGCAGACTGTTTCTGGCACTTAATGTCATAAGCGCAAACGTGCAAGATTAGGTAGCGGTGTCTACGTCCCCAAGGGGGGGGGGGGGGGGGCACGGCCAGCCCCTAGTGGACCACAACTACCACCCGACTCCATTTCATTGTGTACCCCCACCGACAGGATTCTCAACCTAGTCTCCAAGGCGGATACAAATGCAAATTGCCGTCAGGAGCACCCTAGTTTCCGTGCTTGCAGCTAGGACGCGAAGGAATACGACTAGTAAGTCAGCGGACGCCATTAAACCACTAATTCTCCTTGTCGCCACTGTTGGTGAAAGAATAGTAAGAGTTGACTGCCAATCAAAACTCGTTTATTGCACCCAATCAAAGCTGAGGCCATTTAGTAGCCTTCTTGTCTCGCGGACAATGCCCCGGCGCTGCCACGGCACGGTTAGGCGTACCACACACCAATAATCGGCAGGCAACGCCGGGCGGCGCCGAAAGGCCTTCGTTGATGAGGCGCTGGACCAACATCAGCGACAGAGCAGCTGCTTTGCCCAACAGAGGACGGAAGAAGTCAGTTCCCTCGGGAGAGAGCTCCGAGTCCTATTGCAGCCCTCCTCCGGGAAATGGAACTCCTTTTGGCGTCCAGGCGCACGATTACGAGATTTCACCACTATCTTAAGAGACCACATCAAAAATGTAAGTACTGAGATGTTTAAGCAAATTATCTGCATGTTTTGGCTGACATTTGGGCAAATTAAAGAAGAACTAGAGAAAATAATATGGGTTATAGTGCAGCCAATCACGAACTACACGGTGGAGGGATGCAATCACGTTTGTTTAATGCGAAGTGAAGTTACAGCGAAAGGACTTCAGTCTTATTTTCGGCAATAGTTTATTGAAATAGGCCAAATTTTACTATTTCAAAACTACAAACTTGAAGATAGCGATTTTTGCTTTAAACGAAGTCTTGTAAAAATGTGGAAACTTACTTATTTTTATATACCCATCTAAATTTCCACAAGATCTCTAGGGTAACTGCCGAGTCGGTATAAATGCCCGTGTAGACGAAGGGAGTGCTGTAATTTGTAGGGTCTAAGAGCACTTTCACACGTAGACAGAGCAGCGCTGTTAGCAAAGCATTGCTATAAATGAAGGTCTTGCCACGTTCTGTGGATTCACGCTGCTGTGTCTTTCAGCAGAGGATGCTCGTCACGACCAGCACGAGACGGCGGCGATCGCGCCACCGCTAGCAAAGCATTGGTTTAAGTGGAGGTTTGCCCACTAGGGCACTCGCCGCGGTGCTTTACCTGCTGCATTTCTTTGTTCGGCGAAGCCTACAGAACCCTCCCCTTCCACGGCGAGCGGCGTTTGGCCTCGTGAGAAGAGGCCCTTAGACATCGTCTCTACGCGCAGGTGGTGGGGGAGTTCCGCGAGCTGGCGCTGCTGTTCGCGCTGGCGGACGCGTTCGACGTGGGGGCGACGGCGGCGGCGGCGCTGGCGGCGGAGGCGATGGCGGTGGCGCGGTTCCCGCGATGCGTGGGCGGCGCCCTGGCGCGCGCGGCGCTCGCTGACGCAGCCCTCGCGCCCTGGTCGCCCGCGCCCGCCCAGCCCGCCCGCGCCCGCGCCCGCCGGCTGCGCGCCGCCCTCGCCGCGCTCGCCCTCGCGCTGCCCGCGCTCTGCCTCTACGACAGGTACCTCCCCACTCCCCATCATGGCAGGCTTTTCACCACTTTGAACACAGCTAGGTCGAATACAGTCGCTGTCTAGCGGCTTCGATCGGTAGCTTTAAGTGGTTTCGCCGATCAAACCCGGCGAATGCCTGGCAGTACCCTAACAAACGGGCTACGGACTGCGCGCGATATTTCGTGCCCCTTCCTTTTTATACCCTCTCCCCTTACACGCACTCTCGCATGCACTACACTGCCGGGAGACCGGCAAAGAGCTTAGAGCGTGCGCTAGTGGGCAGTGGGCAGTGACCCGCTGGTGGGAGATACCTGGTTGGGGAGAATTCCCGCGACTAGACGGTATGTCGGCGCCTGCCTCACAGGAGTTTGCCTGCTTCGCAGGGCTAGTCCATCTGCCGTGATGCGTCCTAAACGTCTATCCTTATTCCTTTCCAATTCTGGCCGACCCCCGTCGGCGCAGGGTGCGTATCCTGACTTGACAGCAACTGACGTGTCTACGACTACTCAGCGGCCTCTAGAGGGCGTGTGTAACGGAGGATTGCTCCATAGTGCGCTCGCCGCTCCTTAAAGAGCTAAGAACGCGGTGTGTCTAGTCCCAATAAATTAAAAAAATAGACCAGGATAAACGATCATATAAAACGTTCTCAATAAAAATAAAATATCTCCAGACAAGTCATTGACAAATAGATGTAATTCTTCAAAAATCTTGGGGTAAAAGCGATAACCAATCTCGAATAAATTGGGGATGATTATTTTGTTTGTTTTTTTTAATTTAAGATTGAGTTCTATTCTTAATGTAATACATACAATGTACATAAAGATCATACAATATATCATGTATAATCAAAAATGTTAAATATTCATAGTTTTATATAAAATAGGATTATTTTTGATCTGAATATATTGAAAATTTGCTTTTGGTGGTGGGGGTAATATAGGAGATTTATGACTATATAAGCTTTGAATAGCTGAAAGATCATCTGTATGTACATCTAATAATCCATGATAATAGACATACATTGACACATTTTGTGGTATTTGTGTGTTCAATTCCTATTATATGCTCAAATTCATGAAGGAAAACAGAAAATAAATTCGGTTGTCCTTTCAGTGTATTTACATCTCTATTATAACACCCATCTTCATCTAAATCGATATGGATTTTAATGGAGAATTATTTGAATTAGACAATTTAGCATGTGCTAATGTACCAATTTTTGCATCAAATTTATTGGAACACCTATGTTGATCACGTTGACATTGTGTTCACCACGTTTATTCGATAATATTATATCAGGATCAAAAATATCTCTCCCAATATTTAAATTTTTATGAGATGTCCATATTTCAAACGCTGATTCAGTTAAATCTAATATTCCATGATTTTCATTACTATAATACCATTTTATTGTATTCTTATTTTATTTTGCGAAGATGTTTTAAAATGAATCACCAAATCGCGGTTGATTCAATAAATTTAAAGTATCACTATTTAACTCTCCAGCTCCAATACTTGATAATATTCTTGAAATTTAAAAATGGCGTCACTATTTTCATAATCATATTCATAATTTGATAATTTCTGCATTACTAATTCACTAGTAACTCTTACAATATGAACAATTCACGATGCAAATAACGATAGGTTAAACCACATTTATTATGCTTTAATATCTCTGAAACAGATTTTAATTCAGTAATTCAATAATATCTCTAGACCAAATTCTAATTAAATAATATCTCGAAACCTCAATACATTACTATACCTCAATATCTAGACCACACCTTTAATTAAATCTTTCAAAAAGTTTAATTCAACTATCTTTTGCTACAAATACTTCATACACTAATCTTAAATTCTTAGATTTTAAAAGATGATTAATATCCTTTTCTTTTAAAGAAGAAGCACATCAAATATGTAAAAAAACACTAAACATTTTACCGTGTTTATCTGGTTTTAGATCGAAAATAAATTTATTTTCACATGTAGTGTCAAATTTCTTAATATTAAGAATAGGATATTTATATCCATATTTATGTGACGTTTTATCATGAGTTTATGATGGTTTAGTTTCGTTACAAATGTCCGTTTTGAAGAAAATTATTTTATTAAGAATAAAAACCCCTTAGAAATGGACGTTGTATAGAAACTGAACGAAGCAACATATAATAGTAGAATTTCACAGAAAATTAAAGACTTCAAAGATGGATATAGATATCCTATTCGTAATATTAGAAACATTGACCCTTAATATGGAAAATAGCTGCTGTGGATATAAAACCGATAAAGAAGGTCAATATTATTATTTTTTTCTCTTTCCCGTATACATACGTATTTACGGAAAGAGCGGAGGAGTATAGGGAAAGTTATGTAATGCCGTGGAAAATCGACTTCGAGATTTCACCGGAAATACACCTTTTGGAGGCTCCTGAATCCGAAATAGAGATTATTTTCAAAACGTCCGCCGCGTTTGAAAAACTTTCTTTAAAATTATGGGTACTGTACATGAAACCGCCCCGGATATTTTCAAAGTATTCTCACTTGTAAAGATGGCATAGGCCCTATTTTTAAGTTAACTCTGAATTTTCGAAAATTTCAAAAGTTTGTTTTAATTCTGGTGTAGTCCTACAATTGTAAGATTAAGGATAGGGATTTTCCCTTCAAATGGAATTTATTCTTCATAATGAGTTCTTTCAATGTCAGTAACAGTTCTTGAAAATTTTAGTATAGTCGAGCACATTTTGCGTTCAATATTTGCAATTTTAAAAAATTACAAAAACAAGATTTTCTCAAAAACGGCTCCAATTTCTATCTTTAAATTTTTTAAGGATAGTCCTAAATGCACTCGATAAGATGACAATAATGCCATATTTTCGTGGTGAAATTACAAAAATGTATTTTTTTAAATATCTCTCATGCCGATAATAAGTACATTTCCAAAACTTTTTAAACTCTAAGGCATTTGTGAGTTGAAGTGCTTCAAATTCACTCTATAAGTTGGCATAAACGCACATATTGCTCTATTTTTTGTTTTTCTAAAATTACAAAAATGTAATTTTTTGACTTCTCTCACATCATTAACGTTTACACTACCAATTTCTAACATTAATACATTTATGAGTACATGAGCTTTAACACTGGAATGCGTAATTTCGACTCCTGGCGATCTTTATGTCATTATAACTTTTTTGTTTTTAAAGATAGGACTTTGTAATATTTTGGCTTTTCGTCATCTTCATTAGTTTACAGTATGTTAAAAATCGAAATGTGTAAAAAATATATATCATGAAATATAATTGAATTTACCTAAAACGCCCAGAAAACATCATTTCGACTCCTTATGTATTGTCCCAATCGTCAACCTCCCGTCTCGACGTAGCACGCCGGCTTCAGTTCCCAGCCTCAGTAGCCTATGCATTAAAATGCAGCGCCGCGCACAACCCGCACGACTTCCTACCGACGCGCCCAAGAATCAGAAGGAGCTTAGATCCGGGGTCCGTTTATATTACCTTCTGGGCCGGCTGATGGAACTGCGTCATATCGCTGTTTCCGCCGACGCGTTTCCACAGCCAGCCTGTCTACGGGGTTCACAAGTGGCCACCCACGGCACGGCACCCCTTCCCTTCCCTTCCGCTTCCTAGGTTTGCCATTGTTCAGCCCGGCGCCCCTTCCCGCCAGCGCTGCCCGCTGTCGCAAACTACTTCCTCGTGCATTTCGTGTACACGTTTGTACAAGGCGACTAACATGACTCCACACAACCACTGACGCCGCTCGGGCGAATTGAGGAGCGAAGGAGGGGGACGCTTTCCTTGCCTTTTCAACTGCCAGATATCCAATGCACTGGTCAGGATACTAACCAAGCTACTTTTAAGAAGCCATTTGTTTCGTAAGAAAACCGTCACAATGGTTCCATTTACCTTCGTTGGTTCAACTGCCAGATTTTGAACGCACAGTTCAGGAAAGTAACCAAGCTAGTTTTAATGAGCCATTTCCTTCGTAAGGAAACTGTCACAACGATCCCATTAAACCTCGTCGGTACGTGTATTCGAAATTCAAAAGGGATTCCAGTGCTGAAGGCAGAACTTCTACCCCATACGTCAGTCAGTAATTTTTACGTTAAATAAATAAATACCTTTGCAAATAATAAAAAAAACTCAATTTGCAAGAGTTTGTTAACAAAAAACTTACACAAACAGAATGAGTAATTTCGGGAGGTAAAAAAAAAAACATTACTGTATTCCCCTCCATTTTTCGAAACAAATTTTCCTCTGGTACTTTGCAGACGTGTATCGTTTCTACACAGAAGTTCTTGATTTCTTGTCTTATATAACATTGAAAAGATTGAGCTTTTAATGCATCAACCCTTATAAAGTAGGTCTAATTAATGCCGAAGGAAAATCTGCTCTTTTCAGATAAGAAAAACAAGAATTTGTGAACTGACGGAACTGGGGTGCAAATCATAACATGGCTTTATCGCGCGCGGTCGTGCGATCGCCAGCGATTTTAGACAGCGGGCCGTTCGAATTCCTGTGCAACTCCCTCTTTAGAAATGACACTAACGAGCTGCCGAGTCTACAACAAAACTTCGAGTCTCTGAAATCTGCTTTGCATTTCTGTGATATACAGGCTGCGACGCAATCGAAAAAATACAAAAATAGTAGGTATGAGAATTTACGATTCTCAGCCCAAATCGGCGAAGGAATTATTTCATGAATAGTAGACTAATTAATACAATGATGCACACTGATGTGTTTTTATTACCTGAAATGACTCGCTGGAATTTATTGATAGTGAAATCAGGGGCGTCAACTATGGCGTCAATTAGTACCGTAAGTATAGTGCCTGTTTTTTGCTTGCAAAGTGGCCTTCCCCGCTTTATGGCGAGATCCGGCGCCGACCTACCAACGGCTAGTGGAGTTATCCACAACCAGGTATCTCCCACCAGCGGGGCAGCGCCCCAGCCGGGACAAGCTCTAAGCTCCCGACATGTAGTGTAGTGCAAGTTAGAGTAGGCGTGTGTAAGGGGTGAGGATAGGACAAGGAATACGTACTTCAGTTTGCGTACGATCAGAGGCCCGTTTGTAAGGGTACTGCTCCGGCATTCGCCTGCCGTTGATCGGAGAAACCACGGAAAACTACCACCCGCGCGAAATAAATGACGTTTGAGGTAGACTTATTTTTCGCTTCCACACAGAACGCAAACGGATTCCTAAAAATTGTCCGCAACGACGTCCGTCCCCTACTCCAACTGCCATTTACGCCACTGCGCTCGGAGCGCGTCTCAAATTCTCAACGAAGTGAAACTGAAACGGGCAAACAGCAAATATCGAGTTGCATTGGAGATTTCCAGGCAAAAAAGTCTATATCCAATTCCACACAATGTATGATCATTTTCAAACAGAACGGGTAACACACAGCTTTGGTCACTGAAGTAATATTTTTCGTTCCCATTTATGTAATTTAGTTGATGAAACATATAATCCTAAATATTTTTATAGTAGTTTTAGATAAAATATTTATTCACATTTGATCATATTTACAGTGATTAGTTTCGAAATCTCGTGGCCACTCGTAAGAGTGTATACGGGGTTGCATACATCGCTATGTTACACAAGCTTGTACAACTTACGGAAGTCTTTCTCATTAATGACTGCTGCTCATTAAAAATATATATTCAACAGCTATATTTAGTTGTACAGTACTTTCTTCTACCACGATCATTTCGTGTTTTCAAAAATGGTTATATTTATATTTCCTTTAATGCCTTTTCTTCGTATTAATGAAATACTACGTGGCTTATTTGCCATTTAGTAGCAATGCAAGTAACCTCTAAAACTGATTTAAGTTTGCCAGTGCAGGGGTTTAATCATGTAAGCAATTTAATTTGTTTGTACCATCGTATCGTGGGGGCACGTGTCCCCTTCCCCAAATAACTTTTGGGTGTATATGGAGGTGTACTTCTATATTTAAGGGTGTTCTTCGGTATTCTCTACCACGTGTTTTGATCCCTCCCCCCCAAAAAGTTTCTAATGATGCCCATACTCCGATCATTTTCAAAACAGACGTTGACATAATCGTGAACATCTGAAAAATAACTCCCCCAATTGTGGCAAAGAGAAAACGTTAATCATGATAAATTATCGCCTCTGTTCTAATATTCATCTTAATTCCGTGACGGATTCCATATTTCAATTAACAAATGTACTATACATTTTATTTCAGAATTACAAGAACTAATTGAGTATTCATTTAAAAATTACCCGACAAACCTAGAGTCAATTAGGAGGGGGCGGATTTTGATGACCTAAAACATTGCCAAAAATTAACAATAAAATTCGTAAAATTCTTTTAAAATGCCTTGAAAGCAAAGAAAAATAAAGTATAAAATTTGAACAAAACCCCTTTAGATGAACAACTCCAGCTGTTCGATATGTTACTGATGTAAACGAGGCTTCTTCCTTTTGTTCAAGTAAACTCAGCTTACAAACTTCTGGTTTTGACTGTTCGTTAAGAGAAAAGCTCTGCCTTCATTTATCGCGAAATCGGCCGAACTGAGAATGACGCCGATAAGCGTCACAGGAACCTTAGATTACACAGTACTCTCAACGACTGACATTACAATATATGAGCGAAGAAATCTAATAAGCTATTCAGGAATTCTATGATGAACATTCGTTGCACCTCATAAACATCGTTTGAAGCAAGTACTATTAAAATGTATGAAATCAACGAAAAATGCAGTAAAAATGTAATGGGTAAAAAAAACGACGTATTAGACGAAATCGAACAAAAATGCTATGTCAAAAATGTGTTATTTTGATATTTCATTAAAATCCACCCCCTAAACATTACCATAGGTGTTGTGTTTCATACGGACACTACATAGCAGAACGCGAATTTTGAGTAGGAAGAGGTCGAAACAATTCACACTTTCCGTAACATTACCTTCAATACGACACTACTCTATTACTTCGAACACATTGATACAACGCACAAGTGCAATAATATACAAATTAATTCAATATGCAAAAAAGTACTTACCAGTTTAAGGGTGTCAAAATAATAACGAAATGTTTCTCGAGGACAACATTGTGTATTAGCGAACAACCAACAAGGATACATCTTGCACTAAACGCACACCCACTCGACACTGCCTCGTTCACCAAGTCCCAACTTCGCTCCTCTAAAATATCGCCAGGGGCGCTGATACCACATCACGAGAGACGTAGTTCCGAACTTCAACGATAGGGGTCGAAACGCAGAAATTACATAATCACATTTCAATTTACACAATTTCTACATTTGCAATGTAAGCTCATTTTCCAGTCATTTTCCAAAATAAGGCCAACACCTTTTCTTTTACCAGCCTTTCATACATACAAGAAGAAAATTTAAAGAAAAAAATACCAGTTTTGAGAAAACTGTTCAAATTTCAAAATAAAAAAGTATGCTTTTTTTAGGAAACATTAAAAATATAAAAATTGCCTGCATTTTATACAAAATTTCGCGAAAAATTCTCTTTTTCGAAAAGTTGAACATGACATTATTTGAGGGTACGTTTTGATGAACACATTTCACTGATAGCTTCATAATTGTAGTTGTAGGACATCGAAAAAAATGACTTCGAGCAATTTTCAAAAATGAGAATTTTTAATAACTTGAGATTTACGTACTTACTACTTACTTGCACTTACTACTTACTTGCACTTACTCTTAGCGGCCTCTACCGTCCATTTTTAAACATGTTCGTAGAAGGAAGGGAAATAAAAAGGATATCCCAGTTGTTCGTGAAAATAGAAACTCAGTCATTACAGACTATCGGGTAAAAGCTAATGTGTTCAATAAGAATTTCAGTTCGGTTTTCAAAACCAATACGAACCATCCACTAATTCGAAGGTCATTTTTTAACAGTGTCAGATTGAGTGGTCAGAAACGAGCAGAATCTCAACTCTAAATTTTCACATTTTCATTTTTAAACCAATTATTAACAAAATACGGAATGTTCGAACCGTCCAGATTGTTCATATTATATACAATGTCCGGAGGGGGGGGGGCGACACTTCAAAAATAAGTTCTTTGGATATTCCGAATGGCTGAGCCGCAATAAGCACTCAAAAGTTGGTTTGAAAGCTGTGAGGAGGAGAAGTTAATCTGAAGTTACATTTATGTCCAAAAGCAAAACAAGGGGCCATCTCAGCATTTGCTCGAGGATCAGGGAAACTGGACGAATACTTGATCGAGATGACCCAGAAGCTGAAGTATAATAGTTGGTACAGGTTCTTGACAATTACACAGTCTTAATGATATATAATACATTAAACGTCCTTGTTAAAATTAATATTACTTTCCTTTTGGATGCTGTTAATAATGATTACCGAGTGTCAAAATTAATTACTTGAACAACGGCCAAATATGTTTCACAGTAAAAGATTGTTAATTCGTCAGGATCAGAACATAATGACTACATATTGTATTTTCCAAATATTTGCTAATTTCATAGTTCATAGTTACTGTGAAAAACCATATCTGATAAATTTCTTAATGCAGTTCATGTGGCAAAAACAAATATATTGATATTACACATTTCAATTATTTTATTCATTTACACAAACAAAAGTAATATTCTGATCTAGGAAACTTACCAATCTGATATTATTTTAGAACTCGTTGAATCCACAGTAAAAAATTGGACCATTTCTTGAGAAGAACATTGTTCTACTTTTTCCTTCACCCATTGTTTTTTGAGAAAGAAACGTTGAGAAAGTATAAACAGAAGCAAAGGTTTAAACCCTCTTAACGCGTTTCAGCCCTGGAACGACCATGGAGGTTGTAAATAGAAAATGGGACGTCATTCGCTCGTCCTACAGTAGTAAAAAAAGGAAGGTGGACGATTCTACGCCTGGTGCTGGTGTGGAGCAAATATACCACCCAACATTGTATTATTACTCCCTAATGGAACTCCTAGATATTTGCTCAACCACCAGGGAGTAGAGGTCGTTCTTCACAGAGGAAGAATCCCTGCAGAGGGTACCCCGCCCCAGTACCAGTAACAGCCGTTGCCTTGGGGTGTACAGAATTGAGGCAGACAATTCCTTGCATTTAGTGTTCGAAACTCCAAATAGCGATGCATGCGAGACTGGGGATAGCAGAAGAAAGAAGAAAATGCGGGCCAGGACCTTAATGCTTCTCCCGGAAATCTCAGGACATGAAAAAAGAAATGCCTCGTAAGATTTAGGGCCGCATGTATAGTCGTCACTTATAGGATACAAGAACCCTTAAATGATAAGTGCTTTCTAAAAAAAAAAGAAAGTTCACTTGTAGGGGCGTAGTTCGTAGTTCATAGACGTTCCTTAAGACCGCGGAATGCGCGTTCCCTTAAGCGGAAGGGAAAAGGGGCAACATTACATTGGCGGCAGCTGTTTCGAAGTTCTTGGTGTTGGCACATTCACCGCCAAATTACTTAAATTTGGCGCCTTGTTTTTTAAGAGGGCATTTTGATGTTCTTTGAAGTCGTTTCAGAGGAAAGGATTATACATTTCAAACTTGGCGCTTCGGAGACTCGCGAATTTCTTTACTGTTTACCAAATACTTATTTCTTTCGTACAACGTTCCTTGACGTAGATTGGCAACCGTTTCCTGTCAGTTCGGAGCGTCACCGAAAGATCGCACCAGCTCCTGGGTAGCCCCGCGTAACATTGTCGCAATACTAGGAAGTCTGCGATTTTCTACCTCAGACGCCTGCTCGCATTGTAATCGCAAGGTAATGGAGAAAGCCGAGTAAAAACCACGAAATTCTTAAGGAAAGGTTTAATTTCGTCTGGTCAGAGGTATCTGTGACAATTTCTTCAATACTCGTTAATTCTTTCTCCAAGAAACAACTTTTGTAAACTGTGTCTTTTCCAGAACTCTTGTCTGACAAAAAACTACTGATAGAGATGATGATTCGTTGCAGCTTCTATTAAAATGCTCTCCCAACTTTTCGACTATTTCACCGCCTGAACACGTGGCAACCCAGTTTACACACGAACTTCATCTTGTACAACGAGCGTCCAGTCTGACAGGGGGGGGCGGACACTAACGAGTTGACTGATATGGTGTCCAATAACGAAAAGAAAGCTCGATGAAAGAAAATAATTCAGAAATTTAATGCTAGATTAGCCCTGTAAGTACTATATCATGAAACATTTCATGTTAGAGTTAAATTGAAATTAGAAATGTATAATAGCAAATATTTTAATTACAGAGAACCAAAGCAGGCTGTATGAAAAAGTTCCGCAGGAAGAATGACTTGGCAGCTGAAATTCGCCGGCTTATAGGAACTGGGGTTGGCAGAATGCAGCGAGGAACCAAGAGGACCCAGAGTTGGACTCAGCAGACTGCGAATTTGTCAAAATTATCAGAAGTGGGGCATCATCCAGTTTTGTATTGGTGGAAGAGGTTTTCTATGAGAATGGTGTACCTTCATCAAATGCTGAGATTCCTTCAGTAAGTTTTCTTGCTCCTAATCCTCACAGGCAGGGCTAAGCGGAACAGTCGGCCCGAGTAAAGGCAAAACAGTGAACCATCCACCACTCCCACACTCGAAAGCGCAATCATTTCATGCAGAAACGAACATCAGAATTGATAAAGCCGCGTATCTTAATCACTTACATAAATAGGCGAGCTGAGGAAGACTGAAGCAAACTGACGTTGTAAGGTTGTGGAGTGGCGCGTAAATTGTGCACAAAATGAATGTAAATTGCAGAACTTTTAAAGATAGAGCTCCTAGAAACTGCAGAAACTGATTAGCAATCCAGGATAAAATCTAGGATGCAGGAGCTGGAAAAATAAAAAGAAATAAGTGTTAAAAATTATGTAATATAAAGTGATGCAAAATAAATAAGTTATTAAAATGACGTAGTATGAAAACTTGCTTTATCACATTTGAATTTGCATTTTCGGGAACAGCAGGTTCCTTTCAACATCGCCGTCATCCAAATTCCACAAACCACCAATTTCAATACTAACCTTGTACAGAACTGCACAAACAGTTTAAATTCTTTTGAAGTTCTTAACGTGTTTTGCATTTCAAAATACAAAGAAGGAAACCTATTCACACCAATTCTAGTTGTCTTCAGTGCCATTTTAAAATGTTGTTCAGGGCTATTCCGTGGATGTTAGTCAAACGTATAAATATATTTCTTTGTGGTGTAACGAATGTCTCCAAGCAGATGTCCAGGTACTTGTCTTTCTCTCGGACGCACAGCACACACGTACACGCAAAGCTCTGTTTTCAAATATTCTGCTATCACGGGCAGAGCCTACCCAATTTACTACAATGTCCGATATTTCTTCATTAGGGCCACCAACAATTTGCACATTAATTGAAAAAAAAATGCTTTTGTGTTGCCAAAAACCACAGCATTGGTCCCTTCAGGACTTCTAATTGGAACGTGGGTTCCATCTATTACTCCCACTACTCCTGGGAAACCAGCTTTCCTACAAAACTAATTTCAAGTCTTTCAGGTCTTGACTTCAGCTGGTAACTTTATGTATTGGCTGATGTGGCATGCGAAGTTCTCTGACACTTCACCAATTATCCGGCAAACATATGACTGGCTAATGTAGAAGTCGGCACAATCTGAAATTCATAATTACATAGTTATCATTCAATAAATATTACTGCTTAATTTCATTACATTAATAAACAAGCAACACTAGCAGATACGGTCCTTTTATTATGCTGTAGTGTTAAGTTTGCAATCTGAAATAAAGAATCAAAACTTTGATCTCATTAATTTGATCATTTACATTCAGACTGCCATGCAAAAAGTTGAAGGAATTGATATATTTACTTGTCCCAAATTAGGGTCAAAACTTGGTAGTTCAACCAGTTTCCATCACATACTAAATGGTGTATTATTGTAATATTTGTGTTTGTTGATCAAATATGTAAAATTTGTTTGTATGCTGCTTTAAGTAATGAAACATTCTTTTTAAATATTGAAATTGTGAAAGCATGTTGAACATTCCTTCCAAACTTTGTTAAAGTAAGTTACTACCCTTCTCATTTCTTGGGCAGCTACAGAACTACTTTGTGCAGGATCTGTTTGAGACAGGACAATTCTACTACTGAAACACCTAGAAAAAATGCGTAAAATTAAAAAATAGTATTCAGACTCCACACAAATTTGCATAAGTGTGAATTAGATCAGTAAATGAAGCGTTTGTCATAACGAAATAGCACGCTATTAAACAAAATAAGAGTTGCCCATGTGGAGAGAGATTACATATTAAACTATGTGTGACAAGTCTCTTGCAAATAAATGGTTTCAATTGAAATTTCCATGTAAATCAGTTGTGCAGGCATATTTTTTCATACGAGAATAATCCATACAAGTGGTATTTTTTTTATGCCACAAAATTGTGAAATGATACGGGCATAATATCTTCTACTTTCTCAGCTGCCAAATTGACATGACACAAGGACACGAAATCAATTTACAAGGTCCCGAAAGCATCCTCGGCACATCTCACTCTGCTTAGTAGTTTTACCTCTATTATTGAGACCCCTCATGATATATGGTTTCATCAGTCTTTCAGAGAGTGAGAACGCTTAATCACCCAATAAGGCACATCTCCCCCACCAAGAGCTTTGGGAGGTGAGAAATTCAGTTTAGACATCCAAGTTGGATGAAGTAACAGTGTAAATATGTGCCCCATAGCCCTGTTGAGGGAACAGTCAAGTTCCGAAACGTTGGCGAACCAAGAACTTTTTCGTTGAATGAGCCCAAAACCATGAAACATTCCTAGAATAGTGTGACCGTAAATTTAAGCGATATTTAATACCAATAAAGCCCATACAGCCAGAATGTACGCACTGAAATACCGCCATTGAAAGTAGCTAGACGGAACAATTCAGTTTCCCGGTAGATCCCTAGCGGCGACACGGTGCTGTTCATACACAAAACATCTACAGATCGTGCGCGCGCGACTTGTTTAAATTACCAGTTTGGATTCTTTAAGTTTTTTAACAGAAACTATGAAAATCAGCAAGTAAATTGTACAGTGCATGTTGGATTATTCCGGCGCATCGACTTTTACTCCTGCACAGTACCAGTTTACGGCACAAACCACGTGACCACAGCACGGTCACTGTTTGTAAAGCCAGACCAGTCCCTTGCCGCCATGCTGCATCGAGAGCGAGAAGTGTTGAGAAACATTTTGAAAGTGGTACGAAGTGACAATTTTCGACTGAGCAACCAAAAATAACACTCATTTTTGCAAGATGCGATATTTAAAATAAATGCTTCACAAATCGTTTCAATTTCTTGTAACGATGTCATAATTTTGGTATCAGGTTGCATTTAAAATACCCGCTAATACTGTGACGCAAACTGGAGTCAAACTCATTGGCTGAAGTCTGATACGATGCGCAAGAGTCACACTGGCAGTGTATACGGGCCTTTACGGATGGGCGTGGACCTACATTACGTCATGGAAAGTTGAGTTTCTTCTGAGAACATTCCTAAATTTACAAACCTAAAAGCCATTTTGGCTTAAATATTTATTTACAATTTCTTTCGGAAATAGAGTGTTTATAACCAGTCCACACATTACGCTTAACTTCCTGTAGCATTTTCCTTTTTCTGACACGGGCCTTTGTGAACTTCTACATACGGGAGAAACAATGCATTTTGAATACGTTATCGGCTCGCCCCTTGCAGTTCAACTCGCAGTCGGCTGCTGGATGACCAGGAACGACAGCGCGTTCCCTGGAGGCACAACCCTGCGCTGAAGTAATGAACGACCCAACAGAAGACATCACTCACACACACAACACCCCCACGAGAGCTGCTGATCCCACGTACGGCAGTCTTCCAGCTCACACGTTAACATGTGCGTAAAGAGAAAATTTAGCATTGAGTGTTGTCTCATTTACGAGAAACGTTTGTTTTAATGGATGGAAGATGGCAGTGAAGCATGCAATACACAGACGTGTTGTAGAAAGCACGTATCCTTTGAATTCCTGTATCTAAATTATTTGGCTTTTCCGTTTGTTGTTGTAGTGTGTATTATCTTCGTCGTATTCTATGGAATGGATTCCTTTGACGAATTTATGAAAATCTTAACAAATATCACAATCCTTGAATTATCACTTGTATGTATCGTAATCTACGATTGAGAATAATTTCTTTCGATATTGGTAATTGAGATATTGGGCGATTCTCTAATGTCTGAATCAATTATACTAATTAGTATTTTGTTCCTATTTCCTTACAAATAAGAAATGCGCTCACACACACACACACACACACACACACTAACACTAACACTAACGTTTGTATAAAAATTACGACTCTAATAAAATATTTGTATATGATGAAGTGGTTTTGTTCAAATTACTTCAACTATTTTATGTTCAAATTTGATCCAGTGAAGAATTGTGAATATTTGATAGATATACTTCCTGGTACATAAGCTCTCGATGCATTTCATTGTAAATTTGTTCTGTAATTACTCCATTATACTATTGCCCCTCTTACCTATTAAAAAGCAGGTAAAGTACAGGAAATGAAACACGATAATACATTAAATAAAACACGAAAATACAGAACTTTATTCAATTTTACATGAAATACACAATCATTAATTAACAGAAAATATTACTTTTGTTATAACAAATAATTGGGTGTTGAAGATATATCAAGAAAATTATGGACTACTAAAAGTAAGATTTACACATAAATTACAGTCGTATAACAATACAAATATTTCATAGATATATTTTTTTAAACTTTAGTACTGAAGTTAAAAATTGTACAGAATATCACATGCAAATACGTCATATTCAAATAAGAACATTTTTCACTTATGTTATATAAGTAGATTAACAAAGAGGTTTAAACAAGTAATGGTCTTTTAATACTCTTCTTTCTATCATAATCAATAGTGTACCCATACAATTAATTTCAATAAAACAGAAAGGAATGAATGGAAATGGACCAAACTTCACACTTCAAAAATTGTTGCTTGTGTAGCAAGTTACCAAGCCTTTTTTTGGCGTTGAACACAGAGTAATTCTCCATGTAAATAAGTGCCGTATGTGAAGTCGTAGTTATTCCTTTTATCCCTGTCAGGGGCACAGCGCTCAGTGCATCCGGGGTACCCAGACGGCCAACCATCCCGGTACCCGCGATTTCTGAAACTGAACTACGTCTGTGACTTCACAGAGCTTGGTTAAGAATTTCGGCTACTGGCGCACACCCTGCTACCGGCACATCGAAACTTTCAACATGCTCACTACTACAAGAGATTTGGATCTCCCTTTGTTAATGTGTTGTAACCAATGAAATCAATCAATACACACGTAAATTATGTCAGCATGTTATTGGTACCGACACACAGCATGGTAGATTATTATATGCACAATTGAATATCCCCTTATGTCATATAGTGGTAACTTAAAAGTTACATACATGAACATTTTCTACAAATAAAATTTTCGACAGTACTGAAAAACACTTATGCTGACTTCATAAACTTATCAAAGAGCATTTTGTAACCACATGAACTATTTTAGCAGCAATTAAGTGAGCAGGGCTTCTATATATTCAATGACATACTCTTATCCATAGAGTAGAGCAATGCAAACTACCTGCATTTGAAGCTGTTGATAGCTACTATGATACAGTCCATTTACATACATACGCAATGAGAAGACAAATGAAAAATTACTGGTTTTCGGTCATTGAGAAATTTATTCCATAAAGAAAAGATCATCACCTAACTTTCATGTACATTTAATTACTTATATTTTCGTAGAGAAACTTTGCACTTCTGTTCTGTGCAAAATTCATAAAGTTCCCTTATGGCAGAACTGAAGAAGCTCAATTAATTAAGAGGTTTCTCAAACATATTTAAACTGTTTCTCAAACTGATAGTTGGTGCCATTTGAAATTCATCAAATAACTTGCAGCAGTTCTGGAGAAAGGTGTAATAATGTTCTGGTGGCTTTAAAAGACCAAATGGAGTTTACGCCCAACGGTAAATTGGAAATTTGAAGGTCTTTTTCACGGAAAAAGTTTCGAGGTTTCGAAAAATTTCATTAAAAATTTGAAGTTTTAACTCACATACACAATAGCGTTTAGAAGTTCTTGGAAATGTGAATATTAACGGTGTGAGAGTTCTTTAAAAAAATACATTTGTGTACCTTTCGAAAACATACCCCGAAATGAACTTTACGTCATATTAGGTAGAGCAATTACCACTATCGGTTTGAAGACAAAGTTTGAAGACAAAATTTGGAGACACAATTTGGAGCCAATTTTGAGCTAGTTTCTACAGAAAACTGTTGCCTTTTCGAGAAGCTTTACACATTATATGAAGCAAATTTAGTCATAAAAACAATGAACAAATTGCCGGGAATATAAATATTAACGACTTCGGAGACAAAGAAAAATAAAATTTGAAATTTTCGAAAATCCTGAGTTTAACCTGAAAATCGGAACTGTGCCACTTTTATAAGTATTTTACTCTATTCTCACAAGAAATTGAAAGAACAAAATTGGAGCAATTGTTTGAGAAAATTTCGAAATGTTTCATGTAAAGCACTCACAAATTTAAAGTGTTTTTCCTCCAGAATCTCTAAGTTTCCACTCGAGCCAGATGGATAGGGGTTTCTTTAATTTGGAAAAATATCCTACGTCTGGTTTAGGCGCTAGCGGTGTTCAGGGGACTTCAAAACGTATTTCCGTTGAAATCTCGATATAGACTTTCCGCAGCATTCCAAAATAGATAGTGATATTCTCCAGCACTTTACAACAAACACTAATGTTTCAACATGTTTCATACTAGGTCACTGTAGGATTTTTATTGATATTGCTTCTACTGTTATTTTTAGAACTCTAAAGGTCACGTATTTGAATATATTTTCTCTGAGTCTTTAAATGCATGCTTTTATAATATCTATACGGATGGCTACTTGTTGCTTCTGTTTAATTTCGTTTAATGTAGCACAGAATTGCATATTCGTGTAGGCATAATATATACACTAAATAAATGTGTACGAAATTTTGCTAAATCCTCTTATTAACTGTTCACTTCACTGAATTCTCTAAAGTAACACGATTCTAGAGTAACAATTCATAATTGTCAGTAAACACCCCCGGAATGTAATGGATAAAAGAAGCCACAGAGGAGTGAATATGGATACGGACCGTTTCCAGGTAATTGCAAAAATACGACATAAAATATACACACAAATCCACAAACGAGTAGAAGAGAGAACAAGGGTATGTTACATAGAAAAGCCTAATATGCAGGACCAGAAAAATAAATATCAAGAACGTGTAAGAATGAAGTGTGCCAAACTGGCACGTAGAAAGGTCTACACGAAATAGTAGCGAGGCAAAGGGAACCACTATCGGCGTGAGAACAACAGGAATTGGTACGCCGAGGAATGTAGAGAGACAAAGCAAAATAAATGTCTATGCGCGCCATTTCGAATTGGCGCGCACACGGCAAGGCAGCGCTCTCGGGAAGGCCGCTAGCTGCAGCAGCGAGAGCAGGCCACGCGCCACCAGCATGCAGGCGGAGCGCGGCGCCTTCTATTAAGAGCGCGGCGCCTTCTATTAAGAGCGCGGCGCCTTCTATTAAGAGCGCGGCGCCTTCTATTAAGAGCGCGGCGCCTTCTATTAAGAGCGCGGCGCCTTCTATTAAGAGCGCGGCGCCTTCTATTAAGAGCGCGGCGCCTTCTATTAAGAGCGCGGCGCCTTCTATTAAGAGCGCGGCGCCTTCTATTGAGAGGGGCCCGCAAGCATCAGCGGGCAGTTAACACTCGTGGCACGTGACTGACGAATCCTGGAGCAGCGCAGTGGTGGCGCCGCCCCCGGCTGTTGCTCAGCCCGCGGGCGCCCACGAAGACGGCTGCAGCGAGGTGCCCCACGAAGTGCTCATGGCGTTCGCCCGATCGAAGGAAGCAGAGCTCCTTCAGTTCTGAAGAGCTCAGACTCCGCAAAACCACTCCCCATCGGTCCGGGAAAGGACTCGCGCAATCTAAGCGCGAACTCCGCCCCCGGACCACGCGATATCGAAGCAGAAAGGTAGTCCAGCCACAGCGCCAGAGGCAACGCCTGGACATTATGCCACACCCTGCGAGCAGCTCAGGAAGGGAACAACGGAACCCACCCGACCAAATGACCTGGCCGCACTGGCGACCGAGGCGCGGACTCGCCCTTGGCACGCTCGCCTCCTGAAAAGCCGCTGCGCGTTGAAGGCTTAACGCCCTCCTCCAGTGACATGACGCCCGACACCGGCGACATCACATATCACGACCACAACCCCTCCGAAATCCCGCTCCACGGAGGGGAAAAAGAGGGGAAAGAAGAACTCGCCGCCCAGGAAACAGACGCCCGCAACGCTGCAACCGCCGCCGCCGAAGAGCTGGCAGACGGGAGCTCCGGCAGGAGAGGTAAGACTCCAACGGTCTCTGAAGAACGTCGGTCTCACACTGCTCTCCCAGAAGCAAATCCTCCCCTCTGCGAACAATCGGCCGCCTGGCAGTTCGACTCCGGGCGCCAGGGCGTCCAGCTCTGTTTTGCGAATGGCGAGGCGGGCGCCTCCGCGCAGGCCCCGACCACGCAACCTGAAACAGCGGTCGCCTCACGACCGCCGAGACGACCCTACCGCTTCCGACTGCAAATACACGCAGATGCAGTCAAAAAGCACGCCAAAGCGATAGGAGACGCCACTGGTAAGTTGGCCACAATCGGTCGTGTTACTACCAGAAATGGCGGAGTTGGCAACCAGGTGTCAACCTGCTCCCCAATCGCATATCGTGAAGCCGAAACTTACGCGAAGCTTCACAAAATTTACTAATTTGGTCACCCACCCCCTCCTTCCCAGTGTGAGCGTACACATCGCGTGTACATTAAACAGGTTCCGCGCGGCATCACTGCTGACGAGGTGCGCGAGCTTGAAGGCGCAGGCCTCCACCCGTTGGGCGTTCATCAACATGTTCGCCGCGAACTCTCCGAAACCGCCGGAACTTCGGAGAGCAGTGATGCCGCAGGTGGCGACGCCACAGAAACTCGCTTCGTGCGCACGGGGACTTTTCGCGTCACCCTTCGCGCGGGCGAGTCGCGCAAAGCTTTCGGCATTAGGGCCATTGCCTCCTGCGACATAAAAGTCGTCCGGGAGCAATGGAAGCACCCCCGCTTCTGCGAGAGATGCTGCAGATGGGGACATACTCGCAAAAACTGCGAATATATCGTGAGATGCAAGATCTGCACGGGAGAGGGCCACCCGGACGACAAGCCCGGCACGAAGGATTGCCCTCATACGCGGCACGTCGGCACGCCTGAAATGCTGCAATTGCGGCGCACGGCATCACACGGCATCTTATACGAAATGCGAAAGATGCACGCCGTTGCAGCGCTCATCGAGAATCGAAAAGGAATCTGCCAAGAGGCCCACAAGTCTCGAAGCGCCTTCGGGCGAGGCATCTCGGCAGAGGGTACGCGGCGATGCGACCCGGTCAGAGGTGGCGGGTCCAGCCCTCATCAGGCACACGCTGCGCCACAGAAAGCGGCCCGAAAGACGCGGTCTCTCGCTCTTGCGACTCAATTGGGTGCTTTTTCCCAAGACAAGATTCGGGAAATGATCCATCTACTGTCCTTTCTTCTGCCCAACAATGGCGCAGAATAACCTAAATCCTCGTCCCGGATAGCCTAGACAACACTAACCCCGGCCGCGGAAGCCTACGCAACCAAATCTAAATCCTCCGTCTCATTGCGAAGCATTGCTGCGAACATGCACCTGGAATGTTTAAGTGCGTGCGAAAAGACCCAGTTGATACAGAACTTTGCTACCGAGTAACAGCTAGACATATAAGCGCTGCAAGAAACGTGGTTTCGTGAGCATCGCACTGCCCGTATTCACGCAGCCCTTGCTGCCTTGTGCGAGCGAGCGGAGGCAGCCGAGCGCGAGGCGGAAGACCCGCCATCGGCCGAGGAACGCGACGCCGCGCCCCACCTGCCACGCCTACAATGGGCCCGAGCGCCACGGACACTGAGCCAAGTCAGTGCCGCGGCGAACAGAGCAGTCAAGCGAAGTGCGAATGAATGGGAAGAATGAATGGTTATGTATATAATGAAACTAGTATGAATGATGTGTGAATGTAAATAAAAAGAATTACCAACCTATAAAATAATTTATGTAGTATATAGTATAACAAAACTGATCGTGTCACCACCGTCCTGCACCGCGGTGTCGATGATGGACATCTTGGGGGGCAATCTTGGGCCGCGGCCCCGCCGCCCCCGCCCCCGCCCTCGCCCCCGCCACACATCGAGGAGGAGGAGCCTGCGCTGGAGTCGGACCTGCGGCCCGCGTACGATCCACCGTCCTGCACCGCGGTGTCGATGATGGACATCTTGGGGGGCAATCTTGGGCCGCCGCCCCCGCTCCCGCCCTCGCCCCTGCCACACATCGAGGAGGAGAAGCCTGCGCTGGAGTCGGACCTGCGGCCCGCGTACGATCCACCGTCCTGCACCGCGGTGTCGATGATGGACATCTTGGGGGGCAATCTTGGGCCGCCGCCCCCGCTCCCGCCCTCGCCCCCGCCACACATCGAGGAGGAGAAGCCTGCGCTGGAGTCGGACCTGCGCCCGCGTACGGTCCACCGTCCCGCACCGCGGTGTCGATGATGGACATCTTGGGGGGCAATCTTGGGCCGCGGCCCCGCCGCCCCCCCCCCCCGCTCTCTCCCCCGCCACACATCGAGGACGAGGAGCCTGCGCTGGAGTCGGACTTGCGGCCCGCGTACGGTCCACCGTCCTGCACCACGGTGTCGATGATGGACATCTTGGGGGGCAATCTTGGGCCGCGGCCCCGCCGCACCCGCCCCCGCCCCCGCCCTCGCCCCCGCCACACATCGAGGAGGAGGAGCCTGCGCTGGAGTCGGACCTGCGGCCCGCGTACGATCCACCGTCCTGCACCGCGGTGTCGATGATGGACATCTTGGGGGGCAATCTTGGGCCGCCGCCCCCGCTCCCGCCCTCGCCCCCGCCACACATCGAGGAGGAGGAGTCTGCGCTGGAGTCGGGCCTACAGCCCGCGTGCAGTCCTTCCGGCGCCGCGCTCTACCTCTCCCGCCGCCCCCGCCCCCGCCACACATCGAGGAGGAGAAGCCTGCGCTGGAGTCGGACCTGCGGCCCGCGTACGATCCACCATCCTGCACCGCGGTGTCGATGATGGACATCTTGGGGGGCAATCTTGGGCCGCGGCCCCGCCGCCCCCGCCCCCGCCCTCGCCCTCGCCCCCGCCACACATCGAGGAGGAGGAGCCTGCGCTGGAGTCGGACCTGCGGCCCGCGTACGGTCCACCGTCCTGCACCGCGGTGTCGATGATGGACATCTTGGGGGGCAATCTTGGGCCGCGGCCCCGCCGCCTCCGCCCCCGACCTCGCCCCCGCCACACATCGAGGAGGAGGAGCCTGCGCTGGAGTCGGACCTGCGGCCCGCGTACGATCCACCGTCCTGCACCGCGGTGTCGATGATGGACATCTTGGGGGGCAATCTTGGGCCGCCGCCCCCGCTCCCGCCCTCGCCCCCGCCACACATCGAGGAGGAGAAGCCTGCGCTGGAGTCGGACCTGCGGCCCGCGTACGATCCACCGTCCTGCACCGCGGTGTCGATGATGGACATCTTGGGGGGCAATCTTGGGCAACCGCCCCCGCTCCCGCCCTCGCCCCCGCCACACATCGAGGAGGAGGAGCCTGCGCTGGAGTCGGACCTGCGGCCCGCGTACGATCCACCGTTCTGCACCGCGGTGTCGATGATGGACATCTTGGGGGGCAATCTTGGGCCGCCGCCCCCGCTCCCGCCCTCGCCCCCGCCACACATCGAGGAGGAGAAGCCTGCGCTGGAGTCGGACCTGCGGCCCGCGTACGATCCACCGTCCTGCACCGCGGTGTCGATGATGGACATCTTGGGGGGCAATCTTGGGCCGCCGCCCCCGCTCCCGCCCTCGCCCCCGCCACACATCGAAGAGGAGGAGTCTGCGCTGGAGTCGGGCCTACAGCCCGCGTGCAGTCCTTCCGGCGCCGCGCTCTACCTCTCCCGCCGCCCCCGCCCCCGCCACACATCGAGGAGGAGAAGCCTGCGCTGGAGTCGGACCTCCGGCCCGCGTACGATCCACCGTCCTGCACCGCGGTGTCGATGATGGTAATCTTGGGGGGCAATCTTGGGCCGTGGCCCCGCCGCCCCCGCCCCCGCCCTCGCCCCCGCCACACATCGAGGAGGAGGAGCCTGCGCTGGAGTCGGACCTGCGGCCCGCGTACGGTCCACCGTCCTGCACCGCGGTGTCGATGATGGACATCTTGGGGGGCAATCTTGGGCCGCGGCCCCGCCGCCTCCGCCCCCGACCTCGCCCCCGCCACACATCTAGGAGGAGGAGCCTGCGCTGGAGTCGGACCTGCGGCCCGCGTACGATCCACCGTCCTGCACCGCGGTGTAGATGATGGACATCATGGGGGGCAATCTTGGGCCGCCGCCCCCGCTCCCGCACTCGCCCCCGCCACACACCGAGGAGGAGAAGCCTGCGCTGGAGTCGGACCTGCGGCCCGCGTACGATCCACCGTCCTGCACCGCGGTGTCGATGATGGACATCTTGGGGGGCAATCTTGGGCCGCCGCCCCCGCTCCCGCCCTCGCCCCCGCCACACATCGAGGAGGAGGAGCCTGCGCTGGAGTCGGACCTGCGGCCCGCGTACGATCCACCGTCCTGCACCGCGGTGTCGATGATGGACATCTTGGGGGACAATCTTGGGCCGCCGCCCCCGCTCCCGCCCTCGCCCCCGCCACACATCGAGGAGGAGAAGCCTGCGCTGGAGTCGGACCTGCGGCCCGCGTACGATCCACCGTCCTGCACCGCGGTGTCGATGATGGACATCTTGGGGGGCAATCTTGGGCCGCGGCCCCGCCGCCCCCGCCCCCGCCCTCGCCCCCGCCACACATCGAGGAGGAGGAGCCTGCGCTGGAGTCGGACCTGCGGCCCGCGTACGGTCCACCGTCCTGCACCGCGGTGTCGATGATGGACATCTTGGGGGGCAATCTTGGGCCGCCGCCCCCGCTCCCGCCCTCGCACCCGCCACACATCGAGGAGGAGGAGTCTGCGCTGGAGTCGGGCCTACAGCCCGCGTGCAGTCCTTCCGGCGCCGCGCTCTACCTCTCCCGCCGCCCCCGCCCCCGCCACACATCGAGGAGGAGGAGCCTGCGCTGGAGTCGGACCTGCTGCCCGCGTACGATCCACCGTCCTGCACCGCGGTGTCGATGATGGACATCTTGGGGGGCAATCTTGGGCCGCTGCCCCCGCTCCCGCCCTCGCCCCCGCCACACATCGAGGAGGAGAAGCCTGCGCTGGAGTCGGACCTGCGGCCCGCGTACGATCCACCGTCCTGCACCGCGGTATCGATGATGGACATCTTGGGGGGCAATCTTGGGCCGCCGCCCCCGCTCCCGCCCTCGCCCCCGCCACACATCGAGGAGGAGCCTGCGCTGGAGTCGGACCTGCGGCCCGCGTACGATCCACCGTCCTGCACCGCGGTGTCGATGATGGACATCTTGGGGGGCAATCTTGGGCCGCCGCTCCCGCTCCCGCCCTCGCCCCCGCCACACATCGAGGAGGAGAAGCCTGCGCTGGAGTCGGACCTGCGGCCCGCGTACGATCCACCGTCCTGCACCGCGGTGTCGATGATGGACATCTTGGGGGTAATCTTGGGCCGCCGCCCCCGCCCCCGCCCTCGCCCCCGCCACACATCGAGGAGGAGAAGACTGCGCTGGAGTCGGACCTGCGGCCCGCGTACGATCCACCGTCCTGCACCGCGGTGTCGATGATGGACATCTTGGGGGGCAATCTTGGGCCGCCGCCCCCGCTCCCGCCCTCGCCCCCGCCACACATCGAGGAGGAGCCTGCGCTGGAGTCGGACCTGCGGCCCGCGTACGATCCACCGTCCTGCACCGCGGTGTCGATGATGGACATCTTGGGGGGCAATCTTGGGCCGCCGCTCCCGCTCCCGCCCTCGCCCCCGCCACACATCGAGGAGGAGAAGCCTGCGCTGGAGTCGGACCTGCGGCCCGCGTACGATCCACCGTCCTGCACCGCGGTGTCGATGATGGACATCTTGGGGGTAATCTTGGGCCGCCGCCCCCGCCCCCGCCCTCGCCCCCGCCACACATCGAGGAGGAGAAGACTGCGCTGGAGTCGGACCTGCGGCCCGCGTACGATCCACCGTCCTGCACCGCGGTGTCGATGATGGACATCTTGGGGGGCAATCTTGGGCCGCGGCTTCGGCGCCCCCGCCCCCGCCCTCGCCCCCGCCACACATCGAGGAGGAGGAGCCTGCGCTGGAGTCGGACCTGCGGCCCGCGTACGGTCCACCGTCCTGGACCGCGGTGTCGATGATGGACATTTTGGGGGGCAATCATGGGCCGCGGCCCCGCCGCCCCCGCCCCCGCCCCCGCCACACATCGAGGAGGAGGAGCCTGCGCTGGAGTCGGACCTGCGGCCCGCGTACGATCCACCGTCCTGCACCGCGGTGTCGATGATGGACATCTTGGGGGGCAATCTTGGGCCGCCGCCCCCGCTCCCGCCCTAGCCCCCGCCACACATCGAGGAGGAGGAGTCTGCGCTGGAGTCGGGCCTACAGCCCGCGTGCAGTCCTTCCGGCGCCGCGCTCTACCTCTCCCGCCGCCCCCGCCCCCGCCACACATCGAGGAGGAGAAGCCTGCGCTGGAGTCGGACCTGCGGCTCGCGTACGATCCACCGTCCTGCACCGCGGTGTCGATGATGGACATCTTGGGGGGCAATCTTGGGCCGCGGCCCCCGCTCCCGCCCTCGCCCCCGCCACACATCGAGGAGGAGAAGCCTGCGCTGGAGTCGGACCTGCGGCCCGCGTACGGTCCACCGTCCCGCACCGCGGTGTCGATGATGGACATCTTGGGGGGCAATCTTGGGCCGCGGCCCCGCCGCCCCCCCCCCGCTCTCTCCCCCGCCACACATCGAGGAGGAGGAGCCTGCGCTGGAGTCGGACTTGCGGCCCGCGTACGGTCCACCGTCCTGCACCGCGGTGTCGATGATGGACATCTTGGGGGGCAATCTTGGGCCGCCGCCCCCGCTCCCGCCCTCGCCCCAGCCACACATCGAGGAGGAGGAGTCTGCGCTGGAGTCGGGCCTACAGCCCGCGTGCAGTCCTTCCGGCGCCGCGCTCTACCTCTCCCGCCGCCCCCGCCCCCGCCACACATCGAGGAGGAGAAGTCTGCGCTGGAGTCGGACCTGCGGCGCGCGTACGGTCCTTCCGACGCCGCGGTCTACTCTCCCGCCGCCCCCGCCCCCGCCACACATCGAGGAGGAGAAGCCTGCGCTGGAGTCGGGCCTGCGGCGCGCGTACGGTCCTTCAGACGCCGCGGTCTACTCTTCCGCCGCCCCCGCCCCCGCCACACATCGAGGAGGAGAAGCCTGCGCTGGAGTCGGGCCTGCGGCGCGCGTACGGTCCTTCCGACGCCGCGGTCTACTCTCCCGCCGCCCCCGCCCCCGCCACACATCGAGGAGGAGAAGCCTGCGCTGGAGTCGGGCCTGCGGCGCGCGTACGGTCCTTCAGACGCCGCGGTCTACTCTTCCGCCGCCCCCGCCCCCGCCACACATCGAGGAGGTGGAGTCTGCGCTGGAGTCGGGCCTACAGCCCGCGTGCAGTCCTTCCGGCGCCGCGCTCTACCTCTCCCGCCGCCCCCGCCCCCGCCACACATCGAGGAGGAGAAGCCTGCGCTGGAGTCGGGCCTGCGGCGCGCGTACGGTCCTTCAGACGCCGCGGTCTACTCTCCCGCCGCCCCCGCCCCCGCCACACATCGAGGAGGTGGAGTCTGCGCTGGAGTCGGGCCTGCGGCGCGCGTGCAGTCCTTCAGACGCCGCGCTCTACCTCTCCCGCCGCCCCCGCCCCCGCCACACATCGAGGAGGAGAAGCCTGCGCTGGAGTCGGGCCTGCGGCGCGCGTACGGTCCTTCAGACGCCGCGGTCTACTCTCCCGCCGCCCCCGCCCCCGCCACACATCGAGGAGGAGAAGCCTGCGCTGGAGTCGGGCCTGCGGCGCGCGTACGGTCCTTCAGACGCCGCGGTCTACTCTCCCGCCGCCCCCGCCCCCGCCACACATCGAGGAGGAGAAGCCTGCGCTGGAGTCGGGCCTGCGGCGCGCGTACGGTCCTTCAGACGCCGCGGTCTACTCTCCCGCCGCCCCCGCCCCCGCCACACATCGAGGAGGAGGAGCCTGCGCTGGAGTCGGACCTGCGGCCCGCGTACGATCCACCGTCCTGCACCGCGGTGTCGATGATGGACATCTTGGGGGGCAATCTTGGGCCGCCGCCCCCCGCTCCCGCCCTCGCCCCCGCCACACATCGAGGAGGAGCCTGCGCTGGAGTCGGACCTGCGGCCCGCGTACGATCCACCGTCCTGCACCGCGGTGTCGATGATGGACATCTTGGGGGGCAATCTTGGGCCGCCGCCCCCGCTCCCGCCCTAGCCCCCGCCACACATCGAGGAGGAGGAGTCTGCGCTGGAGTCGGGCCTACAGCCCGCGTGCAGTCCTTCCGGCGCCGCGCTCTACCTCTCCCGCCGCCCCCGCCCCCGCCACACATCGAGGAGGAGGAGCCTGCGCTGGAGTCGGACCTGCGGCTCGCGTACGATCCACCGTCCTGCACCGCGGTGTCGATGATGGACATCTTGGGGGGCAATCTTGGGCCGCGGCCCCCGCTCCCGCCCTCGCCCCCGCCACACATCGAGGAGGAGAAGCCTGCGCTGGAGTCGGACCTGCGGCCCGCGTACGGTCCACCGTCCCGCACCGCGGTGTCGATGATGGACATCTTGGGGGGCAATCTTGGGCCGCGGCCCCGCCGCCCCCCCCCGCTCTCTCCCCCGCCACACATCGAGGAGGAGGAGCCTGCGCTGGAGTCGGACTTGCGGCCCGCGTACGGTCCACCGTCCTGCACCGCGGTGTCGATGATGGACATCTTGGGGGGCAATCTTGGGCCGCCGCCCCCGCTCCCGCCCTCGCCCCAGCCACACATCGAGGAGGAGGAGTCTGCGCTGGAGTCGGGCCTACAGCCCGCGTGCAGTCCTTCCGGCGCCGCGCTCTACCTCTCCCGCCGCCCCCGCCCCCGCCACACATCGAGGAGGAGAAGTCTGCGCTGGAGTCGGACCTGCGGCGCGCGTACGGTCCTTCCGACGCCGCGGTCTACTCTCCCGCCGCCCCCGCCCCCGCCACACATCGAGGAGGAGAAGCCTGCGCTGGAGTCGGGCCTGCGGCGCGCGTACGGTCCTTCAGACGCCGCGGTCTACTCTTCCGCCGCCCCCGCCCCCGCCACACATCGAGGAGGAGAAGCCTGCGCTGGAGTCGGGCCTGCGGCGCGCGTACGGTCCTTCCGACGCCGCGGTCTACTCTCCCGCCGCCCCCGCCCCCGCCACACATCGAGGAGGAGAAGCCTGCGCTGGAGTCGGGCCTGCGGCGCGCGTACGGTCCTTCAGACGCCGCGGTCTACTCTTCCGCCGCCCCCGCCCCCGCCACACATCGAGGAGGTGGAGTCTGCGCTGGAGTCGGGCCTACAGCCCGCGTGCAGTCCTTCCGGCGCCGCGCTCTACCTCTCCCGCCGCCCCCGCCCCCGCCACACATCGAGGAGGAGAAGCCTGCGCTGGAGTCGGGCCTGCGGCGCGCGTACGGTCCTTCAGACGCCGCGGTCTACTCTCCCGCCGCCCCCGCCCCCGCCACACATCGAGGAGGTGGAGTCTGCGCTGGAGTCGGGCCTACAGCCCGCGTGCAGTCCTTCAGACGCCGCGCTCTACCTCTCCCGCCGCCCCCGCCCCCGCCACACATCGAGGAGGTGGAGTCTGCGCTGGAGTCGGGCCTACAGCCCGCGTGCAGTCCTTCAGACGCCGCGGTCTACTCTTCCGCCGCCCCCGCCCCCGCCACACATCGAGGAGGTGGAGTCTGCGCTGGAGTCGGGCCTACAGCCCGCGTGCAGTCCTTCAGACGCCGCGCTCTACCTCTCCCGCCGCCCCCGCCCCCGCCACACATCGAGGAGGTGGAGTCTGCGCTGGAGTCGGGCCTACAGCCCGCGTGCAGTCCTTCAGACGCCGCGCTCTACCTCTCCCGCCGCCCCCGCCCCCGCCACACATCGAGGAGGTGGAGTCTGCGCTGGAGTCGGGCCTACAGCCCGCGTGCAGTCCTTCAGACGCCGCGCTCTACCTCTCCCGCCGCCCCCGCCCCCGCCACACATCGAGGAGGTGGAGTCTGCGCTGGAGTCGGGCCTACAGCCCGCGTGCAGTCCTTCAGACGCCGCGCTCTACCTCTCCCTCCACCACCGTCCTGCACAGCGAGATGGACTTCTGCGAAGGCGGCGGGGGCGGCGACGCGCGTCACTTTGGAGAAGCTGCGGGCGCCCCGCCGCCCACACCCGCGCAGGCGCGCTCGCCCGCCAGTCCCGAGCGCCAATTCTGCTCCTCCACCCCGCAGCCCAAGGGCCACGCTGACGAGGGCATAAAAGAAGAAGATATGCCTCGTCGCCTCTGCCTCAACTAATTCAACTAACGCTTTCAACTAATAATAACAGAAAGATATAGAGCTCCACTACAAAAACGAAATTGTACAAGACCCACAAGAAATAGCTGATATATACCGGGCTAACAACCATGGGGGATAAAAATCGGATCCAGCTAAAATGCTGGTCCCCCCTAAGAATTGTCGCAAGCACCTGCTACCGTGATAATAAATAAAAACTGAGCCACGGTAAATGTAGGATGCTTGCTTGCGTGGTCCTAGTCGGCCGATTAACGAAAAAAAAAATAGCTCCTTATCAGAACAAGACAAATTACGTGTTCTTATGAAGTATGCATTAAAAAATACTATTTGTTTAGAGAAGAAGATAAGCGTTTTGACGGAGCCCCTACGTTTACCAGTTTCGTCAGTGTATGCTGCGAGAATTAAAATATGGATGGAGAAGACCGATATTCAACTTTTGTCCTAGACAAATTTTAATCAACTCTAAAAGAAATATCTCGGACATAAGATTAAAGAAATTTAAAAGACAAGATTACGTGTCATTGGTAAGAATACATGCTCAACTCTTGTATAAATTGTAACCTTGACCTATCCTGGTTGAGATACCAACGCTACATTCAAATAGTGCGGGCAGTGCGCTCTGCACGAGGTTGGAGACCCGTATTTATAAATATTCTGAGAAATTTTGATTGTATTGCCCGTGCCGACCGACGCGGTAGGGAGCAACAGGAGAGAAGACGTTAAGATGCGGGAGAGGAAGGTCGAAAAGTGTGTCATTGGGGAGTGGTGGTGAGCGTGGTGAGAACGAGGAAAAACTGACAAGCTGCTGCGACTACGTTTACGGGCGTCCATTTTCTTACACTACATCGCCGTGTAAGAACCCGGATCTGCGCCGAGACATGTTCGGCGCCACCAGCTCGCTGACCGTCGCCGCGCCGTTGGGTGAGTCGAGGCCCGGAGAAGAGGTGGGTAATAATCGTCTTTCCTATTTTTTCTCCTTATCTTTTGCCACTTACTTGCCATGACTGCGAGAAGCATAAAGTTCGCTAAGACGTAGGCTCTTGACAGTATCCCAGTAGTGCCCCAAGCCACCCCTTTAATGCGCCAATGGTTGCGTGTCATGACATCCTCCAGTGTAAATAGCGGTCATTAGACCCTATACAAGTAAAAAATAAAGGCAGAGAGCAACAAGTGATGTAATGAGTGCTGAGAAATTGCATATAACCAAGTTTACATGATGCTCCCTTTTTATTGTCAAAGCGTTAAAAATTGTATGATTGCATTTGAATTTGTTGATGCTTTTTTTTCTTGGAAAGGAGAGAAAAGAGAAACGTATATTGATTTTGTTATTGTACAAACGAGTAATTTTTGTTTTAGTTTGTTTAAAAATATATGTATTTGAGTTTGAATTTTTTTATGCAAAATTCCCTATCTAACACAAACGACGGTATAGAAAAATTTTATTTCAAATACTTATACAATATATATTTTTTTTAAATCGTAATTTTTATTGTTTGGCTGCTGATTATGAACAGGTTACAGTTGTGAACTTCTAACATTTACAAGTTAGAACTGGTTTCGAAATACTTGTTTGAATGAATGATTGAGATTTATCATGTCATTATGTTTGAAAACCATTCATGTTATACAATTAGCTTATAGAAGAAAAAAAAGTCAGCTACTGTGTGCGACCAATCCAATTCAAATGTAAGAGCAATCAATCATCCAATTGAAGATGCAAATATGATACACAAAGAAATGAAACCCGCAATCAATTTTCTTATACTATACCTTATAGTATCATCTACTGTTTTACTATTTTGTTTCGCGAAGGACAAGTTCATATAAATGAATAAATACAGAAATAAATAGTTTGTTAATGTAATCAGCGTATGTGATTTTTTTATATGAGATTCTCTCTAAGTCGGCCAGAACATGCAGGTGCTTTCCTTTAACGACCCTCCACAATTGATAAAGGTTTCGATACAATTTGATGTCAAAGAGTTTAGAATTAGATTTTACTATTAAAGAGATCAGACAATTTGTAAAGCAGGTGTAATTAAAACTGTATACTTAACAAACAAATACACTGAAATATAACAAGAAAAAATAACTGAAATACGTGCATTTGATGATACAATTATAAAAAATAGAGTAGAAAACGCTGTAAGTTTTAAGTAGATACGTTGCTGGATATATAGAATTACTAGTAGAATGGCAATGTTCAAGAGAAACATTATTAGGAAACCTCAAACTCTTACAAAACGATAGAATCAATGCATCTTTTGCTTTAATTATTTTTAAATTATTTATGTGATTCTGTAAATTCGAAAGATGAAAAAAATGGTTCCGTTAATTTGCATGGAGAAGTTACCCAAAATTCAAAACTTGAACAATTTTCGACTGAACAATATTTTTAAGCCGATGGCTTTTCAACATCGTTATTCTGTTTCACTGTTTTACGAGATCAATATTTTTTTTAATGAAAATGTCCATTATAAAATATATCTGCAATAATTTTCAGATATCCATAGAACCATCAGGCCAAAGTGACCAAGGGTGAAAAATAAATGAAATAGAGTTTACCCATACAATTTTTTTTTTGAATTATCAAATTAGTATTGTTCATCGTTCTGAAGATTTTTTGACCTTGTTTAATCAGTTAAATCTCAAATAAATTACGAGCTACAATCGCACACAATTTCTCGCATTATTGGAAAGAGTTACGTAATTTTGAAATATTTCAATATCGGAGCTACTTACACCTCAGCTATTATTTGAAAACGTCCAATTCAATCGTTTCAAACAAAGCGCCTGTCATTCATTTCGATAATCAGGAGCAGCAATCACTTTCCACTTTTACAAAATAAACAAACCGAAACATGACTTACTTCTATTATTGCTTTTCTGGATTAGAGGCACATAATCCAGAAAAGCAATAATTCTTTCCCCAAAGCTTGATTTGATCCTGCTTACAATGAAGGGAACTTTTAATTTTTGAATATCATTATCAGTGATTAGAACACATTACAATAAACAAGTGTGCAGATTCGGGTGGTCAAAGTCCAACTTATTACATTCCTTCAATCTGTATTATTTCGTAAGACTTTTCATCATCATACAGTGATCACGACCGAGAGCAATGGGATGACTTTCAAGAATCATGAAACCATTGTGTTGCCACATTGCGAAATAACGCGTCAAACTAAGTCGTCCTTGTCAAATGGTAACGGTTTTAATTAACCACATTATAAGCAAGTTTACGATTATTACACGTAATTTATTATTTGCTTTTTTTTGCATAAATACGTTTCGTCTGATTTCGTTTCTGCTGGCTAATCAGAAAGCAATGGGTTACTGCCTTTAAGCGCGGAAAAATCGAATTTACCATTTCGAATTTTTTCCAATTCTAGAAAATACACAGTGCTGTAAAAATGAGAACAGAGCCACTTTCTTTACCATTCTTTGCTACACACGAGAGAGAAAAATTTAAGAAAAATTGGAATCGTTTCTGAGAAATTAATTGTGAAGCTTGTGAAGCTTGCAATGCAATCTTCAGACGAAGCATTCGAGATAATAATGAATATACATGCCCAGCCGCAAATGATTGTGAAATTAATAAGCGCCGACACAAAGCATGCCGAGCATGCCGTCTCCAGAAGTGCCTGGGGTGGGCATGTCAAAGGAGAGAGTGCAACTGGATAGAGTGCAAGGTGGGCGGCAAAAGGGCAGACGCAACCCTTAACCCAACTGCCTTATCAAGTGCAAGCATTCATGCCCAGACCAGTACTGTCATTGGATGAGAACAAGATGCTGAAGGCTCCAGACTTAAGCTCTGGTTCTCGAAAGGGAGCGTGGGTTCGTACCCCACACCTGACACCATTGTCGCGGGTTGAGGGGGAGAGGGAGGACCCCACCAACTCGTGCAGGAAGAAAAGATAGTATTCCTTTAAAGAAGTTTATTTACTTGCGCGCCATCTTTCTACCCGCAGTCAAACGGCGAAGCAGAACGTTTTGTAAGGACGTTTAAAACAGCCTTGGGGAAGGCGCGTGCTGCAGGTACACCGAGGTCCAGGGCTCTCCTGAGAGTCATGGCCACCTAAAGGGCCCTGCCAGGTGAGAATTGCAGGAGTCCGGTAGAGATCCTGCATGGGAGACAGCCCCGAACGCTGCTATCCTACCTCAGCCCTGAAGAAACTTACAGGTCAGAGGGTTCCTACCCCAAATTGAAAGTAGGTGACCGGGTCATTTAGAGAAGAGCCGACGTGTTTACCGGGGCTGGTACAGCAAATAAAGGAGAAACAGGTTATTTGGGATCAGGACGGAAGAGAAGATGGTGACACGCCACCAGGGGCAACTTAGGGCGCGGACAAATAGGAGCACAGAAGACAGCCTGCCTAGAGTCTCCCCAGAAGAATTTAACCATTGAAAAATAAAGAATTAAAATCAGTTCACGGGATTGGTCAATGAGGTTAGAGAAACAATTAGTTATGCCAACGTTTAGAAATATAAAATTTCTTCCTCAGGGCTAGAGTAAACAATGAACAGTGAATGAGGACAACATACATTACAATATATTGATTGTTGATTAATTAACAGAAATAAAACAAAGTATTTAAAATTTAAAATTATAAACTAGGATAAATAAAACACCAAAAATATATAGGAAGTACACGTCTTACTAATAATCATACAGGTACCGCCTCATTCCTCATTCCAAGCCTCCACACCCAACTCCACATGGAGTTGCTGGAGCACGTGTGTCCATCGCGAGACAGTTGCGAGTTGGGCCAAGGCAAAACATAAATTGAATGAGGAGTGGTCGAATTGAATGAACCTACAGCCCTTCCATGTCCCGCCACCATGTGTTTCCGGTCAAGTTCATGTTAAATCAGTAATATAAACCTTGCAAAGTTGATGCAACTGTATCAGAACTAGATGTATTGACCAAATATTGTTTGTTATTAGTATTCAAGGTGAAGAGAACAGAATGTTAGTCATTACAATGAATACAATATACCAAGGCACACTTCCGGTCATATTATTGTAAAAACAATTAAATACTTTTTTTAAGCGCCTTCCGGCTGTAGAGTACTCGTGTGTTATACTGATTAGTGACCACGAAGCGTCTAAGTGAAACGGACTCTTCTGGACTGAAATCTACAACTACTGCAGTGTATGTTGGACATCATCTTTGTCGGCCGCGAATTTGGCTTTTCTCGGTGCATCTATTGGAATATTGTTGAACTCTTGTTTATGGCTACCCTGTACCCGAAAAAATTGTAATAAACCTGTCTTTATGAAAGTACGTACTGACATTTTTAGAACTCCGTATCCTCTTCCTACTACAAGTATCTTAACAAAATCGCTGCAACAAGTAACCGATCTAATCTTATTTCTTCTCTTTGTCCGACATTTTTAAATATAAAGCTCCTTATCACCGAGCGAAGTGGCTCAGTGCGTAGCGCACTGACTTCGTAATCGGGAGGTCCGGGTTCGATTCCCGGGCCGGCCATCCTGACCGGGGTTTTCGTGGTTTCCCTCGGTCATAAAGGCGAATGCTGGGATGGTTCCAAAAGTCCACGATCACCTATCGCCTCCTAATCCATTCCTATCATCTTTCATCTTCCATACCCTCTCTAACAACCATGAGGGATAAAAATCGGATCCAGCTAAATGCTGGTCCCCCCAAGAATTGTTGCAAGCACCTGCTACCGCGATAATAAATAAAAACTGAGCCACGGTAAATGCAGGATGCTTGCTTGCGTGGTCCTAGTCGGCCGATTAACGATTAAAAAAAAAGTTATATTATATTAATATTAATTATATTATTATATTAATATTAATTATAATATATTATTATCATGTATCAAACCAGAAGACAGTTCACTGAAGAAAATCTCATGCTTTCCAGGACTCCAATGACAGTTCCGCTCCTTCAGACCAGCATAGGAGAGAACGCAGAATCGAACAAGGCGAAAGCGGAACTCTTAGCTCACGTTTTAGAATCTTAGTGTCAGCCGGTCAAGGTGGGGTCGCCAATACAGCACGCTGTCGAAGTGCAACAAACTGTAATGGCGGCATTGCACGCGCCCACCGACGAGCCCAGTTTCACTACAGATACAGAAGTTAAAGCGGCCTTCTCAGAGATGAAAACTAAAATAAGCTGCCGGGCCCGACGGCATATCTAACTGCGTCCATAAGAAGCTGCTGCAGCCAAGTCAGGTTCTTAGTCGCTCTGTTTAACGCTGTATTTATGTTTCAGCACTTTCCGAGTCAGTGAAAACGTGCACATGCTTTAACGTCTCGCAAGCAGGGGAAAAACCCGAATTTGCCCGAGTCGTACAGGCCCGGTCAAAAAAAAAAAAAAAAAAAAAAAAAAAAAAAAAAAAAAAAAAAAGGCAATTAGTTTAGATCCGTTCCCGGCTTTAGAGATTACGGTAGTTGTTATGTTCATTTTAAATAATATGCATATTCAGTTAAATCATTTTATCTATAAGCCATTAAGTAGGTGCAATATAGGAGGCTTCAATAGTTCAATATTTTCAGAGATCGTAGTACGAAAATTAGAACAATATAATTTAAGGGATAAACTGTAAATTATACTTGTTATACATTGACATGATCATTGTCATAAAACAAAAAGATTGCAATAGTGTGCTGGACCAGTTCACCTCATACCACCATAAAACAAAGTTTACAATGGAAACGGAAATTAATTTTTCTAATTTGTTGCGTTGTTATAGACAAAGCTTCGCTAGACCCTAGCAGAACCTTCGCTAGACCCTAGAAGAACACAGAGCTCTTTGGCGTAATTCTCCATTAATTCACATATGTCAAGTCACTTAGGAGTAATCCTCCATTAACATTGTCAAGAGGACCGCCAGGTATTGTCTCCGCATACACACATCGTACATCGCGCTCCTGCATCACTACCCAACGGCGAGAATTGGGAGGGCATTAGCACAAGGGGTAGGGTTTAGGACGCCTCGCATGGGTCAGATTAGCCCCCTGTGAAGCATGCAAACTCATTTTGTTGGAACAAATTTCACATGCAATTGTCTGGGAATCGACGAGAATCGAAACCAGATCTGCTCGGTAAAGGGCAAGCGACTTCTTAATTTAACTAGGATTTCTGAATGAAGAACTCCTTAATATTGATCGTGT
Organism: Gryllus longicercus; assembly: GCA_038098605.1. NCBI lineage: Eukaryota > Metazoa > Arthropoda > Insecta > Orthoptera > Gryllidae > Gryllus > Gryllus longicercus. Next base: position 5,601 of record JAZDUA010000038.1, on the reverse strand, counting down.
ACAAAGACTTCAGGATTCAAAAATGAATTTACAATGCCGCACTTTTAAATAAAGCTCTTCTAAAATAGTTTCATGCTGAAAAGTAAAGTTACTAGAAAAAGGGAGTGAATCTGTCAATCATTGGATGTAGTAAATGAACGACGAGCAAGAGGAAAGAAAAATAGCAGGAGAATTATCGGATGACGTTGTTCTAACAGTCAAACAAATTGAAATGGTAATGAAGAAAACGTGTGACAGTCTTTATAGCGAAATGAGTGGAAGGTTTACCCGCTTCCAAGATACTCAAAAAAACTTGCTTCTAGCTCTTTGACATTGAAGTCTGTGCAACAACGCGGAAGCAAATGTTATCAAAACAATGTGCAGAAGTTTGCCACGTTCTACATAAGCGATGTTCATGGAGAACAGCTATACTAAGAAATTAATTGAGGCGTCCAGTGAGAGAGGGAGCTAACCCACAAGGGTATGGAACAGAGATAAACTTGAGTTTTCGTTTAGTTAGCTTGATCAATTATTTATATAATAAGGGGGATGTTTTTCCCTTTGTTATCTTCAAGACAACTAGCTTGTTTATTTGGAAAAATTAAGCATTAAATTGTTTATTTAGAGAAATTAAGCAAGTCGAAGTATTTTACAGATGATACAGTACTAAAGACAAGCTTTTTTCATCAATCTACCGACTGATAATGTTTGTGATTATTCCAATATTCCAAGTTTGACTGTATTACTTTCTTCTGGTAACACCAAGATAACCATTTTGTATGTTGTAAAGTCCATGACTTCGAAAAATTGTCGCACGCTTTTCATCATTAGTTACCATGTGTTGTTCGCAATTGACGTTTGACTCGTCAAGACGTAATGTGCATTCACACACAGAGCGATGTTTGTTTTTGGGTACAGATTTTCCTGTCCTGACACTAATATTCTTTACTGTTCCTCTTCCTACTATTTTTGTCTTGTTCATTTCGTTGCATCATGAATGCGCTCTTACTACTTTTATCAGAGCTGTTTAACACTCACAGATCCAGTGATTATTTTGTTTTCGGGAGCATCAAAAATTATCATTAGTTCCGTAAGTGCACTCCATTACATATCACCAGCTACCTTTAAATGTAAATAACACTTTCGGAAATATTAGTGTGGCTATTCAGCAGAAATGTCAATCTACCCTAATAATCACTTCAATTTACAAGCCCCCTAATATTCCATACAGATCAGGTGATCTTGATACCTTACGAGTATTTTCCTCCCGTCAACCAACATAAGTAATAGGTGATTGGAATGCAAGAAATCGACAGCGCCATTGACTCAATTACTCATACTACATTAGCCTTCGACTAAACGGCCTCGACAGCCCATCAACGCACTTTGCTTCCAGCAATACCACCTGTAGTGAAGAAACTAATCGAGTATAAACGATATATTCGTAATCACTGGTTGAGTCATCGATCTCTTAAAATCTTATATAAACCTCCTAACTAAAACTGTGAAACAACCTTTGGCATCCATCCACGCGCAGAAGATTCACCTTCAAACACAAACTGCAAACCCATATGATCACACACTGGAATATAACCCATCTTTTGCGAAAACCTACCAACCTACACACCCTTGTTACTCTGGCGAATCAATGAACCCATGATCACTAGGGGCCATGTCAGAACTCTCCTATCCTCTAAAAAGTATGTATCCCAACGGAATGATTTTAATGAGTGCTGCGATTTGTTTTGTACGTTTTAGGCTGCAAAATTAAATTTTTGGCCTGAAATTTGTTGGATGCAGTAATCGGGTGCAATTCTCTTCCCCTCAGTAGTATACTTCCCTAGTTTTATGGCTATGGTTTCTTATTAACTACCAAAAACTATATGTTCTTAGCATATTATAATATACTGTATAAAGCATTATAAAACCTTACAAATATATGTAACCGAAATCCAATAATAGCACCTGCTGTACATTCCATTCACTCAGTTTCAAGTGGCCATGTGCTGTGATAACCGTGACGCCCAGAATGCTCTAAATGCAAGAATTGTTTAAAGAGTGCAACAAAATAAAAGTACTCAAATTCAGGGACAATGCGTTATAAACGCTCGTGTCAGAGCAACTAAGGGGAAATCGTGAAGTTTGGGACTAGTTGAGTTGGCTATTCAGGAGAAATGTCAATCTACCCTAATAATCACTTCAATTACAAGTCCCCTATATTCCATACAGATCAGGTGATCTTGATACCTTATTTTCCTCCCGTCAACAAACTTTAGTGATCGGTGATTGAAATGCTAAACATGTTGCTTGGGGAAGTAGACTTAACTCACCTGCTCGTAATCTGTTGCTTGCTGACACACAAAGATTAAATCTGGCTGTACATGCTCCTGATACACCCAGCTACTATCCCTACCGGGCATCAGTGCAAGCTGATATACTAGATTTCGGCATTTCTAACAACTTTAGTTGTAAAATTCAAGTCGAGACTCATATCGCCCCGCAATCTGATCATCGCCCCGTAGTTTTCTCACTCGACACAACTCCAGAAGAAATTCGCCCCGCTCAGCCTTATCATTTACGTAATTTCACCTGGCCATATTATCAGATGTTAGTTACACATCTACCTTCAGTACCATTACTCCGCACTACGAAGAGGAAATCGACAGCGCCATTGACTCACTCATACTATATTAGATGCCCTCGACTAAACGACCCCGACAGCTCATCAACACACTTCGCTTCCAGCAGTACCACTAATCGAGTATAAACGATATATTCGTAATCACTGGTTGAGTCATCGATCTCTTAAAATCTTAAATAAATCTCCTAACTAAAATTGTGAAACAACATCAGGCGTCCATTCACGCGCGAAAGATTCATCTCCAAACACAAACGGCAAACCCATATGATCATAATACAGTGGAATATAACCAGACGTCTTTAGCGCAAACCTGCAAACCTGCCCACCCTTGTTACTCCAACTGGAGAAGCAGCTTCTCCTTCGATAAATGCGATATGTTGGGTAATTATTTTACATCATTTTATATTTTGGTGAATTAATATTTGGTGGACCGAATATTAATTCAATTTTCTTTTCGCTTTTGACAGCGAGTCATTCAGTGTCAAGTGGGACGTAACCTAATATTGTTTAAACACTTATATTTTGTATAAATCAACTAAATGGTATTCGTAAAGCGAGGTAATTAACTCTGAGAAGGCTGTCATCACGGAGCCAGCGTGACGAGGGGGGCGGGCCTGTTGGAACAATATGATTGAAGTACGTTCTTCCCGAAACATTTACGAGCATGTGAGTAGTAAGTTTGTGTATGGTTAGTTACCATTCACTACTTGTTCGGCATAATGTATTCCGTAGACTTACGAATCTTTCTTGAAATCTAACCATCACGCGCAAAACGTATGCGAGTGAATGAGATGTGTACAGAAATCCCTTGGATCATATTTTAAGAACAAACGTCTTAAAAAAATAATAATTTTATAACTTAGTAAATGTATACGAATGTTTATATTCATTGCTTAATAATTATGAATATAATTGATATTTTAAACATCCCAGGATCAAACCGTGTCTTCAATATAATCCTATAATGAAAGTAATATTCCATTCTATTATCATCACCCTTCACTCCAATTTTATCTTAGACATTTTTCAGAATCCTAGTAAACGACAGCTCCAATTCAAGATCTCTAAAGCTCTAGATTCCCGCATACACCCGAGTGGACTAAGAAAACTTGCGGTTAACCACACGAAAGGCACGACTTAACATCGCCAACAGTCTTGCACTTCGCGGATACAAGTTAAGGTGCTACGAACTGTGGAATCTACACAGTGAAATACTGTGTTTGCGCAACAGGTTTTGTAACCATGGAGAAATATTGTCACCACTCATTATGCACATTGATGGATGCAACAAATGTTGCAATAACTTTAGCAATGTCCAAAACATTAACTTCAGCTACCAGTCTCTCTTCCAAGTTCGTATTCAAATACTTTCAAAGAGAAAGATGCTCATTTCTCTTTCTGTTTGACTAGAGATGCATTTTCACCTTTCTCTTATTCTATTGTCTTGGATTACCTACATTTGTAAGGTTTACAACGTTCACTAGTTTAAATTACAATCTTCACAAGTGTCAATTAGAAAATTATGTTAAAAGCAGACGCTAATGCTATCTGTCTCATTCAGATAACCTTTTATGAATTTTGCACATGATTCTCTCTGCAATTTTTATTTCACTTATAGTATCAACAGGTTGCTTCAAAAATTCCCTTCAATTTAGTTTACACTAAATAAAGAATTTCGCACTGTTTAACCTCTAAAATATATTGTTTAAAAAGTTATGAACTCAAGTTAGGGCTATATCTGGGCTGCGAGGGAAATTTCAACAAAATCAACACTATCTAATGCTTTACTTTCTTTCAACAAAAGCCATACTCTATTTTGCTGCCAAAATTTTCCATCCTAATCAGGAAATCATAACTCTAATAGAAACACTACTACATACATGCTACCTAAGGGTGTAAATAAAGCAACAGGTTTAAAAGTATTACTACTCCTCTTCATTACCTTTTTTTCTTTTCTTTCTCTCACATGATTTCCATTTGGTAGTCAACCTTTAATTGTGAATGCTATAAACGAAAATGTTTTCTTAAGAATATGCTGTTACTCAGGGAAGACATTCCCTGCTCTTTACTAACGTATCCTTGAAAATTTCAGCAGTTTCAATTCATTGATTTTAAAAACAATTATGATCATAATTTTTAGAAGAAATTTTTTTATAGCAGTAAGATCCTTTAACTTTGGTTCTATTTTAATTCTTATTGACAGACTTGTTAAGAGAATGCTTGTTTAAAACTTTCACAAATAGATTAAAAGAGGATTTATAAATAGTATTAATGCAGTATGAATATCTTATTGCAGATAATCCATACAATAACAAACCACAAGTTAACTACCTGAAACTTAGTAATTTTTCCTGACAATTCTGACCCATCTATTTTATTACTGGGTGTGCAATAAGTTACAGGAACTTATTGCACAACAAATCAATTTTAAAAGTTTAAAAATAATTGACCATCAAACATAACTTTAACCAAATGAAGCTTAATGATTCATGTTTCAATCATAAATTAAAAATAAATGCAGTTCAATAAACTTTACATTAGAACACAACATGAGGAGTTACATTACACCTCTAACATTTAAACCACACCTCCATTGTCTATATAATACATCAAGGTTTGAAAATGGATTTCTTTAAAAAGATTTTAAAAAATTCTTAACGGTTTCAAAACACTAAAGATTCAGGAAATACAACACAACATCTGCCAACCAACATTTCTGATGTTCAGAAATTTGTGCTGAAGTCTGAACAGCACATATTCTGCAACTAGTTCTGCCCGGCGCATATCGCAACTCTGGAACTAGTTCTAACACAATTTCAATTACATTAAGGAATTGTTTTGCAGAGAAGTAATCTTCTCCTACCGTTAGAACAGGACCTCTCCGTAAGTTGTTGTATTAAAAATGTGTACCGCACCTTTGAGACAAGTCACCTTGGACCTGGAAAGAAAAAAAGCTATGAACTTTTTAAAATTTATTACAG